>JBBGZY010000285.1:9535000-10135000 GCA_037952925.1 Lithobates clamitans
CTAGTTCTGTTTGTAAGAGCCGATCTATGGTTTGTTTGTCGATGGCTGCTGAATGAATATTCCCACTTCGTACGTACTGTGAGGTAGTGAAATGAGGCCTGTGTGAAAGCCGACGGAGGGGCCGTGAAGTCTTTGCTGCCGGCCTGTGACATGATTTGATCTGATGAGAATATCCTGTTTTTGAGCTCGTATATTTTTTTTTTTTTTTTTTTTTTGTGAGAACGAAATGATTCGAAAATGTTTGCCTTGATGTTTGAAATGACTGAACTGCATGACAAAAAGGTCCGGCCTGGTCGTGTCGTGACTGACGCGACCGTGAACCGGGCTCTGGAGCATGTACTGAAATGAGGCAACAGAAGAAACATTGGTGCACACCGGGACGAATCGGTGCTTGTTCGATGCATCTGGATTCGAATCGGAGCGCAGCATGAAATGAAATGAGAGAAATGTTTACCTTGACCGAGGCTTGAATTGGTTGTGCCGTGTTTTGCGACTGGCAACCGACCGAGCTTTGGTATAGGTATGGATTTTTTTTTTTTTTTTTTTTTTTTTTTTTGAGGAAAAATGAAAAGGTGACAATTCGTGAAGGGATTGCTAAGTAACTTGAAGCAATGATTTGTATGATGCTTGCAATCTTGTGACAATGAAATGATTCGAAATGTTTGCTTTGATTGTGAAATGAATGAACTGCATGACAGAGGTGCGGCCTGGTCGTGTCACGATTTGTTCGACCGTGAACCGAGCTCTGGAGCATGTATTGAAATGGGGCAACTGAAAATATTGGTGCTCCTGGGACGAATCGGTGCTTGTTTGATACATCTGGATTCGAATAGGAGTACAGTATTAAATAAAATGAGAGAAATGATTGTTTTGACCGCGGCTCGAATTGGTTGTGCCGTGTTAGCGACTGGCAACTAACCGAGCTCTGGTAAAGGTATGAAATGCGATCGGAACCAGTGAAGCATGCCGTGACAAATCGGTGCACCTCAGATGCGACTGGTTTCGAAATGGTGATGCGTTGTGGGAGTGAAATGGTAGAAATTGCATGACAGAGATACGGGTCAATCCCTGGTGTCTGCGATTCAGCTATGATCCGGATTTCTGGAGCATGTATCAGAAATGTGGCCAATCCTGGGCACGCCGAGACGAATCGGTGCATTTTCCTTGCGACTAAATTCCTGTCGGAACGTGATACATGAAAATGAAATGATAACCATGACAGAGATACAATTGACTGATAAACGTAACTCTGGAGCATGTATAGAAATGAGGCCAATCCTGGGGCACGCCGAGACGAATTGGTGCATTTTCCATGCGACTAAATTCATGTCGGAACGTGATACATGAAAATGAAATGATAACCATGACAGAGATACAATTGACTGATAAACGTAACTCTGGAGCATGTATAGAAATGAGGCCAGTCCTGGGGCACGCCGAGACGAATCGGTGCATTGCCATGCAACTGGATTCATGTCGGAACGTGATAGGTGGAAATGAAATGATAACCATGACAGAGGTATGAATGACTGAAAACGTAACTCTGGAGCATGTATAGAAATGAGGCCAGTCCTGGGGCACGCCGAGACGAATCGGTGCATTGCCATGCGACTGGATTCATGCCGGAACGTGATAGGTGGAAATGAAATGATAACCATGACAGAGGTATGAATGACTGAAACGTAACTCTGGAGCATGTATAGAAATGAGGCCAGTCCTGGGGCACGCCGAGACGAATCGGTGCATTGCCATGCAACTGGATTCATGTCGGAACGTGATAGGTGGAAATGAAATGATAACCATGACAGAGGTATGAATGACTGAAAACGTAACTCTGGAGCATGTATAGAAATGAGGCCAGTCCTGGGGCACGCCGAGACGAATCGGTGCATTGCCATGCGACTGGATTCATGCCGGAACGTGATAGGTGGAAATGAAATGATAACCATGACAGAGGTATGAATGACTGACAAACGAACCTCTGGAGCATGTATAGAAATGAGGCCAGTCCTGGGGCACGCCGAGACGAATCGGTGCATTTAGCATGCGACTGGATTCATGTCGGAACGTGATAGGTGAAAATGAAATGATAAGCATGACAGAGGTACTAATGACAGACAATAACGTAACTCTGGAGCATGTATAGAAATGAGGCCAAATAACTGGGGCACACCGGAACGAATCGGTGCATCTTTTTGATGCGACAGGATTCGAATCGGAGCGCAGTAGGTGACTGAAATGAAATGTTTGAAATGATTTGAAATGTCAGAAATGAGTTCTAGAATGTTTCAGAAATGAGAAATGATTGGTATCGAACTGACTTGGCCCGATAACTTGCAAATTGCGACTTGCTATGGCTTTTTTACTGATGCATATATATTTTTTTTTTTTTTTTTTTTTTAACACCGACATGCTAGAAATGAAGCGACGTCTGCGTCGCGCTGCTGTCGAAATGGTAACATATCGAAAGTACAGCGATATACATTGCAATAGTGAAGTGCGAGTAACGAATTTGAAAGTACGGTTTAGTGACATGACATGAAACGAAAAATGCGATATACATTGCAGTTAATGAGAAAGCGAGTGAAACGAAAATTGAAATTACGGTTTAGTGACCCGATATGAAAACGAAAAGTCCGACGGGACCTTACCTGCGACAGCCAAGCCAGCCGCGTGGTACAAACTACGAACGAAAAACGCGGACTTCGAAAGTTTTGAGAACGATATCGAATACGGAGTTTTTGCGAGGCAAGGACTTGCGGACGCTGGTGTATCGAATAGTCGGCCTAGTGACGTGTATCGCGCACAGGAAACCGACAAGCACCACAGGTGAGCGGGCTGCTTAAGTACCCACCGGGCTCCTCCCATAAATTCAGGCCACCATACTGGCCTTCCTACATATCTATATATATATATATATATATATATATATATATATATATATCTATATCTATATATATATATATATATATATATCTATAGAGATAGAGATAGAGATAGAGATAGATATGGATATGTAACGAGGTTTATTAAAAGATCGTTTAAAACGATGAACAAAAATCGTATAGGAAGGAAAAGCACATGGAGCAGTATACAAGGTAATAAACACAAGAGAAAAACACGACAAGTACTTACTTTTTTTAAGAACTTTCCGGATACGTCGGTATTGATCCGGCTCCCTGAGTTTCAGGTCAGACCATCTTTTTCTCAATTGATCTTTGGAGCGCTGGACCCCAAAAGATGCCTGCAAAGTCTCCACGACCTTCGCCATTATTTTGGCCTTGCGCAAATTTGGCCGTGCGTACGGCCCATAATTGCCATCATAGTCGTCTTTGTGAAGAATGGCCACCATCTCCACCATCTCTTTAAAACTCATATTAGAGGCCTTAAATCTAGGCCTCATAGATTTCGTTGACGTTCCAGCCTCCGGGCTGTCTCCACTACCTGAGGTCGTCAACATTTCAGGTGTCTCCGCCATTCTTTAACTCCACTACGCGCCGTAACAAAAAATGGGCGGAGAACATGAGTTAATTTCGAACGTCAGGGGCGGGCGACGCAGGCGGAGTTTCACACATGCGTAGTGTATAAAGGAGGGCCTTGCGCACGTGTCGTACGTACGTTCTGTGCGTCGAATTAGGGGGCGGAGAACATGAGTTAATTCCGAACGTCAGGGGCGGGCGACGCAGGCGGAGTTTCACACATGCGTAGTGTATAAAGAGGGGCCTTTCGCACGTGTCGTACGTACGTTCTGTGCGTAGGTGATAGTGGACCAGGACGTTACAAAACGAAGGTAATTTGAGATATATTTTTTTTTTGGGGGTTTATGGTCATGACTTTGTAGCAAGCGGCCTATATGGCTTGATAGATTGATGAGGCCTACATAGGGAGAAGATGATGAGGGGTTAGCAGAAACCTATAATAAGTGTTTTTGGTCTTGTGACTTTCTCTTTTCCAGATATAATGAATCCCCTATTGAAGGATCCAGAGTTCCTTACTTCTTTTATTTCAAAATATCGAGAGATGAGGAATTTGTGGGAGGTGAAACACCCTCAGTATTATGCCAAGCATGTGAGGAAGTCAACGCTGGAGAGACTTCTGTCCTTTGTCCAGGCGACCGTCCCGGGAGCAACAATGGAGACAGTGCTCAAGAAAATTGGGGTCTTGAGGAACATGTATAAAAGGGAGCATAGGAAGATACAGGAATCAAGGAGATCAGGAGCATCAGCAGATGATGTTTATGTACCCAGGCTGTGGTACTACAATCAACTCCGTTTTCTTGATGACCAGAATGAAGCCAGGGCATCACTTTCAACCCTTCCCTCCATCCTTCCCTCCACCCTTCCCTCCACCCCAGCAGAGGCTGATGAGGAGCAAGCTGGGTCTTCCATCCTGGATGAACCGGATATGACCATCTGGAGTCAGGTAAATTATTTTAACAAATATTTACTGTACTAATATTAATGATGTTAACTGGATGTTATAATTGTCTAAAATAATTTTGCACTCCAAATTGTGTATACATATCAAATGATAGTAGTGGCTAAATATGTTTGGCACCTGCTTGAAATAATTAGGGTGTCTGATTAGACTCTTTTATTAAAGAGATGTATTCACATTGAATTTGCTAGTCATGAGAAGCAAACTGTGTGTCATTGATGAACCCAAAAAAATAAACTAAAACTATTGTCCTTTTTTTATACACAGGATGAGTCCATCCAGGAGGAATGTGGGGAAAGTGGCAGGCAGGAGGAGACCGGGCCCATGGACAGCCTGGAGGAGGCCGGATTCACCATCATCCTGGAGGAGGCTGGGCCCAGTGTCAGGCAGGAGGTGGCTGCTCCCAGTGAGGTGGCTGGGCCAAGTGAGGTGGCTGGGCCCAGTAGGAGCCTGACCCAATCCCAAGTGCCTCCCCTCCACCTTCCCAAAAAAAGGGCCAGGAAGGGGATGGTCACACAGGACGCATCCCTGCGCCTCATGCAACAGGCCACCCGTTTTTTAACGAGCCCCCCCGAAGCGGAAGAAGCCTATGGCTGCTACTTAGTCAGCAGGCTTCTTCAGATGGATTGGGAGCAGCGCCTCATTTGTGAGCGCCTATTTGGGGAAACAATCCATAAGGGGCTGCAGGGCACGCTAACAAAAAACACCCAACTACATGAGGCAGCCCCCCCTCCTCCTCCTCCTCCTCCTCCTCCTCCTCATCCTCCTGCCACAACTGAAACACCAGAGCCACAGCCTCAAAAGAAGGCTACAGGGAAGGCTGCAGGGAAGGCTGCAGGGCAGCGTGGAGGAAAGGCTGCAGGGAAGAGAAGAAAGTGATGACCTGGGTTCAGTCTGGTCTGACAGAAGACGCAGGCTGTTGTAGGACCACAGTCTGGGGACATCTAGATCATCTGCTGGTGCTGTTGATCTCTGGGATTCTTGGACCAGATTGTGCTCCCTCTTATATGGACTCCTCAAGATCCCAATTTTCTTGTACACCGACTTTTTCCAGCGTTGACTTCCTCTTTATTTTATTTTGACCATGAATAAATGGATCTTTTTTGAGTTTAGCAAAAGACTTTTATGTGTTTTCTTTAAAATCATTGATTTTACACACAATGTTAAATTAACAAGGGACAACAATCTCATTGAGTTTTAAAAAAACACACCAAAAATACATTACTAATGTTAATAATGTTCAAGTGGTAAGTCTTGAAAATAAAAAAATATACATAAACAAAAACGGTGCTTTGGGTTAACTTTATCTAAAAACTAAAAAATAATCACTAGAAAAAAAAAAAAGAATAATGGGTTCTTTGTGGTAACTTTACAAACCTAAAAAAAAAAAAAAAAATAAGGGAAAAAGTATTATTAGTATGGAAACATTGTTTATAAAAAGCATACTATATCATTCATGAGATCAAAGAGAAAAAGAATTCAGAAATCAGTTTGGGAGAACTCTGATTATGAACAGCAAAACACCTTCGTTCTTTAGAGCATTCGTAAAGAAGAAATAAAATGCGCTGCATTCAACGATCACAGATTTTGCAGCGTGATGAATGTGCTACCTACAATACGAACACTAGTTTTACTAGACCGAGTGCTTCCGTTTAGTTTTTGCTTATGAGCATGCGTCGTTTTTTTGTCCGTAGGACTAGCATACAGACGAGCGGACTTCGGGGTCCGTCGTAGTTACGACGTAAAGATTTGAAGCATGTTTCAAATCTAAAGTACGTCGGATTTGAGGCTAAAAAAGTACGTTGAAAGTCCGAAGAAGCCCACACATGATCGGATTACCAGCCAGCTTTAGTCCGTCAGCGTCCGTTGGACTTTTGTAGCTGAAAAGTCCGACCGTGTGTACGCGGCATGACACTTATCTAATCTAAGCAAGTAAATCTTTTATTTCAATTTTACCTTTAACTTATTTGTTTAATTCTGCCATTGAGGTCCTTGTTAAAGCACTTTCTGCAATGAGTTGGTACCACCTTGTAACTGTAAGTGGCTGTGCCAAAGTTCATTATGCAATATTACCTTACCATGGTCATACTGCTGGGAGCCTACAAGGAGATTTGCACATTTATAAATCACAGCAAGAGTCTAATTCAAAAGAATGCAATCCAAATTAATTGAAAAAAAAAATGGAGTCAAAGTCACGTGACCTACATCAACTCCAATCACAAATCTCTGTCCGATGCGTTATACTGATAGCACTCTGTGACATAGTGTAGGGGCTATACTATGGCCATGCCCTGGACCAGGTGGAGGCAATCCCTGACTCAGGGATAAGCCACTTGTGTGCAGCAGCAGTATACAGAGTTCTTCTGTGAGATGTTTTGTCCCATGTTGCTGCACACTGTACTTAAATGTTTTGCATTAGGAGGGACGTGCAGAGCCTGTGCCCACTCCACCAGTCCAGCACCCTCTGTTACTGTACCTCACTCCCAGTAACAGAATGAGGTCCCGTTCAGCACATAGCAGAGCCCCATGCTTGCTCATTAACTCTTTTCTTCCTGTACCTCATGATCAAGCCTTGAATCTCTGACCAAGAGAGACTGACTGCTAGGAAATAAGCCAGTGCACTGCCCCCCCCCCTGCTACAGGAGGACCTGTCACCTTACTAGGTACTGCGCCAAATCACTGTTTACTTTTAGTGTATTTTTCTATTTGGTTTTCCATGGCAATTACCACCTCTTAGCCATTTGGTGAGTTAACCTTTTGTAGCGATGTTACACATACCCCATAGTGCTGTTACAGACCCAGGTTCTGTGGGATACACCAGAACCCCTTTGAATAACTTCAGACCAGGCTCAAAGCAGTTACAACAGAGCAGAACGTCCTTTCCCTGACTAACTCTAATTGCGGCTGCCCCAGCATACATGCACATGTAGAGTCCTTAAGGGTAAAGTCCATAATTGGAAATTCCAGAGTGGTGGTCTCCATCATTACAGTGTCCCAAGGAGTCTGTGTCCCTGGAGAGAACAACAGGTCCCAGCAACCCTCATCTTCTTCAACAGTTCTCACTCTCTGGAGACCTCTCATCTTTTTATAATACACAATATAGGAGGCCATATCTCAAAAAGCCTGCAAACTTGCCCACAGGAGGCGGTAAACATTAACCCTTACTCCCTGACTTTGGCAACTGAGCTGGCTAGCTAACTTACAGAAGGCAACCTGCCTACATATAGGCCATGGTGTGAAGGAATGGTTCGGAAGCTGAAGAAGAAAGGAAGAAAGCTGACAGTGCATCCCCATGTTACTTATTTCCTTTTTAGTGGCTTAATGTTTTATGCACTTTACATTCCACAACTGCTTTGCTCTAGCTCAGCAGTAGATTGGAGTAACCTATGATGTTGTTCCTCTTGCTATCCTTACCCTAACTGCAACATTCGGCCTGCCCTCAGATTCAGTTTAAGATTTGCTTTAAAATGGAAGCATGCTTGTTGTTTCTGCCTTTTTTGTTTTTTTGCCCAGCTCTGCTATTCTTTTCTTCCAATGACATACACAATGCTGACATCTGGTTCTAAAAAATTAAAACTGACAGCTTGGGTGCGTTATGTGTCAGTCCAGTGCTAGAACAATTATCTTCTTTTCCATGTTCTTTCTGCATCAATCACGTAGTGTGTATGAAGTTGCTCTTCTGCCTGGCAGGATTAAGTAAGAATATCACCCAAAGTATTTTTCTGTAACAATCCTCAAGTTGCAAAACAGCAGCTGAACTGATTAGCAAAATAAACAGCTGGCATCTGTAATAGTCTATGTCCCACATCCAGCCCGTAAGCCCTGAAGGGATTGGCATGAGTAAGAAAAGAACTGTACAGTTAAGTTCTTTAAAGGAGAATTCTACTAGCATTATTTGAAAATAAAATGAATATGCAATACTTCATTATACACTACTGTGTAAAAGTTTTAGGCTGGTATGAAAAAATGCTGTCAAGTAAGAGTGCTTTCAGAAATAGAGTTGTAAATAGCTTATTTTTTATCAATTAACAAAATGGAGACTAAATTAACAGAAGAGAATTCCAAATCACATCAATATTTGGTGTGACCACCCTTTTCCTTTAAAACAGCATCAATTTTTCTAGGTACACTTGCACACAGTTTTAAAGGACCTCAGCAGGTAGGTTGTTCCAAACATCTTGGAGAACTAACCACATGTATTCTGTGGATGTAGGCTGCCTCAGATCTTTCTGTCTCTTCATGTAATCCCAAGCAGACTTGATGATGTTGAGATCAGGGCTCTGTGGGGGCCAAACCATCACTTCCAGGATTCCTTGTTTTTCTTTACACTAAAGATAGTTCACAGTGACATTGGCTGTATGTTTGGGGTCATTGTCCTGCAGCTAAATAATATTAGGGTCAGTCACACACCTCCCTAAAGGTATGGCATGATGGAGAAGTATCTGCCTGTATTTCTCAAAATTGAGGACACGATTGATCCTGACCAAATCTCCAACTCCATTTGAAAAAATGCAGCTTGCAAGTAACCTCCAAGTAACCTCTAAGTAACCTCCAACATGCTTCACTGTTGCTTGAAGACACTCATTATTGTACAGTTCCCCAGGCCTTTGGCAAACAAACTGTATCCTGCTACATCCAAATATTTCAAATTTTGACTCATCAGTCCAGACTACCTGCTGCCATTTTTCTGCATCCCAGTTCCTATGGTTTCATGCATAGTTGAGTTGCTTAGCCTTGTTTCCATCTCAGACATGTGGCTCTTTGGCTGCAATTCTTCCATAAAGACAACTTCTGTCTCCAGACAGTAAATGTGTGTAGCTGGGTAAGACTTGTTTCCACCAGTTCTGTGCTGATGGTACTGCTCGACCAATGTTGAAGGTAAGTAAGCTCAGTGTGTCTTTCACTTGCTGCATTAAGTTTCCTTTGTCAAGCACTGCGTCTACAGTCATCAGCATTGCCCGTTTCTTTGTGCTTCATCAAAAGAGCTTGAACAGCACATCTTGAAACCCCAGTCTGCTTTGAAATCTTTGCCTGGGAAAGACCTTGCTGATGCAGTATAACTACCTTGTGTCTTGTTGCTGTGCTCAGTCTTGCCATGGTGTATTTATTATTATACAGGATTTATATAGCGCCAACAGTTTGCGCAGCGCTTAACAAAATGAAGGCAGACATTACAGTTACATTATAATTTGGTACAAGTGTATGACCTGTGACATGAAACTGCTTTCCACAACCTCATGTTAAAGCGGAGTTCCACTGAGAAAAAAAAATTAAAAGTCAGCAGCTACACATACTGCAGCTGCTGACTTTTAATAATTGGACACCCACCTATCCCAGGGTCCAGCAATGCAGGGGAAGCCCCACTCGCCTCCCCCTCCTCTCTGCTGCGCCGACATTTTCACCGTGGGCGCCCAGCTGTGGCTTCACAGCCGGGCATGCACTGCGCATGCGTGAGCCGTGCTGCGTGCTGTGACTGGCTAGGCAATTATCTGGGACCTATGACATGTCCCAGATGATTGCTGAGAGGGAGGGGGGAAAGGTGAACTTCCTTTCGGTGCCGCGGTGCCCCAGGAGAAAGTGGGAGCTGGAACCCTCTAAAAAGAGGGTTTCTTCTCCCCCTCCCAAAAAAATGATATGCCAAATGTGGCATGTCAGGGGGTCACCTTTCCTTAAAGCGGAAGTTCCATTTTTGGGTGGAACTCCGCTTTATAAACAGAGATTCGCAGAAGTTGTTTTTATCTTAATGCATTCTATGCATTTAAACCTTCTGTGTACAGCAGCCTCCCTCAGGTCCCCTAAAATTTACGTGAGCCCCATCTCGATCCAGCGATGTTGTATGAGAGCCTTGGCTCATTGGGTGGGACAGTAGCGGCCGCCATTGGTTCCTTCTGCTTGCAAAGTCAGTGAGCCAATAAGCAGAGATAGCGGGGGCAGGGTCGAACTGCTGTTCCGTGTCTGAATGGAGCAAGCAGCTTGCTATGGAGGTGCTTGGCAGGAGGGAGGGGCCAAGAGAGCCAGCTAGGGGCCTGAGAAGAGGGGGATCTGGGCTGCTCTGTGCAAAACCATTGCACAGAGCAAGTAAGTATAACATGTTAGTTATTTTTAAACAAAAAACAAAAAAAGACTTTAAAAACATTTTAGGCCTCCTACACAGCTATTTCCTTTTCAGTTAACATTTGTGTTTCAACCTACATATGAAATTGGTGATCATTAACATCTGTTTGGTATAATGAATTAATCATACATCTGTCTCTAATCCTACAAAATACCTGACTTGGTGCGAGTGTACGAAGTGTGCAAGTGTAAGAATTGAGGCTGGTTTGAAGCCAAAGGTTAGTCACACCAAATATTGATTTGCTTTATATTTTTCTTCTGTTTGCTCACTTTGCACTTTGTAAATTGTATAAAAGTAAACAATTAAAATATATATTTTTGAAAGCATTCTTACTTTAGAGCATTTCTTCACACCTGCCTAAAACTTTTGCACAGTACTGTATAGTCAGACAAGCACCAAGTCTTCAAATATATATTTTATGGTATCTTAACTGCCACAGTCAAAACAAGATATTTTAAGTTTCTGCTTAAGTCCAAAGGGAAATTTTCCTAATTTGTTAGGGTTTCTAGATTTTTTGAGAGTGCTGCTGAGTAAAGTCACACTGTCTGGTATTGCACCTATTATCCTTATTCAGTAGGGCAAGGGTCAAAGAGATAATTTGCAAATGCAGTAATTGTGTAATAAATCATAATTAATCTGTGAATTGTGATTGGCTGATACAGATTAGAACGTTTAAGAATTATCACTTTGTTTATTGCACTCTTTACTGCAGTAGTAATAGAGTTATAATGTTTAAACAATATAATTTTATTTTACACATATAAGCAGTTAATGCATTCAATCATTGAATGTTATCCCAAAAGACAGTACTGCGGAAGCTGCCTGCATTTTGGCTCCCATTGTCTGCTTAGAACTTCGGCCAGTGACAAGGGAAGCATAATTCCTCTCATTCATAGACTTATGTGTGTAAATGTTTGCTTGAGTTACTGAGCTTTGTAAACATCAGGCTTATCACAAAATATTGTAAGAAGCAATCAGAAACATGGAAACGGGGGTTGAGAGCTCCAAAAACTGGCCTAATGGAAGACTACATAAATATCATAATTGATATTTCATGATTACCTGATTTATTTATTTTTACTTTTCTTTCTTTAGTTCTGACTATATTAAAAAATATGTACAAAATAAACACAAAGCCTTCATAAATTTCCTCTAATAACATTTGAGTGGAAAGGTAAGACTTGCTGGCAGGAAGGATGAGCGTTTGGTTCGTTTTGTTTTTTTTTTTAATTTTAATTCTGTTTATTTGTGTTTTCAATAAGAACTCAAAACAGTTAGTCAGGCAGTGCGGCCCAAGCAGGGGTGCACCAACCTGCAAAAGAGTCAGTAAGCAGTCCGTAGCTTTGTTTTTTTTTTTTAGTTGTTTATTAGGGATTAATAACTTGGATAGGGATGGGAGGTTATGGGATACCAACTTGACTTCAGCAAACTTCAGGGACAACTTTCTATATACAGGTATATACAGACTCCTCTTTAACCTTCCTCCTGTACACACTTTGCTTCACTCCTGCTCAGCCTCTGCTGGTACACTCCTGGGGGAACTTGACAGACTCCTTGTCAGTTCAGTAGCATGTAACTTTCCCTTCTGCTTCCTTTGTGGTCACTAATCCCAGCACCACTTCTTCAGGCAATATCAGCCCACCTGGCTGCAGCTGCCTCTTCCACCAGCCCTCCTAGCTGCCTCTCTCTACACCAGTCTGCCCGACTGACTCTTCACCAGCCCACCTGGCTAACTCTCTGAAAATCTCCCAGGGGAAAGGTGGAAGACTTAGCCCCACCACTGTCTTCAAGGGAGACTGGCTAAATGTGGCAGTCTCCCCCTTTTATTGGTCCCCACAAGTGTTGAATTACTCACTCTGTCCTTTCTTTGCTCCTGTGCCTCCAGGAAAGCTTCCTCCCTTGTTTCTTTGGCAGGATACTTCCAGCATCCGAGCCCCGGCCCAAGGCAGCCACCCCCCCTCCCAGACCCCCCCCCCCTCAGGGCCACGACAGCCTTCTCAACACTCTACCTCCATCTTCCACCCATCTTGTGTAAGCATTCCAGGACATCTGTTGGACAAGTGTTCATTTGCAGAAACCCTGAGAAAAAAAACACACTCCCTGAGCATGAGTGTGAGTCTGGGAAAGTCACAAGAATATAAATATAGATCTATATATACATATCTATATATATATATATATATATATATATATATATATATATATATATATATATATATCCATCACCTTTACCCTCAGCTTCTTTAGCAAGGCATTGGTCGTCTTGGAGGTGTATTTGGGGTCATTATCATGTTGGACAACTGCATTGTGGCCCAGTCTCTGAAGATAGGGGATCTAGGGGATCATGCTCTGCTTCAGTATGTCACAGTACATGTTGGCATTCGGGGTTCCCTCAATGAACTGTAGCACCTGTAGCACTCATGCAGCCCAAGACCATGACACTCCCACCACCATGCTTGACTATAGGCAAGACGCACTTGTCTTTGTACTCCTTACCTGGTTGCCGCCACACACACTTGACACCATCTGAACCAAATAAGTTTATCTTGGCCTCATCGAACCACAGGACATGGTTCCAATAATCCATGTCTTTAGTCTGCTTGTCTTCAGCAAACTGTTTGCAGGCTTTTTTGTGCATCTTTAGAAGAGGCTTCCTTCTAGAACGACAGCCATGCAGACCAATTTAATGCAGTGTATGGTCTGAGCACTGACAGGCTGACTCCCCCACCCCGTCAACCTCTGCAGAAGTGCTGGCAGTACTCATACGTCTATTTCCCAAAGACAACCACTGATTATGACACTGAGCATCTGCATTCAACTTCTTTGGTCGACCATGGTGAGGCCTGTTCTGAGTGGAACCTGTCCTGTTAAACCGCTGTATGGTCTTGGCCACCGTGCTGCAGCTCAGTTTCAGGGTCTTGGCAATCTTCTTATAGCCTAGGCCATCTTTATGTAGAGCAAAAAAAAAAAAATGTTTCAGATCCTCAGAGAGTTCTTTGCCATGAGGTGCCATGTTGAACTTTCAGTGACCAGTATGAGAGAGTGAGAGCGATAACACCAAATTTAACACAGCTGGTCCCCATTCACACCTGAGACCTTGTAGCACTTACGAGCCACTTGACAACGGGGAGGGAAAATGGCTAATTGTGCCCAATTTGGACATTTTCACTTAGGGGTGTACTCACTTTTGTTGCCAGTGGTATAGACATTAATGCCTGATAAAAAAGAGCCATCTAGTGGCTAAATTTGAGAATGTTACTATATGTGACATCAGTGTAAAAAGGCAGAAAAAGATACACCCAGGTGGGATTGTCTTCTCAAAACTTTCCAAATAAAAGGCAGGAATGGAAACTCTATACACCAAGGAAGGTCTTTGCCAGAACCTAAAGACGCTTTTTGCCCGATCTCCTGCAATAGCCTGGGGTCCTCATTGCTAGAGAATGTGAAGATTCTATAAGCTGAACTAGGTAACCTTTTTGTGTGCTCTTATTATATACGTACCATAGTTTTGCTAGGAAGTAGGTAGCATTTATCTTGTTTTGTATTGTATTCCTAATATTGTAATAGTTTTGTATGTAAAGCATATTTGTTTGGTAAAAGCACATTTATACACTGCAGAGGATACACTGCATCCAAGGCTCTTCTTTTTAACTTACAGGTATTAGAAATTGCATTAGATATATTTTCAATAACAATTTATGCTAAAATGTTTTTTGCGTTTTTGTTAGTTAGTGAATGTAATCAATCAGCATACTATATCCCACTCCCACAGTGTTTAGCACAATAGGGGGGCATTGAAAAGGGAGGAAGGAAGGGGAGTGTCATTTACCACTAGGTATATGTCCACATGTGTGACTCTAGTCATGAGGACTGCATACATAAGTAAAATAAGGAAAGAAGGACAAAACAAAGAGCTTAGAAAGGAACTGAAATTGGAGAATGCTCCTTAGAGGACACCAGCTGGTCTACACAATCTCAACCTGCAGTGGGGACACAGAGAAGATGGGAAGGACAGCTGAAGGCAGGATCAACCAAGTATATTTCACTCTACACAAAACAAACACTTCAGTGGCTTTGAGAGTTTGCACACTCTGTTTTATAGCATGTAATAAGAAATTTTCATAGTCTGGGTTTATTGATACTTTTTAGGAAAATGGCAAACTAATGTGATTGTTTGCCATCATAGCAACCAATTATTAATCATGCATTTCCTTTGAACTGTGGACATGTCTTCAAATGGCCAATAATGGGGTTTTCTAATGCTTCATTATACTCCCTATAAAAGTCAGGGTTCCCAGCCTTTTGTTCTGTGTGTGTGAAGAACTTGAGTAGATGAAGAAAGCTTAGTGTTTGTATGCTTTTGACTATGCTATCTCCCCTTTTTTCTCATACAGGTTTTTAGTCCCTAATCCTAGGTATGGTTTGTCCTGAGGTGATAATACTGTTGAGACTAGGGAGACATGATGGGTGTTGCTTTAATTGAGAAATGTTATACCATTGTAGACCTTTTATTTATATGTTGTTTGTACAACAAATGGTCTTAAATTAAGAACATAGCTATTGAAGTAATAATTGGTTGATCATTAGTTTGTTTACTTATTTATACACATTAGAGGTAACTATCCATTGCAGTCTGTACAGTTTCACTTTTGGTTGCCAATCCTTCATTGCCATAGGTAATAAAGTTGGGCAATGCCTTATATTTTTAATATCTGAGAGGTCTAAAGGGAGAGACAAATGTACAACAAATGGTCTTAAGTTAAGAACATAGCTATTGAAGTAATAATTGGTTGATCATTAGTTTGTTTACTTATTTATACACATTAGAGGTAACTATCCATTGCAGTCTGTACAGTTTCACTTTTGGTTGCCAATCCTTCATTGCCATAGGTAATAAAGTTGGGCAATGCCTTATATTTTTAATATCTGAGAGGTCTAAAGGGAGAGACAGAGGTTAACTATGCACAGCTAGTCGGGACGAAGCATGTTGTTTATCTGCAGGACCAAGCAGTGGTCAAACTACACCTTTGAGGTGCAAGACACATATGCCTCTTCTTTCTGACAGTAGGCATGCTACAGTATACAGTTAGATTACTTAGAGGATGTCATAAAATGGCTAAACAAGCCTTCCTCATTCTTCTCCTCCTCCCAGATGCAGAGCAAGATGGAAAGCACTCTTTCCTTTCTCCTCACTTACATTCAACCTTGTTTCTTTGTCAGGTCTCTGTGGTAGTGAGCCCTTGTAGAACACCAAATCAAGGTTCCCCAGGGTGCGGAGTCTAAGCCCCACCCTGATTTTTCACCAGGGCCCCTGGTGTTGGGGGTGGACTTGTAGCAAGTTGGAACCAGGTCGCAGCCATCAGGTATGCCCAGCTGACGATACAGAGACCACTTGTGTTTGCATAGTGTATAGATGGCAGGTGACAGAAGAGGATCGGGGAAACAAGATGAGGTCAGGGCAGATGGCAAACAAGCAGAAGTAGAAGATGAAGCCTGGGTCAGTACATGGAAAGTCAGACACTAAATACATGGAACACTAGGCAAACAGGAGCTCAGAGAAATAGAAAGTTGCTCATGTAGCATGGGCTGCACTAATAATGTCTTATATAGGGAAGCAAACTAGGAAGTGATAGAAGGGAAGGAAATAAAAACCCACAGTAAAGCAGGCGAAGCCCATAGGTGAGTACAGAAGCCAAACAAGACATGCAAAAAGAATCAGCACCAAGAAGGTAAGAATTACACAGGCAGGAAACTGCAGGCTAAGCCATGATGGCTTACTGTCAAGTTGGCTCAAGCGACAAGGAGGGTGGCAGCGATGACCTAGCAGACAGTTTATGTGCACCATAGATTGTAATGGAGAAGAGTTTCAGAGAGGCACAACAGCAGCGAAGCAGGATTTCATCCAGAAGCAGAGGCGGCTTGCAGAGGAGTGAAGGAAGCCACTGCCATATTCCAGTGGATGACAATGCCCCATGGGTTAAAGTCACTGCTATCCCCTGGGCCATTACACATAGCTTATCTGTTGCTGACTGCTGCCATCTAACACAGCCACGCAAGACCACACAGTGGTTAGCAGCATCCTTCCCCAAGCAGTTGTGTCTACTTCATCTGCTGGAGCAGAAGAAAAAAATTGTCACCCAGTCAACCTATGCCCAGCTACTCAATGCCAACTTGGAAAAATTGCTGGCTTTACAGCTGCTCCCATTCCAGTTGGTAGCGTATGCCCCTGTTCATGACTTTCTGGCTTGTGCTGCATCAAAGTGGCATGTTTTCCACCCAGGCCATCCTTGATGTCCATGGGCAAATGGAAGCTATTGTGTCTGTGTGGCTAGACTACACAGTCAGTGGCAGGTTTCACATAAGCACAGACACGTGGTCCAGCAAGCATGGGCAGGGACATTACATCTTCTTTACATTCAATAATTTTTTTTGTTTTTTTTCCATAAATGCAAAAGGAACAATGTGAATGTTATTTGTTATATACATTAAGTTGCATTAGATAAGGTACATTGCCTGGATACAGATGATATAGCAAAGATACAAGAATATAAACAAACAAACAAACAAACAAACAAACAGTAAAGGCCATTTGGAGTTATACCAAATACTAAGCATTAGCTACAAAGATAGTTATTCCTCCCTCCAGACAACCCATCAGGGAGCTTGCTGTGTCCTGGGGGGAGAGACCACGTCCCATCTTTTATACATTCCACTATAACCTATATATAATGCTCTATCAGATATCAGTACATATAGTGCACATAGTATTGAGAGGTACTAGAACCAGGCAGATCCAATTAATCATTTCTGGATCAGTAAACTTTTGAACACACCGGGATTGGTAGTTTGGTTAACTCTTGCCTAGTTTCCAGGATTCCCACAGGCACCACTTTTTCGTTGTTTGTTGTAGTTTCCCACTACTGGTGGCCATCAAAAGTTCATAAGAGTAATGAGTGTTAGTCAGCTCTATGGTCTCTAGTAAGGTGGGAGGTGTGGGGGATTTCCAATGTCTAGCAATGGTGAGTCTTGCTGCTAGCAGCAAATGCATGATTATGTGATGAGTGTTGCATGGTAAGGAGTCTAAGTTTAGTAATGCCAAGCCTGAGGAGACAGCAATATGGTTCTGGAAGAATGTGCATATTACGGTCATTATGTCTCGCCAAAAGAGATTGATTTTAGGATATCCCCAGAATATGTGGAATATGTCCCCTTTATGGCCACAATTTCTCCAGCGTTGATCAGAGGGATTCCCTTTGAAATTGGAAAGTTTATCCGGTGTTAAGTACCATCTGAGGAGGAGTTTTTGGGAAAGTTTCCATAGTTTGGAACAGTGTGTTACTTCATAGGTTGCTCCACATGCCTGTATCCAGCGGTTAATGCCATTGTTTTTTACAAAGTCAGTTTTCTGTTGGAGTAAATTATAGAAAAAGTGATATGCCTTTCCCAGATGTCTGAGGTGAATGGTAGTATGTCAATCTCTACGAGGGATATTACATGACCACTTGGGCATTCGAGATAGGCAATGGATAGTGCAAATGTAGAGGTAGAAATCTTTGTTTGCCACTTCATTCTGCGGAAGTGCGGAAGTGTATGTAGTTG
This sequence comes from Lithobates clamitans, assembly GCA_037952925.1. Lineage (NCBI taxonomy): Eukaryota > Metazoa > Chordata > Amphibia > Anura > Ranidae > Lithobates > Lithobates clamitans. The sequence goes on from JBBGZY010000285.1 coordinate 9,553,152, forward strand.
GCTTGGAAAAGGTTTCTAACTGAATTAGTCAGCTGGGTGCCAAGATACGGAATGCTGTGTTCTGCCCATATATATGGGCATATTTATTGAAGTAGGTTGCTTACTACAAAGTCTATTTCTAGCCATAAGATAGAGTATTCTTATTTCAATATATTTTTATTTGTTTTGTAGATAAAACATAAAAGCACACAAGTTGCGGACGCAGCCGCTAAGTACAATATAAACTGTTTGAGGTAAACAAAATAAAGAGAGAGAGGATGTGATTAGGCAAGTCCAGTATACATGTTACAGGGCATTTATTAAAGTAAAACAACAACAACATCAGTAGTATTATGGCTACTTAAACAGAGAGGTAAGAAAGCAATGGAGGAGACATTTTACCAGAAAGGAATAAAAACCGGGACCATGGATATCCTGGGTCCTAAGGTGGATACCAGGAGGCCCATGGTTCCCAAATGTGATTAAAGGCATGGAAGGAGTTTAGGTGTGGAGTTAGAGATTTTTCGTAAGATAGTGTTGTTGGGTAACATTCACAACCTCTGACAGGTTAGGAGCAAAATTTTACTTCCAGTGTCTTGTGAGGATTAGTTTGGCTGAGAGCAGTATAATGGCAATTACACCATGGAACTGAGATGGAAATTGGTCAATGCCTATGTTAAGTAGAGCTAAGGCAGAGTTTGTAGGAGTAATAATACCAGTAACTTCCGAGATCAATTGAAATGTTTTCCGCCAGAAGCTGCAAATGTTATTTAATGTTGTAAAGGATGTCAACAAGGGTACCCGGGCTACCAAAACCACGCCAGCATGATGGAGAACATATTTTATATATATCTGCCAGTCTATAAGGGGTAAGATACCAATGGTGTAAAATTTTAAGAGCTAGCTCCCAGTGATTCACACAGTGTGTGTTAGAGTATGTGTATCTAATAGCTTTTTCCACTGGTCATTAGAGAAGGAAGAATTTAGGTCAGTCTCCCATTTTGTCATTGCAAGAGGGGGTAGAGAAAAGGAAGCGCCACCTGAGTGCAGTATTAATATAAAAATTTTAATGGCATATATAAAATGAACACTTACAAGAAAGACAAATTAAAAATACTCATCTGTGAGTAGGCAGTGTGTATCTTCCTCGAGTTCCAGTCCGGAAGTTGTATCAGCGTTGTAGGGCTGCAGATGGAGGCTTGTAGCTGGTATCTCTTCCTGTGGCCATCAGGGAGAAGCTGAGACCGGCGTGGAACGCACGGAGGAGGTGCGTGACGTCACGGGTCATCCAAGGACTTCCGAGTACACTCCAGGGGGAGGGCTAACACCAAGGGAGGGTTCTGAAGGCTGAATGTGCTTGGCTACGCGCTCGGAGCTGCTGCTCCTTCAATAGGCCTGAAGGGGAGTGTGTCAGTGATGTGCTATTTATATGCCGGCGCTGTGGGACAACAAGGCTCAGTGTCGGCTGGCAGCACATCACTGATAAAGGCTGTGAGAGGCTGTTTACTCGAATCAGGGGTAATCTAAGGCATAAACTACATGTTTGAGAACACTTAATGGCAGATATTGATATGATCGCACTGGAATACTTAAAGGCACATATGGGCTAAGTGTAATTAAGACGTATAACTTTGCCATGATGAGGAAACTATATATGTCAAGAATTTCATTAAACCTACTGCAGGCAATTCCTTTATTCACTACACCAGTTGCCACCATCCCAGATGGGTGAATAACATCCCCCGTAGCCAGTTTTGTCGCCTCCGGAGGAACTGCACCAGAGACTCTGACTACGAAATCCACGGCCAAATCTTGTCTAAAAAATTCCAAGATAAAGGATATCCCATCCCACTCATAGACGCAGCCTTCAACAACTATCGCAAGCCTCCCACCAGTCGCCACAACTCCTCACCTGCTGTCAAGCAACCAACCCGTTTCATCACACAATATCATGATAAACATAAGAAAATGGAGAAAATACTAGAGTCCCATTGGTCTATCCTCCTGGAAGACCCTCACCTGAAAACCACAATTGGTATCAAACCCAAAGTAACTTACAGAAGATCAAAGAACATCAAAGCAAAATTGCCCCTAGTAAAATCAAGTCCCTCCAACCCATCCCTCCACAACCTGTCCTCATACCCCTCAGAGGGATGTATCAATGTAAAAAACCCCTCTGCCTCACCTGCCAATTCGTACACCATGGCCAAAAAACCTTCAATGTCAAAGGAAAAAGTTACACCCTCAAAGAATTCTACAATTGCTCTACGGACTTTGTCATATACTGCCTTACCTGTCTCTGTGGGTTGTTTTATGTTGGTCGGACCATAAGGGCACTCAGAGCACGGTTTGGGGAACATCGGCGCTTTATTGAAAAGGGCCGAGACCACCATAGCGCCCCCAAACATTTCCTCACACACCATGGCCGGTCTACGGCTGGCCTTAGTGTATGGGTCATCAAATCCATTCCCGCCACATATCCTTCAGCCGAACGCTTCAAACGCCTGTGCCAACAAGAAACCTACTGAATCTATTCTTTGGGTACCCTTACACCCGGTGGGCTGAACGGGGAAATTGAAGTACACACACTACTATAAGCCACCACTTTTCCCTCCCCCCTCATGAGACTACCCTTACTCCCTGCTCCCCCTGTCTCCCCCGCCCCCCCCCCCTGTCTCCCCCGCCCCCCCCCCCCTTTTCCTCCCCCCCAACTCTTTTTTTTTTCCCCTTTTCACTTTGGCTCCCCCCAAAACCCCCCCCACCCCTCCGTTTTCCTTTTTCCGTCCTACCCCTGCTCTCCCCCCCCCACTTCCCCCCCTCACTCCCCTTCCCCCTTCTTCTCTGTCCTTATTTCAAACCCCCCCATAATTAAACCCCGCCCCCCCCCCTCATTCGCTTTTCAGTCGACATCCTATACCATTACATGGCCCATTGTACATGGATGTGTATATATATGTATGTGTATATATGTATGTATATATATATGTGTGTGCGTGTATGTGTGTACATATGTATATACACCTTTCCCCCTATCATATACTGCTATACCTTTTTTCAACACCATCTTTTGAGAGTATATACAGATATACACATATATATAAATAATGTTTTGTAAGCACATTTTTCTTTTTTATTCAAATTCATCACTACTTTTATTTTAATCCTCATATTATTTTTTTTTTAATATATATGTGTTTTTATATTTTTTAATTATATATAATTTTTTTGTAATTATATTTTTTAATTTTATTTTTCCCATCTAAATGTATATCGCTAATTTTATATTTCTCATATAATCCCCATTTGTTTAGAATTTTTTATATATTTTTATAGTTTTAACATATATATACTTCTTAATCACACTTAGCCCTTATGTGCCTTTAAGTATTCCAGTGCGATCATATTAATATCTGCCATTAAGTGTTCTCAAACATGTAGTTTATGCCTTAGATCACCCCTGATTCGAGTAAACAGCCTCTCACAGCCTTTATCAGTGATGTGCTGCCAGCCGACGCTGAGCCTTGTTGTCCCACAGCGCCGGCATATAAATAGCACATCACTGACACACTCCCCTTCAGGCCTATTGAAGGAGCAGCAGCTCCGAGCGCGTAGCCAAGCACATTCAGCCTTCAGAACCCTCCCTTGGTGTTAGCCCTCCCCCTGGAGTGTACTCGGAAGTCCTTGGATGACCCGTGACGTCACGCACCTCCTCCGTGCGTTCCACGCCGGTCTCAGCTTCTCCCTGATGGCCACAGGAAGAGATACCAGCTACAAGCCTCCATCTGCAGCCCTACAACGCTGATACAACTTCCGGACTGGAACTCGAGGAAGATACACACTGCCTACTCACAGATGAGCCTTTTTAATTTGTCTTTCTTGTAAGTGTTCATTTTTTATATGCCATTAAAATTTTTATATTAATACTGCACTCAGGTGGCGCTTCCTTTTCTCCACCCCCTCTTGCAATACCACAGAGCCAGCTCTCTGAGGACAGCAGCCGCCTTTAGGACCAACCACCCCACTAGCCAGCCCTTCATATCTTGAACGATCAGAGACTATATTAACCCCTGGACTGCCACTACTATGGCCATGGACTTTATGCCTGGCTAACTTTATATAACCCCAGGATTGTATGCATCTTGTGTATATGCGCTTACAGTTATTATTACCTTTATCCCATTTTGTCATTGATTTGGTCTTGTGGAAGGTCAGTTTGTCCTGCAGTAAATTGTATATATACGTGCCTTTTACAGACTTGAGAGTATCCCCATAGTATTGCCAGAGTGTCACACTGTGTCCGGAATTTGATCCTGGGGCCTGGTGTTCGCAAATAGTTTCCTACTGCCTGAACCACCAGGGAGCTTGCTTGTTGGTAGAATCCTTGTTCTGTTCTCTCCATGAGTTTGGATGTTGGCCACCCTGGGACCAGCTATTGGTACGGTAGGTGACCGTGATATTGTGTGTCACCCGGTGACCACGCCCCTTGTGATGTCACAGTCCCATCATGCACTGGGACTGTCACATCACAAGGGCTGGGTCACCGGGTGAGAGCAAAAGAGCAGAAGATAGCGGAGGAGCCCTGCAGAAAAACACATACATTCTTGTATGTGTGCGCTGTAAAATATTTTGTACTGCAGAAGAACCGGACACCGGGAGAAGAGGCTGGAGAGCGGGAGAAGAACCGGACACCGGGAGAAGAGGCCGGAGAGAGCAGAGAAGTCAGAAGAAGACCCCAAAGTCGGAAGAAGACCCTGAAGTCGGAAGAAGACCCCCAGAGCTGCCTAATAAATTACTTTTAAAACCTGTGTAGTGTGTTTTTTTATTGACACTTTTTTCCCTAGGTGAATGGGTAGGGGTACCATGTACCCCATACTCATTCACATATGGTGGGGGGCCCGGATCTGGGGGCCCCCTTATTAAATGGTGCTCCCGGATTCCGATAAGCCCCCCGCCCACAGACCCCGATAACCAACAGCCAGGGTTGTTGGGAAGAGGCCCTTGTCCTCATCAACATGGGGACAAGGTGCTTAGGGGTGGGGGGGCCCGCAGGGTGCCCCCCTTTCCCAAAGCACCCACCCCCCCATGTTGAGGGCATGCGGCCTGGTACGGTTCAGGGGGGGGGGGCGCTCGCTCGTCCCCACCCCCTTTCTTGACCGGCTGGGCTGCGTGCTTGGATAAGGGTCTGGTATGGATTTTGGGGGGGACCCGCACGCCGATTTTTCGGCGTAGGGGGTTCCCCTTAAAATCCATACCAGACCTAAGGGCCTGGTATGCCCCTGGGGGGGAACCCACGCTGGTTTTTTATTTAAAATTTGGCACGGCGTTCCCCTTCATGATTCATACCAGACAGCTGTCAGCACTGCCTGTCACTCATCGGGAAAGGAAAAAAAAGTTTTCCTTTCCCGATGAGTGAGCCAGCGCGAGATGCACAGTACCCTGTCACCGAGAACCGGCGCGATGGGATCGCGCTGGAAACACAATCTCGCAGTCAGGTACTGTAGTCACCTGATCAGTGACCTTATAAATCTTCACTTCCCCTTCCTGCCCTTGTCCTAGTATAGGTTCCTGTTCGTGCTAGTTTGGTGGATGCTATTTGTTTCTGGTTGCTGACTTTGCTTTTTCCTGACTCTGATTTTTGGATTACCCCTTGGATTTATGCTGATCTTCGAGTTGCTAACTTTGCTTGTTCCCGACTCTGATTCTTGGATTACCACTTGGATTTACGCTGATCTCGTTGCTGACCCTGCCTGTTCCCGACACTGCCTTCTGGTTGACCCCTGTGTACTTCTGCCTTGGTCCGCTGTCTTGGATTGTCCTTTCACCCGCCGGGTTCCTGTCTTTGGCCTCTACTAACTGTGAGTTATTTGCTGGTGGTTCCTTGTTAGGCTGTTTGCACCATCTTTTGCGGTCCCTTTATACTGGCTGCAGGATCTCAACTGTCCCTCCACCTGATGCTGGGATAACAAGACTACCAGTCAGGAAACCGGAGTGACGGCTGGAATCTCCTGGCAGACCTGACATTATACTAGGGCCTGATGGACCTCAGTGAGCTGGTGCAGGCAGTCTCTCTACAGGGTCAGCTGTTGGGTGAGCAGGCCAATCGTGTACAGTCATTGGAGGAGAAATTAGATGCTATCATGATTATGTTATCCTCTTTGTCTACTGCACATAGTGCTTGTCCTGCTACTTCTAATAACCATGAGTCTGGGGCTGGGGAACCTGTAGTCGTGTCTAACCCCCAGGGTTCTCCTGCTCCGAAGATACCTCTCCCCGATAGGTATGATGGGAACCCCTTGGATTGCAGGAGATTTCTCAACCATTGCCGGTTGCATTTTAGAAATCAACCTTCTGTGTTTGCCTCTGCTCAAGCCAAGGTGACATTTATAATTACCTTGCTAAAGGGCAGAGCTTTGTCCTGGGTGTCACCTCTTCTTGCTCCTATTCTTGCCGACTACCCCATGTTTATTAAAACTTTTGAGGAAATATTTGATGTTCCTGGCAGAGTAACTGCAGCTGAGGCTTGTATTCTCAATTTACATCAGGGTAAATGCACGGTAGCATCTTATGCCATTGAATTTCGCACGCTTGCGGCAGAGACTACCTGGGATAATTGGCCACCTTCCACAGAGGTCTAGAGGAATGCATTAAGGATGAATTAACCTACCGTGAGGTCCCAGTGGCCCTGGAGGATTTCATCAATTTAAACCCTTTGTTAAGAATAGGTTCTCTCTACCCCCTAGACTTCTCTAGTCTCTGTGGATGACCATCAAGAGTATGAAGTTAGCAAAATTCTGGATTCCCAATGTAGGGGTAGACAATTAAAATATCTAGTGGACTGAAAGGGCTACTCTATTGCAGAGAGGAATTGGGTGCCTTCTCGTGATGTTCATGCCCCATGGCTGGTCAAGTCATTCTGTGATAGGCACCCATCCCAACCCAAATAGGTTGGGAGCATCTTTGTGTGGGGGGTACTGTTACATCATGTTCGGGAGTCTTGATGCACATCCGTCACTGCTACTGACCCAGCTACCTCTCTGACCTTGCTCTCGGATTATCCTTGCCTGCATAGGTTTGCTGTCATGCCTTTCATACCGACTCTAGCCTAGACCACTGACCATATTTCTGCCTAGTGACTCTGTAGCTCATTGCCCAAATGTTGTTGATCTCTGCCTGTTCCTGACTCTGATTCTGTGTACATCCTGGTGTCTGCCATCAGCTGAACTTGCTACAACCAGAGTGCATCACCAGCTGTATCTTTGCTCGTCAAATTCCAGCACTCCACACCCTTGCACTTATGCCTTTCCTTCATCCCTGCAGTTCCTGTTTCATTATCATTTAAACCTAACAGTAACATTACAGTAAAATAATTCAAATAAACATACAAAATACTTGTATGTGATGCATGTGATGCCAGAAAAAGGTATCGCTGATGGTTTCCATGAGGGTCATAAGGTTACATAATACAACACCTAAAGTGATATTAAACCCTCAGTTTTTTTAACACTAGCAGCTTATTTAATAACCTACTGAATATGCAGCATTTTATCCTTTAATCCTTGCTTAGTTTTCCTGTTTCAGGTGTCTCCTTTCTCTTGCAACATTCTATGGAGCCACCCTTGCATTCAGAGACTACAGTTGTGCCTCTCTATACTGGGGGCATCAATTGAAACACAGCACCGGAGCCTAGGATGGTAAGGCACTCACCTGCCCCTCCCTCTACCTCCCCCCTCCCTCAGCAATGAGAAAGGAGGAGCCAGCAGCATTAAACTGTAAAATGCTGATGGGATAAGAATTTTAACAAATAGTTTACTGAAAATGTTTTATTTTATTGTGCTTAGCGTGTGAAACAAAAGTTGAGGGTTTTACCATTTTAACTCCTTTGCGTTCAGAGCTGTTTTTGCATTTTTGCATGCCTTTTAAAATATACGTTAGGCCTATAGATTAGTAAAAACACCAAAACATTTTAAAAAAAATCTGAAAACAGAGACCCTATAGAATAAAATAGTGATTTTTTTTTTTTTTAATGTTAAAGTTCATTTTAGTGCACACAAACACAATATATTAGCCAACTTGTGGTAAAGTATAAAAGATGAGGTTGTGCTGAGTAAATAGATACCTAATAAAATTTAAATTTACAGGAACTTGTGAAACGGTGACAAACTTTAGTACCCAAAAATTGTCCTTAGGCAATGCTATAAAAGCCCTTATAGCTCATCAGTTTAGCGGTAACTGTGAATACTGGCCATAGAATTATTTAGGTCTAGTAAACAGCCAGTTCACTAATGAGTCAGCTGTGTTCTGGGCTTTAAGTAATGACCAGACCAAGGCACTAGGCTCCCAGTTGGAGACGACTTCACCCTGAAGACAGGAGATCTGGGCATGGGAATCAGTGGGGCTTCACCTAGGAGACAGGTGGGAGCCAGTGTAGCACAAGGCTACTTGCTGCACACACGGAGGTTCTGAACCTCCGATTTGTGGGAGACAGACCAAGGCCCTAAAGCATAAGGCCTGAGCAGGAGAGCTGCGTTTATAAGCCAGGGGGGAATATCTGAATATCGTTTATTTTGGTATCAGGACTGAAATGCTGAATACCCCTGCGAGGGAATCTACTGTTTGTTTTGAACTTTCTTTTAAATAAAAGTGGGCAAAACCAGCCCTGAAACTGAGAAAAAAAAAAAAAAACTGGTGTCCTTAAGCTCTAAACTTGGAGTGAACCCCTTATGTGGGCAAAATCCGAGATCCCTGCAATCAAGTAAGTTCATCTGTGATATGAACTGTGTGTATTAGTGCATGAGGCTGCGCAGACTGAGTACAGGTGAGAGCCTGCAAGAGAAAAGAAACGTGCTTTAAAGAGACAGTGCTCTAAAAATGTTTTTTTTTTTTTTGCAGTGGAGTGACTGCGAGTATGAAGAGTCCACCAATGTTTGAATTTGCAGTGGATTGGTGCAAGCGGCACCTGGCAGCACTGAACCAGGCTAAAGAGGATAGCAAGCCAACCCTTAGTGCAAGGAGAGAGCGGCTGGATGTTCATACCTGGGAGAGGGATGTTGTTGCCCCTGGCAATGCTGGTGCACTTAGGCCAGCTATCAAGGTGCAAAGTGCTAAGTTTCAAAGAGGATGCAGTGTTGGAGTCCCTGAGGCCAGAACGCTGTTTGCGGTGCAGTGAGTGGGGTCATGCTGTCTCCAAGTGCCTTTTGTCATAGCTTCCAGTACAAAATGACATGGTCAGACAAATGTCTGCAACAGTGTTTGGGAAGCCTGATTTGAGTGCTAGGAGTGACCGATAGGCTGACTGGAAGTTGGAGAGGTATGTGGTTGCCCGTAGCAACAGCGGTGATGTCAAGTCTGCGGACCACGTGAAAAAAGTATAGCCTGCAGAGGATCGTGGTAAGTTGAAAGCCACAATGCATCAAAGAGTTTGGGAGAACCAGCAAAGTAAAGCTGAGAGAGTATCATCTCCCTTAGCAATGAGAGATCAAGCATCGACTGAAAGCAGGAGATACAGTGGAGATGTGGAGCAGCGTCCCCCCAAAAATTTGTGCAGAAATGTACCATGTCTGGAATGTGGTCAACTGAGGCATGGAATCTTTTTTCTTGTCCCAGGTTGTGGAATATGGCTGCAGATATTGCTACTAGGTGGAAGTCTTTGTCTGCGAGCCCAAATTCTTGTTCAAAAATGTTTGCAGTCACCTCTGGCAACAGTGAAGAAGTACCTGTTATGCCTGCAGGGGTGCTTAGGAGTCAGAAATGACTACTGCAGTTTTATTCAGTGGCCACCAGGGAGAGTTGGCTGGTGAAAGTGCGACAAAGAATAGACAACATACTCAAGTGAACGTGGCAACCCCTGTTACAGTGATGGGTAAGACTGTTGCTAGTAAATGCATGGAAGAGACTAACTATGTAACTGTGCACACTGGAGTGGAAGAGACTCCAAATGGGAGAACAACTGTGTGTGTGTGGAAAAGGACTTGCCCTGCTGCCGTGCCCTGTCCAGTGGGGAGGCAAGTGTTAAACTTGAATGTGACATTGGGATGTTTGAAACTGCTGATGTTGTGTTGGCTAAAGTTGATGGTCCAGTTGCTAATGGGCTACTGCAGCTCACTAGAGATAAAACCATTGCTGTGAATGCGGTTAAGGATGTGCTATCTCCCCTAGCAACTGAGAAGAAGGCCACAGAGGTGTCCCTAGAAACCCAGAGGTTGCTCTGCGTTTTGGAGACAAAGGTTGCCCGGGACAACTATGGTGCCACTCTGAGGGATAAGAGGGTACCTGAACCTGGTGATCACAGAATGTTAAATACTAAAACTGAAATGTTTAAAAATACTCATGGTGGAGATGGGTTGATGCAGTCTGGCAATGACAGGTGTGAAAGTGTTCATGCGTTTACTGAAGCGCCATGAGAGCAAGGTGGTGAGAGTGTGGTATTGCAGCCTGCTAGTTAAAAATGTATTGCCATGGTCTGGTTTGAACCAACGTATTATGTGCAATGTGTCTGTTGCTGAGCCACTGTATCCCTCGGGGTCTCCTTATGCAGTTGGAGCAGTACTGCATGGTACCTCTGATGGGAGCGCAGAGATAACAGAGTGGGATAAATGGGCAAAAAGCCTGTTGGCTTTGCTGGAAAAGGCCTCTGTTGGTAAGCATGGAGCAGACATGATTTCTGTGGTGCCCAGGGCTGGACTTGAACAAAAATTTGGCCCTGGACTTCATCCAGACTGGCCCACTTTAATTTTGCAAACACGCACAAAAACAGTATATAAACTATACACAATTGTGCAATATAGATACGGATATGGACATGGATACGGATTGCGTTGGGGATGAATTTGCGGGAAGTGGTGCGGCCTTTGTATGGGGTATTGGAGTGGGCCAGGGGAAAATTTGCACCGTGCCCCCCGGTAGGGTGACAACATTTCCAAACTGCCATTCAGGGACAATTTTGCCAAGGACCAGGGGGGGTGAATGTAGTCTCAGGGTTGACGGCAAATTCAGCGGTGGGGGTGATTTGTCAAGTGAATGGCTGGTGCTAGCATTGAAATCATCCCGACACCATGCTTAATATGGTGTCAGGATAATCAAATCACATTATTTCTATTACTACATTGTAATATATAATGAAATAGTTCAACTCACCATAATGCAGAGGGAAACCTGATCTTGTCATTTGCCATGAGATGCAGCATGTCACTTGCCACCATCGCCTGCCACCAGATGCAGCATGTCACTCGAAATGGTCAGGGGTGGGTAGTGGGGTCCCCCAGGGTTCTGTGCTGGGACCAATCCTATTTAATTTGTTCATAAATGACCTGGAGGATGGGGTAAACAGTTCAATGTATTTGCGGACAATACTAAGTTAAGCAGGGCAATAACCTTGCTAAAAGATCTAAACAAATTAATAGGGTGGGCAACTACATGGAAAATGAGGTTTAATGTAGAAAAATGTAAGATAATGCATATGGGTGGCAAAAATATGAATGCAATCTATACACTGGGGGGGAGAACCTCTGGGAGAATCTAGGATAGAAAAGGACCTGAGGCTTCTAGTAGATGATAGGCTCAGCAATGGCATCCAATGCCAAGCTGCTGCTAACAAAGCAAACAGAATATTGGCATGCTTTAAAAAGGGGATCAACTCCAGATATAAAACGATAATTCTCCTGCTCTACAAGACTCTAGTTCGGCCGCACCTAGAGTATGCTGTCCAGTTCTGGGCATCAGTCCTCAGGAAGGATGTACTGGAAATGGAGCGAGTACAAAGAAGGGGAACAAAGCTAATAAAGGGTCTGGAGGATTTTAGTTATGAGGAAAGATTGCGGGCACTGAACATTTTTTCTCTGGAGACGCTTGAGAGAGGATATGATTTCAATTTACAAATGCCATACTGGTTACCCCACAATAGGGATAAAACTTTTTTGCGGAAGGGAGTTTAACAAGACACATGGCCACTCATTAAAATTATAAGAAAAGAGGTTTATCCTTAAACTACGTAGAGAGTTCTTTACTGTAAGAGCGCCAAGGATGCGGAATTCCCTTCCACAGGCGGTGGTCTCAGCGGAGAGCATCGATAATTAAAAAAAACTATTAGATAAGCACCTGAACGACCAGAACATACAGGGGTATGCAATGTAATACTGACATATAATCACACACATAGGTTGGACTTGATGGACTAGATGCAGCATGTCACTTGCCAACAACACCTGCCACTCAGATGCAGCATGTCATTTGCCACTGTCGCCTGCCACCAGATGCTGCATGTCACTTGCCACCATTGCTTGCCACCAAATGAAGTGTGTCCCTTGCCACCGTTGACTGCCACCAGATGCAGCGTGTCACTTGCCACCGTCCGTCACCTGTCACCCAGATGAAGCGTGTCGCTTGTCACCTGCTGCCAGAGAGAGGGCAGGGAGTGAGAGGGGGGGGGACAGGGAGAGAGAGAGGGGCGCAGAGAGAGGGGGGGCAGAGAAGAGGGACAGAGAGAGGGGTCAGGTTCTGATCAGTGACAGTGCTCATCTTACTCATTTGGATGGTCCAGGGGGGCTCACAGTCAGCGGCTTTAATGTGACTGTCAGCTGCTTGTTTAATCTTCCCGCCACCTCCTCCTCTTTATAGATCCAGCACATGGGCAGAGAAAAAGGGGCGGGAGAAGCAGTGTGTGTCACAAGCTCGCCCAGGCATGCTGGATGGAGCAGTGTGTGAATCCCCTTTTCTAGGGCAGCTGCACTGAGCTGGCTGTCACCTGCTGCCCACACACTGACACCAGGGATGATCCGGAGGATGGAACGGCAGCGGCCGCCTGACTTCTGTCCCCACCCACCAGCGTGACCTATTAGTCACCTATCAGAGTGGCAAAGCCAAAGGAAGTGCTCCAAAAGCCTGTCGGCTCTGTGCTACAGGTGGTGGCCAGCAATATTAAGAAGCCCGCAGCTATGTTAGCAGCAGAGAAGCTGCCCTGAACACTGAAGCTCCCACCATCCCAGCACAGTCCACCCCTGAATTGCCGCCCCTCCCAAATTGCCACCTGGGCTGGCCCTGGGCAGTACAGCGGTGTTTGAATTAATGGCTGCGCGAGCCGCGCAGACATTGCTTTGACAAGCTGTCTGCCGAAAACCAGCCCAATGAGCCATCGGCCCACTGGGAAAGTCCCGGTGGTCCCGATGGCCAGTACATGCCTGGTGGTGCCAGATGAAGGACCTGCAGAGCAACTTATATGCAAAGATGCACTTGCTACTGCAGATGATGTTGCTTATGAGATGGAAGTGCAAAGTTAGGGCAAATGTACAGAAGAGGTCATGTCTGTGATCCACAAATAGCCTGATGATGTGGTAACGAGTGATGTGCTGCCAAACAAGCTGGTGTCGGTGGAAGTGCCTGATGACACAAGTACAAATGAAGTGATTGGTTTCACAAACCCAAATATGGAATTATGTAGTGATGGTCAGTTGTCAGGACAATGGCCCAGTCATGGCCCAGGGGAGTTGGTGGATACAGCAGAGGTTGACAGTGCAGTAGATGGAGGCCCCCTACAGGTTCAGGAGGGAAATAACCTAAAGCTTAATAAGGTGTCAGTAAATTCCCAAATAAAAGTACCCCTGTCTTTTGCTAAAGTATTTAAAAGGTTGGCCCCAAGAAAAATGGGCAAATGGCGCTTTTGGAAGAGCACCCGTAAAAAGTCAGGGGGGTGTCCTTGTAGAACCCAAGTCAGTGTAGCAGGGGAACACAGGCATAGCCACCTGATAAGACTGGGTTTGGACCTTGTGGTTAGAGCTGGCAAGCAGGTGCCAAGTGAAATAAAACGGGTTGGTGTGTTACGCCCCCTCCAGGGTCGAAACAGGGGGGAGGATATGTAGCAGGGCGGTACCCTGCTAGGCTCCAGGTCTAGTAAACAGCCAGTTAACTAATAAGTCAACTGTGTTCTGGGCTTTAGGTAATGACCAGTAGGGATAAGCTTCGTGTTCGAGTCGAACCCATGTTCGACTCGAACATCGGCTGTTCGACCGTCCGTCGAATTGCGAACGATATGGGCCGTTCGCGCCAAATTCGTGTGGCGCGTCACGGCCCATAATTCACTGCGGCATCGCAGTGCATTGCTGGCTGATGATTGGCCAAGCATGCACTATGACCCGCATGCTTGGCCAATCACAGCGTCGTCAGTAGAGAGAGCTGTAATTGGCCAAAGCCAGGGTGGCTTTGGCCAATTATGGCTCAGGGGATTTAGTACACGCCCCACACTATATAAGGCCGCCTGCACGGCGGCCCTGTGTAGTGTGTGTTCCGGTGTGCTGAGAGATAGAGAGAGAGAGAGACAGTGTCATTTGATTTGAGTTAGATCGATTAGGCAGAACAGTCAGTCAGTTAGCTGCACTTACAGTGTATTGTGTATATATATGCATCCCAGGTGTTGCATATATATATATATATATACACTGTATTCAGTTTAGCTAGATCCGTTCCTGTTATCTTCTATCTAGACTATTTACATTTAGTGCAGTGCGTCCTGCTCACAGTGTTCAGCTAGATCCGTTCCTGTTATTTACATTTAGTGCAGTGCGTCCTGCTCACAGTGTTCAGCTAGATCCGTTCCTGCTATTTACATTTAGTGCAGTGCGTCCTGCTCACAGTGTTCAGCTAGATCCGTTCCTGTTATTTACATTTAGTGCAATGCGTCCTGCTCACAGTGTTCAGCTAGATCCATTCCTGCTATTTACATTTAGTGCAGTGCGTCCTGCTCACAGTGTTCAGCTAGATCCGTTCCTGCTATTTACATTTAGTGCAGTGCGTCCTGCTCACAGTGTTTAGCTAGATCCGTTCCTGCTATTTACATTTAGTGCAGTGCGTCCTGCTCACAGTGTTCAGCTAGATCCGTTTCTGCTATTTACATTTAGTGCAGTGCGTCCTGCTCACAGTGTTCAGCTAGATCCGTTCCTGTTATCTTCTAGACTATTTACATTTAGTGCAGTGCGTCCTGCTCACAGTGTTCAGCTATATCCGTTCCTGTTATTTACATTTAGTGCAGTGCGTCCTGCTCACAGTGTTCAGCTAGATCTGTTCCTGCTATTTACATTTAGTGCAGTGCGTCCTGCTCACAGTGTTCAGCTAGATCCGTTCCTGCTATTTACATTTAGTGCAGTGCGTCCTGCTCACAGTGTTCAGCTAGATCCGTTCCTGCTATTTACATTTAGTGCAGTGCGTCCTGCTCACAGTGTTCAGCTAGATCCGTTTCTGCTATTTACATTTAGTGCAGTGCGTCCTGCTCACAGTGTTCAGCTAGATCCATTCCTGTTATCTTCTAGACTATTTACATTTAGTGCAGTGCGTCCTGCTCACAGTGTTCAGCTATATCCGTTCCTGTTATTTACATTTAGTGCAGTGCGTCCTGCTCACAGTGTTCAGCTAGATCCGTTCCTGCTATTTACATTTAGTGCAGTGCGTCCTGCTCACAGTGTTCAGCTAGATCCGTTCCTGCTATTTACATTTAGTGCAGTGCGTCCTGCTCACAGTGTTCAGCTAGATCCGTTCCTGCTATTTACATTTAGTGCAGTGCGTCCTGCTCACAGTGTTCAGCTAGATCCGTTCCTGCTATTTACATTTAGTGCAGTGCGTCCTGCTCACAGTGTTCAGCTAGACCTGTTCCTGCTATTTACATTTAGTGCAGTGCGTCCTGCTCACAGTGTTCAGCTAGATCCGTTCCTGTTATCTTCCTACTGACAGGCAGGCTTGTCTGGTTACAGTATATAAAGCTACCTGAAGAAAATTACAGGTGTTCTATTTGATCCTATTAGTACCACGGTCAGGCAGCTAGACTATTTACATTTAGTACAGTGCGTCCTGCTCACAGTGTTCAGCTAGATCCGTTCCTGCTATTTACATTTAGTGCAGTGCGTCCTGCTCACAGTGTTCAGCTAGATCCGTTCCTGCTATTTACATTTAGTGCAGTGCGTCCTGCTCACAGTGTTCAGCTAGATCCGTTCCTGTTATCTTCTAGACTATTTACATTTAGTGCAGTGCGTCCTGCTCACAGTGTTCAGCTAGATCCGTTTCTGCTATTTACATTTAGTGCAGTGCGTCCTGCTCACAGTGTTCAGCTAGATCCGTTCCTGTTATCTTCTAGACTATTTACATTTAGTGCAGTGCGTCCTGCTCACAGTGTTCAGCTATATCCGTTCCTGTTATTTACATTTAGTGCAGTGCGTCCTGCTCACAGTGTTCAGCTAGATCCGTTCCTGCTATTTACATTTAGTGCAGTGCGTCCTGCTCACAGTGTTCAGCTAGATCCGTTCCTGCTATTTACATTAAGTGCAGTGCGTCCTGCTCACAGTGTTCAGCTAGATCCGTTCCTGCTATTTACATTTAGTGCAGTGCGTCCTGCTCACAGTGTTCAGCTAGATCCGTTCCTGCTATTTACGTTTAGTGCAGTGCGTCCTGCTCACAGTGTTCAGCTAGATCCGTTTCTGCTATTTACATTTAGTGCAGTGCGTCCTGCTCACAGTGTTCAGCTAGATCCGTTCCTGTTATCTTCTAGACTATTTACATTTAGTGCAGTGCGTCCTGCTCACAGTGTTCAGCTATATCCGTTCCTGTTATTTACATTTAGTGCAGTGCGTCCTGCTCACAGTGTTCAGCTAGATCCGTTCCTGCTATTTACATTTAGTGCAGTGCGTCCTGCTCACAGTGTTCAGCTAGATCTGTTCCTGCTATTTACATTTAGTGCAGTGCGTCCTGCTCACAGTGTTCAGCTAGATCCGTTCCTGCTATTTACATTTAGTGCAGTGCGTCCTGCTCACAGTGTTCAGCTAGATCCGTTCCTGCCATTTACATTTAGTGCAGTGCGTCCTGCTCACAGTGTTCAGCTAGATCCGTTCCTGCTATTTACATTTAGTGCAGTGCGTCCTGCTCACAGTGTTCAGCTAGATCCGTTCCTGTTATCTTCCTACTGACAGGCAGGCTTGTCTGGTTACAGTATATAAAGCTACCTGAAGAAAATTACAGGTGTTCTATTTGATCCTAGTAGTACCACGGTCAGGCAGCTAGACTATTTACATTTAGTACAGTGCGTCCTGCTCACAGTGTTCAGCTAGATCCGTTCCTGCTATTTACATTTAGTGCAGTGCGTCCTGCTCACAGTGTTCAGCTAGATCCGTTCCTGCTATTTACATTTAGTGCAGTGCGTCCTGCTCACAGTGTTCAGCTAGATCCGTTCCTGCTATTTACATTTAGTGCAGTGCGTCCTGCTCACAGTGTTCAGCTAGATTCGTTCCTGTTATCTTCTAGACTATTTACATTTAGTGCAGTGCGTCCTGCTCACAGTGTTCAGCTAGATCCGTTCCTGCTATTTACATTTAGTGCAGTGCGTCCTGCTCACAGTGTTCAGCTAGATCCGTTCCTGCCATTTACATTTAGTGCAGTGCGTCCTGCTCACAGTGTTCAGCTAGATCCGTTCCTGCTATTTACATTTAGTGCAGTACGTCCTGCTCACAGTGTTCAGCTAGATCCGTTCCTGTTATCTTCCTACTGACAGGCAGGCTTGTCTGGTTACAGTATATAAAGCTACCTGAAGAAAATTACAGGTGTTCTATTTGATCCTATTAGTACCACGGTCAGGCAGCTAGACTATTTACATTTAGTACAGTGCGTCCTGCTCACAGTGTTCAGCTAGATCCGTTCCTGTTATCTTCCTACTGACAGGCCGGCTTGTCTGGTTACAGTATATAAAGCTACCTGAAGAAAATTACAGGTGTTCTATTTGATCCTATTAGTACCACGGTCAGGCAGCTAGACTATTTACATTTAGTACAGTGCGTCCTGCTCACAGTGTTCAGCTAGATCCGTTCCTGTTATCTTCCTACTGACAGGCAGGCTTGTCTGGTTACAGTATATAAAGCTACCTGAAGAAAATTACAGGTGTTCTATCCCAGCTTAGTGCAGCTACAGGCCATTAGTATGTCTGGAAGGCCAAGAAGGAGAGGCAGACAGTCACAAGCCAATAAGAGAGGGCAAGCAGGCTCTGTGTCTAGTGCTGGTCGTGGAGACGGTGCATCCTCATCAGCACGTGGCCATGGGACACGCTTGGCCTTTTTTTCGGCAGCTGGCCGTGTTGAGCCGCAACATGCGGAAGACTTGGTCGAGTGGATGACCAAGCCGTCCTCATCCTCCTCATCCTTTCTCACCCATGCCCAGGGTGCTTTGTCTGGCAAAGCAGCGGCCTCTTCCCTCAGCTCAATGTCATCAGTGACTCCTTCCCTAGCTCCACCATGTCCTCATGAGGATTCCCTCGAACTGTTTGACCACAGTGTTGGGTACATGCTCCAGGAGGATGCCCAGCGTTTGGAAGGCTCTGATGATGATACTGAGCTCGATGAAGGCAGTAACATGAGCACGGACAGAGGGGGTGCCCAAGAAGGACAGCAATCTGGCAGTCATGCTCCCCCTGCTGCAGCATACTGCCAGGTTTGCTCCAGTGATGAGGAGGGAGGGGATGATGAGGTCACTGACTCAACGTGGGTGCCTGATAGGAGAGAGGAGGAGGAGGAGGCACATCACCAACGAGGCAGGATGCCCTCCAGGGGCCAGCCTAAGGGCAGCACATTGACTGCATCACACCCCAAAGCTCCACATGTGCAGGGCGCTGCAGTCTCTGCGCGTTATTCAAAAAGTTCTTTGGTGTGGGCCTTTTTTGAGACGAGTGCATCAGATCGCACCGCTGCTATTTGCAACATATGTCTCAAGCATATCTCGCGTGGCCAAAACATCTCCCGCTTGGGTACCACATGCTTGACCAGACATATGTTGACCTGCCATGCAGTTCGTTGGCAAGCGTATCTAAAAGACCCACACCAAAGAACAAAGAGGATCTCTCCTTGCTCCTCATCAGCTGAGATTTCCAACCCCACTAGACCTTCAGTCCTCTCTGAGACCTGCAGTGAGAGGAATGAAGGTGTAGAATTAGGTGTGTCACAGCCAAGTACTTGTGGGCAATCTGCTTTTGGTACACCGACGTCAGATTGTACCAGGCAAATTTCCCTGCCCCAGCTGCTGCACCGCCGAAAGAAGTTTGCTCCCAGCCATCCACATGCCCAGCGGTTGAATGCTAGCTTGGCAAAATTGCTAGCACTTCAACTGCTGCCTTTTCAGTTGGTAGACTCTGCCCCCTTCCGTGAGTTTGTGGAATGTGCGGTTCCTCAGTGGCAGGTACCCAAACGCCACTTTTTCTCACGGAAGGCGATTCCGGCTCTCTACCGGCATGTGGAAGGCAATGTCCATGCCTCGCTGGACAGGGCGGTCAGCGGTAAGGTGCATATTACCGCTGACTCATGGTCCAGCAGGCATGGACAGGGACGTTACCTAAGTTTCACGGCGCATTGGGTGACTCTGCTGGCAGCTGGGAAGGATGCAGGACAAGGTGCAGTAGTGTTGGAGGTTGTTCCGCCACCACGCCTCCAAAATGCTGATTGTGACACACCTCTCTCCTCCACCCCCTCCTCTTCTTCTTCCTCCATGGCCTCTTCCTCGGAACCAGCGGTGCTCCGTAGGCGTTCAAGGGGCTACGCAAGTACGCAGGCCAAAAGATGCCATGCGGTGCTTGAGCTGGTGTGCTTGGGGGACAGGAGCCACACTGGGGCAGAGGTTCTGTCAGCTCTGCAGGGGCAGGTTCAGAGGTGGTTGACGCCACGCCAACTTAAGGCAGGAATGGTGGTTTGCGACAATGGCACCAACCTCCTCTCTGCCATCCGACAGGGACAAATGACCCATGTGCCCTGTTTGGCTCACGTCCTTAACTTGGTGGTGCAGCGGTTCTTGGGCAGGTACCCGGGCTTACAGGATGTCCTGAGGCAGGCCAGGAAAGTCTGTGTGCATTTCCGCCGGTCATATAATGCCAGTGCTCGGCTGACGGACCTCCAAAAGGAGTTTAACCTGCCCAAGAACCGCCTAATCTGTGACATGCCCACCAGGTGGAACTCAACATTGGCCATGCTGCAGCGGCTGCACACGCAGCAGAGGGCCATCAATGAGTACCTGTGTGACTATGGCACCAGGACAGGGTCAGGGGAGCTTGGTTTTTTTTCCCCACGCCAGTGGGCCATGATCAGGGATGCATGCACTGTCCTGTCACCATTCGAGGAGGCCACGAGGATGGTGAGCACTGACAGTGCATGCATCAGTGACACTGTCCCCCTTGTCCACCTGTTGGAGCACACGCTGCGTGGAATAATGGACAGGGCACTTGAGGCAGAACAGAGGCAGGAAGAGGAGGAATTCCTTAGCTCTCAAGGCCCCCTTTATCCAGACAGTGTTCCTGCGTGCCCGCCGATCACACAGGAAGAGGACGAGGAGGAGGAGGAGGAGGAGGAGGAGGAAGATTGTGTCAGTATGGAGGTGGAGCCTGGCACTCAGCATCAGCAGCAGTCTTTAAGGGATCAGTCCCAAGGAACACATGGACTTGTACGTGGCTGGGAGGAGGTGGCTGCGGACGTTGTTGTCCTTAGTGACCCAGAGGACTCCGGACCGAATGCCTCAGCAAACCTACGCTGCATGGCCTCCCTGATCCTGCAAAGCCTGCGTAAGGATCCTCGTATTCGTGGTATCAAGGAGAAGGACCAATACTGGCTGGCAACCCTCCTTGATCCACGTTACAAGGGTAAGGTTGCGGACCTTATCTTGCCATCGCAGAGGGAGCAGAGGATGAAACATCTTCGGGAGGCCTTGCAGAAAGGTCTGTGCAACGCGTTCCCAGAGACTGGGAGGTTACAAACTCCTGTTTCTGGACAACGTGTTGCTGAGGCTTCGGTCAGTCAAAGAAGGAGCGGTGGAGAAGGTGGCCGTCTGACCGATGCGTTCAGACAATTTTTTGGTCCGCAGCCCCAAGGTATGATCGGTTCCAGCAACCATCGCCAGCGTCTGTTTTACATGGTGCAGGAATACCTAGGGGCAAGATCAGACTTGGACACCTTTCCCACCGAAAATCCTCTGGGTTACTGGGTCTTGAGGATGGATCACTGGCCAGAGCTTGCACAGTATGCAATTGAGCTACTGGCCTGTCCTGCATCCAGCGTTCTTTCGGAACGCACATTCAGTGCTGCTGGAGGCGTGGTAACCGATCACAGGGTGCGTCTGTCCACCGACTCGGTCGATCGGCTGACCTTCATAAAAATGAATCAGTCTTGGATCACCACCAGCTACCAAGCACCTGATGCTGATGTAACCGAATAATTTTTTTTGAAATCTCAGATCCCTTCAAAGACTGCCTATGCTGATGCTGAGTGACTATCCCTGAGTAATTATCCTCTTCCTCCTCAATCATCACGCTGATAGCTTGTAAGAACATTTTTGGTTCTGGGCGCCACCACCAGTGCCTAAGGCACAATTTTTCAGCCCCTGTTTAACAGGGGCGTGTAATTACAATTTTTGATGTAATACTTTGCAGCAGGGCTCGTTCCTGCATTCCAACTAGAGTGTCTGTGAGGGGTTGCAGTGTTGTGGCACCAGCACCAGTGCCTAAGGCCCAATTTTTCTGCCCCTGTCTAACAGGGGCGTGTAATTACAATTTTTGATGCAATACTTTGCAGCAGGGCTCGTTCCTGCGTTCCAACTAGAGTGTCTGTGAGGGGTTGCAGTGTTGTGGCACCAGCACCAGTGCCTAAGGCCCAATTTTTCTGCCCCTGTCTAACAGGGGCGTGTAATTACAATTTTTGAAGCAATACTTTGCAGCAGGGCTCGTTCCTGCGTTCCAACTAGAGTGTCTGTGAGGGGTTGCAGTGTTGTGGCACCAGCACCAGTGCCTAAGGCCTAATTTTTCAGCTCCTGTTCAACAGGGGCATGTAATTACAATTCTTGATCTAATATTTCACAGCAGGGCCCTGTGAGGGCTTACAGTGTTGTGGCCACAGCAACACCTAAGGCCCAAATTTATGCTGAGTATATAGGGCAGGACCCTACTTTCAAACATCTAACTTACAAACGACTCCTACTTGCAAACGGAAGGAGACAACAGGAAGTGAGATGAAATCTACCCCTAGGAAGGGAAATTCTCTCCTGTAAGAGTTAATATGGGAAAACAATTTCTCCTTTCCACTGATGCTTTCCAATCCTTGTTCCACAAAAAAACCCAAATTTTCAAAAAACATTTTTCATTGGGACAAAAAAGTGAGGTGAAATCTTCTGAAGAGGAGGAAAGACAGCAAAACAAATGTCACAGGGGTGATAACCCTTCCCTATGTTTTCCAAAAAGCTTAAAAAAGATTTACAAACAGATTCTACTTAACAACAAACCTACAGTCCCTGTCTTGTTTGCACCGCCTGTATACTGCTGTTCAGAGTATATAGGGCCTGGTGGCCCCACACCTTTCCTTATTTTAATCTGGGTGCGGGGTTCCCCTTAATATCCATACAAGAACCAAAGGGCCTGGTAATGGACTGGGGGTTACCCATGCCGTTTGTCTCACTGATTTTCATCCATATTGCCATGACCCGACATGACATTAAACCCGCAAGCAGTTTTAAATGAGATTTTTTCCTTTAAAAATGACATTTGGTGCAGGGACTGTTCTAAACATGGGAAACACGCGTCACTTTACAGGCATACTATAGACACCCCCCAGGTACGATATTTAAAGGAATATTTCACTTTTTTTTTTAGACTTTAAGCATCATTAAAATCACTGCTCCCGAAAAAACGGCCGTTTTTAAAAGTTTTTTTTGCATTGATACATGTCCCCTGGGGTAGGACCCGGGTCCCCAAACCCTTTTTAGGACAATACCATGCAAATTAGTCTTTAAAATGAGCACTTTTGATTTCGAACGTTCGAGTCCCATAGACGTCAATGTAGTTCTAACGTTCGTGCAAACTTTCGGTAAGTTCGCGGGTTCTGGTGCGAACCGAACCGGGGGGTGTTCGGCTCATCCCTAATGACCAGATCAAGTCTCTAGGCTCCCAGTTGGAGAAGACTCCACCATGCAGACAGGAGATCTGGGCATTGGAGTCAGTAGGGCTTCACCTAGGAGAGAGAGGTGGGAGTCAGTGTAGCACAAGACTACTTGCTGTACACACAGGGGTGCTGAGCATCCGGTCTGTGGGAGACAGACCAAGGCCCTAAAGGCCTGAGCAGGAGAGCTGCGGTTATATGCCAGGAGGGCTGAATATCATTTATTTCTGTAGCAGGACTGAAATGCTGAATACCCCTGCGAGGGAATCTACTGTTTGTGTTGAACTTTCTTTTTAATAAAAGTGGGCAAAACCAGCCCTGAACTGGAGAAAAGCGAGTGGTGGTGTCCTTAAAGCTCTACACTTGGAGTGAACCCCTTACACTGGCTATTTGTTTATCTGGCCCATGCTTAATAGCCTTGAAAATGTCCAGAACTGATTTTAAAGATTCGCCCCTTATTGTCTTCAGTGGGTTTTAGATTGAGGATAGGAATTTTTGGATTTTACGATGGGTTTGACAAATGAACCACAAATCAAAAATAATTAATTTGTCTGGATATACAGTAGACTGCAAATGGCTCCCTAGTGTATAATTCATCATATTATATCTTCTTAACTGTTCATATAATGGGCAAAATATACTGTACAATATAATAGTTTTGAGTTTTGCCGCATTTTTACCATTTAAATGTAATTGTCCTTTTATTAAATATATTTTCAGGTTTATGTGCCCTTTAAGCCGGTGGCAACTGAAAAGCTGCATCTAAGCCAATATGACAGCATTTATTTTTTAGACACGGTTTTCAATGCACATTAGGCTAATCTATCTTTGATATAAATGTAGATTTACAGATACCTAGTGTAGATGTGAAGATGGTTTGGAAATCTTTACATCAGCAGGAAAAACAAGGATCTTTGGAGCTTGCGATTTCTTCTGGACATGCATGAAAGTCTCCCGTGCAGTTTCAGCTACTTCAAAGGCCGGCTATGCCAATTATATTTTCTGCTGTCCCTTTCACTCTACTCACCTATGGTATAGTGACATATTTCTGAAAGTAAATGTTTCTTGGTGTAATTTAAAACACAATGGAGGCCTCTCTGCATTCAACCCAGCAAGCTTGGCCTTATTAAATGTTCGCATTGAAATTCAGGCAACAGCCACAAAAGATGCTCCCCTGCTGCAAGATGGCACAATATGCAAATGCAGGTCAAACTAGTTGGATTTATTTGAAGGGAGAAGAGAGTGTCAGATACTATCCCTGAGAGTTTGAAGCTGGAAATTAGATTGTAATTTTCTTTTGGACCATGTGAATAACTAGAGGGGTTATCTGGTCAGCATAAAGAAGGCTATTTGTTAATAAATGTCCTCTTTGGAGCTTACAAAATACAGTTCAACTTGACCAGGGTCACATGCACAGAAGTCCTAGATTGGGTTTAGGCCAGGTTTTTAATCTTTGTTTTAGACTAAACATGGCACGCATTTAGATATCTTATGAGACTTACTGCTTTCATAAACATAGAGAATGACAAGGTGCTTCAAATGTAAGAATAAAATACTCAACAAATTACATGGTTACTACTACTGAAAAAAGGACTGATGCTTATCAGATTGCCTTTATCCTACTTTTCTGACTTGTGGAGCTCCTGTGCTCTTTGCTGGCATAGTTGAGTAACAGCCAAGCCCCAGCCCTGACACAGACGCGTAGTAAAAAAAGAAGAGAGGGGTCGTGTCAGATCAGGTATAACTGCACGTCTATTTTGATGATGTAATTTAGGCTTAATTCTCACAAAACTCCTGCAGCTTTGGTCTGAAAGAAAGCAAACCCCACACCTCCCCCCATTCTACTGTTGCCAATTTTTACATGAAGGAGTTAGTCAAAAAAATTGCTTTCTGAAAAGCACCCCCCACCCAAGGGTAGTTGACTTGATTTCCTCTTTCCCTCTTAGCATTTAGAAATAATAATGTTGCATATTATTCTTTGCAAACAACCCAGTCTGTTTTCAACTCACTTTTGGTTTTGCCATAATTGCCTCATGCAGTACAGAATTCTACAACTTAAAGATGATCTCCAGCAACATCTCCCTCCCTGGAGCCCAGTGTATATATTTTTTTAACACCTATAGTCTTCAGGCTGGTCCTGTGACATCATAGGCCCTCCCTCTTCATCCTTGATTGTAGTGGTGCAATAAGGTGCTGAGAGCGTGGGTGTGAAGTGGCCTCTCACCTTGCGGTAAAGAGGTAACCTCCCTGGCACAGACATCCTCACCTGGCTCTCTATCCATAATACCATGTGGCACACCCTCAAGCTGATGTGTTAGTATACAAGGGGAGTTTATTTAGTTGGGTGAACTTTTGATTCATCTTCTTTCCTTCCCCTCTTTTTTATAACATTGCATTCACCTACTTTATTCTTAATCATGCAATTTTTCTCTATATAGTGATGCTTATTGCACCCGCTCCTGATGAAGTGGAAATTGCTCCATGAAACGCATCGAGCCTTATAGGATGTCAATAAAACAAACATACATTCACATATATGTTTGTTGTGCTGTACTCTTTTTATCTTCACTATCAGCTCCCATTCCTACATCCACATATTCCAATGTGTTGTGTTTTTTTCTTGCCAACTATGCAATGTTTAAAATGATGTTTTATGATTGTATTCACGGTATATTCACTGTATTGTATTGCTAGGGATGCTCAAATAAAGTAGCTCCCAATACAACTACCTATATGTACTAACACGATTCTACCATATACTTATATTTTGTTTACTGGTATGTTCCTACACAACATCATTATATTACGGTTTGGTTCGCATCTCATTCAAAGTTCCAACCTTCTTCCTTTCTCCTCAAATTTATAGGGATGCAGGCACTGAGCCATACAGGCTATGTGCTTAATTTAAAGTCCCACCAATTTCCTTTTCCAATGAATACTAACTCAAAACTGTCAAAGTTGTTAATTCCAATAGTAAACTTTCCTTTTAAATGTAAATGTATGGAAGTAAATGATTTCCCTGCGCACTGCTTCCTGTGCAGTGACATAATGCTTAAATTGGCATATTTTATTAAAATTCTTCCAAGGGTTGAATTTATCAACCTGGTTGCCACAAGGGAAGAGAGAGAGTTATCATTAATTGTCTACTTCAATTTAGAGCTTTACAATATGAGTTCATCCTGAAATAGATTGCCACAGTGACCTCAACCAACACATGGATATCTACAAAGCATTTCTTACACTGAACATTCTAGCCTTTGTTCAGTAAGAACAGAGAAAGTCATTGTGCATTGAAGGTCCACCTGTGCACTTTAGGAAACGCTGCTGGCAACATCCGGATATGAAAGAATTGTATTTGCAGACAGAATAAAAGTGAGATTTTTTTTTTCCTTGCGCTGGGCTTATTTCCTAAAGCTACGTACAGGCTTTCTGAAATATATAGCAATCATTCAGGTATTTGCATTCATGCAAAAAAAAAAAAAAATCTAATTCCTTTTTTACATTAAGTAACTTCTAACCTGTAATGGAACCACTAATTTCTCAGAATAATGAATTTTGTTTAAAAAATGCAAATTTTTTATTAAATTTAAACATTAAAACGTTTTCAATATTTGGCTACTGTGTCATACTGGTGTTTCATATACAGGTATAAAGCTTCAGGAGGGATGGGCTGATGGAGGCTGGAGCCCCCGAGTGTGCCTCCAAAAAGCCCCAAGTCTCGATACTGCTAAATGCATTATTAGCCCCGAGCCGTTTAAACAGGCAACAGGGAACGATCTCCCGCTTATCCAGCGCGGCCGAGTGACGTACAAAAAGTCCCACGTCCGGGACCCATCATAGGTGCTGCCGGGTCCAGGAGGAGGCGGGAATGATGCTGCGGCCATGCTGGGCACTGGGAGATCCCCGCTCACTCTATGTAAATGGGCAGTCAGTGGCTCTCCTATCCTGGCTCTCTTACTGGTGCCTCTGACTGCAAGTCTCAAAATATTTAGAGTGATATTTGGTTAAGTCTGTTCTGCTCACTGTTCTCCATGCTGCTAGTCCTGACATAAGCAAGTAAAACTCTGCCGCTTCCGAGATGACTGCCTCCACACAAAGACACAGTGCAGAAAAACGCATGGCAAGTCAAAAATGGAAGAAAGATCTGCTGCAGGGAGACCCCAGGCAATAATTGTTAACAGCTCCCTGCCTTCTTCTTGTCTTTTTGGGCACAGCTTCCACAATTTAGTTCCTCTTTAATATATTGGGGAAATGTAAACAAAGGGGCAGGATCTCTCTGGTGGTATCAGTGACCAAATATGGCCATGGCCAAATTTCGGTATTGTCATTGCCCAAACAGAGCCATGTGGCCATATCTGGTCAATGGTGTCAATGATATCCTTGCCAGTAAATAAATGGGGCCAGGAGATGTCACTGGTTGTTAAAGACCTAACAACCATTGACAGAAAGGAAGCTTTCATATTTTGTAGAATTGCCACTATTTTTATAATGTTCAGCCTCTGGCAAATAAGCAAAAATTCTGGGGTTCAGACAAATGTCTGAACAGTCAAAGTTCAGTCTGAATTTGTGTTTAGATTGAACCTTAAGTGCATTTCTACATACTACTGCCATCTTTCACTGTAATAAAAACATGCCACAGGTGTGATGATAATGAAGTCTGAGGACCCTCACTCTAGACGGAGAAGTTGGGTTGCACACAGTGCACGGCAATTCACAAGTCCACAATAAAACATTTAAATTTAAGCCTATTGCTTGTAGCTCTAGCAACATTTTTTTTTTTTGGGGGGTGGGGGGCAACACCCCCCCAGCAGACACCTTTAATAAAACTTCAAATCGCTTCTATTAAGTCTCATAACAATGCCATTAGGACTTTTAGCAGTAATCTACATAGTCCTTATTATCACTTAGATATTCACCCCAGAGCCCAGAAATTTGTAATGGCTATCCTAAAAGATGTGTTAAAACACACACATCACAGGTCAATTAGTTTCAGAATAAATCACACTAATGGGGAACATAAGGGAATACAAATACATAGGATTTCAAAAGAGCCAACTTCCCTATACTATGAGCCTTGCTAGAATATACAAATTGGGATACAATCTTAGGAACTAAGAACACGGAGGAGAAATGGGTATGCTTTAAGAGCATATAGAATAAGGGCATCAACCAGTGCATCCCAATGGGAAATAAATTTAAAAGAGCTAATACAAGTTCTGGGTGTCTTAAATCCAACATAAAAATGCATATGAAAGCAAAGAAGAAGGCCTTCAAAAAATACAAGGCTGAGGGATCATCATCAGCATTCCAACTTTACAAAAAATGCAACAAGAAATGTAAGGGTGCAATCAGGGCAGCTAAGATAGAACACGAAAGGCACATAGTGGAGGAGAGTAAGAAAAATCCCAAGAAATTTGTTAAGCACATAAATAGTAAGAAAGAGGGGTCCAATCATATTGGTCCCTTAAATAATGATGAAGGCAATCTGGTTACTAAGGATGGGGAGATGGTGAAGGTATTGAATTTTTTCTTCTCCTTAGTCTTCATGAGGGAATCAGGGGGTTCAGTAACCAAAACTGCAATGTTTATCCTCATGACACCTCACAGGAAGCACCCTCATGGATAACAGAGGACAGAATTGGAAATAGATTTGAAAAATGTAACATTATTAAGTCACCGGGACCAGATGGCTTGCACCTTAAGGAACTCAGCCAAGTAATTTCCAGACCATTTTTCCTAATTTTTAAAAACAGTATACTGACTGGAATGGTACCAGGCGATTGAAAAAAAGCCAATGTAGCACCAATATTTAAAAAAGGGCCAAGATACATCCCTGGGATTTACAGACCAGTTAGCCTAACATCAATTGTATGCAAGCTTTTGGAGGGGATAATAAGGGACAATATACAAGATTTCAGCAATGACAACTGTATCATTAGCAGAAATCAGTAGCAGTAATTAACATGCTAAATCATTAGCATGTATTCATGAAGAATTGTTCTTGCCAAACCAACCTATTAACCTTCTATGAGGAGGTGAACTGCCATCTAGATAAAGGAAGGCCCGTAAACGTGGTGTATCTGGATTTTGCAAAAGCATTTGATACAGTTCCCCATAAATGATTTCTGTACAAAGTAAGGGTGAGTTCATGAATTGAAATCTGGCTACAGGTGTGAGTTCAGAGGGTAGTGATAAATGGGGAGTACTCAGAATGGGCAGGGGTGGAAAGTGGGGTCTCCCAGGGTTCTGTCCTGGGACCAATACTATTTAATTTATTCATACACGACCTGGAGGATGGGATAAACAGTTTCCAATCTCTGTATTTGTGGACGATACTAAGCTAAGCAGGGCAATAACTTCTCCGCAGGATGTGGAAACCTTGCAAGAAGATCTGAACAAATTAATGGGGTGGGCAACTACATGGCAAATGAGGTTTAATGTCGAAAAATTGAAAATGATGCATTTGGGTGGCTAAATTATGAATGCAATCTACTCACTGGGGGGAGAACCTCTGGGGGAATCTAGGATGGAAAAGGACCTGGGGGTCCTAGTAGGGGATCCTAGTAGATGACAGGCTCAGCAATGGCATGCAATGCCAAGCTGCTGCAAGCAAAGTAAACAGAATATTGGTATGCATTAAAAAGGGGATTAACTCCAGTGATAAAACGATAATTCTCCCACTCTACAAAACTCTGGTCTGGCCGCACCTGGGAGTATGCTGTCCAGTTCTGGGCACCAATCCTCAGGAAGGATGTGCTGGAACTGGAGAGAGTCCAGAGAAGGGCAACAAAACTAATAAAGGGTCTGGAGGACATTAGTTATGAGGAAAGGTTACGAGCACTGAAATTGTTCTCTCTTGAGAGGGAATATGATTTCAATGTACAAATAGGGATAAAACTTTTCAGCGTAAGGGAATTTAATAAGACACATGGCCATTCACTAAAATTAGAAGAAAAGCAGTTTAACTCTAAACTGTGTAGAGGATTCTTTACGGTAAGAGTGGTTAGGATGTGGAATTCCCTTCCACAGGCAGTGGTTTCAGCGGGGAGCATCGATAATTAAAAAAAACTATTATATAAGCACCTGAACGACCACAACATACAGGGATATACAATGTAATACTGATATAAAATCACACACATAGGTTGGACTTGATGGACTTGTGTCTTTTTTCAACTTTGCCTACTATGTAATTATGTAACTATAAAAACAGTCCAATTTACAGCATAAGCTTCATTCCCAGTCGATGCCTCTTATAGGGAAACGTGTTGGGTGGAGCTTTATTCTGTGATGTCACCACACACCAGCCTGGAGGATGAGGTCCGCGGCTGTGTTTTACATATCTGTCTTTTTATGTTTGAATTCTTGTATGTGCAATATGATATTTTAAATAAATGTCAGTTATTACATACTGCACCATGAAGTTTCTCCTTTCTTGAAATTCCTTTGTGCCTGAGAGCACTTGTAACAGGATGATCGGTGGAACCAGGAACATATGAGACAATCCCGTATCCAGGTTATATCCCTATCTCACTAAGAGGGAGCGTTCCTACCAAGGGTTTCAAGTGCAACATCTCAGCTGGTTTCTAATTGTAACAAAGTGTGTGAGATCCCTATCATTTGGGATCCATTCTTTCTGGTAAGTGGCACATAATTCCTTTCTTGTGGGAGAGAGCACCATTTAACCACTTGCCGACCATGTCACGCAGATATACTGAGGCACAATGGCACTCCTGGGCAAATTCCCATACGGGTACGTCCTACCTGACTTTGGCCACTAGAGGGTACGTGCACACCGCCAGAGGCGCGCATGCCTGCTGCACAGCGGGGGACCCGATACGTGTGGCCAGCAGGCACGATCGCCGGTGACCATGCATGGTCGCATGCACGAGCGCCAGCATGGGGATTTGTGTGTATAAACACACAAATCTCTGTGCTGTCAGAGGAGAGGAGCCATATCGTTTCTTCCTTCTAAGTAGGAATAACGATATGGCCCCTCTCCTAGTTACTCCCATCCCCACACAGTTAGAACATGCTGATGGAACACACATTTAACCTCTTGATCGCCCCCTAGTGTTAACCCCTTCCCTGCCAGTGACATTTACACAGTAATCAGTGCATTTTTATAGCACTGATCGCTGTATAAATGCCAATGGTCTCACAAATGTGTCAAAAGTCTCCGATCTGTCCGTCGCAATGTTGGGTGGAGCCAGAGGACATGACGTCACCACACTCTCAGCTGATCGGCTTCGGCGTCGGCTGTGTTTTTTAACTGCAACGGTGTTTTACCCTGCCAATGCTTTGATGTCAGTTGTCCATTCATGGAATAAAGCATTTTAAACTACTGCACAATGAAGCACCTCTTTTTCTTTTAAAATATACCATTTCCTGCTACGAGTGGTCTTGCTGGAGCAGCTAATAGAGGAGAGTGTTCCTGATTGCCGCCTCTGAAATTTTAACTACCAGGCATGGAGGGAAGTGTGTCTATACTCAAAGACCAGCTGTTCCTGACCCCGAGAGGAGTTTTGTTCAGGCTTGCATGATCTCTGTGGTGGGGATCCATCAAATCTGGTAAGCCCCCTTTTCCTATTTCTGCACTGTCTTAGAAGATCCATAGAAGATCTACTGAAGACTTAAAGAGGAATCACACCTCCGGTTTATGATGCCATTTTCCATATGAACTATAATTTTTTTCATTTCTTTAAAATCACATTACTATTTTGGTTTTAATTTGAGTAGCGCACTGAACTTTTTTCTTTATACTGTACAAAACCTCATGTTCAAGGTTTTTTAGTTGCAGCACTCAGGATTATTTATGTTTCATATATCTGCGATTCTGTGTGTTTTTTTATGCACTTTTAAAAAAGAGTTTCACTAATTTAAACATTGGTTTATCACAGTTTGGGGTAGCGTGGAATGTCTACCATATATTGTCCCATAGTTAAGAATATATATTGGCCTAAACTGATGAAGAAATTTGTTTTTTGTTTTTTTTTTTAAATTGGGGATATTTATTATAGCAAAAAGTAAAAAATATTGTTTTTCTTTTCAAAATTGTCGCCTTTTTTTTTTTTATAGCGCAAAAAATAAAAACCGCAGAGGTGATCAAATACCACCAAAAGAAAGCTCTATTTGTGGGGAAAAAGGGACATAAATTTTGTTTGGGTACATTATCAAACGGCCGCGCAATTGTCAGTTAAAATGACGCAGCGCCAAATTGTAAAAAGTGCTCTGGGTCAGGAAGGGGGTAAAATCTTTCGGGGCTGAAGCGGTTAAGCACGGATGTTGTTGAATTCACATTAACCACTTGCCGACCGCCTCACGCCTATATACGTGAGCAGAGCGGCACGGGCAGGCAAAATCACGTACCTAGTACGTGATTGCCTTCCCGCGGGTGGGGGGTCCGATCGGACCCCCCCCCTGTGCCAGCTGCGGTCGGCATTTGGTTGGGAGCGATGACAGACGAGGGGGAGACCATCCGATCGTGGCCCCCCCCTCGCGATCGCTCCCAGCCAATGGGAAACATCCCCTGCCTCTGTATAGTACACAGAGGCAGAGGATGTGATGTCATCTCTCCTCGGCTGTCAGTTTCCGTTCCAGCGCCGAGGAGAGATGACATGTAAGTAAGTGCACAACACAAACACACACAGTAGAACATGCCAGGCATACATTACACCCCCGATCCCCCCCCGATCGCCCCCCCCTGTCACAAACTGACACCAAGCAGGTTTTTTTTTTTTTTTCCTGATTACTGCATAGTGTCAGTTTGTGACAGTTAGCAGTGGTGGGACAGTTAGTATTACCCCCCTGTAGGTCTAGGGTACCCCCCCTTACCCCCCCTAATAAAGTTTTAACCCCTTGATCACCCCCCCTCACCAGTGTCGCTAAGCGATAATTTTTCTGATCGCTGTATTAGTGTCGCTGGTGACGGTAGTTAGGGACGTAAATATTTAGGTTTGCCGTCAGCGTTTTATAGCGACAGGGACCCCCATATACTATCTAATAAATGTTTTAACCCCTTGATTGCCCCCTAGTTAACCCTTTCACCACTGATCACCGTATAACTGTTACGGGTGACGCTGGTTAGTTCGTTTATTTTTTATAGTGTCAGGGCACCCGCCGTTTATTACCGAATAAAGGTTTAGCCCCCTGATCGCCCGGCGGTGATATGCGTCGCCCCAGGCAGCGTCAGATTAGCGCCAGTACCCCCCCTAATAAAGTTTTAACCCCTTGATCACCCCCTGTCGCCAGTGTCGCTAAGCGATCATTTTTCTGATCACTGTATTAGTGTCACTGGTGACGCTAGTTAGGGACGTAAATATTTAGGTTCGCCGTCAGTGTTTTATAGCGTTGGGGACCCCCATATACTATCTAATAAATGTTTTAACCCCTTGATTGCCCCCTAGTTAACCCTTTCACCACTGATCACCGTATAACCGTTACGGGTGACGCTGGTTAGTTAGTTTATTTTTTATAGTGTCAGGGCACCCGCCGTTTATTACCGAATAAAGGTTTAGCCCCCTGATCGCCCGGCGGTGATATGCGTTGCCCCAGGCAGCGTCAGATTAGCGCCAGTACCGCGAACACCCACGCACGCACCGTACACGCACCGTACACCTCCCTTAGTGGTATAGTATCTGAATGCATCAATATCTGATCCGATCAGATCTATACTAGCGTCCCCAGCAGTTTAGGGTTCCCAAACACGCAGTGTTAGCGGGATCAGCCCAGATACCTGCTAGCACCTGCGTTTTGCCCCTCCGCCCGGCCCAGCCCAACCAAGTGCAGTATCGATCGATCACTGTCACTTACAAAACACTAAACGCATAACTGCAGCGTTCGCAGAGTCAGGCCTGATCCCTGCGATCGCTAACAGTTTTTTTGGTAGCATTTTGGTGAACTGGCAAGCACCAGCCCCAGGCAGCGTCAGGTTAGCGCCAGTACCGCTAACACCCACGCACGCACCGTACACCTCACTTAGTGGTATAGTATCTGAACGGATCAATATCTGATCCGATCAGATCTATACTAGCGTCCCCAGCAGTTTAGGGTTCCCAAAAACGCAGTGTTAGCGGGATCAGCCCAGATACCTGCTAGCACCTGCGTTTTGCCCCTCCGCCCGGCCCGGCCCAGCCCACCCAAGTGCAGTATCGATCGATCACTGTCACTTACAAAACACTAAACGCATAACTGCAGCGTTCGCAGAGTCAGGCCTGATCCCTGCGATCGCTAACAGTTTTTTTTATAGCGTTTTGGTGAACTGGCAAGCACCAGCGGCCTAGTACACCCCGGTCGTAGTCAAACCAGCACTGCAGTAACACTTGGTGACGTGGCGAGTCCCATAAGTGCAGTTCAAGCTGGTGAGGTGGCAAGCACAAGTAGTGTCCCGCTGCCACCAAGAAGACAAACACAGGCCCGTCGTGGCCATAGTGCCCTTCCTGCTGCATTCGCCAATCCTAATTGGGAACCCACCGCTTCTGCAGCGCCCGTACTTCCCCCATTCACATCCCCAACCAAATGCAGTCGGCTGCATGAGAGGCATTTTCTTTATGTCCTCCCGAGTACCCCTACCTAGCGAACGCCCCCAAAAAAGATATTGTGTCTGCAGCTAGCGCGGATATAGGCGTGACACCCGCTATTATTGTCCCTCCTGTCCTGATAATCCTGGTCTTTGCATTGGTGAATGTTTTGAACGCTACCATACACTAGTTGAGTATTAGCGTAGGGTACAGCATTGCACAGACTAGGCACACTTTCACAGGGTCTCCCAAGATGCCATCGCATTTTGAGAGACCCGAACCTGGAACTGGTTACAGTTATAAAAGTTACAGTTACAAAAAAAAAGTGTAAAAAAAAAAAAAAAAACACAAACAAAAATAAAAAAAAATAGTTGTCGTTTTATTGTTCTCTCTCTCTATTGTTCTGCTCTTTTTTACTGTATTCTATTCTGCAATGTTTTATTGTTATTATGTTTTATCATGTTTGCTTTTCAGGTATGCAATTTTTTATACTTTACCGTTTACTGTGCTTTATTGTTAACCATTTTTTTGTCTTCAGGTACGCCATTCACGACTTTGAGTGGTTATACCAGAATGATGCCTGCAGGTTTAGGTATCATCTTGGTATCATTCTTTTTAGCCAGCGGTCGGCTTTCATGTAAAAGCAATCCTAGCGGCTAATTAGCCTCTAGACTGCTTTTACAAGCAGTGGGAGGGAATGCCCCCCCCCCCACCGTCTTCCGTGTTTTTCTCTGGCTCTCCTGTCTCAACAGGAAACCTGAGAATGCAGCCGGTGATTCAGCCAGCTGACCATAGAGCTGATCAGAGACCAGAGTGGCTCCAAACATCTCTATGGCCTAAGAAACCGGAAGCTACGAGCATTTTATGACTTAGATTTCGCCGGATGTAAACAGCGCCATTGGGAAATTGGGGAAGCATTTTATCACACCGATCTTGGTGTGGTCAGATGCTTTGAGGGCAGAGGAGAGATCTAGGGTCTAATAGACCCCAATTTTTTCAAAAAAGAGTACCTGTCACTACCTATTGCTATCATAGGGGATATTTACATTCCCTGAGATAACAATAAAAATGATTTAAAAAAAAAAAAAATGAAAGGAACAGTTTAAAAATAAGATAAAAAAGCAAAAAAATAATAAAGAAAAAAAAAATAAATAAAAAGCACCCCTGTCCCCCCTGCTCTCGCGCTAAGGCGAACGCAAGCGGCGGTCTGGCGTCAAATGTAAACAGCAATTGCACCATGCATGTGAGGTATCACCGCGAAGGTCAGATCGAGGGCAGTAATTTTAGCAGTAGACCTCCTCTGTAAATCTAAAGTGGTAACCTGTAAAGGCTTTTAAAGGCTTTTAAAAATGTATTAATTTTGTTGCCACTGCACGTTTGTGCGCAGTTTTAAAGCATGTCATGTTTGGTATCCATGTACTCGGCCTAAGATCATCTTTTTTATTTCATCAAACATTTGGGCAATATAGCGTGTTTTAGTGCATTAAAATTAAAAAAATTGTGTTTTTTCCCCAAAAAATGCGTTTGAAAAATCGCTGCGCAATTACTGTGTGAAAAAAAAAAATGAAACACCCACCATTTTAATCTGTAGGGCATTTGCTTTAAAAAAATATATAATGTTTGGGGGTTCAAAGTAATTTTCTTGCAAAAAAAATACATTTTTTCATGTAATCAAAAAGTGTCAGAAAGGGCTTTGTCTTCAAGTGGTTAGAAGAGTGGGTGATGTGTGACATAAGCTTCTAAATGTTGTGCATAAAATGGCAGGACAGTTCAAACCCCCCCAAATGACCCCATTTTGGAAAGTAGACACCCCAAGCTATTTGCTGAGAGGTATAAAACAGAGAGGTGATAAGGGCGCTCTGGTGGAGGTGGGTAGCTGGTCAGAGGGATGATAGTGATGAACTGGCACTTCTGGCAGCACTTTGGTTAGAGGAGAAGCAACTCTGAAGATATAAAAAAGGAAAAGAAAGGCGCCTCTAAGTGCAGTATGTAAAATTTAATAGAGTGCACAAAGGGTTAAAAGCACTTACAAGATTGTTGAGTGTTAAAAGACATGATAAAATCAGGAGTCCTCATCTGTGGCATGTGTCCATCCTCAGCACGGTGGTAGAGAGCAGTGTAGAGCCGTCCAGCAGCTGTAATGCGTTCTCATGCGTGTTGAAAAGAGGAGGCAGCAGGGAAGCCTGTATTCACTGCGGGACACACAAGGCTGATGGTGTCAGTGGAGAGAAGGGGGCGGTAACGCGTTTCGGAGCATGTGCGGCTCCTTCATCAGACCTACGCCCACACTCCTCAAGCTGGCTTATAAATGGTGAGGGGGAGGAGCAAGGGGAGGAGTGTGGGCAGATACTAAATACACAATAATAAGGGAAGTGACAGATGTATTATGAGGACGGCCAAGACGACCGTGCACTCGCAAAATGGATTATTAACGTCAGTGCTATATACAATGAAGTCCTGAAGGAATTTGAAGCAGGGGTACAGGGCACAGATGTCAGTGATTAAATTAACAATAATAAATAAATAAATATACAAACATAAGGTTGACATTGAATTAATATACAGGTGTGTTACATGGTCGGCCGGGTGTCTATATGAATGTGTTATAAAGGCGGCCGGGCGTTTGTACACATGCAAATAGGGTCGTAAGTCTAATGTTGAGTTGACAATGAATAAATCTACAGCCGTGTTACAAGGGCGGCCAGGCGTATATACACATGTGTTACCGGGGCAGCCAGGCATCTATGTGCACGTGTTACAAAGGCAGCCGGGCGTTTGTACACATGCAAATAAGGTCGTAACTCTAATGTTGAATTAACAATGAATAAATATTAAATAAATATGTAGCCATGTTACAAGGGCAGCTGGGGAGGTATACACCTGTGTTACAGGGGCGGCCAGGCATCTGTTGTAAGGGGATAAAAAAAAAAAAAAAAAAAAAAAAACTACAGAAGGATAATAGGAGGTGGTGGATACTTATACAAATAGTGCAGATTATGCCTGTAGCAATACTCTGACGATAATAGATAATAATAGAATGTAAATAAGTATGCGAGTGTGTTACAGGGGCAGCCGGGCATTTACACACCCGCAAATAAGGTCACAAATCTACTATAAGGAATTAACTTATAGGAATAGGTAATAAGATGTAATGGATGCTCTACAAATAGTATTTGATTGTGACAGATGGCAGATATGTACATGTATAACTTGCAAACACCATGACGTATGGGTATGATAATAAGCAGGGATGAATGATAAATGAACCATAATATTACAGTCTGTATGTTAAATGTGGTATCATCTAGAGTAAGGTGCTAATTTCCAATTCTTCATTGATACCTCCAGGCGAAAGTACGTCAAGAGCGTATATCCAATAAGTCTCCCGTTGGCAGAGACGTTTAAATCTCTCTGCCGCAGGGAGAGTGGCTGGTATGGATTCGATGATCCATACTTTTAGGCCTACGGTAGATTTAGGGTGATGTTGGGTGAAATGTCGTGGGACGCTATGATGGTCTTTACCGGCCTCGATGAATCGGCGGTGCTCTCCAAAACGCTGGCGTAGGGGGCGTATAGTTCGACCTACATAGTGGAGGCCGCAGGGGCAGGTCAGGCAGTATACTACATGGTCTGTAGAACAGGTGTAGAATTCTGAAATTTTGTATGTTTTATTTTTAATCGTGAATGTTTTTTGACCATGTTGTACAAAACTGCATGTAAGGCAAAGGGGTTTGCGGCATTGAGAGATTTAAACGTCTCTGCCAACGGGAGACTTATTGGATATACGCTCTTGACGTACTTTCGCCTGGAGGTATCAATGAAGAATTGGAAATTAGCACCTTACTCTAGATGATACCACATTTAACATACAGACTGTAATATTATGGTTCATTTATCATTCATCCCTGCTTATTATCATACCCATACGTCATGGTGTTTGCAAGTTATACATGTACATATCTGCCATCTGTCACAATCAAATACTATTTGTAGAGCATCCATTACATCTTATTACCTATTCCTATAAGTTAATTCCTTATAGTAGATTTGTGACCTTATTTGCGGGTGTGTAAATGCCCGGCTGCCCCTGTAACACACTCGCATACTTATTTACATTCTATTATTATCTATTATCGTCAGAGTATTGCTACAGGCATAATCTGCACTATTTGTATAAGTATCCACCACCTCCTATTATCCTTCTGTAGTTTTTTTTTTTTTTTTTTTTTTTTTATCCCCTTACAACAGATGCCTGGCCGCCCCTGTAACACAGGTGTATAGCTCCCCAGCTGCCCTTGTAACATGGCTACATATTTATTTAATATTTATTCATTGTTAATTCAACATTAGAGTTACGACCTTATTTGCATGTGTACAAACGCCCGGCTGCCTTTGTAACACGTGCACATAGATGCCTGGCTGCCCCGGTAACACATGTGTATATACGCCTGGCCGCCCTTGTAACACGGCTGTAGATTTATTCATTGTCAACTCAACATTAGACTTACGACCCTATTTGCATGTGTACAAACGCCCGGCCGCCTTTATAACACATTCATATAGACACCCGGCCGACCATGTAACACACCTGTATATTAATTCAATGTCAACCTTATGTTTGTATATTTATTTATTTATTATTGTTAATTTAATCACTGACATCTGTGCCCTGTACCCCTGCTTCAAATTCCTTCAGGACTTCATTGTATATAGCACTGACGTTAATAATCCATTTTGCGAGTGCACGGTCGTCTTGGCCGTCCTCATAATACATCTGTCACTTCCCTTATTATTGTGTATTTAGTATCTGCCCACACTCCTCCCCTTGCTCCTCCCCCTCACCATTTATAAGCCAGCTTGAGGAGTGTGGGCGTAGGTCTGATGAAGGAGCCGCACATGCTCCGAAACGCGTTACCGCCCCCTTCTCTCCACTGACACCATCAGCCTTGTGTGTCCCGCAGTGAATACAGGCTTCCCTGCTGCCTCCTCTTTTCAACACGCATGAGAACGCATTACAGCTGCTGGACGGCTCTACACTGCTCTCTACCACCGTGCTGAGGATGGACACATGCCACAGATGAGGACTCCTGATTTTATCATGTCTTTTAACACTCAACAATCTTGTAAGTGCTTTTAACCCTTTGTGCACTCTATTAAATTTTACATACTGCACTTAGAGGCGCCTTTCTTTTCCTTCCTTATTTGCTGAGAGGCATGTCGAGTCCATGGAATATTTTATATTGTGACACAAGTTGCGGGAAAGAGACACATTTTTTTTTTTTTTTTTTTTTTTGCACAAAGTTGTCACTAAATGATATATTACTCAAACATGCCATGGGAATATGTGAAATTACACCCCAAAATAAATTCTGTTGCTTCTCCTGAGTACAGGGATACCACATGTGTGGGACTTTTTGGGAGCCTAGCCGCGCACGGGACCCCGAAAACCAAGCACCGCCTTCAGGCTTTCTAAGGCCGTAAATTTTTGATTTCACTCTTCACTGCCTATCACAGTTTCGGAGGCCATGGAATGCCCAGGTGGCACAAAACCCCCCCAAATTACCCCATTTTGGAAAGTAGACACCCCAAGCTATTTGCTGAGAGGTATAGTGAGTATTTTGCAGACCTCACTTATTGTCACAAAGTTTTGAAAATTGAAAAAAGAAAAAAAAAAATTTTTTTTCTGGTCTTTCTTCATTTTCAAAAACAAATGAGAGCTGCAAAATATTCACCATGCCTCTCAGCAAATAGCTTGGGGTGTCTACTTTCCAAAATGGGGTCATTTGGGGGGGGTTTGTGCCATCTGGGCATTTTATGGCCTTCAAAACTGTGATAGGCAGTGAGGAGTGAAATCAAAAATGTATGCCCTTAGAAATCCTGAAGGTGGTGCTGGGTTTTCAGGGCCCCGTACGCGGCTAGGCTCCCAAAAAGTGCCACACATGTGGTATCCCCGTACTCAGGAGAAGCAGCTGAATGTATTTCGGGGTGCAATTCCACATATGCCCATGGCCTGTGTGAGCAATATATCATTTAGTGACAACTTTTTGTAAATTTTTTTTTTTTTTTTTGTCATTATTCAATCACTTGGGACAAAAAAAATAAATATTCAATGGGCTCAACATGCCTCTCAGCAATTTCCTTGGGGTGTCTACTTTCCAAAATGGGGTCATTTGGGGGGGGTTTGTGCCATCTGGGCATTTTATGGCCTTCAAAACTGTGATAGGCAGTGAGGAGTGAAATCAAAAATGTATGCCCTTAGAAATCCTGAAGGTGGTGCTGGGGTTTCGGGGCCCCGTACGCGGCTAGGCTCCCAAAAAGTGCCACACATGTGGTATCCCCGTACTCAGGAGAAGCAGCTGAATGTATTTTGGGGTGCAATTCCACATATGCCCATGGCCTGTGTGAGCAATATATCATTTAGTGACAACTTTTTGTAAATTTTTTTTTTTTTTTTTTTTTGTCATTATACAATCACTTGGGACAAAAAAAAAAAAAAAATATTCAATGGGCTCAACATGCCTCTCAGCAATTTCCTTGGGGTGTCTACTTTCCAAAATGGGGTCATTTGGGGGGGTTTGTACTGCCCTGCCATTTTAGCACCTCAAGAAATGACATAGGCAGTCATAAACTAAAAGCTGTGTAAATTCCAGAAAATGTACCCTAGTTTGTAGACGCTATAACTTTTGCGCAAACCAATAAATATACGCTTATTGACATTTTTTTTACCAAAGACATGTGGCCGAATACATTTTGGCCTAAATGTATGACTAAAATTTAGTTTATTGGATTTTTTTTATAACAAAAAGTAGAAAATATCATTTTTTTTCAAAATTTTCAGTCTTTTTCCGTTTATAGCGCAAAAAATAAAAACGGCAGAGGTGATCAAATACCATCAAAAGAAAGCTCTATTTGTGGGAAGAAAAGGACGCAAATTTCGTTTGGGTAGAGCATTGCATGACCGCGCAATTAGCAGTTAAAGCGACGCAGTGCCGAATTGTAAAAAGTGCTCTGGTCAGGAAGGGGGTAAATCCTTCCGGGGCTGAAGTGGTTAAGAGCACTCATGGACTTTTTTCTTCCTTTTTGACACGTTTAGATGTGCACTTTTCTTTGAAGAGCATTTTATTTTATCAATATATATATATTATATTAGGTTGCGCGCTTATTTTTGCATACTATACACTTTTGTTAGCATATTCTTTTTAAATGACTACCATAACAAACAAATATAAAAATAAACTTTATACATCCCATGAAAACAAGGAAATACCACAAAGGATTAACTGCCAAGGGTATGAATTTCAACATATGTGATTTTTGCATTGTGGCTTTAGGGATATTAGCTGCAGCCAGGTGCACAAATGACAAAAATAATATTGTGGATTAACAGGTAACAGAGGGGAACAGTTTCATAATAAGAAAGAATCTGATATCTCTGGCAAGAAATAAAACTCCAATGGTACAGATAATGTACCCAAACTCTGTAGGCTACATAAACCCTGGCTTATACAATTTTAGCATTATGCAAGCGTGTTAGCATAGTTTCCAACTGTTTCTGATTTTGAGGGACTGTCCCTCATTCAGAACAATGTCCCTCTGTCCCTCTTTCCTCTTCATTTGTCCCTTATTTTGGTCTGATCTATGTAGCTGTATATGGTAAATAAGAAAAGAATGAGGGACTTTAAATGAGGCAATTGACTTGTGGAGGTAGAATGGTTGATAAACATTGTTTATTTGTAACAATAGTATGAAAAAAGTATTTTCATATATATACATATACATGCACACATGGCATAAACATGATGGATACATACAGTCAGGTCCATAAACATTGGGACAATGGATTTGAAATGAAACGAACAAGATGTGCTTTAACTGCAGACTTTCAGCTTTAATTTGAGGGTATTTACATCCAAATCAGGTGAACGGTGTAGGAATTACAACAGTTTGTATATGTGCCTCCCACTTTTTAAGGGACCAAAAGTAATGGGACAGATTAACAATCATCCATCAAACTTTCACTTTTTAATACTTGGTTGCAAATCTTTTGCAGTCAATTACAGCCTGAAGTCTGGAATGCATAGACATCACCAGACGCTGGGTTTCATCCCTGGTGGTGCTCTGCCAGGCCTCTACTGCAACTGTCTTCAGTTCCTGCTTGTTCTTGGGGCGTTTTCCCTTCAGTTTTGTCTTCAGCAAGTGAAATGCATGCTCAATCAGATTCAGGTCAGGTGATTGACTTGGCCATTGCATAACATTCCACTTCTTT
Source organism: Lithobates clamitans (assembly GCA_037952925.1). NCBI lineage: Eukaryota > Metazoa > Chordata > Amphibia > Anura > Ranidae > Lithobates > Lithobates clamitans. Next base: position 9,595,835 of record JBBGZY010000285.1, read on the forward strand.
CCCTTAAAAAACTCTTTGGTTGCTTTCGCAGTATGCTTCGGGTCATTGTCCATCTGCACTGTGAAGCGCCGTCCAATGAGTTCTGAAGCATTTTGCTGAATATGAGCAGATAATATTGCCCAAAACACTTCAGAATTCATCCTGCTGCTTTTGTCAGCCATCACATCATCAATAAATACAAGAGAACCAGTTCCATTGGCAGCCATACATGCCCACGCCATGACACTACCACCACCATGCTTCGCTGATGAGGTGGTATGCTTTGGATCATGAGCAGTTCCTTTCTTTCTCCATACTCTTCTCTTCCCATCACTCTGGTACAAGTTGATCTTGAGTTCATCTGTCCATAGGATGTTGTTCCAGAACTGTGAAGGCTTTTTTAGATGTTGTTTGGCAAACTCTAATCTGGCCTTCCTGTTTTTGAGGCTCACCAATGGTTTACATCTTGTGGTGAACCCTCTGTATTCACTCTGGTGAAGTCTTCTCTTGATTGTTGACTTTGACACACATACACCTACCTCCTGGAGAGTGTTCTTGATCTGGCCAACTGTTGTGAAGGGTGTTTTCTTCACCAGGGAAAGAATTCTTCGGTCATCTACCACAGTTGTTTTCCGTGGTATTCCGGGTCTTTTGGTGTTGCTGTGTTCCAAACAGTTGATTTGGCCACACCTAATGTTTTTGCTATCTCTCTGATGGGTTTGTTTTGTTTTTTCAGCCTAATGATGGCTTGCTTCACCGATAGTGACAGCTCTTTGGATCTCATATTGAGAGCTGACAGCAACAGATCCCAAATGCAAATAGCACACTTGAAATGAACTCTGGACCTTTAATCTGCTCCTTGTACATGGGATAATGAGGGAATAACACACACCTGGCCATGGAACAGCTGAGCAGCCAATTGTCCCATTACTTTTGGTCCCTTAAAAAGTGGGAGGCACATATACAAACTGTTGTAATTCCTACACTGTTCACCTGATTTGGATGTAAACACCCTCAAATTAAAGCTGAACGTCTGCAGTTAAAGCACATCTTGTTTGTTTCATTTCAAATCCATTGTGGTGATGTATAGAGCCAAAAAGATTAGAACAGTGTCGATGTCCCAATATTTATGGACCTGACTGTAGGTTACAGCTTGGCAGCACATGAGAAGTACTGAATATTGATAAAAAGGTATAAATGCAAATATGTAACATGTCATAGAAATGGCATTTGTCATGAAGGTGAAAAATATCAATCTTGAGCATGATTAATTGTAGATATAATAGAAGATATTTACTATTAACAGGCATTGATACACCATATGCAACAGAGCTGCTGTAGAAACAAGAAAAGATACACATACACATAAATAGTTACATAGTACTCAGTGAATTTTGAATGTATAAAAGATATATAAGGGCCAGTAACTAGATCATGAGCCAGAATTGACTGAGCACCCCATGGAAACTCAACGCTATTCATGGCTATATGCCATTCATCAGGATTTGGGTACAGAAATAAACTGTAGATACAAATGGATATGTAGTATTAGTTAATATATTCTACCCGTAAGGGGAGAAAAAACCTCATGGGGAGAAAGGGATCTATACTCACAGGTCGGCTAAAGCACTGTGCTGGGCTAGCATCGAGAGAGATATTAATAGGAAATATCTTGAATTATATCTACAATTAATCATGCTCAAGATTGATATTTTCACCTTATTGCCAAATGCCATTTCTATGACATGTTACATATTTGTATTTATACCTTTTTATCAATATTCAATACTTCTCATGTGCTGCCAAGCTGTAACCTATGTATTCATTATGTTCATGCCATGTGTGCATGTGTATGTATATATATATGAAAATACTTTTTTACTTTTTTCATACTATTATTACAAATAAACAATATTTAATGTACCAACCATTCTACCTCCATAAGTCAAATGCCTCATTTAAAGTCCCACATTTCTTTCTTATTTACCTTAATCAGGGATGGAGGTACATTTATTGTGCCTCATTTAAAGTCCCAGACTCCCCCCTTTCATTAAAGCTGTATATGGAATGCACTACTTATCTATCAAAAAGTGTTTCCCGGTGCTAAACCTTTTATCCAATTTCTAAATTGCTGCATTTGTAAATTCCAAAAGCCAATATAAAAGAAGGACTAGCCTCGTTTTGGATTTTAGGTGTTTACATGTTTAAAACAGATTTTTTTGCTAGAAAGTTACTTAGAACCCCCAAACATTATATATTGTTTTTTTTTTAACATCCTAGAGAATAAAATGGCGGTCATTGCAATACTTTTTTTTGCACCGTATTTGTGCAGCGGTCTTATAAGCACACTTTTTTAGGAAAAAAATTCACTTTTTTGAATAAAAAAATAAGACAACAGTAAAGTTAGCCCAATTTTTTTTATATTACCGGTTGCGGTAATACCTCACATGTGTGGTTTGACCACCGTTTTCATATGCGGGCGCTACTCACGTATGTGTTCGCTTCTGCGCGCGAGCTCGTCGGGACAGGGTGCTTTAAAAACATTTTTTTTATTTTCTTATTAGTTTTACTTTATTATATTTATTTTTGCACTGTTTAAAAAAAAATGTAATCACTTTTATTCCTATTACAAGGAATGTAAACATCCCTTGTAATAGAAAAAAGCATGACAGGTCCTCTTAAATATGAGATCTGGGGTCAAAAAGTCCTCAGATCTCATATTTGGACTAAAATGCAAAAAAAAAAAAAAAATGACATAAAAAAAATATGCTTTTAAGACATATGGGCGGATCTGACGTCATGACGTCGCCCTCCTATGGTATGGAGACGGGTATCGGCCATCTTAGCCTCACTCATCTCCATACCTCAGCAGTGAGAGGTCCCGATCTCCTCCGCCTCTACCGACGGCTCCGGTAAGCGGCGGAGGGCGCGGGAGAGCGGCGGGAGGGGGGGTGGCACCTCTCCCGCCGCCGATAACGGTGATCTCGCTCTCGCGGAGAACCCGCCGCAGAGACCACCATTATCGTACACAGAACCGCATCCTGTAAAGATGGATACCTCGGTTGTGGCAGCAGCTGCTGCCGTTGCCGAGATATCCATCTTTAAAGTGCCGACGTGTATGTACAGGAGCCGGTCGGTAAGTGGTTGAAGCATGTATGGGTTTAACCAAACTTTTTTTGTACAATTCCCCTTTAAGGGGGTGTGGCAGGGTGTGTGTCCTATGCCTACTTATATTTGCTAATAGGTGTCCCTCATTTCCATCTCAGAAAGTTGGAAGGTATGGTTTTATCAGTACTACAACATACAAGTTTTGAGAGCAATTCAAGTGTAATTGAAAGCGTAACTCTACTTTTGTTGAGAAAAAAACATTCCCCTCTGGGTGATCTATGTACATTACAAGGATTTTAACAAATGTTGTTACAGATTCCTACCTTTTGTTATTCAGAAGAAATCCTTATGTGTTTATTTGTATCCATTTGGAAAAGTGAGTCTAATGGGCTGTGGCACCTGCAGGGCACTAATGAGGAAATCTGCTGGGCCTGCATCCCTTTAGATGTGATTTCCTATTGGAAGTATCTCACCAAAAATGACATTTTTGTTTCAGAGGGCGTCTGAAATCTGACTGGTATCTTAGGGCAGACTTCTACTAAAATCAGTAAGCCAATCACACAAGCAGGAAATGATGTTTCTGGGGGGTGTTCTGTACACATTCTGTGTACAGAACACCTACAGGTAGCCATATTGTATTGAATTTTGCAGAAAATGACAGCGGTGATTGAAAAGAATAGGTCATTTTTAATAACATTCAGATGCAATATGACTTGTGTCGCAATTGTGTATATTATTTTTTCTTTACAGTATCTCACAAAAGTGAGTATACCCCTCACATTTTTGTAAATATTTAATTGTATCTTTTCATGTGACAACACTGAAGAAATGACACTTTGCTACAATGTAAAGTAGTGAGTGTGCAACTTATATAACAGTGTAAATTTGCTGTCCCCTCAAAATAACTCAACACACATTAATGTCTAAACTGCTGGCAACAAAAGTGAGTACACCCCTAAGTGAAAATGTCCAAATTGGGACCAAAGTGTCAATATTTTGTGTGGCCACCATTATTTTCCAGCACTGCCTTAACCCTCTTGGGCATGGAGTTCATCAGAGCTTCACAGGTTGCCACTTGAGTCCTCTTCCACTCCTCCATGACAACATCACATTGCCGGTGGATTTTAGAGACCTTGCTTTCCTCCACCTTCCATTTGAGGATGCCCCACAAATGCTCAATAGGGTTTAGATCTGGAGACGTGTGTAGCGGTACCCCCATAGGGGCTCCTTAAAGTTGTGGCCCACCTGTCACCCTGCCCAGCCCGGCATTCACTTCCCAGTCACTTTTGAGACAATGAGCAGTCCATGGGATTGTTTTGTATTTTTCTTGAGGGATTTGAACTTGGATAGGGATAGGAATATATGGGATGCCCAGTAGAACAAGCAATTGGTTGATTGTATATCAAACAGTTGGGGACAACTATACACACGTAGCTACTCCAGTCTCCTCCAGCACATCTCTTGCTTGCAGACTCTCACTCTCTCTCCTGCACAACACTTTACTCCAGGCACAGCTAGCACATGGTTGGGCCCAACTCTGACTCAGTCATGCCTCAGCAACTGCCTTTGGCAGGCAGGGACCGTGAATCCCTTTCATTTAGCAAGAATTGGAAATAGGAAGTATTTAGTGCTAGCTGTCTTATGGTGGACTACTGCTCTTACTAACTCCTCTTCAGGCCCTGCCAGCCCTCCTGGCTGAAGCTGCCCATCCTCACTGCCCTTGACATTGCAATCCTCACTGGCTCCACAACCAGCTCTGACTGTTTCCTCTCAGTCCTCTTTGGTATGCCTCTCCAGTCCTCCCGACTGCCATGTTGCGCACCAGCCCTCCTGGCTGCTAAACGGTGGTTCCCTCCTGAAGACTTGCCCGGCAGTACTAGCTCCTGCTGTCCTTTGTCACCCCCCCAGACTGGGGAGTTCTCCTCAAAGGCCCCAACAGCCTAATATTCCATCCTCAGTTCTTCCATCCGACAAAGCCTCCCCAGCTAGGCTGACCCTAGATATTTCAAGGAGGCCCACCCCCCTGCCAATCCTAGTTGGGGATTGGTCAGGGCTTCCTGAGACACCCCAGACAGCTCCACCTTTCTTCCCCTCCTCTTCTTCTAGAATCCTCTAGAAGCAAGAGGGAGGTAACCGTGGAGTAATGCTGTCTGAGTCGCAGCTGCTGCTCTGAGCCACTTCCAGCCCACACAGATCAAAACAAACATGCCTTGCTTCCCTGCTTAAATTTCCCTGCACTACAAAAATCCTCACCTCTAGCACCTACCTACAGTATCTCACAAAAGTGAGTACACCCCTCACATTTTTGTAAATATTTTATTATATCTTTTCATGTGACAACACTGAAGAAATTACACTTTGCTACAATGTAAAGTAGTGAGTGTACAGCTTGTATAACAGTGTAAATTTGCTGTCCCCTCGAAATAACTCAACACACAGCAATTAATGTCCAAACTGCTGGCAACAAAAGTGAGTACACCCCTAAGTGAAAATGTCCAAATTAGGCCCAATTAGCCATTTTCCCTCCCCGGCGTCATGTGACTCGTTAGTGTTACAAGGTCTTGGGTGTGAATGGGGAGCAGGTGTGTTAAATTTAGTGTTATCGCTCTCACTCTCTCATACTGGTCACTGGAAGTTCAACATGGCAACTCATGGCAAAGAACTCTCTGAGGATCTGAAAAAAAGAATTGTTGCTCTACATAAAGATGGCCTAGGCAATAAGCAGATTGCCAAGACCCTGAAACTGAGCTGCAGCACGGTGACCAAGACCATACAGCGTTTTAACAGGACAGGTTCCATTCAGAATAGACCTCGCCATGGTCGACCAAAGCAGTTGAGTGCACGTGCTCAGCGTCATATGTAGAGTTTGTCTTTGGAAAATAGACGTATGAGTGCTGCCAGCATTGCTGCAGAGGTTGAAGGGGTGGGGGGGGTCATCCTGTCAGTGCTCAGGCCATACACCGCACACTGCATCAAATTGGTCTGCATGGCTGTCGTCCCAGAAGGAAGCCTCTTCTAAAGATGATGCACAAGAAAGCCCACAAACAGTTTGCTGAAGACAAGCAGACTAAGGACACGGATTACTGTAACTATATCCTGTGGTCTGATGAGACCAAGATATTTGATTCAGATGGTGTCAAGCGTGTGTGGCGGCAACCAGGTGAGGAGTACAGAGACAAGTGTGTCTTGCCTACAGTCAAGCATGGTGGTGGGAGTGTCATGGTCTGGGCCTGCATGGGTGCTGCCGGCACTGGAGAGCTACAGTTCATTGAGGGAACCATGAATGCCAACATGTACTGTGACATACTGAAGCAGAGCATGATCCCCTCCCTTCGGAGACTGGGCCGCAAGGAAGCATTCCAACATGATAACGACTGCAAACACACCTCCAAGACGACCACTGCCTTGCTAAAGAAGCTGAGGGTAAAGGTGATGGACTGGCCAAGCATGTCTCCAGAGCTAAACCCTATTGAGCATCTGTGGGGCATCCTCAAATGGAAGGTGGAGGAGCGCAAGGTCTCTAACATCCACCAGCTCTATGATGTCGTCATGGAGGAGTGGAAGAGGACTCCAGTGGAAACCTGTGAAGTTCTGGTGAACTCCATGCCCAAGAGGGTTATAGCAGTGCTGGAAAATAATGGTGGTCACACAAAATATTGACACTTTGGGCCCAATTTGGACATTTTCACTTAGGGGTGTAATCACTTTTGTTGCCAGAGGTTTAGACAATATTGGCTGTGTGTTGAGTTATTTTGAGGGGACAGCAAATGTACACCGTTATACAAGCTGTACACTCACTACTTTACATTGTAGCAAAGTTTCATTTGTTCACTGTTGTCACATAAAAAGATATAATAAAATATTTACAAAAATGTGAGGGGTGTGCCATGCTTGGCCAGTCCATCACCATTACCCTCAGCTTCTTTAGCAAGGCAGTGGTCGTCTTGGAGGTGTGTTTGGGGTCGTTATCATGTTGGAATATTGCCCTGCGGCCCGGTCTCCAAAGGGAGGGGATCATGCTCTGCTTCAGTATGTCACAGTACATGTTGGCATTCATGGTTCGCTCAATGAGCTGTAGCTCCCCATTAACTCAAATATTCCGCGCTTAGGACAATGTTTTAAAAGAGAACTGCTGCCCCCCCAAAATAAATAGAAAAACACTGAGGTGGAATCCAAAAATTAAAAAAATCTCTGGTGGGGAATGTGGCGCTGTTCAAAAATGTATATAATTAAAATACTAATATCCTAAAAAGTGCTGGCAGTATATGAGAAATACTGTGAACAAATATATAAATAGTAAACAAACAGCAACCTGTTTGTTCGTCGAACAACGAAAGTTCGGCCTGAACCGTTCGCCCTTCCCTAGTGCAGAGGTTTACCGAAACCATAGGACCATCCCAAGAGGGTGAATCTAAGGGCTCAGAGTGCATAGGAAAAACACGTGAAAAGAAAAAAGTTCACTCCGATATGTAGCAGGAGGAGGAGAAGTAGAGGAGGCATTCTCACCCCAAGAGCCAGGACATCAGTGGGATACTTTATTGCAGTAAACTAGGGGAAAACTTTTCATGACTTCAAACATAGCCAGAGACTAGAAAGTAAAGGCGGGGACCCTGTATTTCTCATATCTTAACCCCAGAGAAGAATCAGACCAAGTGAGCCAATTCAGTTTGGATTGTGATTATCTGCTAAGGACTAGCGATAACCCAACCAGGAAGGAGATCGCGGAAACACAGAGGGGGACACCGATCGATTTTCTGCCAGTGGATTTACTTTAATTTGCCCATAACCCCTGCAGGGGTTGGGCTTTCCGAACTTTAATTCTGCTCGGACACTTATATCATTTGGATTTGATTTTTGAAAATTCTGGACTAGCGATAACCCAACCAGGAAGGAGATCGCGGAAACACAGAAGGGGACACCGATCGATTTTCTGCCAGTGGATTTACTTTCATTTGCCCATTACCCCTGCAGGGGTTGGGCTTTCCGGTGAGTGGGGACACAATTAGGAGAAGGAGATTATACAACGACCACAATCATTTACATGGGATTCTTTTGGAAGCAAAGTCACTTTTCACAGATTTTTTCTTTTCTTATTTTTACATATATAGAACTTTAATTCTGCTCGGACACTTATATCATTTGGATTTGATTTTTGAAAATTCTGGTATATTACCACATCAATTATTTATTACACTATTGATTATATTTGTGCATGTTTTGGGTATTTTTTATGCTTTTTCCTTTGCGATTTTGTAAACTAGCACCAATATCACGCACATATTTATATATTACTTTTGTTTCCTTTTTTGAGTGCACATATTTCTTTTAGGATTATTTACACCTCATTTGCACTTGACTTTTTTAAATTACCGTATATACTCGAGTATAAGTCGTTCCGAGTATAAGTCGAGGCCCTAATTTACCACAAAAAAAATGGGAAAAACTTATTGACCCGAGTATTAGACGAGGGTGAGAAATGCACAGCTACTGTAAGTGGAAAAGAGGGTCAACAATGCCAATTTGCAGCATCACTGTTCCCATTTGCATGCCTCACTGTGCCCATTTGCAGCCATAGGTCCCCTGAACTTCAAACTCTGTAGTTAAGGGTTCCTAGATGCCCCCTAGCTGCAGCCAAAATTTGGGGTCTCTGAACCCAAAGGGTCCCGAAATGACATTGCTGCAGATGGACACAGTTGACCGAATTTGGGGCCCCGTATCTCGAAGCCACTTAGTGCTAAAAACCCCAAATTTGGTGTGCAAACCCAGTTCAACTAGCAACATAAAATTTCCAAAGCTGGAGTTTCTAGCACCAAGTGGCCCTGAGATACAGGGCTCCAAATATCAGTTCAGAAAATGTCAAGCACTTTTCTGCAGCAGAGAATGACATTTTCCGAACCAGATTTGGGGCCCCGTATCTCAGGGCCAATTAGTGCTAGGAATCCCAGCTTTGGATATGTTATGGTACCAGGTCCACTGGGTTTGTACACCAAACTTGGGGTTCCTAGCCCTAAGTGACCCTGAGATATGGGGCCCCAAATTCGGTTCAGAAAATGTCAAGCACTTTTCTGCAGCAGAGAATGACATTTTCCGAACCGATTTTGGGGCCCCGTATCTCGGGGCCACTTAGTGCTATAAACTTCAGCTTTGGATATGTTATGGTACCAGTTCCACTGGGTTTGCACACCAAATCTGAGGTTCCTAGCTCTAAGTGGCCCTGAGATACGAGGCCCCAAATTCGGTTCGGAAAATGAAATTTTTTGCTGCAGAAAAGTGCTTGACTCGAGTATAAGTCGAGGGGGGCACTTTCAGCACAAAAAAATATGCTGAAAAATTCGACTTATACTCGAGTATATACGGTATGTGTTTTTTTATATTATGTGTTGTTTTACACCTGTGACATATACACATGATATGCTGTTTGTTTACTATTTATATATTTTTTCACAGTATTTCTCATATACTGCCACCACTTTTTAGGATATTAGTATTTTAATTATACACATTTTTGAACAGCGCCACATTCCCCACCAGAGATTTTTTTGTAGCTCCCCATTGCCAGAAGCACTCATGCAGCCCCAGACCATGACACTCCCACCACCCTGCTTGACTGTAGACAAGACACACTTGTCTTTGTACTCCTCATCTGGTTTCCGCCAGGCCCATCGCGACAGGACAGGCAAAACAAGCAATTGCTTGGGGCCCCGAGCTGGCCTGGGACCCCAGCTGCTCCGCCGTCTGCCGCTTCCCAGTGCCCAGTGTTGCCAACCACCTGCCCATGTCCATTACGGAAGTGGTGCCCGTAAAAAAGATGGCTGCTAGCCGACCATGTAACTGCGCAAGCGCCGCTCCGAAGCCGGCTGGGCTCGGGAAAGCTCGTACTCGCTCGGCTGGGCGCCGCATGCGCAGTAACTTAATGGCACCGCCCGGTGCCATTTTTGAATAGATTCAAGAGTACACTTGTTCCTGGCTAAGACACGGCAGCCACATTGTGTGCACTCGCCGTAGGTGGAGGAGTCGAGGGGGGGTAAGTGAGGAGAAGAGTGTGACACTGGGGCAGAGGATGACATTACTGGGGACAGCAGCTGACACTACTGGGTCTGGGGACAGGCAACAGAGGATGACATGGCATTACTGGGGGAGGGGGGTGAACCCATGGCATGCAGGGGGACAGTGAAGGACACTGATGTGCTGCCCTGTGGACTGTGGAGAGGTGAAAGGGAAGCAGCACAGGAGCAGCACACACTGGTGTGGAGACTGTAATATGATGGTGGACAGAGGAGGAGGCTAATGTGAGGGGGTGAGGAGGACACTATCATGTCCGCAGCCTCTGTCCCCCTCCTGTAGTATGTCCGCAGCCTCTGTCCCCCTCCTGTAGTATGTCCGCAGCCTCTGTCCCCCTCCTGTAGTATGTCCGCAGCCTCTGTCCCCCTCCTGTAATATGTCCACAGCCTCTGTCCCCCTCCTGTAGTATGTCCGCAGCCTCTGTCCACCTCCTGCAGTATTTCTGCAGCCTCTGTCCCCCTCCTGTAGTATGTCCACAGGCAGCCTCTGTCCCCCTCCTTAGTATGTCCGCAGTCTCTGTCCCCCTCCTTTAGTATGTCCACAGCCTCTGTCCCCCTCCTGTAGTATGTCCACAGCCTCTGTCCCCCTCCTGTAGTATGTCCGCAGCCTCTGTCCCCCTCCTGCAGTATGTCTGCAGCCTCTGTCCCCCTCCTGTAGTATGTCCACAGGCAGCCTCTGTCCCCCTCCTGTAGTATGTCCGCAGTCTCTGTCCCCCTCCTTTAGTATGTCCACAGCCTCTGTCCCCCTCCTGTAGTATGTCCACAGCCTCTGTCCCCCTCCTGTAGTATGTCCGCAGCCTCTGTCCCCCTCTCTCCCCTGGTTGCCGCCCCACATGCTTGACACCATCTGAACCAAATAAGTTTATCTTGTTCTCATCAGACCACAGTACCAGTGGTGTTGCTAGGAGGATGAGGAGGCAGGCAGGCAGAGAGGAGGTTCCAGGGAACTGGAACACAGGAAGGTCAGGTAAGCCGTGTCATACACAGACAGGTAGTACTGGAGCAGATGTAGAGGCAGGAGCAGAGTCACTGAACAAGCTGGGTCGATAACAGGCAGGCACAGAGGAATCAGTGGATAAGACAGATGCAAGGTCAAGGTCAAAACAGGGTCAGATGCAGGTGGATAGCAAGGGTAGTCAAAGGCAAGCCGGATAAACACAGGAACTAATGCAGATTAGCAGGTATCACTCAGGGAACGTTGTAAATCAGACAGCAAAGCTTCAATGTGACAACTGAGTTTAAATAGCCCGCCTGGTGCCGGGGGTCGCATAGGCACCCGAAATCGCACACCAGCTTGCACAGAACTACTGTTTCTAGCAAGACCTTCCTGACATTGCCCCCCCCCCCCAAGGGGCAGCCTCCGGATGCTCAACTGGGCCAACTTCTCAGGATGGGACCTTTTGAAGGATTGGATAATTCTCTTAGCGTGGATATTGCCATCACATTCCCACAAGTTCTCTTCTGGTCCATACCCTTTCCACTTAATCAGGAATTGAACTTGGTTATTTCTCCTTCTACAATCCATGATTTCTTCCACCTCAAATTCTTCTTCCCCATCAATTACTACAGGTTATGGTGGACCAATATTCTGTCCTGGAAAGGAGTTGGGAACAGCAGGTTTTAATAAGGTAACATGGAAAGCAGGGTGAATTCTGAATGAGTCCGGCAGTTTCAGCTCATAGGCTACCTCATTGATCCTTCTCTTTACTGGAAAAAGACCCACAAACTTAGGGCCCAACTTTTTTTGAAGGGCATGCCCTCCCTAGGTTTGCTGTGGACAGCCATACCTGGTCAGAATTAATTCTAGACGTCTTTTCCTGTCGAAAGTTTCCTTGTTAAGTTCCTGTGTTTTAGGCATTGTTTCCTGTAGTAATTTGTTATCGGCACTGAACATGCTGGAATGGAACTGGACAAAAATGATGGATGATATCCATAGTTGGCGAAGAACGGACTATGTCTTGTGGCAGAGTGGGTAGAATTATTGTAAGCAAACTCAGCTAACGGCAGCAGAGAGATCCAATCATCCTGGGGAAATGAAAGGAAACAGTGTAGGTACTGCTTGAGTGTCTGATTGGTCCTCTCTGTCTGCCCATTTGTCTGTGGATGGTAGGCTGAGGAGAATGATAATTCAATTCCAAGGGACTCACATAATGCCTTCCAGAACCTGGAGGTGAACTGTACTCCTCTATCCAAGACAATGTTGGCTGGCACCCCGTGAAGCTTACTAATCTCTCTAATGAAGACTTGCGTTGTTTCAGGAGCTGAGAGTGTTCCCTTCATTGGAATGAAATGCGCTATTTTTGACAGCCAATCCACCACCACAAAGATGGGGGTATGGCCCTCTGCGGGAGGAAGCTCTACAATAAAGTCTATGGATATCATTTTTCAGGGCCTATCTTAAAGAGGTAGTGCTTTTAACAATCCCCAGGCCTTGGTTTTATTACTCTTGCTTTGGATACTTCGGTCTTTTGCTACTTGGGGCCACCAGAATGTGCGTTGTACCAGATCAGAAGTTTTGGATGTGCCAAAATCTCCAGCTAACATATGGTCATGACTAGTATGGTGACCCTTTACCCTCTATGGCGGAGGTCTGTTCCTGGACCCTTACCATCTATCCAGCAAAGATAGCCTGGATGTTATTACTGTCTGCATGCGCTGTCTGACCAGCAGTCTCCAATATACCCTGGTTCCTTTTACTATCAATTTTGTTGATACTGCAGCTTGCCCTCTGCTTGTCATATTGGGCTTCCCCTTATCCATCTCTTACTAAGATTACAAGGCAACATTGTTGACTGCTGCCCAGTCTTATCATCAGTTTCTCAGGCCTATACCTTGCAGGCATTATTTATTTATCCAGGTTACCATCAATGTATCCAAGAATACTTTATAGCTCCTGAAGAAGCAATCAAATTGCGAAACATGTAGAGCTTATTTTGTTCTTCCTTATTTAAATTTACTGTAGGATTCCATCTCCGCTAATGTTATGCATTTATTGTATTTAACTCACATTAGAGAGGTCTAGCTAGCTGCTTGCACTTTTATTGCAATGTTTTTAAAAAAAGGATTTTTGAATTAAATGTTTGATAAAAAATAAATCTATGTTTGTTTTATAATTGGTGCCTACAAAGTCCATTTTTGTTGTTCTTGTGTTAATTAGTATGGTGATCCTAAGAGTCTCAGGTATGAAGATCTTGTCTTTGTACCAAAACAGACCATCTTTTGCCAGCAAATTTGTTTCAGAGGGAGGAGCAAACTCTTGTATTAGAAGAAAATGGTGAAGATACCAAGATGGTATCTGGGCATGTAGTTTCTTTAGAGTCATTGAACAAGCGATACAAGGAGTCAGGTTTTGTGTTCTTTGAGCAGGGCCAGTAGGTGACATGGAAGAAAAATCTGAAAAATAATAATACCCACCTGACTTGACGTGGCCTTAATCTCTTTGCAGTTCTCAGATATTCCAGTTTCTTGTGGTACGAATAGATCAGAATCGGATGTGCTGCCCCTTCTAAAAGATATCGCCACTCCTCTAGTGCAGCTTGTATTGCCAACAATTCTCGGTCCCCAACGTCATAATTCTTCTCTGCTGCTGATAATTTACGGGAGAAGAAGGCAATTGGGTGTAAAAGGGCTTTGGATCCATGTTGTTGGGAAAGTACTGCTCCAACAGCAATTTCAGAAGCATCAACCTCCAGGATAAATGGCAAGGTAGAATCGGAAGGATTTAAAACGGAAGCAGAAGTAAACAGTCTTGAGGGCCTCAGCGGCAACCTGAGCTTCAGGAGTCCAGTGGAACCAGACCCGCTGCTTGGTTAACTGTGTAATGGGAGAGATGATGACTGAGAACTCTTTAATGAACTTCCGGTAAAAGTTAGCAAATCCCACGAAACGTTGAATTCCTTTCTTGTCTACAGGGACTGGCCATTCCAGGATAGCGGTAATCTTTTGGCGATCCATCTTAATACCTTCAATCAAGATAATCAGCCCCAGGAATTGGTTACTTTGCTGTTCAAATTCGCATTTCTCTGGTTTGGTATATAAGCCACACTGCCGAAGCCGGCCCAGCACACACCTGACATGCTTGTGATGATTGTCTATGGAGGATGAGAAGATCAGAATATCTTCTAGGTATACAATGGCGAACAGGTCCAGACAATCTCGGAAAATGTCATTCACAAAGTGTTGGAAAGTAGTGGGGCATTGCATAACCCGAATGGCATCACCAGGTACTCAAAGTGCCCGAATTGGATGCGAAAAGCAGTCTTTCATTCGTCACCTTCCCTGATTCGGACCAAGTTGTATGCCCCCCCCCCGAAGGTCTAATTTGGTGAAGATGTGAGTGTAAAAAAGTGTAGCGCTGATATACAAAAAAGAATATGACTAATAAAAGGATAACCCCCTATATAGAGGTGGGTACATGAAAAAGTGCATACAGGTTTACTTTAGTGGAAATATTAACTTATACCAAGATAAACCTAGCTACATAAACAACTTAATATGTGCAAAGATAAAAAAGTGAAAGAATGATTGATTCAGTGAATGTAAACAAGTGCCCAAAACATATACATACCACAGCAAATATTGGCACATATATTGGAATTAAATGAATAGGTTAATAAGTCCAAAAGTGTTAAGCGTATGTTCACACAGCATAGTTATTCCAAAGGACTGTAATCTCAAATGAACCACCACCAGTAAACAAGAGGAGGCTTACCAGATGTCGATAACCTGGAGAGGCTTACGCCCCCCAGGTCATATAGGCTTGTAAGTCAAATGACTTCATGGATACACCGGTCTGGGCTGGCACAACAGATCTTGAATCCAAACGCCAACTTGGCACAGACGTCAGAGGTCATCAGATTTGAAGATAATATTCCAGTAGATTAAAAGCTCGGTGTTCAAAAGTCCTTTTGCTCTCCTAGACAGAAGTTGTCTGAGGTTCCCAGGCCAAAAGCCTGGTGAAGATGATTGCAGCTCTGTGTCTTTGAAATAATTTGGGCACCAGAGGGAGAGGGTAGTTATTCTTAACGGTAACTTTGTTAAGATTGCGGTAATCAATACAAGGCCGTAGGGTGTGATCCTTCTTTTCCACAAAGAAGATGCCTGCTCCTGCCGGAGATGTGGAAGGGTGGATGAAAGCCTTTTTTAGATTGTCATTAATGTACTTCTTTAGTGTACCCAGCTCCAGTTCTGTTAGATGGAAAATTCTCCCAAAAGGCACCTCTGCCCCCGGGTGGAGCTCAATTGGACAGTCATAGACTCTGTGGGGAGGGAGAGTCTGTGCACCCCTTTTACTGAAAATGTCCAAGAAATCATGGTACACTACTGGGACTGATTAGCGTACATCAGAGCCCAGGCACAGCAAGGAGAAGAGGTCATTGGCCACTTTTTGAAGACAGTGCAGATGACAATAAGATGAAGGAAACGTGACTTCCCTGGTGGCCCAACTGATGTGTGGGTTGTGAGCCTGTAACCATGGCATGCCAAGGATGACTGGAAACAAGGACAAAGTGATAATATCCAGACGTAACCGTTCTTGGTGGAAATTAGCAATTGTGGTTTCCTGCAAAACGGGTCCCGACTTGATGGCAGACCCGCCGGCTAAATATGCAAAAAGTAGTAAGGGAATCAGATGTTTAGCTGCAAAATATGAGTCCATGAAGCAGCTACAAGCTCCAGAGTCAAGGATAGCAGATACCTGGATGTTCCTTCCAGGGATTTGTAACAGGATAGGGAGTGAGTCGAAGTGTTGGTTAATGCAGAAGTACGGTCAGAAGAAATTGATAAGCACTTACGGAGCTTTGCCGGGCTTAGTGCTTAGGTTCTCCACAGTACAGACACAGGTTGTTCAGATGACGATGTTGGCATTTTCACCCGTAAGTGAGGGGCATAGCAAGACCAGTTGCATAGGCTCGGACGTGTCAGGAGCGGTGGCTGACTGTACCAGTGGGGCCAGGTTGGAGACACTGGGAACTCTTGGTAACATCCAGGTGGGCTGAGATTGTCCAGTGGTCCGTTCTGATCTGCACTCTCGCAGGCGTTGGTCGATAGTCAGATTAGGGGAGGGCAGCGTCATTCCAATTGATATCAGCACTCCAACATCTAAACTCTGCAACATAGTCCTCTGCTGCTCTGCGACCTTGCTGTAAGGCATGTAGTGCAGCTTAAGCACTTGCATAAAGCTGGGGATCTTCGTATAGCTGAGCCATGGCATCTAAGAAGGTAGTCAGGTTAGTTAGTACTGCTGTTTTTTGTTCAAGGAGGTAGTGTACCCAGGACTGAGGCTCACTCTGTAGTAAGGAAATTACAAATCCCATCTAGCCTCTAAGCAGAAGGTGCGTGGCTGCAGAACAAAATAAGGTTCGCGGGCATTTCGGAACACCCTGAATTTGTTGAGTTTTCCTCTTTCAGGTGTGGAAATACAAGTTTTGGGGGGAAGCATCACTACAGTAGGTCTAGACATACATAGTTACATAGTTAGTAAGGTTGAATAAAGACACCAGTCCATCCAGTTCAACCTGAGTGAGTGTGGGTCTACAACCCTGACCCTTGTCCCTAACCCTGAACATCGCACACTCACATCAATCCCCACCCTCAATCCAAGGTCCCCATTCATATACTAGGGCCAATTTTGGACAGAAGCCAATTAACCTACCAGCATGTCTTTGGAGTGTGGGAGGAAACCGGAGTACCCGGAGGAAACCCACGCAGGCACAGGGAGAACATGCAAACTCCAGGCAGGTAGTGTCGTGGTTGGGATTCGAACCAGCGACCCTTTTTTACTGCTAGGCGAGAGTGCTAACCACTGCACCACTGTGCCGCCCTTCAAGACGGTGCACTGGCTGCGGAGGCAGAGGGATGTGGTGACCCCTGGGTTCCGGCTGGAGATGACAAAGCTTGAACATGTTTCTCCAATCGGGTATAGCTCTCTTGCAGATTTTTGACAGCCTGTGTCAGGCCTGCCAAATGTAGACAAAGTTCATCCATAGGAGAGGTTCCTTGCTCCGGCTCAGACATGGCTGTCTGATACTGTCACGTACCTAGTAGATGAGCCCAATATGCAGAGGAAGGCCTCTCTTACGCCTCTGACTCGAGGCCCCTGGTAGAGTAGACAGGAGGCACGGGAGTTCAGAGTAGCACGAGTGCCTGGCAGGATCAACCGCTGAGAAGTAGGTCTGGAGTTCTGGATGGCACTGTGGAAGAGAATCAGCAGGCTGGAGACAGCAGACTTGGCTGGAAACTGGAGCAGGCTCATGTCAGGGTGCCACACACTGGATGAGGAGGCAGGCAGGCAGTGAGGAGGTTCCAAGGGACTGGAACACAGGAAGGTCAGGTAAGCCGGGTCATACACAGACAGGTAGTACTGGAGCAGATGCAGAGGCAGGAGCAGAGTCACTGTGCAAGCCGGGTCGATACTAGGCAGGCACAGAGGAACCAGTGGATAAGACAGATGCAAGGTCAAGGTTAAGCCGGGGTCAGATGCAGGTGAATAGCAAACGTAGTCAAAGGCAAGCCAGATAAACACAGGAACAAATACAGATTAGCAGGTATTACTCAGGGAACACTGTAGATCAGACAGCAAAGCTTCAGTGTGTCAGTTTAAATAGCCCGCCTGGTGTCGGGGATTGCATGCGCGTGCTTCCGTGCACTCGCGCATGCGCATAGGCACCCGCTATCTCACACCAGCTTGCATAGAACTACTGTTCCTAGCAAGACCTTTCTGACCCCACCTCTCTGCATAAATCTCTTTCTTTCCTACCTCTCCTCTCTGCATAAATCTCTCCCTTTCCCACATCTCCTTTCTGCACACATCCCCCCTTTCCCACCTGTCCTCTCTGCACAAATCTCGCCTTTTCTCAGCTCTCTCCTCTGCACAAATTTCCCCCTTTTCCAGCTCTCCTCTCTGCACAATCTCCCCGTTTCCCAGTTCTCCTCTCTGCACAAATCTCCCCCTTTCCCAGTTTTCCTCTTTGCACACATCTCCCCCAGCTGCTCTCCTCTCTGCTAAATTTGCCCCCAGTTCCCCTGTCTGCATAAATCACCCCCTCCCCACACACTTTCCCAGTTCTCCTCTTTGCAAAATCCCCCCCCAGCTCTCATCTTTTCTAACTCCCCCCAGCTATTCTCTCTGCTACCCCCTCAGCTCTCCTCTCGGCTAAAATCCCCCCACCTCTCCTCTCTGCTACCCCCCCAGCTCTCCTCGCTGCTAAAATCCCCCAACCTCTCCTCTCTGCTAAAATCCCCCCAGCTCTCTTCCCTCCAACCCCCCCAGCTCTTCTCTTTGCACAAATTACCCCCCCCCCCGATCTCCTTCCTGCTAAAATACTGTTTACTCTGCTAAAACCCCCCTACCTCTCCTCTCTGCTAAAATCCCCCCACCTCTCCTGTCTGCTAAAATCCCTCCCACCTCTCCTCTCTGCTAAATCCCCCCCACCCCTCTGCTAAAATCCCCCCCATCTCTCCACTGAAATCCCCCCCAACCTCTCTGTTAAAATCCCCCCACCTCTCCTCTCTGCTAAAATCCCCCCCTCCTCTATGCTGTAATCCCCCCACCACCTCTCCGCTCTGCTAAAATCCCCCCCACCTCTTCGCTGAAATCCCCTCAACCTCTCCTCTCTGCTAAAATCACCATATGTTGCCTCAAACGCCACGTACCCCCGGGGAGCAGCCACCTAACTGGGAGCCGCTCTGTGCATCCTTATATGTCTCCAACCCGGCTCCCACACCCTCCTGCCGGCTAACGTTGGTGTGTGACGTCACCAGGTCCGTCTCTCCACACTGCTCATGCGCGCAATACGTGCCTGTGTGTGACCATCTGGTAGGAGTGGACAGAGCTCTCTGTCTCAGCGGAGATACATGGAGGGGCTCTGATCTCGTTGAGATATAGGTTCTCTTTGGGAATGTTTACAACATAACCCTTGTCTGCAAGCAATATCTTGAAAATTTCTCAAAAACCTCCTAACCTATATACCTACCTACCTATAGCTATGAGATGAACTTGCCTACAATCCCCGGGGTGCTATATTCATTACCCAGACATACTAGGTTGGTTCTTGATATAAAGATAACTACCTAAATCCATTCTTATTTTTACCTTTATCTTTTTCCTTCCTTTCTCCCCTTCTGCTTTCCACCCCCTCTTTTTCCTTCCTTTCTCCCCTTCTCAACCTCCCCCTCACACACACACACATTTTGTCCCTTCTTCTTTTTCTTGACTTTTCTCTTTAGTTATCCTTTCCTGGTAATGGATTACCTGTCTCATTATATATGAATTTTAGAATTGTAGAACCCAACACCCCTTAGTGTCTCCTGTGTCTGCTGTGGGGAGGACTATCCTCAGGTGCCTCTGTTGTGCTGTCTCACTATCCACTGGTCTCTCCGGGTAAGCAATGTATAGATCTAGGGATCCCCAAAGTAATTGTCAATTTTATGTTCCATACCAAGTATAATTGTTTTCTCTCTTCTTTTTTATTGTCTGTAACTTTATATGTTATGGCTGTTTAACTATGAAATCATGATTATGACTTACTTTGTAGATGACAATGATTGGCTCCGCCTGAGGAAGAGGTTCACATCGCGAAACATGTAAAAGATTATGTCAAGATCTACTATATCCAGTACCCCTTGTCATCATTGGGGTTCATTGACCTTTTGAATCTCTTTAAGAATCATGCATGGCTGTAGTCATTTATTTTATTTTTGTAAAATTGTTCTTTCCCCTCCCCTATTTTAATCATGTTTTTCTATCAATAAGTTGTTATATTTTAAGTATATATCTGCTTAATCCTTGGGTACCGAGATAGTCCAACTCTCTCTATTTTTGCCAGAGGTATGTTTGGGGCAACCCCAGGCTTTCCTTTTCAATATCAGGTGAATCCTTGATCAAATATAGCTAGCAAATATGCCACATCAGTATTCACAGAACTTCACACAGAGCTCTTTATTGACTTTTCCATAACTGTGCAAGATGACAGGTTACATGACATGTTACTGACATAAACGCTAGAGAATGCAATGTCTAAAATTATGTTTATGTGATGCAGGGTATTAAACTTTCAGTTATTTTCATTGATGCCATATAGTTTGATTTCTGTGTGTATCAATTACATAATGGTTCTGAAAATCTGTAACCCTTAAAGTGAACCTTCTATTACAATTCAGCCCCCCCCCCCCCCAAAAAAACACAAACAGTTTGAAAAACCCTTACAATAAAATTTAAATGAATGGAAACAAAATAACTCTGCTTTTCATGGTTCCAGGAGGTGAGCATGACCTTACCATACCTCACCTCCAGTGGTGGTTGATGCTCAAAATTTTGGGGAGGGGCAGCAAACAACCCCATTCCACCCCAACCCCCCCCCCGGCGGGTTGGACGCGGAGGCGGCGATCTGTGGCCTTACCTTATGATCACAAGGTGGTGCTGGATCCTTGAAGTGGCTGTTGCTGCCCCTCCGCCCACTGCTCCTTGCTCCAGCTTGCCGAGGGAAGAGCTCGGGCTACTGCTTCTCCTCCCAGAGAAAGATCACAAAAAGATCACAAAAGGTGCAAATCACAATAGTTAATCAACAAAGCAAAATATACAAAATCCGAGCTTAAATCTAGATATCAAAAATAGCCCCTACATAATAATGGAAAAAGAAAAGTGGAAAAAACAAAGCAAATTATTAACACTCACAAGATGGCCGTCATGCACATGGCAAATACGAGGTAGGCATGGACCACCCATAGTGCCGGGGTCGTGTAACTCCCTACCATTTTGCCAAAAAGTTCAATGTATTATATCCTTGTTCAGCTTTACACTAAAGCTATGCAATCCCCTACTAATATGATCAATTTGTGACTAATAATATAATATATAATACGTCTTAGGCATATTAGTGTGAAAAATCCCCAAACATCCCCTAAATCCCCACACAGCAAATTTCCAGCTCAATAAACATAATACTAGGCTTTTATATTAATCTTTCAGCTCTTGAAGCAGCTAGCCAAAAATCCATACTTCCAGAAGCCTGTAGTGGGAGTGTTTGTGAACAGCTCTCCCAAATCACAAGCAGGGGTTCTCAGATCACTAGAATGAAGTGGGCATATGGAAAAAAATCAAAGGGTCTAGATGAAAAACGAAGGTACTGAACACAAGGGAGCTGTCCTTCCTATGCTTACCTCAATGCTTAATTTTCCCTTTTGACTAGAGTGTGCTATTAACTTCCAACTTCAAGTCCTGCATATGTTTAACTCAAAAGCCAAAACTTTGGAAGTCTCATCATTTGTGTCTTTTTAATTTACAAAGTTTCAATGTGCGAATAACCCGTAATGGATTTCATTGACCCTCAGGCAGAAAGTGAATATCAGAAAGTAAATTAACCTCTTTCAGCTTTAGATATTATTGTTATTGAGCTGTACAACTTGCAGATAATAACCCTAATTTAACAGGCTTCAAATACATACACAGAAGAGTGGAAATCTTCAAAACATTGCAAATGGTGCATATGAGGTAAATGTTTTCTTTACGATCCTGTCTTCAGGTATGCAGTGGAGAAGAACACTGTTTTATTATTTATTAATTCAAAGTTTGTAATTATTGAAGGTTAAGTGTGACATTTTCCAACACAAAATGTATCGCCTCATCAGAGGAGAAAATTCAACAAGCCCCCCCCCCCACCTCATAGTTGTTCCCTTATTAAAAAGAATAAAGTAATATTTCTTGGCCGATGTATCAAATTTTGCCAAAACAAATCATGCTGAGAAAAAGTAATCTAGATTGTTATATTAGTTTAAGCATTAATAGTATCATTTGTTTTGCTTTCTCTTTTATGTAAATAAAGGAACTATAAAGTTATAACCACATGTTTGTTGGCAGTAGCTTAAAGTGGTTGTAAAGGCAGAAGGTTTTTTTTTTATCGTAATGCATTCTATGCATTAGGATAAAAAGCCTTCTGTGTGCAGCAGCCCCTCTCAGCCCCCCTAAAACTTACCTGAGCCCATCTTTATCCAGCGATGTTGCACGAGAGACTGTCCAGGCTGTCTGCGACACTCCCTCCTCACGGTCGCCATTGGCTCCCGCTGCTGTCAAAGTCAGTGGGCCAATGAGGAGAGAGAGGGGGCAGGGTCAGGCTGTAGCTCTGTGTCTGAATGGACACAGGAAGCTGCAGTAGAATGGAAACGGGATTAGCTCTGTGCTTAGGATAGAAAGGTAGGTATGCAGCCTCCCCTAATAACACCCCCCAAATCTAGAAGGGGGTGCCACAAGTAATCAAGTAAAAAGTATGGGGAGAGTGGCGCTCCCTATAATAATGGGAACAGGGTCCCTACATAAACACAAATATGTGTACTGCACCCAAATGTAAATGTGCTATCAACCACCTAAAATAAGATAAATGTAAGTATATTGTGTAAACAATATGTGTTTTACTGTGTGTCAATGTGTATGTATATACGATAGTAAAGCATCTACTGCGTCAATGGTGCAGACTAAACGAATGCACTACCAACAGAAAAAACAGGGATCTCCCCCACAGAAATTCCCCACTACCAATAAAAGTGACATCAAAGAAAAATACAACACAGGTGGTAAATGTCCAAATCAAAAAATAAAATAAAAATAAAAAATAAAAAATTCTTACATTATAAAAGTGAAGCTCCAGAATAGCAAAAAATTCATACCAAAAGATGTACATACAAAAAATATATAAAATTAGGACAAAAAATGAAGCAAAAAGTGAACGAAAGGTGTAGCTCCAAAAATGGCAATAATGTTCATAACAAAAAATGTTCATGCAAAAACATCTAAGTGACTCTTGTGCTCCAAAGACATCCAGTGACTTCTGTGATACCCGTTAAGGGTCCCCACTCACCAGCTCCTGGCACCCCTACAGGGGTAGAAAGCGTTTATCATTAGAGGTGGATGAGCTCCTATCCCGGGTGGGACATCCCCACCGATCCTATGTTCAGCACGACCTCCAACACCGTAACCAGGAAGAATTTCACCGGCTTTCTGTAGTCAAATCCTCTTAAGGAAAAGACAGGGCTCCTTTTATTTATAAAAAACAATAAAAGCAATACATCCCACCAAGGGAAAAAACACACACACTACAGCTATGGTCAAAATTAGCAGTGTCCAGGGAGTGAACGGCTCTCAGCGTGCGCCTCAGCTGCACTCCAAGCTCCCTGTCACTCTGCTGGGTATGACGTAAGTGCGTAGCTCCGCCTTACGCATTTCGTCATCGATGTTGTCAAAGGCGTAAGCATTGTACTGCGTCCCAGAGTTTTATAGAGCGAGCGGGCATGCAGGGTCCTCCCCTTCTTCCTCCCACAATTGACACACTAAGGTGTCCGGGTTAATACGATCCTCCCTCCTTGTCAATAAGATGTACCATTAAGGGGAAGTATTAAGAAAAGTATATGGACACCCACCTGGGAATGACCCAGGTCCCACTAATGCAGTCCCACACCAGTGCATATCCTCTAGCCCCCGAATAAACAGCAGACATTTAAAACAACATTGTAAAAGGAGAGCCAATGCCCAGAATAGCGCGCACTCTAGTGGTAAACGCAAAAACTGCACAACCTTATACAAGGCAGAGTCAGATATTACCATGTAAAACACAGTTACACCAGTCAAAAGGCAATATACTGGGCATCGGATAAAATACACTCTCCAGAAATAAACCCAAACAAATATATGCTATCATAGTAACAAGCAGGTATATAAATGATAAGAAAATATAAAAAATATATATAAAAATATATAAAAAGTACAAAATGGAAGTAGAAATACAAGGTAGAAGGTATACATATACAACATATATCTACACATACATCTCTAATGAGTGTATATCCAAGATGGGGTAATGTCCAATGTGAATACACCCCCTTAAGCTATAAATCTGGTAAGATCCAGTATATCCATGTGATAGGCCCCTACGTAATGTGCCATATAACTGGCCTTCTCATAAGGAGGAGAAAAATATTACCCCTCGCACTGTAAACTGTACATATAAAATGTATAGTAATGGTTGTGTATATGTAAGATGCACTAGGAAAAAGGTATAAAAATAAATGGTATAAAAATAAAGGGGCTCCTATGGTGTGACATCCCAGCCAGCAGTGCAATACCAAGATACTACTAAGACAATACCAATGTGTTCCCATCCACCTAATAAATAACACAATATACATGGGCTATAGTACATGCCCTACAATTCCCCAATGCGATGGAACCTATAACCTGATTTGAAAGCGTTGAGGTATCAATCCATAAAACGGCAATGAACTATGCCTCCCATTGTGGGTGCTGGCCTACCCCCCCAAGATGGTAATAAAAAGGAGTGATGGTATAGGCCACACACAAATGCGGCTAAAGGGCTACCTACCCAATGGTGTATAGTAGTAGCACCTAGGTAAGACCATCTCTAAGGATTGGCTAGGAAACAGTTGAGGTCTATATCAACGTTGAGGCCCCTAGAGGCAAGGGACCTCAACCGGTATATCCACTCTGTTTCGTTTCTGGAGATAAGTATATGCTTGTTGCCCCCCCCCCCTCCAGTGATTCTCAACATGGTCTATACCATAGAAAATGAGTCCGGTGGGATCCCTATGATGTACTTCGGCAAAATGCCTGGATAGGTTATGTTTAGGGAACCCTTTCCTAATATTGTTAATATGTTCCCGTATTCTCACAAAAAGGGGGCGGGTGGTTCTTCCCACGTATTGGAGATGGCATGGACATTTAATTATGTAAGTAACATGAGTACTCTGGCATGTTATTAATTGTTTGATCTGGTATTGTTTCTGATCCACTGTAAATCTAAATACTTTTTTTTTTCTTGGTTGGGGTTTACTGACCCTGCACGGTAGGCATCTCCGGCACCTGTAAAACCCTTTCATGTCTGAAAAAATGTTTACTTGTTTAGGAGGGTTGATGACATTATGTACCAGAAAATTGCGAAGGGTAGGCGCTTCTCTATATACAAATTTGGGTTTCCCTGGGAGGATTTTAGATAGAACAAGATCTTCTTGCAGGATGGGTCAGTATTTCTTAATAATACTTTCAACATCTTCGTATTGGTTATTAAACCCTGTAATGAATGCTATCTCCGTTTGCTCTTTCTTTGTCCTGTTGTTATTAGTAAATAAAGCATTTCTGTCCATATTCATAATCTCACGTTTAAGCTTACACAGATTCTCCTTTACATATCCCTTCTCTTGGAATCTGTGGATAAGCACGTCTGCCTGTGTTTCAAAATCAGCAAGTGAATTGCAGTTCCTATGTATCCTCAATAGTTGACCCTTTGAAATATTGAATTTCCACTTAGGATGATGGCAACTGGAAGTGGGTATATATCCATTACGATCAGTAGTTTTGAAAAAAGTACGAGTACATAAGGATTCTCCTGACTTGAAGATTTCCAGGTCTAGATAGTCTATTTTTTGAAAATTCCATTTTGCTGTGAATGTAATCCCATATCTATTCACATTTAGATCTTCAAGGAATTTTTCAAACCTATCAGGCGTGCCATCCCGTAGGATAATTAAATCATCAATATATCGCCTATACATTTTAATTTGAGGAATATTTCTGCTGTACACATGCTCTTCCTCCCACATGTTCATAAACAAGTTTGCTACACTAGGGGCATAACGAGCCCCCATAGCAACACCTTTAGTTTGCACAAAGTATTTCTTGTTATATCAGAAATAATTACATTCCATGGCTAATTTTAGGCCCTCAAGGATGTAATTAATTTGCTGTTGTTTCATCCCTGTGTTCTCATGTAGGGCCTTCTCTACTCCGGCCAATCCATCTTTTTGCACAATACTAGTATACAGCAAATTAACATCTATTGTTGCCAGCAAATAGTTTTCAGCCCCCTTCAATTCCTGAAGTTCTTGAATGAGTTGTTGGCTGTCACGTAGGTATGATTTACCCTGCTGTACCATAGGTTTCAGATATTTGTCCAGATAATTTTTGCATGAACATTTTTTGTTATGAACATTATTGCCATTTTTGGAACTACACCTTTCGTTCACTTTTTGGTTCATTTTTTGTCCTAATTTTATATATTTTTTTGTATGTACATCTTTTGGTATGAATTTTTTGCTATTCTGGAGCTTCACTTTTATAATATAAGAATTTTTTATTTTTTTATGTAGCGCTGGTAGATCTATGATCTACCATCTGATAGGTAAATTTAGTGAATTGCTCGTTAGGGGGAGTTAGATTTGCCTCTGTTCCAGCTTGGCTGACGTTGCGTGTGGTTCCACACTGAGCCAGTGGGTGTCGTTGTTACCATTGGCTGGTGTTGGCAGGGCAACGTGTCGAAGCGTATGGGTGCTCCTCTGTCCCGGAAACAACTCGGTGGAGGTGGTCCTCCGAGTTGCATTCTGGGAGAGGGTATTTATGGGACAGACGCCATGTTTTAGGGTTCGTTTACAGCCACCTGCTGGCCTTCCTGGCCGACAGGTATGCGTTAGAGTGCTATCTTGCGGTCCTCCGTTCCGGAGGCCCGTGTTGTTGCGGCGCATGGGTGGGCCCAGAAGTCTACTTCTGGGCAGTGATTCCACATACACTATATTACAAAAAGTATTGGGATGCATGCCTTTACATGCACATGAACTTTAATGGCATCCCAGTCTTAGTCCGTAGGGTTTAATATTGAGTTGGCCCAGCCTTTGCAGCTATAACAGCTTAAACTTTTCTGGGAAGGCTGTCCACAAGGTTTAGGAGTGTATCTATGGGAACGTTTGATCATTCTTCCAGAAATGCATTTGTGAGGTCTCGCACTGATGTTGGATGAGAAGGCCTGGCTCGCAGTTTCCACTCTAATTCATCCCAAAGGTCTTCTATCGGGTTGAGGTCAGGACTCTGTGCAGGCCAGTCAAGTTCCTCCACCCCAATATTGCTCATCCATGTCTTTATTGAACTTGTTTGTGCACTGGTGTGCAGTCATGCTGGAACAGGAAGGGGCCATCCCCAAACTGTTCCCACAAAGTTGGGAGCAGGAAATTGTCCAAAATGTCTTGGTATGCTTACTTAAGAGTTCCCTTCACTGGAACTAAGGGGCCAAGCCCAACCCCTGATAAACAACAACACCATAATCCCCTCTACACCAAATGATTTGGACCAGTGCACAAAGCAAGGTCCATAAGGTCCAGATGACTGATCATTGTGATAGCCAATCAGAGGCTATCACAGCAATCAGGTAACCAGGAACTGGGAGTCCCAGGTCTCGATCATTAATATGAGACTCTAGGTGAGAACCCAATCTCTGTGCTGGGAGCATGTTGCATGCTACATATGTATTCAAACTAAAAACAGCATGAAATTACTAAACTACCACCTGTAACATACCCACAAAGAATAGTGCCACGGATGCTTGGGATTGTGGACCTGAATGCAGCTTGCAAATAGGGATGAGCCAAACACCCCCCGGTTAGGTTTGCACCAGAGCATGCGAACAGGCAAAAAATGTATTTGAAACACGCAAAACACCGTTATAGAAAAATCCAAAGTGCTTATTTTAAAGGCTTATATGCACGTTATTGCCATAAAAGGTGTTTGAGGACCCGGGTCCTGCCCCAGGGGACATGTACTGTATCAATGCAAAAAAAGTTTTAAAAACTGATATTTTTTCGTGAGCAGTGATTTTAATAATGCTTAGTGAAAAAAATAAAAATTAAATATTCCTTTAAATATCGTGCCTGGGGTGTCCTTAGTATGCCTGTAAAGTAGCGCATCTTTCCCATGTTTATAACAGTGCCACAGCAAAATTACATTTCTAAAGAAAAAAATTTAATTCAAAACTGCTTGCAAGTGTAATGTATTGTCGGATCCCGGCAATATAGATAAAAATACCAAAAAAATATGGCATGGATGTCACCCTCCAAAATCCATACCAGGCCCTTCAGGTCTGGTATGGATATTAAGGGGAACCCCGCACCCAAATTTAAAAAAGAAACGGGCCCTGCTGTGAAATATTATATCAAGAATTGTAATTACATGCCCCTGTGAAACAGGGGCAAAAATATTGGGCTTTGGGCGGTGGTGGTGTTGCCACAACACTGTAAGCCCTCACAGATACTCTTGTTGTGCGCAGGAACGGGCCCTGCTGTGAAATATTATATCAAAAATTGTAATTACAAGCCCCTGTTAAACAGGGGCAGAAAAATTGAGCCTTTGGTGGTGGTGGTGGTGCCATAACACTGTAAGCCCTCACAGTTACCCTTGTTGGGCGCAGGAACGGTCCCTGCATTTAAATATTATATCAAAAATTGTAATTATATGCCCCTAGGGTGGTGGTGGTGGTGCCCTAAACCAAAAATATTGTTGGAAGCTAGCATCATGAAGATTGAGGAGTAATAGGCTAGTCTGCTTAGGCAGTCTTCAAGGGATCAGCTACATCAGCATCAGGTGCTTGATAGCTGTTGATCCAAGACTGATCCAAAACTGACAGAAAGCACGCTGGATGTAGGACAGGCCAGTAGCTCAATTGCATATTGAGCAAGTTCTGGCCAGTGGTTCATCCTCAAGACCCAGTAACCCAGTGGATGCTCTGTTGGAAAGGTCTTCAAGTCTGCTCTTGCCCCTAGATATTCCTGCACCATGTAATGCAGATGCTGGCGATGGTTGCTTGAACTGATCAGATGTTGGCACTGAGGACTACAAAAATTGTTTAACCACTTGTTGACCAGCCGCCGTCATTATAAAGCATCAATGGTGGTACCCTTTTACCATAATAACTCTTACAGGAGTGAATTTCCCTTCCTAGGGGTGGATTTCCTCTTACTTCCTGTTGTCTCCCTCCATTTGTAAGTAGGAGTCGTTTGTAAGTCGGATGTTTGTAACTAATTGACCACCTGTAGTGCCATTTCAATTGTGGTTTACTTTTTACATCTGCTTCCTGTTTTGATCATCTTCTCAATTTTCTTACTGTCTTTGTCTGCTGCCTGAACTTGAATTCAGCTTCTGACAGTTCGGTACACCGTCTTGTCCTGTTTGACCATCAGCTTTCACCAGCAAGCCAATCTAAAGGGCTCCAGTTAGGGATCTGTCCAATAGCAAGAACCCATCTCCCAGACTACAGAATCTGATAAATAGGGATGAGCGAACACTCCCCTGGTTTGGTTTGCACCAGAACTTGTGATCAGGAAAAAATTTGTACGAACATGCAAACACCGTTAAAGTCTATGGGACACCAAAATGAAAAATCAATAAGGCTTATATGCAAGTTATTGGGGACCCGGGTCCTGCCCCAGGGAACATGTATCAATGCAAAACAAAGTTTTAAAAACGGCCGTTTTCTTGGGAGCAGTGATTTTAATAATGCTTCATGTGAAACAAAAAAATGAAATTTTCCTTTAAATATCATGCCTGGGGAATGTCCTTAATATGCCTGTAAAGTAGCGCATTTTTCTCTTGTTTATAACAGTACCACAGCAAAATTACATTTCTAAAGGAAAAAATGTCATTTAAAACTATTCGGGGCTTTAATGTATTGTTGGGTCCTGGCAATATAGATGAAAATCATTGAAAAAAATGGCATGGGTCCCCCTCCTCCAGTCCATTACCAGGCCCTTTGGGTCTGGTATGGATATTAAGGGGAACCCCGCACCCGAATAAAAAAAAAATGGCGTAGGGTTCCCCCCAAAATCCATACTAGGACCTTCAAGTCTGGTATAGATTTTAAGGGGAACCCCGACCCAAAATTTTTTAAAAATGGCATAGGGGTCCCCCCAAAATCAATACCAGACCTTATCCGAGCACACAACCTGGCAGGCCACAGGAAAAGAGTGGGGCAAAAGACAGTGCCCCCTCCTGAACCGTACCAGGCCACATGCCCTCAACATGGGAAAGGTGCTTTGGTGTTGCCCCAAAGCACCTTGTCCCCCTGTTGATGGGGACAAGGGCCTCATTCCCACAACCTTAGCCCTGTGGTTGTGGGGGTCTGCAGGCGGGGGCTTATTTAACAAGGGGGCCCCCAGATCCCGGCCCCCCCTATGTGAATGGGTATCGGGTACATCGTACCCCTACACATTCACCAAAAAAAGTGTCAAAATGTTAAAAATGACAGGAGACACTTTGGGGCAAGTCCTTTATTAAAAAATAAATTTTAAAAAACTGTCCCGCAATGTCCATTCGTCTTCGATCACAACGTCTGGCAACCAGATGAAAAAAAAAAAACAGAAAAAACTGCCTCCATGGGAGGCTCCCGCTGACCTAACCCTCTTCGCGATGACAGCTGTTATATAGCTGTGGGCAGGGCCACCCGGTGAAGTAAACAGCTGACCCCGCCCTCCTCTGACATTATGTGATGTCACGTAATGTCAGAAGGGGGCGGGGTCAACCATTTACATCATTGGGTGGCCCCCCTTAGCTATATAACAGCTGTCATCGCGAAGAGGCTTTAGTCAGCAGGAGCCTCCCATGGAGACAGAATTTTTTCCGTTTTTTTTTTTTATCGGGTCGTCGGACCGAAGATGAATTGACTTCGTGGGACAGTTTATTTTTTAAATAAAGGACTTGTCCCAAATTGCTTCTTGTAATTTTTAGCATTTTGACACTTCTTTTGGTGTATGTGTAGGGGTACAATGTACCCGATACCCATTCACACGGGGGGGTGGGATCTGGGGGTCCCCTTGTTAAAGGGGGCCTCCAGATTCTGATATGCCCTCCGCCTGCAGACCCCCATTGTGGGGATAAGGTCCTTGTCCCCATCAACATGATGACAAGGTGCTTTGGGGGCGACCCCAAAGCATCCTTCCCATGTTGAGGGCATGCGGCCTGGTACAGTTCAGGAGGGGGGTGCTCTCTCGTCCCCCCCTCTTTTCCTTCGGCCCGCTGGGTTGCGTGCTCAGATAAGGTTCTGGTAAGGATTTTGGGGGGGACCCATACGACATTTTTTTTTTACATTTTGGCTCAGGGTTCCCCTTAAAATCCACACCAGACCTGAAGGACCTGGTATGGATTTTGGGGGGACCCACATGCAATTGTTTTCAATTTGTTTTTTAAATGTGGGTGCGGGGTTCCCCTAATATACATATCAGACCCAAATCGGCTGGTAATGGACTGGGGGGGCCCATGCCATTTTTTTTTCAATGTTTTTTATCTATATTGCCTGGACCCGATGATATATTACAGCTGCGTGCAGTTTTTATTAACTCTTTTTCCTTTAGAAATGTCATTTTGCTGTGGTACTATTATAAACAAGGGAAAAATGCGCTACTTTACAGGCATACTAAGGACACCCACCAGGCACAATATTTAAAGGAATATTTAATTCTTATTGTTTCACTTTAAGCATTATTAAAATCAATGCTCCCGAAAAAACGTCCGTTTTTTGCATTGATTCATGTCCCCTGGGGCAGGACCCGGGTCCCCAAACACTTTTTACGGCAATATCTTGCATATAAGCCTTTAAATTAGCACTTTTGGTTTTTCATGTTAGTGTCCCATAGACTTTAATGGCGCTGCATATTGTTCGCTGTACGGCAAATGGGCGAACACCTGACTCGTTCGACAAGGCAGACCTGGACCCCATACCTTGGTGAAAGCCTCTCAATACCTACATAATCTCTACCAGTATGGATGAACCCACTACAGTATGGGCACTGCAGTTGCCGTATAAATGTTTGGCTATAGAGCAGTGGTTCTCAACCTGGGGGTCGGGACACCCCCTCCCCGGGGGTCGAATGATGATTTGTCAGGGGTCACTGAATCTTGGGCTCCTGAAGCCCGAACCGATCTCCAAACCTTTTTGCGGCCGCCCAGCTTGCCTGTTCCTGGAGCCCGCGGCCGCCAAGCTGGGCTGTTCCTGGAGCCCGCGGCCGGTCACTTAGCCTCTTTGCAGCCACCCATTCAGTTTACGGCATGGCTGGGGGGCAAAGACTAGGAGGTCAGCTGACTGGTGAGGAATGTAAAGTGGGAGAGGCAGGAGGAGACCCCATCTCCTGATTTCGGCAATGGTGTCACTGCTACGAGACACCACAAAGTCGGACACAGTGAAGCCGGAGACACAGTGAGTAACACTACCTGTGATTATAGTTGCCATTAAAAGTCCCCACTACAGTTCTCATATCAGCAAATAACCTTGATCAAGTGCACCCCCCCCCCCAGCATTGGCACTCATCCCGACTCCCCCCCCAAAAGAGGGGGAGGAACTAAGAAAAAGGGATTGAAAGAATATGAGAAAGAACAATAAAGAAGGCTAGAGAGAGGGGTGGGGAAAAAAGAAAAAAGAAATTAGGATAGAGAGAGAGATACAAGGGAAGAAAGGAGAACAAAGAGAAAGAGTGGTACATCCTAAAAATGTACCATAAGGGGTTTTAATACTGTACGAGTGGAAGGGACTCAGGAGAGCGCTAAATGTCCGTGGGTTAGGAGCGCAAATTACTTGTCTTGCCTTGGGTGCTGACAACCCACGCTATGAAAATAATTTTACTGTTGGGGGTCTCCACAACTTGAGAAATTTTATGAAGGGGTCACTGCTATAGAGGCATAGTTCTGTCACAAAGATCAGTCCTTCTCACAATTGTCCTGCTACTGATCAGTTTTACACTTCTGTATCATTAGGCTACATTCACATGGCTGGTTACATGCAGCCTCTGGATTTCAGTGGCAAGAATCAGCAGTCTTCCAGTTGTAATGACCAGGGCATGAGATTAGCAGTGGCCGCTCAGCCTGTTTAAACTAATGACTGGCAAACAGCAACTGCCACTGCCACACACACAGAGCAGTTAGCTGTGATAATGGATGGATGTAGGAGCCTCAATGCATTAGCTGTGTCCAAGCTCAGATATCTTTGCCTAACCACAGCTAACTGCTCTGTGCGTGGCTACATGCAAACAGCAGTGACTGCTGTCAGAATGTCATTCGTTTACAAAGGCTAAGTGGATCACATGCCCTGGTCATTCCAGCTGCAAGAATCTGCTGATTCTTGGTGCTGGAATCCAGTGGCCCCGTGTAACCGGCTTTTTAAATGGTATTCCAACACACCTGTCTTAGTACATTCCTAGTGTTGTCCAATTTTATGCTGCTTTATTATTTGCAGTTTTTTCATTCTTGTAGAAAAACATCTGCCTGCACTCTGTGTCTCTAGTACATTTTAACCTAGTCTTGTACTGTCTTGCTACAGACTCATTTTGCACTGTTGCGTCATCTGCGATCACATAATTCTTAATGAGAGTTTGATAGAACTTGGCCAGTGTGAACAGAGACACTCTCAACAAACCACTGGTCAATTTCTATCTGCCAGCCAAAAGAGGTTTATTAGAGTCCATTCACAATTCTGAAACTTGTCATGTGACTTTGTACCCCAAAATCGCATGACAAGTCGCACCCATTTTCCCCCAATGATAACTGTGCATATTTGTGCGACTTCAAGTCGCAGCGACTTCAAATTAGTTCTTGCACTACTTTGGTCTGACTTTCATGCAACTTGAGGTCCATAGACCTCAATGTAAACCCCTAAGTGTCACATGAAAGTTGCACCTGCATGATATAGATGCAATTTAGGTGCTACTTGTGTGCAACTTGTGAAAATAATGCAATGTAATACATAGTACTCATTCACCAAAAAAGTGTAAAAAGTAAATAAAAACACAACGCAAGTTTTTGATAATTCCTTTATTAAAAAATCAAATCAATCACGTGACATCACAAGGGGCAGGGTCTCACGGTGATGCCACCAGATGGCTGCGCCCCATGGCTATATAAGAACCGGCAGAGAGTGAAGCTGCCACAATGATGGGAGGCAGCATCAGAGGAGGACCAGGTTGGCGGCGGAGGAAGAACACTGAAGGAAGAAGACTGGAGGAAGAACACCAAAGGGAGAAGACCGGAGAGAGAAGAACGGAGAGAGAGCGAAGGAAGATTTTTAATAAAGGACTTGTGAAAACCGTCTCTTGTTTATTTATACTACACTGCCTTTTTTGGGGTGAATGGGTAGGGGTACAATGAGTATTCATTCACATAGGGAGGGCGGCTGGGATCTGGGGGCCCCCTTGTTAAAGTGGGCCTCCAGATTCCGATAAGCCCCCTGCCCACAACCACCGCCCAGGGTTGTCGGGAAGAAGCCCTTGTCCCCATCAACATGACAAAAGCACCCACCCCCCTATGTTGAGGGCGTGTGGCCTGGTATGGTCCAGGAGGGGGGCTCTTGCTCCCCCCCCTTTCCTCACCTGCAGGACTGCATGCTTGCATAAGGGTCTGGTATGTATTTTTTTTTTTTGTAGTGTTGTTTCACCATACAATCCATACCAGACCGAAGGGTCTGGTATGGTATTGGGAGGGAACTCACACAATTTTTTTTTCTTCATTTTGGTGTGGGGTTCCCTTTCAAGACCCATACCAGACTTAAAGGGCCTGGTATGGATCTTGGGGAACCCCACGCCATTTTTTTCTTTCAGAGTGGGGTTCCCCTTCAACATCTTTAGAGCACAAGTCACACCACAAGTCGGATCATGATGATCTGACTTGGATGCGATTTCCATTCAAATCAATGGGCTGCAAGTCAGATCCGTTAAGATAGCTCTCATAGGAAGCAATTGATCTTGACATGTATTTTGACACGTAGCCAGCGTTAAGCCACGTTTACAGCCAGCAGCGCCAGACGTTTTTACAGCTGTAACGTTGCTGCTCCAGAACGCATTGGCCCTGGGTTTTTATTTTTTTAGGATCAAATATATCTTTATTGAATTTTACATACAAAACTTTGTTGTCGGAATTTCCAATTGTGTGTATACAAGTCTGACGCACAAAAGTTCACGCATGCTCGGTATCAAGCAGAAGGAGCCGCACTGGCTATTGAACTTCCTTTTTCTCGGCTCGTCGTACGTCTTGTACAACACCACATTCCCACATTCGTAATTGTTGGCCAACATTTGTGTGACCATGTGAATGCAAGACAAGTTGCAGCCAACATCCTTTGAACAAAAATTCACGGTCTTGTTGTCGGAAAGTCCAATCGTGTTTACGGGGCATAAGACAATACAGGTTAGTCATTAAATTGGTTAAACATGAGCAAGCATAACAAAAACAAGCTTTAAGTGCTAACATCCTTGACTCCAGATGGGGGGAGAATGGAAGGGGAGAGATAGGGTAGGGAGGGATAGGATTGGGGTATAGAAGGGAAAGGAAGTACCAGCTATATGAGCAATCATATTGAACAACCAAAGGAACAAGTTGGATGATCAGTTCATTGGATAGGGGGGGGGGGTAGATCATGAAGTCGCAGTGCATTTTGGATGTGTTAGCCAGGGTTACCATTTTGAAAGAAACTTTGCCACTCAAATTCTTTCTAGCAACTATTCTCTCCATCTCACACTGGAGGTTTAGGTCTGAGATTGTATTGGAAATGTTAGGAAACTCAGATGTTTTCCAAAGCCTTGTGATATTTAGTTTTGCCGCAAGCAATACGTGTATTATTACTACTCTAGAACTAGGAGGAAATTTCTCTATGCCGCGATGTAGTGGGCTAGCGAGGGATTGGCGGTTAAGGGAGTATGTGATATTGAAGAACTAAACGAAAATATTTTTTCCAGTAGGAACTTCTAGATCTGCAATACCACAGGATATGTGCCAATACTTCCACAGGATCTCCAACAGGTTGCAGAGTGTCCCGGGTAGATTTTTGAAAGACGGTAGGGTGTGAGGTACCATCTGTGTAGGAAAAAATATATATAAAACACAAAGCGCTGTGATGCTAAATAGCTGATAATTACACATAAAACCAAGTGAGGCTGCTATCAAAAGAGAGTGTTTTCAGAGTCACTTAAAAAGAATAAATAATGATATTTGAAGCGCTTCACAATGTGCATGAAAATGAATATATAAGAATAAATATAAATAGTCAAATAAATCCAGCGGTGAGTAAAAATTCCTAAAAAATCCAGGAATCAAAATAGTGTAAATTTATAAAAAATTAGTGACACCAAATGTGTAAAAAAATTCACATAAAAAATCCACATAAAAATAAATATATAGGGATGTATTCAAAAGGTTCAATTATACAGGTGTAGAATCCTGATTGGTATAGAGCTTTTGATCACTAGCAAAGCTGTTTAAAAACACTTGCTTAATTAAGGTGCTCTTTGATCTTTATAGTAACAATGTGTTTTTTGCTTCTATTCACAACCAATGTGAGAATCATAAACAGGCAGATAAGAGAAAAAAACAATCATTGTGCAATAGTTAGGATACCAAGGTACACAGGCAAACTTCAATCCACTCACGTGTGCCTTATAATGATAAGGCATATGCAGGTTTTGCTATAGCAGTCAGCCGCCTTAGATAGTAGCAGATTCAGTGCAGTACACTGTGTGGAACTGCTGATCTGCACAGAGCGTCCTTGGCTCCTCCCACCTTGGGAAGAGCCAAGGACGCTCTGTGCAGATCAGCAGTTTCACACAGTGTACTGCACTGAATCTGCTCCTATCTAAGGCGGCTGACTGCTATAGTAAAACCTGCATATGCCTTATCATTATAAGGCACACGTGAGTGGACTGAAGTTTGCCTGTGTACCTTGGTATCCTAACTATTGCAAAATGATTGTTTTTTTCTCTTATCTGCCTGTTTATGATTCTCACATTGGTTGTGAATAGAAGCAAAAAACACATTGTTACTATAAAGATCAATGAGCACCTTAATTAACCACTTGACCACTGGGCACTTAAACCCCCTTAATAACCAGACCAATTTTCAGCTTTTGGTGCTCTCACATTTTGAATGACAATTACTCAGTCATGCAACACTGTACCCATATGAAATTTTCGTCCTTTTTTTCACACAAATAGAGCTTTCTTTTGGTGGTATTTGATCACCTCTGGGTTTTTTATTTTCTGTGCTATAAATGAAAAAAGACCGAAAATTTTGTAAAAAAATGCATTTTTCTTCATTTGTATTATAAAATTTTGCAAATAAGTAATTTTTCTTCATAAATTTGGGCCAAAATTTATACTGCTACATATCTTTGGTAAAAATAACCCAAATTAGTGGATATTATTTAGTCTGTGTGAAAGTTATAGAGTCTACAAGCTATGGTGCCAATCACTGAAAATTGATCACATCTGATCACACCTGATGTACTGAGGCCTATCTCATTTCTTGAGACCCTAACAAGCCAGGAAAGTACAAATACCCACAAAATGACCCCTTTTTGGAAAGTAGACATTCCAAGGTATTTAGTAAGAGGCATGGTGAGTTTTTTGAAGTTGTTATTTTTTCCCACAATTCTTTGCAAAATGAAGATTTTTTTTATTTTTATTTTTTTTCACACCAAATTGTCATCACAACAGGTTATTTCTCTCACATGGCATGTACATTACACAAATGACACCCCAAAATATATTCTGCTACTCCTCCTGAGTATGGGGATACCACATGTGTGAGACTTTTACACAACCTGGCCACATAAAGAGGCGCAACATTGAAGTAGCACATTCAGGCGTTCTAGGAGCATAAATTACACATCTAATCTCTCAACCACCTATTACACTTTTGAAGGCCCTGGAGCACCAGAACAATGGAAACACCCACAAAGTGACCCCATTTTGGAAAGCAAACACCCCAACATATAATCTATGAGGCATAATGAGTCTTTTGAATGATTCATTTTTTTCCACAAGTTTGTGGAAAATGTGGAAAAAAATGAAAACGCATTTTTTTTTACACAAAGTTGTCCATTTCTAAGATATTTCCGACACATAGCATGTACATAGCAAAAATGACACCCCAAAATATATTCTGCTACTCCTTCCGAGTATGGCGATACCACATGTGTGAGACTTTTACACAACCTGGCCACATACAGAGGCACAACATTGAAGTAGCACATTCAGGCGTTCTAGGAGCATAAATTACACATCTAATCTCTCAACCACCTATTACACTTTTGAAGGCCCTGGAGCACCAGGACAATGGAAACGCCCACAAAGTGACCCCATTTTGGAAAGAAAACACCCCAACGTATAATCTATGAGGCATAATGAGTCTTTTGAATGGTTCATTTTTTTCCACAAGTTTTTGGAAAATGTGGAAAAAAAATGAAAACGCATTTTTTTTACACAAAGTTGTCCATTTCTAAGATATTTCCGACACATAGCATGTACATAGAAAAAATGACACCCCAAAATATATTCTGCTACTCCTTCCGAGTATGGCGATACCACATGTGTGAGACTTTTACACAACCTGGCCACATACAGAGGCGCAACATTGAAGTAGCACATTCAGGCGTTCTAGGAGCATAAATTACACATCTAACCTCTCAACCACCTATTACACTTTTGAAGGCCCTGGAGCACCAGGACAATGGAAACGCCCACAAAGTGACCCCATTTTGGAAAGAAAACACCCCAACGTATAATCTATGCGGCATAATGAGTCTTTTGAATGGTTCATTTTTTTCCAGAAGTTTTTGGAAAATGTGGAAAAAAAATGAAAACGCATTTTTTTTACACAAAGTTGTCCATTTCTAAGATATTTCCGACACATAGCATGTACATAGCAAAAATGACACCCCAAAATATATTCTGCTACTCCTTCCGAGTATGGCGATACCACATGTGTGAGACTTTTACACAACCTGGCCACATACAGAGGCGCAACATTGAAGTAGCACATTTAGGCGTTCTAGGAGCATAAATTACACATCTAATCTCTCAACCACCTATTACACTTTTGAAGGCCCTGGAGCACCAGGACAATGGAAACGCCCACAAAGTGACCCCATTTTGGGAAGAAAACACCCCAACGTATAATCTTTGCGGCATAGTGAGTCTTTTGAATGGTTCATTTTTTTCCAGAAGTTTTTGGAAAATGTGGAAAAAAAATGAAAACGCATTTTTTTTACACAAAGTTGTCCATTTCTAAGATATTTCCGACACATAGCATGTACATAGCAAAAATGACACCCCAAAATATATTCTGCTACTCCTTCCGAGTATGGCGA
Source organism: Lithobates clamitans (assembly GCA_037952925.1). NCBI lineage: Eukaryota > Metazoa > Chordata > Amphibia > Anura > Ranidae > Lithobates > Lithobates clamitans. The sequence goes on from JBBGZY010000285.1 coordinate 9,634,920, forward strand.
TACCACATGTGTGAGACTTTTACACAACCTGGCCACATACAGAGGCGCAACATTGAAGTAGCACATTCAGGCGTTCTAGGAGCATAAATTACACATCTAATCTCTCAACCACCTATTACACTTTTGACGGCCCTGGAGCACCAGGACAATGGAAACGCCCACAAAGTGACCCCATTTTGGAAAGAAAACACCCCAACATATAATCTATGAGGCAAAATGAGTCTTTTGAATGGTTCATTTTTTTCCAGAAGTTTGTGGAAAATGTGGAAAAAAAATGAAAACGCATTTTTTTTTACACAAAGTTGTCCATTTCTAAGTTATTTTCGACACATAGCATGTACATAGCAAAAATGACACCCCAAAATATATTCTGCTACTCCTTCCGAGTATGGCGATACCACATGTGTGAGACTTTTACACAACCTGGCCACATACAGAGGCGCAACATTGAAGTAGCACATTCAGGCGTTCTAGGAGCATAAATTACACATCTAACCTCTCAACCACCTATTACACTTTTGAAGGCCCTGGAGCACCAGGACAATGGAAACGCCCACAAAGTGACCCCATTTTGGAAAGAAAACACCCCAACGTATAATCTATGCGGCATAATGAGTCTTTTGAATGGTTCATTTTTTTCCAGAAGTTTTTGGAAAATGTGGAAAAAAAATGAAAACGCATTTTTTTTACACAAAGTTGTCCATTTCTAAGATATTTCCGACACATAGCATGTACATAGCAAAAATGACACCCCAAAATATATTCTGCTACTCCTTCCGAGTATGGCGATACCACATGTGTGAGACTTTTACACAACCTGGCCACATACAGAGGCGCAACATTGAAGTAGCACATTTAGGCGTTCTAGGAGCATAAATTACACATCTAATCTCTCAACCACCTATTACACTTTTGAAGGCCCTGGAGCACCAGGACAATGGAAACGCCCACAAAGTGACCCCATTTTGGAAAGAAAACACCCCAACGTATAATCTTTGCGGCATAGTGAGTCTTTTGAATGGTTCATTTTTTTCCAGAAGTTTTTGGAAAATGTGGAAAAAAAATGAAAACGCATTTTTTTTACACAAAGTTGTCCATTTCTAAGATATTTTCGACACATAGCATGTACATAGCAAAAATGACACCCCAAAATATATTCTGCTACTCCTTCCGAGTATGGCGATACCACATGTGTGAGACTTTTACACAACCTGGCCACATACAGAGGCGCAACATTGAAGTAGCACATTCAGGCGTTCTAGGAGCATAAATTACACATCTAATCTCTCAACCACCTATTACACTTTTGACGGCCCTGGAGCACCAGGACAATGGAAACGCCCACAAAGTGACCCCATTTTGGAAAGAAAACACCCCAACATATAATCTATGAGGCATAATGAGTCTTTTGAATGGTTCATTTTTTTCCAGAAGTTTGTGGAAAATGTGGAAAAAAAATGAAAACGCATTTTTTTTTACACAAAGTTGTCCATTTCTAAGTTATTTTCGACACATAGCATGTACATAGCAAAAATGACACCCCAAAATATATTCTGCTACTCCTTCCGAGTATGGCGATACCAAATGTGTGAGACTTTTACACAACCTGGCCACATACAGAGGCCCAACATTGAAGTAGCACATTCAGGCGTTCTAGGAGCATAAATTACACATCTAATTTCCTTACAGTCTATTACATTTTTGAAGGCCCTTCATATTTCTAACACATAGCATGAACATACCATGAATTACACCCTAAAATACATTCTGCTGAGCAAAGGGTAAACAAAAGATTACCTGTAGTTTTAGTAGTGCAGTTGTCCACAGGAGGAGAGCCCTGATCCAGGCAGCAGGCAGGGACGTGGTCATCCACAGTGAATGGAATTGTCCAGGCAGCGGGCAGGAATATTGTCCATAGTACAGGCAGGGATAATGTCCTTGTACAGTCCAGGGTCAGTGCACGTAGAGACATTGCCAGCAGTGCCAAAATATTGGTCCTGGTAGTAAGCAGGAACATGGTCCAAGTAGCAGACCAGGAAAGAATGGGGACAGGGGTAGAGGCTTCTCCCACCCAAATCTCTTTGAAGCCTCCGAGTCTCCAGACCCTAAATCTGGGAATGAGAAAACTAAAAAGTTAGATTTCTTCATCCAGAAAAACATTTCTGGAGCCCCTCACATATGTGAGACCCCTGTGTTCCCACTAGCATAGCAGGGTAAATGATCAGTCCAAGAGGCAGGCAAAAAACGTGGTCAAACAGTCCAGGGTCAGTTCCAGAGCAGGCAGAGGTAGGTACAAATCAGCGTTAGGCATAAGCTTGGTCGTATAACAGGCCAGGGTCAGTTCCGGAGAAGGCAGAGGTAGGTACAGTTTTAGTGTTAGGCAGAAGCTTGGTCGTATAACAGGCCAGGGTCGATTCCGGAGAAGGCAGAGGTAAATCGGGTTCAGTGCAGTGGCATAAGGGGTGTGGAGGAAAATTACAGGAAATGAGAATTACGTTTACCATACTTCCCTAATATTGTAGAGAAGTATGGTAACGGCGGAAACATTCGCTTATACAGAGGCCTGGTTGGGAAGGACAATCGGGACAATAATACGTGGTGTCTCTTCTAATTCCTCTTCTGGAGCACACCCGGCATTTTTTCTGACGTCTGTGGCCTGTTTCACGGGGGGGGATTTTTTCAGGAAAGTGGCGTTCGTGGAGTCTGTTCACGGAATCAGAGCGAATATTTTCTGGTGGGCTTTCAGGGTACAAAAGGGAGGAGATTACTTGTTCCTGGTATTGCAGATAGGATACGGGGGTCTCAGTAGATTCTTGGTAAATTACGTAAGTGTTGTACATGGCCAAACTGAAAAAATAAATGGACACTTTTTTATACCAGTGACGGGATTTTCTTGTGGGAAGGTAGGGTTCAATCATCTGATCGTTAAAGTCCACTCCCCCCATAAATAAATTGTAATCATAAATACAAGCAGGTTTCTGGACTGGGCCGTTTCTTCTTGGGACTTCCACGTAGGTGTCATTGTGGATTGTCGTCAGCATGTGGATGTTTCGTCTGTCCCTCCCCTTGACAGCCAATAGCTCCTGGTTCCGCAAAGCCACCGTATCCCCTCGGCGTAGCCTTTCATTGACCAATTTTTGCGGGAAGCCTTTTCTATTGGTTCTTACAGTACCACATGCTGGGGTGTCCCTCCGGTGAAGATTGCGGAAGAGGGGCAAGCTAGTATAAAAATTATCCACATAAAGGTGGTACCCCTTTCCAAGCAGTGGATAAACGAGCTCCCAGACAACTTTGCCGCTGGTTCCAATATATTCTGGACATTCAGGGGGATGCAGTTGGGTGTCCTTCCCTTCGTACACCCGGAAGGCGTAAATGTACCCCGTGGCTCGGTCGCAAAGTTTATACATTTTAACCCCATATCGGGCCCTTTTGCTGGGGATAAACTGTTTGATGCCAAGCCTGCCTGTAAATTTTACAAGGGACTCATCAACAGAAATATTCTGGTCGGGGGTATATAGCTGGGGAAATTTTTCTGAGAAATAATTTAGGAGTGGCCGAAGTTTGAATAATTTGTCAAATGCTGGGTCATTTTGGGGAGGGCACTGGGTGTTGTCATTATAGTGAAGGAAGCGCAAAATCATAAGGTATCTTGATCTTGGCATTTTTGAAGAGAAGAGTGGCATGTGGTGGACGGGGTTAGTTGACCAATATGAGTACATTTGTTTTTTTTTTGTGAGACCCATTGTAAAAGTTAGGCCTAAGAAAATTTTAAATTCTGCTATGGTAAGCTCTCTCCACTCAAAGGGACGGGCATAACTAGAGCCAGGGTTGCTTACGATGTACTGCTGTGCGTAAAGGTTGCACTGGGCCACAATGGATGATAGAAAGTCTTCCGTGAAAATCAAATAAAAAAAATCGAGCATGACAAAATTATCGGTGTTCACCTGGACACCTGGCTGGGCGGTAAAAAGGGGGATATTTGCTGCTCCGGAATTAGGGGGAAGCCACAGGGGGTTTTGAAGGGCATAGGGTAGGCTGGCATGGCCTCTATCCCTTTGGGGCTGAGATGACACCCTATTGGTGCCTGGCCTTTGTTGCAGTGGCTCTTCGCTTGAGGTGGACGGCACTGCGCTGGAGGTGGACGGCACTGCGCTGGAGGTGGACGGCACTGCGCTGGAGGTGGACGGTGCTGCCCTGGAGGTGGACGGCGCTGCCCTGGAGGTGGACGGCGCTGCCCTGGAGGTGGACGGCACTGCACTCGAGGTGGTAGTAGGCTGCTGCTCCACGCCAGAACGCCTTCTTTTCACGGGCACACGTTCCTCTTCTGATTCTGTATCGGACCCGCTGCTTGTCACGGGTTCATAGGCCGAATCCGAATCGGACAGAGACTCAGAGAGCTCCCCGCTGCTCTCATCGGTCATGCTGAGACGCTGGTAGGCCTCCTCGGCCGTAAATAATTGTTTTGCCATACTGGTAGCTGGTGAGGTTGATGTGGCGCAGATGAGCACTGGTGTGGCTCTGGCTGCACTGGTGTGGCTCTGGCTGCACTGGTGTGGCTCTGGTGGGCACAGAGGTGGCTCTGATGGGCACAGGTGGCACTGGTGTGGCTCTGGCTGCACTGGTGTGGCTCTGGCTGCACTGGTGTTGCTCTGGTGGGCACAGAGGTGGCTCTGGTGGGCACAGAGGTGGCTCTGGTAGCACTGGTGGGCACAGGCGGCACTGGTGGGCACAGGCGGCACTGGCGGCACTGATGTGGCACTGGCGGCACTGATGTGGCACAGGCGGCACTGATGGGCACAGGTGGCACTGATGGGCACAGGTGGCACTGGTTGGGCACAGGTGGCACTGGTTGGGCACAGGTGGCACTGGTGTGCACTGTAGTGGCACTGGTGTGGCTCTGGTTGCACTGGTGTGCACTGTAGTGGCACAGAGGTGGCACTGGTGGGCTCAGGCGGCACTGGTGGGCACAGGCGGCACTGGTGGGCACAGGCGGCACTGGCGACACTGATGTGGCACAGGCGGCACTGATGGGCACAGGTGGCACTGATGGGCACAGGTGGCACTGGTTGGGCACAGGTGGCACTGGTGTGCACTGTAGTGGCACTGGTGTGGCTCTGGTTGCACTGGTGTGCACTGTAGTGGCACAGAGGTGGCACTGGTGGGCTCAGGCGGCACTGGTGGGCTCAGGCGGCACTGGTGGGCACAGGCGGCACTGGTGGGCACAGGCGGCACTGGCGACACTGATGTGGCACAGGCGGCACTGATGGGCACAGGTGGCACTGATGGGCACAGGTGGCACTGATGGGCACAGGTGGCACTGGTTGGGCACAGGTGGCACTGGTTGGGCACAGGTGGCACTGGTGTGCACTGTAGTGGCACTGGTGTGGCTCTGGTTGCACTGGTGTGCACTGTAGTGGCACAGAGGTGGCACTGGTGGGCTCAGGCGGCACTGGTGGGCTCAGGCGGCACTGGTGGGCACAGGCGGCACTGGTGGGCACAGGCGGCACTGGCGACACTGATGTGGTACTGCAGTGGCGCAGATGGGCACAGGTGGCACTGATGGGCACAGGTGGCACTGATGGGCACAGGTGGCACTGATTGGCACAAGTGGCACTGGTGTGGCACTGGTGTGGCACTGGTGGTACTGGTGTGGCTCTGGTGGCACAGAGGTGGCACAGAGCTGGCACAGAGGTGGCACAGAGGTGGCAGATGGCACAGATGTGGCACAGGTGGCACAGATGTGGCACAGATGGCACTTGTGGCACAGATGACACTGTTGTGGCACTGTTGGGGCACTGTTGTGGCACTGTTGGGGCACTGTTGTGGCACTGTTGGGGCACTGCTGTGGCACTGCTGGGCACTGGTAATATAAAAAACTCACTGTTCGGCACTGTGAAGCTCTCCTCTCCTCTCACGCTGCATCGGTGTGAGGAGAGGAGAGCGATGAACTTGTGCTGACCCTGCAGCACAGCCTTTGTTGACATTTGTGATCGCTCTGTCATTGGACGGAGCGATCACATGGTAAAGGGCCGCTGTCATTGGCCCTTTACCGCGATCCGTGTTGCGCCGGGTCCCGTGGACCCGGCGAACACGGATGTTCCCGTGTGCGCGCCCGGGGGGGCGCGCGGGACCGTTTCTCCGGGAGGACGTCATAGTACGCCCTCCCAGAGTTATCCAACCGCCCTGCAGCCGTCATTCGGCTATGGGCCGGTTGGTAACTGGTTAAGCAAGTGTTTTTAAACAGCTTTGCTAGTGATCAAAAGCTCTATACCAATCAGGATTCTACACCTGTATAATTGAACCTTCTGAATACATCCCTATATATTTATTTTTATGTGGATTTTTTATGTGAATTTTTTTACACATTTGGTGTCACTAATTTTTTATAAATTTACACTATTTTGATTGCTGGATTTTTTAGGAATTTTTACTCACCGCTGGATTTATTTGACTATTTATATTTATTCTTATATATTCATTTTCATGCACATTGTGAAGCTCTTCAAATACCATCTGTGTAGGGTTTTCTGATAGGATTCCCAACGATTGGAACAATGGGAGGCCGTATAGATGAGTTTGAAAGCATGCTTCCACATTTTGTGAGACATTTGAGACATTTTGTGACTGCTCTGGCTCATCCGTTCTGAGCCTAGATTTGGCTGGGCTGGCTGTGATGGGTGTATGAGGAGGAGAAAACTCACCATTGTCTTCAGGAGAGGGAGAGAGACATAGCTGCTGTGCGAGGCTTTGTTTAGGAGGAGGAGATATGAGCCGCGCAGGGAATCCTCAGGCTCCGCCAGCACCATCTTGGCTGCTTGCCAGGCCAGACAGAAAGAAGAATGAGGTGAGCTTTTTGGGTAGTTTATCGTCCTTCCTTTGTTTGGACATGGTGCCCAGGGGATGTCCGGGTGGAGGTACAAGTGGGTGTTATCCTTTTTTAAAGCCACTGAGAGGTCGCTTTCGCTGGGTTTGCTGGGGAGTCACACAGCCATCCACTCGAGCTGGCAAGCCATGCCCCCTGGCACTGTTTTTTTTTTTTTTGCAGCTTGAAAATGCATATGCCACTTTCAGCTGCTAAAAGCCTGTGTGTGCATGAGGCTATAGAATAACATGGATAGGCATTTTTAAGCTGCAAAAAAAAAACTTATGGTAAAAGCAGCTGTGAAAACACTGTGTGTGCATGAGGCCTTAGAAGTAACAAATGTTCAATGAAAATTTTAATTGAAAAATTGGATTATTAAAAAGAAGAATGCTGCAATGACTTGGTGTTATTTTATATGTGGAAACTTTGGACAGGTTCCAGTTAATGACGCCAACATCTAAAACAGAGGGTGGGCATTACACCATTTATTGAACTTATATATAAGTAGGTTATACTTGTCTGTACTGTGCAATGGTTTTGCACAGAGCGGCCCCAAATCTTTTCTTCTGGGCTCACCTGCCGGTGCTCCAGGCTCCTCCTCTTCTCTGAGTGCCCCCATTGCAACGTGCTTGATATGGGGGCTCTCGTCTGGACTTGATCCCAAGCCAGGCTGCATGAGTCTATTGACACACACATAGCCTCTTAGCCCCGCCCCCTGCTCTCTCACTGGATTTGATTTGACAGCATCAGAAGCCAATGGCTCAACCTGCTGCCTCCATGTCCAGTGAGGTGAGAGCACCAGCTCTCGGACAAAGCTATGATTGAGATCAGGCTCAGATAAGTAATTGGGGGGGCTGTGGGCACTGACAATGGTAGTTTTTTTTTTTACCTTAATGTAGAGAATGCATTAAGGTAAAATCCTTAAGCCTTTAACCACAGTAGTGATTAAACAAATATATACAGTACAAACAGTATATATGCAGTGTGATTTAAAAAGAATGGTGCAAAAGTAAAGCTAATTTATTCATAATGGACATGACAGATGATTGCTGTTTTCCATTGTCGTCACTCTCGCTACAAGTTTTTACTTTTGCACCATGACCACCATGTGGAAAATTATGAAGGTGACAGCTCTCAAGTAATTCTAAATTTTAAAATTGAATTTCGCGCAATATTGGTGGAATATAAAATAAAAAACAAATATAATATCAGACACTAGTGGCTGCTGGGTGGTGAATTCCTTTTTAAGACATATATTCCACCAATATTGCGTGAAATTCAATTTTAAAATTTATTCTAATAGTGTTTGGTGTGAACACCCTCATTTTGCGGCAATATTAGTATTTGTGCACATTAGTTTATTTTAACACAGCACTATTTATTTGATCACTTTCAAAACATCCACTAGCGCGAAGGATAATTTTTTACACAATCTCAAGTAATTCTGTTTCTATTTGCTTGCTCATGTCATCATCAGCGGAGGCATAGTGTAGTGTTATGTACTAAGATGGCTGCATTAAAGCAAGAGAAGACTTTTATGCGTTGGAATTTGCGTGAGTGTGGGCTGTTGCCATGTAGGAAGGAACGATTCAGCAATGTCGACCTGGCCTCCACGATCACCAGAATTTCTTTCTGTGGGGAAACACTAAGGACTTTGAACATGTCCCCACCATGTCACAGGACCTAAATGACCCGAGGCGTTGCTGGAACTGGAGTACGGGGCTCACATCAAACATTTCTAGTGCAAACATAAAACTTGTACAGTTTATGTGTCTTTATATGTTAATACAGTTGTGTTAGGTTCATCCCTGAATAAATCATCTTTACTTTTGCACCATCCTCTTTGAATCACACTATGTATATAGATGTAACACCCTCCTAGGTAGGTGCTAGAAGAGAGCATAGTTTTTGATCTGCTTACCAGGAAGATGGTCAGGTAAAACTTAGAGTGCCTACCAGGGAGCAGGATCTATTAGTTGTGTCTACTCATTGTACTCAGGTGCAGCTCAGCTTGTTCTGGCTGTCCCCCACTGGTCCAATAGGGAGGCATATTGGACAGTGGGAGGCGACCTGATAAGTGAGTGCACAGGTTTTGTTACAGCCCTGGCAATTGGCAGAAGGAAAGTGTTGCAATCCATTGTGGGATACTGTATATAAGGATATAAGGCCAGCGTGCTTAAGGGGAAATGAGCCAGGGAACAGAGCCCAGGAGGGAGAGGGGCGGCTGCCCTCTCCTCCTCAGGGGAGGCCGTGCGGCCCTAGGTGGTCAACCCAGGGGCCTAGAGTGAAAGAGAAGCTGAACCCAGAGGTCCTGCAGAGCTGACTGGAAGGGAGACACCAGGAAGGATCTGATTATGCCTACTGTGAGTACAGATCTGTGTCTTTGGGGCCTGTCGAGTGAGGGCCACCCCTTCAGTTAGAAGAATCAGTGGACGGAAGTCAGTAAATGGGATGCTAGAGAGTGTCCTGAAGATAATGTAGTGCATCAAGTCTGCTGCTAGTGAGAGCAAGAAGATTTAACCCTTCCATACATGTGGCTGTATGGTTCAAGCAGTGTGTCTGCTTCCACAGATAATACGTTGATGCCAAGTGAGAGTTGTACCCATCTATAGTTCTAGTTGGAGTACCCCACTCATCCCTTCTCCCATCCAAGTTACAAATAAAATACAAAAAACCCAAATACCTTGGAGTGGTCTTTGAGTAAAGAACAAACGGGAGTAAGGGTGGAAAAAGTAGGAGCTTTCAGAAACTAAGCGGGAACACCTAGAAACATAGTGGGAAATCCTCAGCAACTAAGCGGGAACACCCTATCAACACAGCGGGAACCCTCAGCAACCAACCGGGAAACCCTCTGCACCTAAGTGGGAACCCTCAGCATCTAAGTGGGAACCCTCTGCACCTAAGTGGGAACCACTGACAACCAGCTGCAGGTAACCGAGGAGAGACCTATGAAGTCAACACTCAGCAAGCCATACGGGGACAGTGCTACATTTGGGGGCTCATCTGGGATGTCCTTCTGAGTTACAGCAGTGGTTGCTACCAGCAATGGTCGAGTGTGTACCCAAGAAACGTTATGTCTTCTAAAGTAAAGTGCTGGAGTGTCAGTGAAAGAAAGATGTGTTGCACTGTGAAGGAAAGTGATGTCTGCTCAACAGTAATCAGTGCAAGTGTGCTTTCAAGTTGTGCTCAAGAAAGCAGTGACCCAGGACGTAGGGTTCAGCGTGTCAAGGGTTGTGTCTGTACATGTGCTGGGAGAGGAAGCTAGAAACAGCGGGACAGTTTCCAAGAGCAGTAAGAGAGTGTCAGGCTGGCATGTGAACAAGAGGATGCAGCCAGGGCGCAAGTATTGGCAGATAAGTGTGTGTCCGTGGTAGGGAATACAGTCTGCATTACAGTACCATTCATGGAATATGGGCAGTGTGATATCAGCAGTGAAGGGTTTACTGTACCGTGCAGGAGAGAATGCACTAAAGAGATCTGCCTAGAAGGAGTAGCCAACGCCAGAGAGTCAGCTAGTCTGGGGCCATGGACGGAGTTGCCACTCATTGGCCTCCAATCACAGGAGGGGAAGAGAGCAACAATGTCACTTCCTTCCGCCCTTGGGTGAAGCTGCAGAGGAGACATGTGCAAGGAGTAGCATCCCCAGGGGTCATTTCTTGGCCCCATCCTTTTCATCCTTTACCTTATCCCCCTTGGCCAAATTATCAGCCGCCATAAAATTTCATTCCACTGCTATGCCGATGACACACAGCTATATGTAAATGCAACAGCTGAAACTCCACCTTCACAGTCATCCCTGTCGGTAGTCACCACCTGTCTGGAGGAGATAAAGGTATGGATGGAGCACAACTTTCTTCAACTAAACAGTTCCAAAACTGAAGTCATTCTGATTGGTACTCTGCACCAGACCAAATCATCATCCATAACCAGCATCACCTTTTCTGGCTCCAACATCCCCCTCTCATCAATAGTCACAAATCTTGGTGTAAAAATGGACTCCCAACTCACTTTTGAAGCCCATATAAATCACCTATGCAAGACCTCTTTCTACCACCTCCGTAATATCTCTAAACTCCGTCCCATTCTCTCCCTCTCAGATGCCGAAAAGCTGGTTCATGCTTTTGTCTCCTTCAGACTGGATTACTGTAACGCACATCTCATTGGGATTCCTAGAAAGAGTCTGCAGAGGCTTCAGTACATCCAAAACTCTGCAGCAAGGATCCTGATGAGGGTGCGGAAACATGAGCATATTACCCCCATTCTTCACTCATTCCACTGGCTTCCTGTCTCCACCAGGATTGAGTACAAGGTTTCTCTCCTCACACACCAATGTATCCATGGACATGCCCCTCCCTACCTTAAAGAACTTCTTAAACCGCAAAACACAACAAGTTCCCTCCGCTCCACTCACGCAAACCTTCTTCATATACCCAGAACTAGACACAGGACAATGGGAGACCGGGCCTTTTGTGCAGCTGCCACGCGCTTGTGAAATGCCCTACCTGACACCTTGAGGGCTCCTCAATCTACTGACTACTGACTGTTTTAAAAAAGGGCTTAAGACATTTATTTTTAGCAAAGCTTTTTGTTCCTTCTAGATGTTTGTTTCATTGTATAAACTGCTCAATTTTCTTTTTGTTGTTGTTTTTAACCTGTAGCACTTTGAGATCTTTTGATGAAAAGTGCACTATAAATAAAATGTATTATTATGTATTATTAGATGGCGGGTTCCGGAGCCAGCCGGAGGGCGGATGCTATTGCATGTGTTGGCGGAGAGCTTGCGGAGTGGACTGAGCTGCAGAATCCAACCCTGTGGGATACAGGACCGATTGATGCCCAAAAGAGGACTGGCCCTGTGCAGCGAAGGAGACACAGAGCACCTTGGGCTGGTATGTAGCAAGTGCCTGAATGTATCCCTGAGGCTGCGAGCGTGGAGCCAGTGAGGGCACTGCGGCGATATGTTGCTGCAACTGGAGCGGATTGATTGTAAATACAGGAGGCTGTATGTGAACTGGGAAGTGGGAACCACTTCAGAAACACTGACACCTATAGTGGCTGTTCCCTTTGGGAAAGGACGGGGAGTGCTGAGAACACCGCTGGGGCCGAGACCAGTGGTGAACACCCTCACTAACATCTCTCAAACCAGGGAGATTTTTTGAAAACTATTCTTTACTATCACTTTAATACTGCTTTAATCCTCTGGAAGTATCTCTCCAAAAATGAATTTTTAGTTGCAGGGGATGCTTAAAATCTTGTATGACTTATCTTAGTGCAGACAATAAGCCAATCAAACAAACATGAAATTACAGTTCTAGGGAGCGTTCCATACACCAACTATGTACAGAACACCTCCATGTTGCCATATTGCATTGAATTTTATAAAAAATTACAGTGCTGCAGATTGAAAAGGAAAGATCATTTTTGATCACATTCAATTACAATATTGCTTTTGAAGCAAATGTGTATACTTTATATTTTTTTATTGTTTCCTATTTTTTCCTACAAAAGTGGAGCTACCCTTTAAAAGGGCTGCTTACACTACACATAAATTGACAGTTACAGATGCGTGCCTCAATCATTTCACCAAGACATTTTTCTATTTATTAAAAATGTTACCAAAATAGGCCAAATTATTCCTGATTTTTAGCAAATATTTATATGCAACATGTTTCAATTTTCTCTAATTAAGAGTCACTTTAGCTACAGGATGCTGTTTGCTGTAAAATCTAGTTTATCCTCTGACAACAGGCAGACCTGTATTTTAGCTAATGGCTTGTATGTCTAAGATTTTCCCACAAGCTACATATTGTGTAGACAAACAATTTCAGGGCTTTCCGAAAATACAGATATTTACATATTAGTCATAGATCCACTTATCATCCCCTAAATAGGACAGTGATAAACTGATTGCAGAATGTACCAGTAAGTCAGGACATGAGTCCATTTCCCAGATTAAAAACACAGTATCGTATTCCTGGAAGAAGTACTAAATTAAGACATATAGCTATATTTATCAGACAGTAAAATATATTTTGTACTAATATCACAATAGTATTACACAGATTGCATAGTAGCATAATTCATAAAAAATAAGCACAATTTTATAAATGAAGATCAATAAAATATCACCCCATATAACCTATAACAGTACAATGTAATCCTTGAAAGTGTAGAATTGTCCATACTTTGATCTATTATTTTCCGCACCAACAGCCACATATAATGTATACAGTATATATGCTGTATACATTATCTCACAAAAATGAGTACACCGCTCACATTTTTGTAAATATTTATATCTTTTCATGTGACAACACTGAAAAAAATTATACTTTGCTAGAATGTAAAGTAGTGAGTGTACAGCTTGTATAACCGTGTAAATTTGCTGTCCCCTCAAAATAACTCAACACACAGCCATTATTGTCTAAACCGCTGGCAACAAAAGTGAGTATACACCTAAGTGAAAATATCCACATTGGCCCAATTAGCCATTTTCCCCACCCTGTGTCATGCAGAGGCGGCTCTAGGCTTTGTGAGGCCTTAGGCAAAATTTAGACATGAGGCCCTACTGACACCCTTTGCAGGAGTTATGGAAGAACCCCGGGCTGGAGCATCTTATTACTACTGCTGCTTGTGTGGGTGGGATGTGTACTGCGCCAATCACATGGGATGAATAGGAGAGGGGGGTCAGCAAGGATTGGCGCAGTACACATCCCACCACCACAAGCAGCAGCAGTAGTAAGATGCTCTGCCTCAGGGTCCTTCCTTAGCCCCTGAAGAAAAAGACGGGGTAAAAAGGAGGGAGTGGGTAGGAGATGAGTGATGGGTAGAGGAGAACTGGAGTGAAACTGGGGGATCTTGGTCTGTATAGGGATAAAAAAGAAAGAGGATTTGCGCTGACATGAGGGAGGGGGGGATAGATGGATGTCAATGGGACTGGAGTGGGATGGGGAATACTGTTGGTTGGTGAGGAATAGCCATAGTATAATCCAAGCAAATGGGCTGGCAGGGAGGGGGAAAGAAAGGAAGAGAGATTATGGCGGTGGGTGGTATGTTCAGGGGAGGGCACTGACTGTGTGGCAGTGGGTGGTCTGTGCAGGAGGGGGGCACAGATTTTATGGCAGTGGTCTGTGCAGAAGGGGGGCACAGAGTGTATGGTGGTGGGTGGTATGTGCAGGAGGGGGGCACAGAGTGTGTGGCAGTGGGTGGTATGTGCAGGAGAGGGCACTGAGTGTATGGCGGTGGGTGGTATGTGCAGGAGAGGGGCACAGATTGTATGGCAGTAGGTGGTATGTGCAGGAGGGGGGCACAGAGTGCATGGCGGTGGGTGGTATGTGCAGGAGAGGGGCACGGAGTGAATAGGGGTAGGTGGTATGTACAGGAGGGGGCATGGAGTGAATGGGGGTGGGTGGTATGTGCAGCAGGGGGGCACTGAGTGTATGGTGGTGGGTGGTATGTGCAGGAGAGGGGCACGGAGTGAATAGGGGTGGGTTGTATGTACAGGAGGGGGGCACAGAGTGAATGGGGGTGGGTGGTATGTGCAGGAGGGGGGCACGGAGTAATTGGTGATGGGTGGTATGTGCAGGAGGGAGTAATGGAGTGAATGGGGGTGGGTGGTATGTGTAGGAGGGGGGCACAGAGTGAATGGGGGTGGGTGGTATGTGTAGGAGGGGGGCGCGGAGTGAATGGGGGTGGGTGGTATGTGCAGGAGGGGGGCACGGAGTAATTTGTGGTGGGTGGTATGTGCAGGAGTGGGGCATGGAGTGAATGGGGGTGGGTGGTATCGGTAGGAGGGGGGCACGGAGTGAATGGGGGTGGGTGGTATGTGTAGGAGGGGGGCATGGAGTAATTGGTGGTGGGTGGTATGTGCAGGAGGGGGGCACGGAGTGAATGGGGGTGGGTGGTATGTGTAGGAGTGGGGCATGGAGTGAATCGCGGTGGGTGGTATGTGTAGGAGGGAGGCATGGAGTGAATGGGGGTGGGTGGTATGTGCAGGAGGGGGGGTGCAGATGGGTTGAAAATATATGGTGTGAACAAGCCCTAATGCATTGCTCCAGCACTGCAGAGACCACTGGTATGCACTGAGGAAGTGAAGCTAGCTGCACACACACAGCACCAGAACTGGCCTCGCACCTCCCAGCAGACATTGCTCTCACCCCCCGGCATCTCAACCCTCTTCCTCAAGTTGCTGCACAGTAATACCTCCTAGAAACTTGCAAAACCCCGCCAACTTACCACCCTGCACACACCCTGCAGAATGGACTCGCACTGCTTGTATCCCTCCCCGTGGGATCTCCGATCTCGAGCAATGAGCTCTCAGCGTTCCATTAACTCCCATCTCAGCACTTGTCAGCTGCAGCTCCTACTCCTCCCTTGTTGTAAGGTTTTTGCTGACAGCACTGGAGTACACTGAGCGGGAGCGCCAGAGAGAGACAGGCACGGGTTTGAGAGAGAGAGGGAGGATAATCCACGGCCGTGTTTTTAGAAATGTAACAGGAGCCAGAGAGTGACAGGCACGGGTTTGTCTCATCCATGGGTGCTCTGTGGGCCAGCCTCAGAGTCGGCTCTTAGGCAAATTAGGCAGCTGCAAGGCCCCTATGAGCGTGGGGCCTTAGGCGACCGCCTAATTTGCCTAATTAGAGAGCCGCCTCTGTGTCGTGTGACTCATTAGTGTTACAAGTTCTCAGGTGTGAATGGGGAGCAGGTGTGTTAAATTTGGTGTTATCGCTCTCACTCTCTCATACTGGTCACTGGAAGTTCAACATGGCACCTCATGGCAAAGAACTCTCTTAGGATCTGAAGAAAAGAATTGTTGCTCTACATGAAGATGGCCTAGGCTATAAGAAGATTGCCAAGACCCTGAAACTGAGCTGCAGCACTGTGGCCAAGATCATACAGAGGTTGAATAGGACAGGTTCAACTGAGAACAGGCCTCACCATGGTCGACCAAAGAAGTTGAGTACACGTGCTTAGCGTCATATCCAGAGGTTGTCTTTGGGAAATAGACGTATGAATGCTGCTAGCATTGCTGCAGAGGTTGAAGGGGTGGAGGGTCAGCCTGTCAGTGCTCAGACCATACGCTGCACACTGCATCAAATTGGTCTGCATGGCTGTCATCCCAAAAGGAAGCCTCTTCTAAAGATGATGCACAAGATAGCTCGCAAACAGTTTGCTGAAGACAAGCAGACTAACAACATGGATTACTGGAACCATGTCCTGTGGTCTAATGAGACTAAGATAAACTTATTTGGTTCAGATGGTGTCAAGCGTGTGTGGCGGCAACCAGGTTAGGAGTACAAAGACAAGTGTGGTGGGAGTGTCAGGGTCTGGGGCTACATGAGTGCTGCCGGCACTTGGGAGCTACAGTTCATTGAGGGAACCACCAATGCCAACATGTACTGCGACATACTGAAGCAGAGCATGATCCCCTCCCTTTATAGACTGGGCCGCAGGGCAGTATTCCAACATGATAATGATCCCAAACACACCTCCAAGACGACCACTGCCTTGCTAAAGAAGCTGAAGGTAAATATGATGGACTGGCCAAGCATGTCTCCAGACCTAAACCCTATTAAGCATCTGTGGGGCAGCCTCAAATGGAAGGTGGAGGAGCGCAAGGTCGCTAACTTCCACCAGCTCCATGATGTTGTCATGGAGGTGTGGAAGAGGACTCCAGTGAAAATCTGTGAAGCTCCGGTGAACGCCATGCCCAGGAGGGTTAAGGCAGGGCTGGAAAATAATGGTGGCCACACAAAATATTGACAGTTTGGACCCAATTTGGACATTTTCACTTAGGGGTGTACTCACTTTTGTTGCCAGTGGTTTAGACAATAATGGCTGTGTGTTGAGTTATTTTGAGGGGACAGCAAATTTACACTGTTGTGGAAGCTGTACACTCACTACTTTACATTGTAGTAAAGTGTAATTTCTTCAGTGTTGTCGAATGAAAAAATATAATAAAATAATTACAAAAATGTGAGGGGTGTACTCACTTTTGTGAGATACGGTATATATATCAGCAATTGTAATTTTCATTTTAGACTTCACTTGGTTGAAAGTGAAAGACCTTGCAAATAGAGAAACATCCTTTCACCCAATTAAGCTTTTGCTAATATATATATATATATATATATATATATATATATATATATATATATATATATATATATATATATATATATAGTATATTCTCTAATTACTGCTAACCTACAGGTAAGTAGAAAAAGTAAAAATAAAATGTGACTTCAAATGTTCCCAAACAGCAAAGAGATGTAAAGTGATCAAAGAGCTAATCGGGCTGCATTGCACTAATGAGTGTTGGCAGTCTAAGGTTGCTTGGGACATTCTTGACAAGAGGGCAGAGCACAGGGATGACCTTATCTATGTACTGCTACTCATTTCTTGTCTGAAACAACTGATGAATCTCCCATGGGATTTTGTTGCAGCAATTATGATACAACCCAAAAGGTTTTATAAAAATACAAAAGTTTATTTATACCAACAAATAAGCTTGTCCTGGTCTATACAGTCTAATTCCTAGTCTGTTTTACAATAAAGTTTATACAAAAGCAAGAATGGCATATGCTGAGTCTATTTTCTGACATGCAAATATTATCCAGCACGTTTCGACTAAATAATAGTCTTCTTCGGGGGACAATAGGGTGGAAACAGACATAAATCGATAGGAAAGAACAGGGCAACAAATATATAAATTACACAAAGGAGAAGTAAATCGTGATATCCATACATTATGAGTTTCAAAAATTCCACTTACATGAACGACCATGTATAAAACCAAAAAATCTGTCACTATGATGCGTCTCAAGGATCTCAGTGTAGAGGTTGACTCATAGGCCCACCAAGGGTAATCAGATAGAGGCAATCGCACAAGTCCACCACATTTATATCTAAGGACAGAAAGTATAAGTAACTAGTATTTCATATTGTCAAAATAAAATAAAATGAGGTAGAAAAACATTTTTTGCAGCGGTCAGGGTCACATACTAGGATGGTCCCCTCTTTGAAGGTAGACTTTATGGATTCACCATTTCTTTGCAAACCTACTTTGAACCTATCTTGCTTAGCTGACATGGGGGCACAATATGTTTACCACTTATTTCTTCTTATAGGACTCCATGGAATCCATCTATTTCTAAAAAAATGCAAAATACCTAATCTTAGATACTCATCAATCCTGGAATAGGTAGTATGCTATATGTGCAGGGCCAGTGCTACCACTAGGCAAACTAGGCAGCCGCCTAGGGCGCCCTACTACCTAGGGCGCCTGGCCACTGGTGTTCCTACTCTCTTCTCTCTGCAGCAATCTCTGCAGCAAGTCTCAGCATCAGCAGGCAGCCGCCGCACCATTCTAACATAGTGTCAGCGGTGCAGCGGAGGCAGGGGACTGTGTCTGTATCCCATCTCCCTAATAAATGGAAGCAAGCAAACATTCATTGATGGGCGTTGGTAAGCTGCATTTGATGGGTGCTGGTAAGGCTGCATTGATGGGCATTGGTGAGGCTGCATTTGATGGGCGCTGGGGAGGCTGCATTTGATGGGCGCTGGTGAGGCTGTATTGATGGGCACTGGTGAGGCTGCATTGATGGGCACTGGTGAGGCTGCATTGATGGGTGCTGTGAGGCTGCATTCGATGGGTGCTGGTGAGGCTGCATTGATGGGCGCTGGTGAGGCTGCATTGATGGGTACTGGTGAGGCTGCATTTGATGGGTGCTTCATTAAAAAGGTGGGGTTTACATGGGCAGGGGAAAGGGGTGGAGTCAGGGGTGGAGCCAGGGGGCGGCAAAATGAGGTTTCGCCTAGGGTGTCAAAAATCCTTGCACCAGCCCTGTATATGTGACCCATTTCTTTCTTCCTTTTTATACGATTTTTCTTCCCCCTTTTTTTCAATACTCCTATCATCATTTTTTGCTCTATTACACAGCACATACCTTGTACACATGCTCTTACCAAATATTAGGTATGCTTGTCTTAAAAAGACCATGTTTTTCTACCTCATTTTATTTTATTTTGACAATATGACATACTCTATATTTATACATCCTGCCCTTAGATATACATGTGGTGGACTTTGTGCATTTGCCTCCATCTGATTACCCTTGGTCCTCTGTGGGCCTATGAGTTGACCTCCACACTGAGAACCTTGAAACGTATCAAAGCTACTGTTTTTTTGGTTTTATACCTGGTAATTCATGTAAGTAAAATTTGTGAAATTCATAATGTATGGATATCATAATTTACTTTTCTTTTGTGTAATTTATATATTTGTTGCCCTGTTCTTTCCTATCAATTTAGATCTGTTTACACCCTATTGTCCCCTGAAAAAGACTATTTAGTCGAAACGCATTGGTTAATATTTGGTGGTCACAAAATAGACTCAGCATATGTCATTCTTGCTTTTGTATAAAACTTTATTGTAACACAGACTAGGAATTGAACTGTATAAACCAGGACAATTTTATTTGATTGTATAAATAAACTTTTGTAGTTTTATAAAAACCTTTTGGGTTGTATTATAATTGCAACAAAATAAAACCTTTTGGGTTGTATCATAATTGCAACAAAATCCCATGGGAAATACTTCTGTTGTTCCCAATTTGTTAAGGGATGGAGCAGCTTCATAACCTCTGTTACACTCACCGCCTTTGTTTTTTTCTCCTTTCTTATCTAATCAGTGGGCAGAATGCAAAAAAAGGCAAGAAAAGAAGCTGTGTTTTTGGGACTGTTGGGGACCTCACGCTATCCATATTTTGAACCCTAACACTCACACCAACCCTCCCTTTAACCCCCAACTCTCATGCTAAAGACCCTATAACCTCAACCCTAAAACTCACCAAGCTTAATATTAACTCAACCTATTATTTCCATACATAATCAGGATTCTCAGTACTTCAAAATAAAGCTGGGATAGTGTTACCACAGCTTATAGCTCTGCACTAGGGATGAGCCGAACACCCCCCGGTTCGGTTCGCACCAGAACCTGCGAACGGACCGAAAATTTGCACGAACGTTAGAACCCCATTGACGTCTATGAGACTCGAATGTTCGAAATCAAAAGTGCTCATTTTAAAGGCTAATTCGCATGGTATTGTCCTAAAAAGGGCTTGGGGACCCGGGTCCTGCCCCAGGGGACATGTATTAATGCAAAAAAAACTTTTAAAAACGGACGTTTTTTCGGGAGCAGTGATTTTAATGATGCTCAAAGTAAAAAAAAAAAAAGTGAAATATTCCTTTAAATATCATACCTGGGGGTGTCTATAGTATGCCTGTAAAGTGGCGCGTGTTTCCCGTGCTTAGAACAGTCCCTGCACAAAATGACATTTTTAAAGTAAAAAAAAGTCATTTAAAACTGCTTGCGGCTTTAATGTAATGTCGGGTCCTGGCGATATGGATGAAAATCAGTGAGACAAACGGCATGGGTACCCTCCAGTCCATTACCAGGCCCTTTGGGTCCTGTATGGTTATTAAGGAGAACCCCGCACCCAAATTAAAAAAAGTAAAGGCGCGGGGGCCCCCAGACCCTATATACTCTGAACAGCAGTATACAGTTGGTGCAAACAAGGCAGGGATTGTAGGTTTGTTGTTAAGTAGAATCTGTTTGTAATTTTGAACTGGTATATTTTTAAAGTGTAGCTCCAGCCAAAAAATCTGTTTTTAAGCTTTTTGGAAAACATAGGGAAGGGTTATCACCCCTGTGACATTTGTTTTGCTGTCTGTGCTCCTCTTCAGAAGATTTCACCTCACAGGGATTGGTGATAAAGCATCAGTGGAAAGGAGAAAAGTTTTTCCCATATTAACTCTTACAGGAGAGAATTTCCCTTCCTATGGGGTAGATTTCATCTCACTTCCTGTTGTCTCCTTTCGTTTGCAAGTAGGAGTCGTTTGTAAGTTGGATGTTTGAAAGTAGGGGCCTGCCCTGTATACTCAGCAGAAATTTGGGCCTTAGGTGTTGTTGTGCCTCAACACTGTAAGCCCTCACAGGGCCCTGCTGTGAAATATTAGATCAAGAATTGTAATTACATGGCCCTGCTGAACAGGGCCAGAAAAATTGGGCCTTTGGTGATGGTGGTGGTGGTGCTGGTGCCACAACACTGTAAGTTCTCACAGTTACTCTTGGTGGGCGCTGGAACGGGCCCTGCTGTGAAATATTAGATCAAGAATTGTAATTACATTCCCCTGTTGAACAGGGGCTGAAAATTGGGCCTTTGGTGGTGGTGGTTTTGGTGGTGTTGGTGCCACAACACTGTAAGTCCTCACAGTTAATCTTGGTGGGTGCAGAAACGGGCCCTGCTGTGAAATATTAGATCAAGAATTCTAATTACATGTCCCTGTTGAACAGAGGCTGAAAAATTGGGCCTTAGACACTGGTGCTGGTGCCACAACACTGCAACCCCTCACAGATACTCTAGTTGGAACACAGGAACGAGCCCTGCTGCAAAAGAATTGCATCAAAAATTGTAATTACACGCCCCTGTTAAACAGGGGCTGAAAAATTGGGCCTTAGGCACTGGTGCTGGTGCCACAACACTGCAACCCCTCACAGATATTCTAGTTGGAATGCAGGAACAAGCCCTGCTGCAAAGTATTGCATCAAAAATTGTAATTACACGCCCCTGTTAAACAGGGGCTGAAAAATTGGGCCTTAGGCACTGGTGCCACAACACTGCAACCCCTCACAGATACTCTAGTTGGAACGCAGGAATGAGCCCTGCTGCAAAGTATTGCATCAAAAATTGTAATTACCTGCTCCTGTTAAACAGGGGCTTAAAAATTGGGCCTTAGGCACTGGTGCTGGTGCCACAACACTGCAACCGCTCACAGATACTCTAGCTGGAGCACAGGAACTAGCCCTGCTGCAAAGAATTGCATCAAAATTGTAATTACATGCCCTTGTTAAACAGGGGCTTAAAAATTGGGCCTTAGGCACTGGTGAAGGCGCCCAGAACCAAAAATGTTTTTAAAAGCTATCAGCATGATCATTGAGGAGGAAGAGGATAATTACTCAGCATAACAGGATAGTCACTCAGCATCAGCATAGGCAGTCTTTGAAGGGATCTGACATTTCAAAAAAAATTATTCGGTTACATCAGCATCAGGTGCTTGGTAGCTGGTGGTGATCCAAGACTGATTCATTTTTATGAAGGTCAGTCGATCGACCGAGTCCGTGGACAGACGCACCCTGTGATCGGTTACAAAGCCTCCAGCAGCACTGAATGTGCGTTCTGAAAGAATGCTGGATGCAGGACAGGCCAGTAGCTCAATTGCATACTGTGCAAGCTCTGGCCAGTGATCCATCCCCAAGACCCAGTAACCCAGAGGATTTTCGGCGGGAAAGGTGTCCAAGTCAGATCTTGCCTCTAGGTATTCCTGCACCATGTAAAACAGATGCTGGCGATGGTTGCTGGAACTGATCATACCTTGGGGCTGCGGACTAAAAAATTGTCTGAACGCATCGGTCAGATGGCCACCTTCTCCACCGCTCCTTCTTTGACTGACCGAAGCCTCAGCAACACGTTGTCCAGAAACAGGAGTCGGTAACCTCCCAGTCTCTGGGAACGCGTTGCTCAGACCTTTCTGCAAGGCCTCCCGAAGATGTTTCATCCTCTGCTCCCTCTGCGACGGCAAGATAAGGTCCACAACCTTACCCTTGTAACGTGGATCAAGGAGGGTTGCCAGCCAGTAACGATCCCCCTCCTTGATACCACGAATACAAGGATCCTTCCGCAGGCTTTGCAGGATCAGGGAGGCCATGCAGCGTAGGTTTGCTGAGGCATTCGGTCCGGAGTCCTCTGGGTCACTAAGGACGACATGGTCCGCAGCCACCTCTTCCCAGACATGTACAAGTCCATGTGTTTCTTGGGACTGATCCCTTAAAGACTTCTGCTGATGCTGAGTGCCAGGCTCCACCTCCATACTGACACAATCCTCCTCCTCTTCCTCCTTCTCCTTCTCCTTGTCCTCTTCCTGTGTGATCGGCGGGTACGCAGGAACACTGTCTGGATAAAGGGGGCCTTGAGAGCTAAGGAAGTCCTCCTCTTCCTGCCTTTGTTCTGCCTCAAGTGCCCTGTCCATTATTCCACGCAGCGTGTGCTCCAACAGGTGGACAAGGGGGACAGTGTCACTGATGCATGCACTGTCACTGCTCACCATCCTCGTGACCTCCTCAAATGGTGACAGGACAGTGCATGCATCCCTGATCATGGCCCACTGGTGTGGGAAAAAAAACAAGCTCCCCTGACCCTGTCCTGGTGCCACAGTCGCACAGGTACTCATTGATGGCCCTCTGCTGCGTGTGCAGCCGCTGCAGCATTGCCAACGTTGAGTTCCACCTGGTGGGCATATCACAGATTAGGCGGTTCTTGGGCAGGTTAAACTCCTTTTGGAGGTCTGTCAGCCGAGCACTGGCATTATATGACCGGCGGAAATGCACACAGACTTTCCTGGCCTGCCTCAGGACATCCTGTAAGCCTGGGTACCTGCCCAAGAACCGCTGCACCACCAAGTTAAGGACGTGAGCCAAACAGGGCACATGGGTCAGTTGTCCCTGTCGGAGGGCGGAGAGGAGGTTGTGCCATTGTCGCAAACCACCATTCCTGCCTTAAGTTGGTGTGGCGTCAACCTCCTCTGAACCTGCCCCTGCAGAGCTGACAGAACCTCTGCCCTGTGTGGCTCCTGTCCCCCAAGCACAACAGCTCAAGCACCGCATGGCATCTTTTGGCCTGCGTAATTGCGTAGCCCCTTGAACGGCTACGGAGCACCGCTGGTTCCGAGGACAAAGCACAGGAAGAGGCCACAGAGGAAGAAGAGAGGAGGGGGTGGAGAAGAGAGGTGTGTCACAATCATTAGTAGTGGCATTTTGGAGGCGTGGTGGCGGAACAACCTCCAACACTACTGCACCTTGTCCTGCATCCTTCCCAGCTGCCAGCAGAGTGACCCAATGCACCATGAAACTTAGGTAACGTCCCTGTCCATGCCTGCTGGACCATGAGTCAGCAGTAATATGCACCTGAGGAACCGCACATTCCACAAACTCATGGAAGTGGGCAGAGTCTACCAACTGAAAGGGTAGCAGTTGAAGTGCTAGCAATTTTGCCAAGCTAGCATTCAACCGCTGGGCATGTGGATGGCTGGGAGCGAACTTCTTTCAGTGGTGCAGCAGCTGGGGCAGGAAAAGCAAATTGCCCACAAGTACTTGGCTGTGACACACCTAATTCTACACCTACATTCCTCTCAGTGCAGGTCTCAGAGAGGACTGAAGGTATAGTGGGGTTAGAGATCTCAGCTGATGAGGAGCAAGGAGAGGTCCTCTTTGTTCTTTGGTGTGGGTCTTTTAGATACGCTTGCCAATGAACTGCATGGCAGGTCAACATATGTCTGGTCAAGCATGTGGTGCCCAAGTGGGAGATGTTTTGGCCACGCGAGATACGCTTGAGACATATGTTGCAAATAGCAGCCGTGCGATCTGATGCACTCGTCTCAAAAAAGGCCCACACCAAAGAACTTTTAGAATAACGCGCAGAGACAGCAGTGCCCTGCACATGCAGAGCTTTGCGGTGTGATGCAGTCAGTGTGCTGCCCTTAGGCTGGCCCCTGGAGGGCATCTTGCCTCATTGGTGATGTGCCTCCTCCTCCTCTCTCCTATCAGGCACCCACGTTGAGTCAGTGACCTCATCATTCTCTCCCTCCTCATCACTGGAGCAAACCTGGCAGTATGCTGCAGCAGGGGGAGCATGACTGCCAGATTGCTGTCCTTCTTGGGCACCCCCTCTGTCCGTGTGCACGTTACTGCCTTCATCTAGCTCCGTATCATCATCAGAGCCTTCTAAATGCTGGGCATCCTCCTGGAGCATGTACCCAACACTGTGGTCAAACAGTTTGAGGGACTCCTCAGGAGGACATGGTGGGGCTAGGGAAGTAGTAACTGATGCCATTGAGCCGAGAGAAGAGGCCGCGTTGGCAGCTGCTTTGCCAGACAAAGCACCCTGAGCATTAGTGAGAGAGGATGAGGACGGCTTGGTCATCCACTCGACCATGTCTTCCGCATGTTGCGGCTCAACACGGCCAGCTGCCGAAAAAAAGGCCAAGCGTGTCCCACGGCCACGTGCTGATGAGGATGCACCGTCTCCACGACCAGCACTGTTGCCTCTAGACACAGAGCCTGCTTGCCCTCTTTTATTGGCTTGTGACTGTCTGCCTCTCCTTGTTGGCCTTCCAGACATACTAATGGCTTGTAGCTGCACCAAGCTGGGATATATATATATATATATATATATATATATATATATATATATATATATATATATATATATATACATATACCGTATTTATCGGCGTATAACACGCACCGGCGTATAACACGCACCCCAATTTAGGAGGGAATTTTAAGGAAAAAAAACTTTTAGGAGGGAAGTTGAAGGGAAAAAAACTTACATTTAAATGCCCTTCATTGCAGCCTTCTCAGTGCAGCCTTGTCAGTGCAGCCTTGTCAGTGCAGCCTTGTCAGTGCAGCCTTCCCCAGTGCAGCCTTCCCCAGTGCAGCCTTCCCCAGTGCAGCCTTCCCCAGTGCAGCCTTGTCAGTGCAGCCATGTCAGTGCAGCCTTGTCAGTGCAGCCT
The DNA here is from genome assembly GCA_037952925.1 of Lithobates clamitans. Taxonomy (NCBI): domain Eukaryota; kingdom Metazoa; phylum Chordata; class Amphibia; order Anura; family Ranidae; genus Lithobates; species Lithobates clamitans. The sequence goes on from JBBGZY010000285.1 coordinate 9,660,412, forward strand.
TGTCAGTGCAGCCATGTCAGTGCAGCCTTGTCAGTGCAGCCATGTTAGTGCAGCCATGTTAGTGCAGCCTTCCCCAGTGCAGCCTTCCCCCCTGCAGCCTTCCCCCCGTGCAGCCTTCCCCCCGTGCAGCCTTCCCCCCGTGCAGCCTGGGATCCCCTGTCCCTGCTGTCACATCTTCAAAATCGCGGACCGCGATTTGAAAATGGCGCCGCCGGCGCCGAAGTACACAGAGCCGGTCCTCGGCTCTTTCCGGCGGCTCTCGTTTACTTTCGGCTCCACTCGTAGTCCCGAGCGGAGCTATCCGAGTAGGTTCGGATAGCTCCGCTCGGGACTACGAGTGGAGCCGAAAGTAAACGAGAGCCGCCGGAAAGAGCCGAGGACCGGCTCTGTGTACTTCGGCGCCGGCGGCGCCATATTCAAATCGCGGTCCGCGATTTTGAAGAAGTGACAGCTCCGGATCGGCAGGGATCGGCGTATAACACGCACCTGCAACTTTCCCCTGATTTTAAGGGGAAAAAAGTGCGTGTTATACGCCGATAAATACGGTATATATATATATATATATATATATATACTGTCAACTGCCTGTAGTATGAGAACACCACAAACCTTCTACAGGTAGCTTTAGCTGAACACTGTGCAGAGGTCGCACTGCACTAACTTGTAGTTTTAGCTGAACACTGTGAGGAGGACGCACTACACTAACTTGTAGCTTATTTAGCTGCCTGCGGTAGTGATCAGATCAGGAAAACACCACCAACCTTCTACAGGTAGCTTTAGCTGAACACTGTGCAGAGCTCGCACTACACTAACTTGTGGCTTATTTAGCTGCCTGCAGTAGTGATAGGATCAGGAAAACACCACCAACCTTCTACAGGTAGCTTCAGCTGAACACTGTGCAGAGCTCGCAAAAAACTAACTTGTAGCTTATTTAGCTGCCTGCAGTAGTGATAGGATCAGGAAAACACCACCAACCTTCTACAGGTAGCTTTAGCTGAACACTGTGCAGAGGTCGCACTACACGAACTTGTAGTTTTAGCTGAACACTGTGCAAAGGTCGCACTACACAAACGTGTAAATAATTTAGCTGCCTGCGGTAGTGATAGGATCAGGAAAACACCACCAACTGTCAGGAAAAGCCCTCTTGTAGTCATTCCAGCAAACAGAAGATTAAAAGAATGCCTGTAAGCGCCATCCGGCGCTTGCACGCGCGCAATAGTGCCAGTAGCACTAATGGCGAACGCGCATGTGCAATAGCGCCAATAATGGCGCACGGGCGCGCGCGTGTGTGCGCACGCGCCCCCTGTAACACACTTGGCGCCAAGATGGGCTATTTAAAGGAGACTGTTCCAATGCTGCCTTGCTGTCCGGTCTACAGCGTTTTCCTGAGACCTCTGCTCCCTTGTTACCAGTTTCTCTGTATCCAGTACCTACTTGGCTTGTTCCTGACTTACCTGTTTGCTGCCTGCCCCATCTCGGCTTGGACTCTGACTATTCTCTTGGTTTGCCCTCCTGTACCTGTCTGCCTGCCAGTACCTTGACCCGGCTTGTCTGCACCTCCCTGCTGTCTGCTACCTGCTACTGGACTACAGTGCACCTCCCTGCTGTCTGCAACCTGCTGCGGGACTACAGTGCACCTCCCTGCTGTCTGCAACCTGCTGCGGGACTACAGTGCACCTCCCTGCTGTCTGCAACCTGCTTCGGGACTACAGAGCACCTCCCTGCTGACTACAGGATCCAGCTCTCTACTTCCAGTGTTCCAGACAGGCACTTGTGCCCCTCTGTACTTCTGAGCTCCTGTTCTCATCTTCAGGGGTTCCTAAGTCAGAGGTATACGAGAGGCCGTTCTCTGCACTCCGGGCTCCACCTACCAGGTGCGTGACACCAACCTTCTACAGGTAGCTTTAGCTGAACACTGTGCAGAGTTTGCAAAAAACTAACTTGTAGCTTATTTAGCTGCCTGCGCTAGTGATAGGATCAGGAAAACACCACCAACCTTCTACAGGTAGCTTTAGCTGAACACTGTGCAGAGGTCACACTAAACTAACTTGTAGCTTTAGCTGAACACTGTGCAGAGGTCGCACTACACTAACTTGTAGTTTTAGCTGAACACTGTGAGGAGGACGCACTACACTAACTTGTAGCTTTAGCTGAACACTGTGAGGAGGATGCACTACCCAAACTTGTAGCTTTATCTCAACACTGTGCACTACACTAACTTGTAGCTTTAGCTCAACACTGTTCAGAGGACGCACTACACTAACTTGTAGCTTTAGCTGAACACTGTGCAGAGGATGCACTACACTAACTGTAAATAGTCTAGCTGCCTGACTGTGGTACTAATAGGATCAAAAGAACACCAGCAATTTTCTTCAGGTAGCTGTAAATACTGTAACAACACAAGCCTGCCTGTCAGTAGCAAGATAACAGGAACGGATCTAGCTAAACTGAATGCAATGTATATATATATATATATATATATATATACAACACCTGGGATGCATATATATATATACACAATACACTGTAAGTGCAGCTAACTCACTGACTGTCCTGCCTAATCTATCTAACTTAAATCAAATGACACTGTCTCTCTGTCTATCTCTTTCTCTCAACACCGGAACACACACTACACAGGGCCGCCGTGCAGGCAGCCTTATATAGCGTGGGGCGTGTACTAAATCCTCTAAGCCATAATTGACCAAAGCTTCCTTGGCTTTGGCCAATTACGGCTCTCTGTTCAGACGGAGCTGTGATTGGCCAAGCATGCAGGTCATAGTGCATGCTTGGCCAATCATCAGCCAGCAATGCACTGCGATGCCGCAGTGAATTATGGGCCGTGACGCGCCACACGAATTTGGCGCGAATGGCCCATATCGTTCGCAATTCGGCGAACGGGCGAACAGAAGATGTTCGAGTCGAACATGGGTTCAACTCGAACACGAAGCTCATCCCTACTTTGCACTAAGAAAGTATTTCCTGAAGTCCGGGCTGTGTAACATTCTCTCTCTTTCTGTTTACTGTATCACCAATTGCATTCAAACTTCTTCCAAGGCAGGTTTAAATTCATAGGAAAGAAGAAGCCGCGCTAATAAAGTCCAATTAACAAATAGTTGATTGTAAAAATGAAAAACATCTCTCATATGACAAGAAGTGTGGAATGGTAATCAACAATTCTTCTAAATATTAACACCACAGAGAATTTGTTCAATTAGTGTGCCACCACCTTATGAAAAACTTGCTTACCAGATGGCAAGCAAATCCAAGCATGTGGCTATAGCCCAGCCAAGGCCTTTGCTTGCATAGAAGATCTTAAGGTTAAGCTCTGGAAGGAGGTTTGCACAGATATACTCAAACACCAATGACAACACTCAATCCAGGACCATTGACTCAGCAACTCACTCAGCAGCAACCCAGAAAGAGAGAACTCCTCGGCTGTCACTTCCAACAATGTCTCCTCCCGACTTCCTGACAGGAAGTCGGGAGGAGACATTGATGAGAGTTTTTTTTTATTTCTACAATCAATGATTTGTTAATTGGACTTTATTAGCGCGGCTTCTTCTTTCCTATGTTTTTTGTGCATATCTCACATTGAGCTGCTGCTTATTGGAATTTGATTTTAACAATTAATTTTTATTGTTACATTAGTGCAGTTTTTTCCCCTTTACAGGTTTAAATTCAGTTGGTGACTGAGAAACTCCTAATCTAATTTTAAATACAAAAAACTATGCAACAGACAGCAAGGACCCTACACTAGGTGTGTTTCCAAACAGCATTAGATCTTCTAAGATCAACAGTTTATCAACAAAACGTGACAGTAGTGGACTGGTATACTATTACAATGCCCTGTATTGAAAAAAAAAAAAAAAGAAAAACTGATCAAGCAGGCTGTCCTTCCAATATTCAATGAAAGGTTTATTTTTGATTTTTTGTTGAAACATACCTCTAAGAGCAAACTTTAAGGAACTTTTAAAAGAATGCATTAAACTCTTCTCTCAGATTATGCAGTCAGATACATTCTAAACCTTAACAAATTGCTTTACTTATCTCCAGTGTCTTCTTATTGAAAAGATACATATGACATTCTAAAAAATAATATTATCATAATATATGTGTGTAATACAATGTATTATTGAAGACATTTTCATTGTGAACAATTTTCCCCTGTGCAAACAATCCTTCACTTAAAAGGAGGGCTTTGCTATGTGGCTATAGAAAAGCACAGCAGGGAAATACTCAGATATTATACAAAGCAACATTTTCATTTTAATTCTATTGGAGGAGACATCCTACGGTGTCATGAATATGATATTCAAGGTCTATGGTGTACCTGAAGTGAGTGTTCAAGCTTTAATGATGGAGAAGACTTGACATATTGCAAACCAATGGAAATGAAAAGTTGCTCAGTTATAGAAAATTACTTACGATAGCAACATTTAACCTTTAAAGAAGTTTTGGAATAATTATCTAAAAAAAAAAAGATTACAGTCATTTTCAACATTATGTTTGAAAGTGTCGTTTTTTTCTTTCTGTACTGACTTATGCATTATATGTATATATTTTTCTCAGAAGCTAACATTTAAAGATCTGGGCCCAGAGAAAATGTACAGTGTTTTTGTATCTATTTCTATCTTGTTCTGCTCAATACTAAAGAATTGAAAATTGAAAAATATATTTGGCTTCTGTTTCGTTAGGTAAACATGAAAAATAAAATTTGAATATTTTATATTTGCTCCTGAAGAGTGGTGTCTTTAAAGTGGAATTCCAGTCTAAACCTGACTAATCTTAAAAATACTCCCCAACACCTACTGTATGCTGGCTAACCTGTGGAGGAAAGATGTGTATACTTACCTATATTTAGGCTGCTCTTGTTAAGTGATCTGGCTCTCCTGTGTCAGCCAGCCTTGGCTGCAGGGGAGGGGAGGGAGCACCAACAATGGATGGGCCATAAGAGCCTATGGGTGACGTCACAGCTATAGAGCATTTCAGCCATTGTTGAGTGCTCTCTCCTCAGCCCTCCCCTGCGGCTGTCATCGGCTGACACAGAGGAGATGACAAGGCCAGACCAAAGCAGCCTGAAAATAGGTAAGTATATACGTCCCTCTTACACTGGTTAGTCAGCATAGATTAGTTAGCGTTTAGCCTAGAATTGAACTTATTTGAAGAAAAAAAGCATCCAAGAGGCACTGGGACTTTGATGTGAGTTTATACAAAGTAGTGGGAGGACAAAAACATTCTCAGAGCTTTCTGCCCCACAACAGACAGGACTACCATCCAGTGGGTATCCAGCAGGTTACTAGAAAAAAACATGCTCCAATAGAAGGATGCTGCTGGCTAGTTACTCTCCTGGTCCACACAGTAAAGCCCCATTCTGAGTCCATTCAAGGTTCTTTTTAATAACTGAAGCCCTCATGAAGGGAGAGTTTCTTCTGGTCCCCAAAACTCATTGGATGTTTTTGAAGTGTAAACCAATAAATAATTTGAACTCTTTGATCATCTGGTCTGGTGCTCCTTCCAATGGTGCAAGTATTTTACGATCACTTAGTTCTCTTCTGCTAATAGCTTGTAATTTTAGCACCTATTGTTAATGCATATTTAAAACACAAAAAAAATAAACATAAGGAGCTGCGCTCACAAACCATATATCTAAAAAAATGATGAAATTGGCATATGAAAACCAAACAAGTGCAAGTGAATAAATGATAAACAACAATAAAACAATAAAAAATATTTTATATTGAATGATGTAAGAAATAAACAGTCCTGAAAAATAAGTGAGTAATTGTAACACAATATGGTGACTGTCTCCTGTGACTTTATGGGACAATGTGAATCCACCACCACATAGAGTGCAAGCTTGCCAGCTGCACAAGCGTTAGAGCTTCTGGCTAATACCCAGCCAGGGCCTTTAATCCTCCCAGCGACTCCTAGAGACTGAAGATGTTTATCCTCGACCAGCAGCCGAACATTTGAATACACTCAATGTCAATAATCAAAATGATCCGGAGACTAAATAAAGGGGAATCACCATAGGTAAAACCAGGTGGTAATTTATTCATTAAAAGTGTACGCTTACAAGCATAGAAAGTTCCAATAAGAACAGTAAAAGAGCCGGTCGGCAACAATAATATGAACGCCCGTGCAAACGGGATGTAGAACAGTGCGGTGACGTCAGCACGTCGCTCCTCCCGGCGTGTTTTGTCACAAGTCTGACGTCGTCACAAGTCTGACAATGTCGTCCTTTATAATATTTACAACACACACAGCTGAATGAAGCAAAGTAGGAAACACAGCAACCTCCCACCAGGACACATAGAAAAATTTTTTTTTTTCTTGTGGGCATGCAGACAGCAAAAAAAGCATAACAGGGGATTCTAACCCCTCGCCACTCTGTCAAATTTAGGGTTTTAGAAATCAAAAATATCAGTTTAAAAATTAATACAATTTTAAAATAAAATTTACCAAAAACCATTGTAGTTTGGTTTTAAAAATCATGCATTTTAATTATTGCTTTAGGTATGGGTTTTGACTCTAGTCTGCAGGTCTGAGGCATTCCCTTTATTGCGATGTCTGCTTTGCAAACTCAAGACCAGGAAGTGTTGTATAGCTAGGCTTATACTTTCTTTTGGGGGTCCCAGGAAAAGTCTAGAAAATACTTTAATTCTTGAGGGAGATACCACTAGCAATACAAAAGATCAGTACATACACTTTAGGTATATCCGTATGTACTTGAGAACATATCTTAATATGTGGTGGAGACACAAAAAGTGTTTATCCCCCAGAAGTCTACAGGATTTAGAAAATCTTCTTCTTTTCCTGAAACTAATTGAGTCTCTACACATAAATGAGATGCGTAGGAGATGAAGCTACGCCTTAATGAGGGGAAACTTGAGTCAGAAGGTTTAGATGAAAGGTAAAATCGGCAGCAGAAAATGGGTTAATCACGGTATAGTATTATATAACAGCAATGATTAAAAGAAATGAAGGAAAAAAAAATAAAACTTCATACAGCATTCGGCGCTGGACTTAATAACCCCACTCCTGCTGTGCTGTAATGCTGATCTGCAGCAAGTAAACATCCTACGCTGTTCACCTGCTAATTGGCCAAAGAAGAAGATCTATGCAGTCGCTAAACGTAAAAGAAGAAGCTACGGAGATAGACATGTTGATAGCAACCTTTTGTCTGACCTTCTATTTTAAATGGCAGCAATGTCTTTTTATAACTTTAGCGTGTTGCACTGAATGTAACATCCAAGGTGTAATTTTCTGATATCCCCACTATCTACTGCCAAGCTGAAGCAGTTTTTTAGGCTAACAGAGCTGTAGAACAGAGAGCATAATGTAAAGATTCCTTAAAGCCTATGTTTAAAAAAAAAAAAAAGAGAGACACTACTTACCTTCTATGGGATGTGTCCCTTGTGCTGCAGTGTCCTGGTTTAGCAGAAATTGTTCTCCTTCAATGCCCCTCCACCCCAGCCGCCGTAATCTTCCGATGTGGCAGGGGTTATTAGAACTGAGGGAGCTGTGTAGGGCATTTATCAAGAGTGCCTGACTATGCTTGCACAATCCGCCCAGCTCCTCCTTTCATAAAAGCCAGTACTTCATCTTCTATGAATAAAACACAAGCTATGAATGGAGGACTGGAGGGTTATTGAAAAGGCCTAATTTGTCCATTCATAGATCCAGTTTCATTCATAGAAACTGCAGTACCAGCTTCTATTAATGTAGGAGTGGGGCGGAAAGGGTGGACATAGTTAGGCACTTTTGATTAGGGATGAGCCCGATGTTAGAACATTATGGGGCGTTTGCGGCAAATTTGAGCGCGGCGGAACGCCCCATAATGCACTGCAAGATCGCAGTGCATTGATGTCTGAAGATGAGGTGATGTCACCTGACCTGCATGCTTTGGCCAATCACAGCGCACTCTGCTGTGGGAGCCATGATTGGCCAAAGGTAGGGTCCCTTTAACCAATCATAGCTCAGGGGGCTAAGTCCACGCCACACACAATATAAGGCTGCTTACACGGCGGCCGTATTTAGTTTAATGAATGAGAGAGGTTAGCTAGAGGCAGGATAGTTAGTTGCGTGTCCAGGCAGTTTAATATATATATATATACCGTATATATTTAGTATATTTATATATATATACCGTATATATTTAGTATATTTATATTTACATTATCTCACAAAAGTGAGTACACCCCTCACATTTTTGTAAATATTTTATATCTTTTTATGTGACAAATAACTCAACACACAGCCATTAATGTCTAAACCGCTGGCAACAAAAGTGGGTACACCCCTAAGTGAAAGTGTCCAAATTGGGTCATATTAGCCATTTTCCATCCCTGGTGTCATGTGATTCATTGGTGTTACAAGGTCTCAGGTGTGAATGGGGAGCAGGTGTGTTTAATTTGATGTTATCGCTCTCACTCTCTTATACTGGTCACTGGAAGTTCAACATGGCACCTCATGACAAAGAACTCTCTTAGGATCTGAAAAAAAGAATTGTTGCTCTACATAAAGATGGCCTAGGCTATAAGAAGATTGCCAAGACCCTGAAACTGAGTTGCAGCACGGTGGCCAAGACCATACAGCGGTTTAACAGGACAGGTTCCACTCAGAACAGGCCTCACCATGGTAGACCAAAGAAGTTAAGTGCATGTTCTCAGCATAATATCCAGAGGTTGTCTTTGGGAAATAGACGTATGAGTGCTGCCAGCATTGCTGCCGAGGTTGAAGGGGTAGGGGGGTCAGCCTTTCAGTCCTCAGACCATGCGCGGCACACTGTATCAAATTTGTCTGTATTGCTGTTATCTCAGAAGAAAACCTCTTCTAAAGATGATGCAAAAGAAAGCCCACAAACAGTTTGCTGAAGACAAACAGACTAAGAACATGGGTTACTGGAACCCTGTCCTTTGGTCTGATGAGACCAAGATAAACTTAATTGGTTCAGATGCTGTCAAGCGTGTGTGGCAGTAACCAGGTGAGGAGTACAAAGACAAGTGTGTCTGGCCTACAGTCAAGCATGGTGGTGGAAGTGTCATGGTCTGGGGCTGCATGAGTGCTGCCGGCACAGGGGAGCTGCAGTTCATTGAGGGAACAATGAATGCCAACATGTACTGTGACTTACTGAAGTAGAACATGATCCCCTCTCTTTAGAGACTGGGCCGCAGGGCAGAATTCCAACATGATAAGGACCCCAAAGACACTTTCAAGATGACTGCTGCCTTGCTAAAGAAGCTGAGGGTAAAGGTGATGGACTGGCCAAGCATGTCTCTGGACCTAAACACTATTGAGCATCCGTGGGGCATCCTCAAACGAAAGGTGGAAGAGCGCAAGGTCTCTAACATCCACTAGCTCCATCAGCTCCATGATGTCATCATGGGGGAGTGGAGGACTCCACTGGCAACCTGCGAAGCTCTGGTGAACTCCATGCCCAAGAAGGTTAAGGTAGTGCTGGAAAATGATGGTGGCCACACAAAATATTGACACTTTGGGCCCAATTTGGACATTTTCACTTAGGGGTGTACTCACTTTTGTTGCCAGCGGTTTAGACATTAACGGCTGTGTGTTGAGTTATTTTGAGAGGACAGCAAATTTACACTGTTATACAAGCTGTACACTCACTACTTTACATTGTAGCAAAGTGTAATTTCTTCAGTGTTGTCACATGAAAAGTAGGGATGAGCCGAACACCCCCCCGGTTCGGTTCGCAGCAGAACATGCAAACAGGCAAAAAATTTGTTCGAACACGCAAACACCGTCAAAGTCTATGGGACATTAACATGAATAATCAAAAGTGCTAATTTTAAAGGCTTACAGAGGGGACAGAAAGTATTCAGACCCCCTTAAATTTTTCACTCTTTGTTATATTGCAGCCATTTGTTTTTCTCTCGAGAGCAATATTTCCTGCACTGTTCCTTTTGCTGCATTTGTTAAATCATGAGAATAACTCTCGCTCTTTCCTCCTCATGTTTAACCTTACTGCTAACTTTATAACTTCACTGAACAACCTTACTGCAGTGACGAGTTTTAACTATTTTTTGATTCACCCCAGAGAGTGGGGAGTCCTGATATTTTTGCTTTTCTTGTATTCTTATTGCTACCATGATCCAAGGGTTGCTAGTCTGGTGGTTTACAGGTTGATAAAAGGCCCACTTAATGATCTGTCTGGCTGTAAACTTGTGGTTAAAAAAAAAACAAAAAACTGGACTCACTCACTCCCCCCCCCCCCACGGACACCTAGTTGCACTTCCTCTTTTGTGTGTGTGTGTGTGTGTGTGTGTAAAAAAAAACAATTCTGATCAGAAAGCTAATAATACTGTTCGTTTTGACCAACTGTACTTTGTAGTAAATAAGGTAAATGTATAAGTTGTTTTTATACGTATGTGTATATATATATATATGTGTGTGTATATATATATATGTATGTATGTGTGTGTGTATGTAGATATATATATATATATATATATATATATATATATATATATATATATATATATATATATTCCTGTTTGGAGAGTTTGGACTTTGCTGTTTTATATAGATTTTGGCAAAGTTCTAGAGTAGAATTACAGTCCTGTATCCTAAACTCAAGAGAAAGAAAAAAAAAACAGAGACATGGGGAATAGTTTCTGTAAAAGAATGTCTTGTGCCTTATGCTGCTGTTGTGTTCCCAATTGCGCCATTAGAAGGAGATAAGAAATGTATGCATAGCAAGGAACCATAATCTTAGCAAAAAAAGACTAAAGGTCAAAAAGAGATTCTTCGGGGGGGCGTGGCTAGCTGCCAAGCTGAATGGAAGCCTGATCTCACAGCTCCTGCACTAAACGGAGAACCAGACCTCAAATCACTGCCTCAGACCCCACAAAATGCAATCCTCAGACCCCCAAAACCTGGGGAACCAGACCGGAACCTCTAGAAAGAGGAAAGAATACAGAATTCCCACAAAAATCACAGATTTCCTCATCTTCCCTCAGGGAGATAAAATCCAAGATGGCCGCCACGGCATTGCACAGCACACAGAGGATTCCTACACTGACCTGCCTGATTATGAAGAATCCTCCATTTCAGCCCAGCACAACTCCTAGGGCTCCCAGCTATCCTCAGGCCCTCATCCACCTCCAACAGCCCTGCAAAAGCAAGGATGCGACTGGATACAGTGGATCAGTCACAGGAGGTAAGGCCTGCATTAGAAAATCTTCTCACACAGCCTTCTGCTGCTTCCCCCATAGCAGCCTTCCCTACTACAAATCAGCCTGTCATAGACACTATGCTGAAAGAAATGCTGATGTCACTTCACAGCTCCCTCCAGTCTGACATTTCTTCAATATTTACAGCATTTAAAACATAAACGCTGCAAACAGGGCAGAAAGTGGGGATTATTGAAAAGCAGATGAGCGTCATGACAGAAACAGTTATTGACCTGGTAGACGCACATGACCACACCAGAGAAGAACACCGCTAGGTGCGAGCCAAAATGGCGGATCTTGAAGATCGCTCATGGTGCCAAAATTTCAAGATAAGAGGAATCCCTGAAACTATCCTACCAGCAGATCTCAAGTCCTACGCTAGGAAGTTGATTTCAACACTTCTCCCAGATCTCCCACCGATCGAGACGATTATCGATCGCATCCATCGCCTCCCAAAACCTCCTCACCTACCCGCAGAAGTACCTCGGGATACTCTGATGCGCATCCATTTCTACCACACCAAGGACATGCTCCTTACACAATCCAGACGCCTGGGACAGCTCCCACATCCATACGCAAAGCCGCTGCAACTTTTTGCTGACATCTCTTAATACACTCGTCAACAGAGACGTCAACTGCAAACAATCACAAAACCCCTCAATAATCATAAGATCCCATATCAATGGGGGTTCCCAACCGAGCTGATGGTTACCAGAAATGGAACATGCCACAATATCCATACCGTCGAAGAGGGCATAAAATTGCTCAAAACATGGGGTATCATTCCTGACGGTGACCCTCCAACCCCAGGGACCCACAAACCAAACGCGCAATCCTTCAACTCCAGTCAATCTCACCACTACAACAAATGACTTCCAAATCAGTGATGCTGTGAATCCAATCTCAGATAAGCACTCCGATTCAGTGCCTGCTCATTGCAGTTAGTTTACGAACTTTACCCTCAGCCCCATTCAGCAGTCCCTAACACACTGCTGACACCTGTTTTCCCTTACTCTCTTGTTTATCACTAACTACCTTGCTGTTTTTCTCCCTTCCTTCTTTATCCACGAGAGCTCAAGTCCATCGGATCCAGGACTTCTAACAACAACCAACCTCCTCGAGCAATTTTCCCATCTGAGTAACTGTAAGTAGTACCTTACTCCACTACCTTTACGCACCACTTTCAAAATGCCCAAATTTCTGTCACTGAATGTAAAAGGACTCAATCACCCTGCCAAAAGGACATCTCTGTGGCGAACTGCACAGGATTCTCACTGCGATATCCTGTGCATCCAAGAAACGCACTTTAAAACAAACGCCGAACCTCAGTGCTCCAATAAGCATTTTTAAAATATCTTTAAAGCCTCGGGTCCTGACAAAAAAAACGGAGTCATGATAGCCATTAAATCTTCATGCTCAATCACCCTACATGACAGCCTTCAGGATGTTGATGGTAGATATCTAGCATTGAATTGTACATTAAACAACGATAATTACACCCACTAGTAATCTACACCATGCCCCCAACAAGAAACAGATTCACTTTCTGTCCAAATTGATGAAAAAAGTCAATCGCTTTAAACAAGGACACCTTGTCATGTGTGGGGACTTTAACATAGTACCTGACAACTCCGTCGACTCTTCTTCCCACTCAACCAGAGTTACATCCCCTATGGGACCGTTCATTCAATCTCATGACCTATTTGATGTGTGGAGATGCCATCACACCACCGAAAGGGACAACTCCTATTTCTCCCCTAGACACAACTCTTACACTCGGATTGACTATTTCCTAGTGGATAAATGGACTTTGCCCAAAATCTCCTCCACAGAGATATCCACCATTACTTGGTCTGACCACGCTCCGGTTACAATGACCATAGAAGACTCGCTGAAGATTTTCCGTACACGGATATGGAGAGCGAATGCTGCGATTCTCCACTCACCGATCCATTCTTCTTATATTAGAGAGCGTTTAACAGAATACTTTAATACTAATGCAGGCATAAGGCATTCATAAGAGGGATCCTTATTCAACTTACTGCTAGAGAGAGGAGGAGGAGATCACAGCGTCTAAACACACTTACTGCCGATATTAAAACGCTAGAACACCAAAACCAAACTAATCCAGATCCATTAACCAAGACTAAATTAGACTCCCTTAGACAGGAATTAAAATCTCTCCTTCTAGAATCTTTTGAAAGAGCACATAACCATTTTAGAGCTCAACACTAGTAACAAAGCCGGAAAGGCAATGGCCAATAGAATCAAAGGTTACTATTCCAAAACGAAAATTACCCATCTATTCCACCCAGCTACTAAACAGAAACTGATAGATCCACAAGCTATTGCAGACGCAATTAGTTACTACTACAATACACTTTATAATTTAAAAGATGACACATCTGTCACACAGCCGTCTCTACCTGACATAGAGGCATTTCTCAATGAGATCAACCTCCCTAAACTGACTACAGAACAACTAGACTCCCTGAACACCCCATTTACAGATCTAGAAATCAAAAATATAATTTCATCACTTCCCTCTAACAAATCTCCTGGCCCAGATGGTCTTACAGGAGAGTATTACAAACAATTTGGAACTCCTCCTCCTCTCTCCCCCCAGAAATGCTAAGTGCCTTAATTATTACACTACCGAAGCCGGGGAAAGAGCCTACCTCTGCACAAAACTTTCAACCCATATCTCTTCTCAATGTGGACACAAAAATCTATGCCAAACTAATAGCCCACAGATTACTCAACCTAATACCCCTTCTAATACATAAGGACCAATCAGGCTTCACAAAAGGGAGGCAGACAACTGATGCCACTCGCAGAATTATCAACATAATCCATCACGCTGAGATATCTGGAACGCCTTCTCTACTCCTATCCTTGGATGCAGAGAAGGCGTTCGATGGGGTCCATTGGAAATATCTTGAAGTAACCATTGGCAAATTTGGTTTTCAGGGCCCCATTCTGGCAGCCATAATGGCTCTGTATTCCTCCCCTTCAGCACAGGTCTATGCGTCGGAGATGCTGTCTAAGCCTCTCTCCATCACTAATGGCACCCGACAAGGTTGTCCGCTCTCACCAATCATTTTTAATCTAATTATGGAACCCTTAGCAAAACATGTCAGATCCCACTCTACAATATCAGGCTTCACCATTGGTACTACAGAACACAAAATAAATTTATTTGCAGACGACGTGATAATGATGATCACAAACCCTCACTCTTCCCTGGCTTCGGTCCAATCGCTACTGAAAAGGTTTAGTACTTTATCTTACTACAAAGTTAATGAACATAAATCCTACATTCTAGGCCTGGGCATTGATGCAACCACTAGTAATCTACTCCAGACTCAATATCCTTACCCATGGGCGAAGGATAGTATTCCCTACCTCGGCATTAATCTCACCAAATCCACTAGAGGTCTTTTCGCACACAACTACACAGACGCCAAACAGATGATGCTTACTGAAACCACAAAACTCTCCAAACATGAATTCTCGTGGTCAGGCCGCCTGGCAGCCTTTAAAATGATGGTATTGCCACGGTTGCTCTACATATTTTGCACGCTTCCTATACCACTTTCATCTACCTACCTGAAATCTCTCCAATCCATCCTAAGCCAATTTGTTTGGCAAGGGAAAAAATCTAGATGTAGTCACACGAAACTTATTAAACACAGATCCGCGGGGGGAATGGGATACATAGACATCAAAGACTACTGCAATGCCACCATTCTATCACAAATGAAAGAATGGATGAATACCTCACCCAAAACTCTCTGGAGCGATATAGAAAATCACAAAACACCGGGCACAAACCTCGCCAACTGGTTATTTAGTACCTCTACACATAATCCTCACATTTTCCACTACTCACCCACTGTCCAAGTCTCAGTTAAAGTGTGGCATACACTACACAATACCAAATGGTCACACGTACTGACAAAACCACTACACGTTCCTTTAAACACCCTGAAGCTTCTTACTCCTGACTTAACACTCCCATCCTGGATTACTGACCGGGTAACATACACACAAGAACTTCGCAATCTAACAACCTGCAAATCCTTCTCACAAATAGGCAAAGACCTCAATGCACCCTCCAAAGACTTCCTCAGCTACTTCAGATTACAAAACTGCTTTAAGGCACACACATCTCTAGAAGGAAAACTACCCTTGAAACTATGGAATTACTTCTTTACAGAACACTCTAACACTAAAGGGACTTCCCTCATATACTCATTCCTACAGGAAAAAAACATGTTCAGCAAAACCAAACCTCTCCTTGACTGGAAAACTGACCTACAGACACAATTCACAGATGCCCAATGGCAACAGGCAATCACATCTATTTACAAAGCAACAACTTGCACCTTCCTTTGGGAAATCACCCAAAAAACGCTAATGAGATGGTACCTAACTCCGTCCAGACTGGCCAAATTCCCAAAACACGCTTCACACGACTGCTGGAGAAACTGTGGCCATACGGGCACCCTCCTCCACATTCTTTGGTCTTGCCCAAATGTAACCCAGCTTTGGAAAAATGTGGAATCTATACTCCCAGACATACGCCATAGTTCGGTTACAATTACTCCACACTTAGCCATTCTTAATAGAATAGAATAGAAGATTTTCCCATACACCAAAGAACAGTGATTACACACGTCCTCCTAGCTACCAAACTCTTGATCACTAGAAACTGGAAATCTGACAACATTCCCTTCCTTATGGAAGTTACTAACTTAGTACAAACCCATTTCACTTATGAAACCCTTTTGTCACACAGCAAACAATCCCATACAAAGACACTAACTCGCTGGAACCCATGGGTCCTTTGGTACTCAAAAAAGAATTAACGATTGAAGTAAGGTTTAACAATTGAATGCCCTGTCTCTCTACTCGCTTCCACTTGAAGCTCTCCCCCCCCCCTTCCCTTATCCCTCCTTGCCCCTCCTTCCTCTTGCACCCCTCCCCTCCTTACCCCACCCCTCCTCCTATCATTCCAGGTCAACTGTCCTAACCTATGTTTATAATCACTTTGTTAACAATTTTTTCTTTCTCATAGAACTTTATTCAAAAAATCGCTATTCAGACTATATTTACACTATCTAGTCTGTAAACTTACATTTACATGTTCCTGTTCTTTACTATGACTTCATAACCTGTAATATGTAAAACTCAATAAAAATTTATTGGAAAAAAAAAAAAAAAGAGATTCTTCAACGAGTAACACACGGTTCTTAGAAAAATACAAATAGGTATGCTTTATCAAATGCTACAAATAACAAACAAAAAATTGCAAGTAAAAGTACATTTTCTTCCACCAAAGTATAAATAAATAAATGCCAAATACAGACACACCATCTACACATTCCTCATTCACTCCAGTTTATCCATACTAGCGACAATGAGCCTGGAACCTGTTCACGGACTGTAGAAAAATTGTACTACTCCGAGGTGTATATATAAGTAGTAAGGCAGTCACTGTATCAAAAATAAAAATGCATAAGATGTAGATGTAACAAATTTCCCACGTACCGGCCGTTTGAATGTCAGGGATCACAGGATATCCTTATATATTCCTATAGAGTATGTCTGACTGATAGAATGCCGTATGTCCTTCCTTATGGAGGGAATATTAGAGAGCCTATGGTGACCTCAAAATTGATTTGTGGCCATAATGTAATCACAACAATTCTATGAGCTGGTTTCTCAAAACTGTAATGCGGAGTCGACTGGTCTCACCTGACTGTGGTCATCCGCTCCATCGGGATCCCTGGATGGTCCGAAGGGAATGTATGTCACCCCAGTTAGGTAATATGGCTGGTGAAAGCATCCTGTTATACATGGTTTAGAGAAACTGGTCTGTTTTGCTAAGTTTTTTCTCAATTAGCACACAGACATAGGGCCGTGAGTGTCTTTTAGCAGGTTGCTAAATTCAGGTGTGGTTACACACATATTTGACACCCTTATAGTTAGGTGAGACCGGACTTCCTTCAATTTATTATTTCAAGGAACTGTAGTCTGTTAAATATTGTGCTAAGTGGGAACGGAAGTTGGGATTCAATGGTAAACTAACTGTGAAAGGGTGTCAGGAGTTGGTGGATAAGCCTAAATTGTTAGGACCCAAAGATAAACAAAAAAAAAAAAGTATGGATTAAAAATGGCGGAATACTGGTTTGAGCAAGCTAGAATTAGAGTAGAAGGAGGGAGAACAAAAGAGAAATGCCAAGCCCAACTGCCCCTAGTGGACAAAGAGGTGGACAAAACGGTCAGCCCCTAACTATGACTGTTTTTAGACCATGGACTGAGAGTGACGTGCAGAAGGCTACTGAGCATATTAAACATCCTAAGTTTGGGGCCCCAGAAATCATTGAAAATATGGAAGGTCTCAGGAACAGTTAAAGGCTAAACAGGGTCGAAGTGGAAAGGGCCTTAAGGAGGGTTCTAGGATCACATTGGGCATCAGTAAAGGGAAATTGGGACTCCTGTGTAGTCACAGTGCCCCCTCAACAAAGAGGGGAACCACTGGCCCTTGATAGCAAAGATTTGACAGACAGATTGACTGCCTTCTATCAGAGATGCAACCTCCGATGGGTATAATGAACTGACTGGCAAAGGTTAATATGACTGTACAGGAAGACAAGGAAAGTGTCAGTGATTATCTAAATAAACTGCAAGAAGTTTTTTAAGTGTTTTCTGGGCTCCCCGAAGCTGAGGATGTGAATAATGCATATCAACAACAGCTAAAGATAGCTTTTGTTAATGGATTAAAACAGGATCACATTGGATTTACATTGTTAAAAACATGGTTACTTACCGAACTGCATCAGTTTTAGATGTTTTGCAATATGTTAAGCATTCTGAGAAGTATTTGATGGAAAAGCGATGGAAAAAAAAAAATGTGAAAGTAAAGGTTTTTGTGCAAGGTGATGAAGGAGATACCTCCTTAAGAAGGAAGCAGAGGAGGGTATAGCCCCTACAATACCCTTCTTTTTCCTGTTAAGAAGGCTCCACCTTCCACAGGCTGGAGAATGGTACAGGATTTACAAGCTGTTAACCAGGCAGTTATACCAAGGGCATAAGGTAAATAAAACTAAACTCCAGTTGTGGCAACAGCAGGTCAAATACTTAGGGTATAATATCTCAAAAGAAGGTCGACACCTGGATGAGGAGAGAATTCGAGCCCTCCTCCAGGTGCCGAAGCCAGAAACAAAGAAACAAATGATGTCTTTTTTGGGCATGACAAATTTTTGTAGAGCTTGGATCCCCGGGTATTCAACACTGACCACCCCCGTTGGTCCATGCCATACATGAGAACCCTATGGCCCCAAAGGACACTAAAAAATGGAGTGAGGAAACAGAGACAGCCTTTACTGACCTAAAACAAGTCCTTTCTAGCGCATCAGTACTAGCCTTACCAAACTATGACAAACCTTTCGAACAAACAGTAGACTCAAGGGAAGGTCACATGACATCAGTACTTACACAGTCACATGGCGGGCGTCAGAGGCCGATTGCTTGCTATCCTACAAAACTAGACAGTGTAACTAGAGCATTTCCACCCTGTGTACAGGCAATGGTAGCTGCAGCGGAAGCAGTTAAGGCCTCAATATCTATAGTGCTATATCACCCGCTGACACTCAAAGTACCACATGCATTGTCTGTTATCCTTTTACAATAAAAGATATCACATTTGAGCCCAACAAGACACCTTTCCTGTATGACAATACTTTTGACACAACCTCACTTAACAATACAGAGATGTACTACATTAAACCTATCCACACTACTACCACTTCCTACTGATGGTCTTAAACATGACTGTACTGCTGCCATCGCTGAAAAGGTACTGCCACAAAGTGATTGGAAAGATGTACCATCATCTAACCCTGACATAACACCTTTTGTTGATGGCACCAGTAAGAAAAATCCAGATGGCACAAATGTAACTGGATATGCAGTATTGACACAGGATGAAATCTTGGAAGCTAGGCCATTACCAAAACATTATTCAGCACAAGTAGCAGAACTTGTAGCACTGACAAGAGTATGCATACTATCAAAAGGAAAATCTGTAACCATAAACATTGACAGTCAATATGCATTTTCAACAGTACACGTTTTTGCACAACAATGGAAAAACAGGGGGATGGTCACCTCCAGTGGTAAGCCAATTTCACACACTGACTTCATTCTAGAACTCCTAGATGCAATACAGTTACCAAAAGAGCTTGCAATCTGCAAATGTCAAGCACACACAAAACATACAGACCCCATCTCGGAAGGAAATAAAAGGGCAGATGAAGCGGCTAAAATAGAGGCACAAGAAACACATCAAATAATGACAGAACAGGAAATCATAGAGATAGATCATACAGTCCTTACTGATATGCAGCAGATGTATCCCCTGGGGAGAAACAATATTGAAAACAAAAGGTTGCACAATAATATATAACATCTACACATCACCTGAAGGAAAGCTGGTATTGCTAAAATCCTTATTTAGGTATGCAGCAGTATTGACACATGGAGTAACTCATGTGTCAAACAGGGGAATGACTGAGATGTTAAATAAGGTATGTACAGTCTATGGCTTCACAAACTACTAAAAAACTTTTTGTTCTCAATGCATTATATGTGCAAGATACAATGCTCAAGGAGGCATAAGACCATGGAAAGGGAAGTTCCCCACACCACAACATCCATTCCAACACATTTGCATGGATTTTATTGAATTGTACAAATGTAAAAGGAATAAATATTTTTTGGTAAAGATTGATGCATTGACCAAATGGGTAGAGATATTCCCCACAGGAAGTGCTGATGCCTTAACAGTATCCAAAGCCTTACGAAAAGATATCATTCCACAATTTGGGATACCAGAGAAGATTTATAGTGATAATGGTCCACATTTTGTAAATCAGACCATAAAACAACTAACAGAAGTGATGGGTATAGAATTAAAGAATCACTGTGCATATCACCCTCAGCCAGCAGGGCTCGTAGAAAGACATAATGGAATATTAAAGAGCAAGCTAAAAAAGGCTATGTAAGAGACAGGGAAAAAATTGGATGTACTGTCTCCCACTAGCTATTTTAAGCATGCACATCACCCCCACTAAAGAGGTGCTGAGTCCATTTGAAATGACGTATGGTAGACCTTATAAAATACCTTTATTACCAAATGACACCCACACAGAGGAAGGGGAGAGAACCTTAGCAGAATACATGTTAAGGTTATTAAAACAGAAACAAATTAACCAAGAGTGTTCCATTCTAGAAGGAGAGGCCATAGGAGAAGACAAAGTACAAATCGGAGACTGGGTCCTCATCAAGGTTATCAAAAAGAAGCATTGGCACTCCCCTAAGTGGGACGGGCCATATCAAGTACTCCATACTACTTCCACCACAGTAAGAATTTCTGAAAGAACTACCTGGATTCACCAATCCCACTGTAAAAAGGTAAACATAGGCAGAGTAGGGACAGAAAGACTGAAGGAGGGGGAAAATCCAACTACAAAGGGAGGCAGATAAAAGGTCTGCTTGTCTCAACCTTGGTGAAGATAGGATGGTAGGGATTTTGTTCCTCGTGGGAGCATTGGTGACTCTAGGAGAGGCCTCTATACAGGGAGATAGGAGACATGGGAGGATAGTGGAACCAATCAATTGGGAAGAGACAGGAAGAGCATTGAACCTCACCTTTGTTGAAGGAACCACCAGTACTATACAGGTGGATTTCTGTCAGATGACAGATTGTGGAGATAAGGTAGAAGCAAGTAAGCTGACCTGGGCAGACAAACTACCTGGCTGGAACTACTGGGTGTACTACTTGGGATTCAGTCATGTGGACAACTGCAGCCCAGGATTGGGGATATGAGATCCCAGCAGCAGGAGATTTAAAGAATAGATTAACCATAACTAAAGAGGCCCACTCTCCCTGTACAGAACCAAAGAATTGCAATAAATTATTGATTTCCCTGAAGGACCCCAAACTAGAAGATCAGAGGTTATACCGTGTAGGAGCTTGGATATCGGGAACTGACCCTTTGGGAAAATTCTCCCTTGAAGTCAAACCAAAGAATGAGACAAACAAGAAGAAAGAATTAGATAATGAGGACCGACTTACAGTAGAGGTATTAGGACCCACAGTGAGATTCACCAATCTCACAGTGGAAGAAGCTATAACATTAGAAACAGGATACCAGGATAAGAAAGAATGGCTTGAATGGTTAATATATACTGCTAACACCCTTAGAAGAGAAAACTGCTTGGTCTGTGCAGGGGTCAGACCCCAGCTGGCTACAGTGCCTTTCCCCTTAAATAACAATACAGATCCAGATGGTTTAGGGTGTATGCTAAAGCTATATCAAAAAACATACAAACCGGACACCAACACTCCCTGCCACACGTTAAGTTTGTTGTTTCCCCAGGTTCAGAGACCTCAGATACCCCCTGCTGTCACGGTATACCCTGGCAACTTTACTTGTTTTGCACTTTCGGGGAATGAGAGTGGCACAGATTTGGGGTCTTTACCGGATGACTACTGCATGGAGAGGATTAACAAAATTGTAATGGGAAAAGGTGACGACTGGGTTGAGCACGACACCCAGAGGGCGGACGTTTGGTGGTTATGCGGAGATAAGAGGCTCAGAGCGCGAATCCCAGCCAATTCCCCAGCTAACAATGCCTCTGCGCTTACTGTCAGAGTCCCCTTGGAAGAAGGGTCACCGGAGGAGCAGAAGGGACACCTCTCCTGCGGGGTCTTTTGACCCCCAGATCTATATAGATGAGATTGGAGTTCCACGTGGAGTGCTGAGCGAGTTTAAGGCTAGGAACCAAGTGGCAGCTGGATTTGAGTCTATTCTCTAGTGGGTGACAGTATACAAAAATGTTGACTGGATTAACTATATATACTATAACCAACAAAGGTTTGTAAACTGCACCAGGGATACAGTTAAGGGATTGGCAGAGCAATTAGCCCCTACCTCTCTGACGGCATGGCAGAATAGGATGGCATTAGATATGGTCCTAGCAGAAAGAGGAGGGGTCTGTAAATGTTTGGTGGTATGTGTTGCACCTTTATTCCTAACAATACAGCTCCTGGAGGAACCGTGACTAGAGCCCTCGAAGGATTGACAGCTTTATCGAATAAATTATCGGAAAACTCGGGTATTAATGATCCATTCACAAATTGGCTTGAAGGTTGGTTTGGGAAATGGACTGGACTTGCCACCTCATGTTTGATCTCTATTGCTGTGGTTTTAGCCATCTTAGTCATTTGTGGATGTTGTTGTATTCCCTGTATCTGAGGACTCTCTCAAAGATTAATTGAGACAGCCAGGACCAGGATAATGTACCACACAGTTCCCCAAGGAGAAGATATCTATGATGATGCGAGTACTCCTCTCAATGAAGTAAGGTCTGAAAACCCAGTTGTGGAACGGACCTGCACTGAAGTAATACATTGAGGAAGCAAATATAGATATTAGAGGAGGGAATGAAAAGAAATATGCAAAGAATTACAGGTGATATCGACATTTGCCTTGTTTCTTATATGCTCTTTTTCTAGCTAAAATGGCGCTGACTTATTGTTTATGCAACTGGCTTAGTTCCGACCAACGCCTAAAAACATACTTAAAGAACTAGCAAAAGTTACCATAATAGGAAATCTTGTGAAAGGCACACTGGATTTGGCAATAAAGCTGACAATGCACCATGAGTCACCAGTGTGCCTTATGCCACGTACACACGAGCGGACTTTCTGGCATACTTGGTCCGGTGGACCAGAGTCTGCCGGACAATCCGACCGTGTGTAGGCTCCGGCGGACTTTTCCGGCGGACTTTTTCCCAAAAGCCCGCCGGACCTAGATTTGAAACATGTTTTAAATCTTTCCGTTGGACTCAGTTTCTGGCGGAAAGTCCGCTTGTCTGTGTGCTGGTCCGACGGAAAGCCCGCTCGTCTGTATGCTGGTCCAACGGACCAGATACGACGCAAGGGCAGGGTATTGCATTTCGCGCTCGCTGCAATAGGAAAAACAAATTTTCCTATTGCGGCTAGCGTGGGGCATACCAGGCCCTTAGGTCTGGTATAGATTATAAAGGGAAGCCCCTATGCCGAAAAAACGGCGTGAGGTCCCCCCTAAAATCCATACCAGACCCCGATCCGAGCACGCAGCCCGGCCGGTCAGGAAGGGGGGTGGGGACAAGCGAGCGCCCCCCCCCTCCTGAACCCGTACCAGGCCGCATGCCCTCAAAATGGGGGGTGGGTGCTTTGGGGGAGAGGGCGCCCTGCGGGGCCCCCCCACCCCAAAGCACCTTGTCCTCATGTTGATGAGGACAAGGGCCTCTTCCCGACAACCCTGGCCGTTGGTTGACGGGGTCTGCGGGCGGGGGGCTTATCGGAATCCGGGAGCCCCCAATAATAAGAGGACCCCCAGATCCTGGCCCCCCACCCTATGTGAATGAGTATGGGGTATATGGTACCCCTACCCATTCACCTAGTGTCAATGATAAAACACACTACACAGGTTTTTAAAATAATTTATTAAACAGCTCCGGGGGGGTCTTCCTCCGGCTTGGGGGGTCTTCTTCCGGCTTCGGGGGTCCCTCCGGTTCCTCTTCTTCCGGCGTCCGGTTGGTTCTTCTCCACTCTCTCCGGCCTCTTCTCTTGGTGTTCCAGTTCTTCGGCCGGCTCCTCCGCTGTCTTCAGGCCGCTCTCTTGCCAGCGGAGGTCCAGACTTCTGGGCTTCTTGTCTTCTTCCCTCTTCTCTTCTCCAGATGTTGACACGACGCTCTCTCCGGCTGGACTGCTCCCTGAGGGCTCCGTTGTAACTTATATAGGCGGAGTCCCTGCCCCCTTATGATGTCACAGTCCCTGGGCATGCTGGGACTGTGACGTTTTAGGGGGCGTGGTCAACATCACCCGGCGCCCCCTCCCCCAAAGCACCCACCCCCCATGTTGAGGGCATGCGGCCTGGTACGGTTCAGGAGGGGGGGGCGCTCGCTCGTCCCCACCCCCTTTCCTGACCGGCCGGGCTGCGCGCTCAGATCGGGGTCTGGTATGGATTGTAGGGGGGACGCCACGCCGTTTTTTCGGCATAGGGGCTTCCCTTTAAAATCCATACTAGACCTAAGGGCCTGGTATGACCCACAACAGGGCCCGCAAGGTGTCAATCTCGCCGATAAAAGCGGCAAGATTGACTTCCTTTTCTAGTCCCGTCGCACCTGAGTCACGTTCAAAATGAATGGACTTGTCCATGTGTGGGCAAGTCCGTTCATTCTGAAAGTCCGCAGTAACTCTGGCGAAAGTCCGTCGGAAAGACGGGCGGACTTAGCCCGCCGGAAAGTCCAGTCATGTGTGGGCAAGTCCATCCGTTTTAAAGTCCGGCGCACCTGGCGGACAAAGTCCGTCAGAAAGTGTGCCGGACCAAGTATGCCAGAAAGTCCGATCGTGTGTACGCGGCATTAGCCAATAGAAGTTTGCCAAATACTGCTATAAAACAACCTGTGTACAGTGTTTCTCTGTGACTCTGCACGGAACTCCTTGCTGTAAGAGTTCACCCCTATGTATCGATACATTTGTAATAAATCTGTCTTCTAATCAACATGACCGGAGTTGACTGATCAGTGAGAGAATGGGATTTTACTGACATCATTTAAGTTCATTTTTTTCCTCATTAATGTACACACAGCACCCCATATTTACAGAGCACGCAACCTGCCAGGCCGCAGGAAAAGAGGGGGGACGAGAGAGCGGGGGACCATGCCATTTTATTTTTTATATTTTGGCGTGGAGTTCCCCTTAAAATCCCTACCAGACCCTAAGGGCCTGGTATGGGTTTTGGGGGGACCCCATGCTGTTTTTTTTTAAATTTGTGTGTGGAGTTCCCCTTAATATTCATACCATTCGGGTGTGGTATGAACCGGCAATACATTACAGCTGCAAGCAATTTTGAGTGACATTATTCCTTTAGAAATGTTATTTTGCTGCGGTACTGTTATAAATATGGGAAAGATGTGCTACTTTACAGGCAGACTAAGGGGACCCCCAGGCATGATATTTAGAGGAATATTTCATTTTTATTGTTTCACTTTAAGCATTATTAAAATCACTGCTCCTGAAAAAACAGCCATTTTAAAAACGTATTTTTGCATTGATACATGTTCCCTGGAGCAGTACCCGGGTCCCCATACACTTTTTATGCCAATAACTTGTATAAAAGCCTTTACAATTAACACATTTGATTTTTCGTGTCCCATAGACTTTAATGCCCTGTACACACGGTCGGACTTTCCGACGGAATATGTGCGATCGGAGCTTGTTGTCGGAAATTCCGACCATGTGTGGGCTCCATCTGACTTTTTCCATCAGAATTTCCGACACACAACGTTTGAGAGCAGGCTATAAAATTTTCCGACAACAAAATCCGTTCGCGTAAATTCTGACCGGGTGTGGACAATTCCGACGCACAAAGTGCCATGCATGCTCAGAATAAATTAAGAGACGAAAGCTATTGGCTACTGCCCCGTTTATAGTCCCGACGTACGTGTTTTACGTCACCGCGTTCATAACAATTGGATTTTCCGACAAATTTGTGTGACCGTGTGTATGCAAAACAAGTTTGAGCCAACATCTGTCGGAAAAAATCCATGGATTTTGTTGTCGGAATGTCCGATCGTGTGTACAGGGCATAACAGTATTTGCATGTTCACACAAATTTTTTGTCTATTTTTTGCCTATTCGCATGTTCTGGTGCGAACCGAACCAAACCGGGGGGGGGGGGGATGTTCGGCTCATCCCTACTCTTGATGAGGGCCTGTCAGAGCTCCTTTACATCTATGAACACCTAATGTGCTGGAAGATTTTGACAGCGGGGGTGGGGACGGTTTCTGCTAAACTAGGAGACAGCAGAACAAGGGACATACCACACTGAGGGTAAATAAGGTCACTTCTGTTGATTTTTTTTTCTTTTTTAATAAACTTAGGGCCAGTTCACACCATAGAAATGCAGTCTGGATGCGTTCCAGATGCTTTTCTGCATGTGCGTTTTTGACAGGTTTTTGATGCAGGCCAGTGCAATTTCCCACCTCTTTTTTTAACTTTAAATACAGACATGTGTGTTCCAGTGGGTTTTTGGTGCGTTTATGTGCGTTCCAGTGCATTTTTCTCATTTAAAGTCCCACTTCATCTTATTACTCGATATGGGGATGGAGGTTGGCTTGAGGACATTTGGAAGTTTCACTATCTTGAAAACCATTATAACAGGGCATTTGCCCTGAATCATTTGTTTAACTGTGTTTTTTAGGGGTTGTTTTGCAGTATACAAGATGCTGTGTCCCATTTTTTCATTTACCCCCTCAGCCTTTGTTTTCCCTTTTTTGTTTTGTTTCCTTTTTTTTCCCCTCTCTCCGTTTGGGTGCAACCACGTGGTGTGTCTCTGGGGGGCCGGCCTCTGTCAGGCGGCCTTTTGTTCTGTGTCCGGGAGCTGCGAGGCACGGCTGGGATCCCTCCCCCTCCCCCCCTCGTTCTCCCTGACGTGTGGTTGGGGCGGGCTTCCCGCTATGCGTCGGCATCACGCCTCCTCGATACACACGTGACCTCTGCCTGAGTGTCACGGCGTCTGACGCTGTGTTTTCCTTCTCGTGCAGACACGTGGATGGCGGCCTCCACAGCAGCTGTGGGCGGCGGTCGCCGCTGCGCTGGAGGAATCCTCCGTCCGCATGTGTGCCTGCACCGCGTGATGCTGGGGGGAGTTATCTGATTGGGGCGGGGACTGGCCGTATATAGGGTTCCCATTTAGGCTTAGCCTGCTTTCAGGCAGCATGGAGATCACTGGGTCAGTTCCGGTTGGCCACTTCTCACCATCCTAAGGTAAGGGGGGTCTCACAGGGATACTTCTGTACTTTTTGTTGTAAGCAGGGGCCCCAGTCCTATTTTGGGGCTACATCTTATATTATTTACTTTTATTACTTTAGGACCCTATCTCCACCAAATACCAGTGTGAATCACTCATTTCTGGGGACTCCTGTGTTGTGTCTGAATCTCCTCCGGCCCCTCTCTTTGAGCTCCCTCAGCTCCCGGGCCCGGGCTATTTGGCTGCCGGCAGTTGTGGACCCCCTTAGTTTCACTACCGCGTGGCATGTGAGTACCCATTGGAGACTAGGGGTTTTGGTTCCTTCTTTGTTATTTTTCCTTTTTTTATTCATTTTTTTAAATTCATTATTTATTATTTATCTATTTATTTATTTATTTATTTATTTATTTATTTATTTATTTATTTTTTCTTCTCACCCAGTTTTTATCCCATTGTTCTTTTCCTTTGTAGACCCTGGTGCTATATCGCCCCTGAAGAGTGTTCAATACACGAAACGCGTCGGGCTTACGACATGCACCAGACAATCATATACTTACAAGTTTTTTATTACCTTATGATTCTATGCTACTTTAGTGAACATTTTCTCCAGAATAGGATTATTTTCCCTGCATCCATTTGGGTGTTGTTTACCATGTCTGCCATGTATGAGTTAGGATATGACTGCTACACGACTTGTTATGACAATCTACACTTGAACTCCAATTGTGTTATTGCACTACTATGTATCAATAAAGTTTTTTATGCAATGTTTGACTGTCCCCCTGGCCTTCTTTGCTCACCTCATCTAATGTCCCAACCCTCCTGTTTTATGTACAATTGACGATAAATGTACATCAAGGGACACTTTTTTGTCTTAGTGGTCTTATTTCTCTGCAAGCTTCATAGACAAGGTCTGTTGGGGTGAAAATAATATACTTTTTGGTCTGTTTTGATTGGAAGCCAGATACCAAGTGACTTAGAGTTTGTTTAAACTTGCAGGTGGGGGGGTGTTAAAACATGTGGTTGAGCAACATTTTTAGTACCCCCAAACCACCCCCTCTTAAGCTGAAAAGGCAGCAGACTGGGGACCAGGGATTTTCACAATGCTTTGCTTCACACCCACTGCAAAAATTATCCCCCCCTCATGTTTGCCGGGCTGTGCGTTGCTGCAGCATGGTCTCGCGCCCTAGACCTCCGAAAAATGATCCAAACATGAATAACTTTTCAGAGGCATGGCAATTTAGCCTACACCTAGCCTCTACATTGGGAACTTTGGAGCAGCAGTTTTTGTTCATGCCAAAAAGAAGATCCTTTCTTTCTGTAGTATTCTCCTGTGAATCCATGGGGACTGATGATGTGCCTTCAGGGGGTGGGTTTTTGATTTCCTAGGTTTACAGCAGGTGGGTTTAACTACTTGCTGATTGGCCTATAATAAAAATACGTAATTTGTTTGACGTTAAATACTGGGGTACGGCAGCAGCTAGCTGCAATAACCCCTGTATTTTTTTTTTACTATAGGCAAATCTCTTTCAGATAAAAGTGGTCCCGCAGTTGGATTTGGTCATTCCCGGGCCTTCCTGACAGATTGGTGAAGCCTGGGAGTAATCTGACACTGACGGTAGCTGGTTATGGAGAAGGGTGAGGCCAAGATGGAGGACCGGAGTGGCGTCATGACGTCACTACCGGTTCCTGGGTCATAGTAAATCTTTTTTTTTTTGTCAAAGTTTGTTTGTTTTATTTTATTTTATTTTTAAAGCTATTGTAAATGAGAGATTTCGGGTATTTTTGACCCCAGATCTCTCAATAAAGAGAACCTGTAATCCTTATTTCTATTACAAGAGATGTTTTCATTCCTTATAATAGGAAAAAAAGTGATCAAAAAATAAAAAATAAAGGGACAGTGTAAAAAAATAAAATAAAAAATGTAAAGCTCCCCCCATCCTTCTGTGCTCATGCGCAGAAGTGAACGCATATATAAGTCGCACAAGCATATGTAAACAGTGTTCAAGCCACACATGTGAGA
The DNA here is from genome assembly GCA_037952925.1 of Lithobates clamitans. Taxonomy (NCBI): domain Eukaryota; kingdom Metazoa; phylum Chordata; class Amphibia; order Anura; family Ranidae; genus Lithobates; species Lithobates clamitans. The sequence continues at coordinate 9,689,502 of JBBGZY010000285.1, forward strand.
TATCGGCGTGGACATTAGAGAGAGGGCAATAATTCTAGCACAGGACCTCCTCTGTTACCTCTCAACAGGTAACCTGTAAGAATGTTTATCTCAAACTGGCCACCTTCCAGCTGTTGCGAAACTACAAGTCCCATCATGCCTCTGCCTGTGGAAATCATGCTTCTAACTGTCAGCCTTGCAATGCCTCATGGGACTTGTAGTTTTGCAACAGCTGGAGGGTCACCAGTTTGAGACCCCTGGTTTAACCACTTCCGGACCAGCCACCGCAGTTTTATTGCGGCAGGTTGGCTCGGCTGGGCAAATCGGCATTACCTTACTGTATGTCGCTTTTCCTTTAGGACACTAGGGGCGCACGCGCTCCTACAGCGTGTGCCCGGAGCCAATGCGAGTGCCCGGCGGGCACCCACGATCACTTGTGACAGAGCAACAACTGGGATCTGTGTGTGTGTAAACACACAAATCCCGGTTCTTTCAGGGGGGTAGAGACAGATTGTGTGTTCATACTAAGTATGAACACAGATTTCTCTCTCTCCTCCTAGACAGTCCGATTCCCCTACAGTTATAACACAGTGAGAGAACACAGTTAACCCCTTGATTGTCCCCTAGTGTTAACCCCTTCCCTACCAGTGACATTTATACAGTAATTTGTCTGCCGCAATATCGCAGTCCCGATAAAAATCGCAGATCACTGCCATTACTAGTAAAAAAAAACAAAATAATAAAAATGCCATAAATCTATCCCCAATTTTGTAGATGCTATAACTTTTGCGCAAACCAAACAATATACACTTATTGAGATTTTTTTTTTCCTAATCAAAAATATTTAGAAGAATACATATCGGCCTAGACTGAGGAATTTTTTTTTTTTTTTTTTAATGTTGGATATTTATTTTAGCAAAAAGTAAAAGATATAGTGTTTATTTTCAAAATTGAGACTCTTCTTTTGTTTATAGCGCAAAAAATAATAAACGCAGACGTGATCAAATACCACCAAAAGAAGGTTCTATTTGTGGGAAAAAAAGGACGTCAATTTTGTTTGGGTACATCGTTGCATGACCGCGCAATTATCAGTTAAAGCGAAGCAGTGCCGTATCGCAAAAAATGGCCTGGTCATGGAGCAGCCAAATCTTCCGGGGCTGAAGTGATTAAAGTTTTGCCTATGGAAATCTTTAAGTACCATAGTTTGTCGCCATTACACAAGCATGCACAATTTTAAAGTATGACATGTTAGCTATCTATTTACTTGGCGTAACATCATTTTTAAAAATTGGGTTGTCTATGGTGTTTTCTTGCATTAAAGTTAATTAAAGTATATTTTCAAAGAAATTGCATTTGAAAGACCGTCGCACAAATACTGTGTGACATAAATATTGCAACAATCGCTATTTTATTCTCTAGGGTCTCTGCTAAAAATAATGTTTGGGGGTTATAAGTAATTTTCTTGCAAAAAAACTGATTTAAATTTTTAAACAAAAAGTTCCAGAAAAGGCTTGGTCAGCAAGTGATGATGCTGGGAATCATTCAATGCAAAATAAAAAATTTTGAAAACTGAAGGCTTAAAGCTTTTTTAGGCCTATTAAGATGAGTGCTAAATTTTAAGCTGTGGCAATGCCACATACTGTACATATGTGTTATTCTCCTCCTGTTTCCCCTTTTGTGTAATATAATATTAAAGTGGTTGTAAATTACCCCAACAACTTTGTCCCATGTAAATCAGCATAAAAACCCTAATGAACACTGCTTGTAGACATCTCCTTACTTGCTTAGTATTGTTGTAATCCTTTTTGTTCTTTAGAATGACTTCACTGAGCATGCCCAGATCTCCCCTGATTTACGGCACACTTTGTGTACTTATCTGTCTATTATCAGATCTTCCTACTGCACAACTCTGAAATCCCAGGAGACTGCATATTCACTCAGAGCTTCATACTATACCCCATGTGACCATGTGACATCACATGCAGTGTAAACTTGGGCATCAGACAGGATTACTGCAGCCTTATCAGCTGAAGCTGATAAGACTGACACAGGCAAACACTAGATAATAGGCACAAGTAAATACTATGAAATAAAACAAGTCAGCTATGAGCAGTGAAACAGGGTTGCCATAGAAACATTGGATTGAGAAGGAGGCTTGGTTAACAGTACAGGAAGTGCTCAATGTAAGGGCGGAAATACACTCTACTGTGGACTCAGAAAACAATACTTAAGATGGCACTGCCTAACCCCTGGAAACAAGTTTTTTAAAGTTTCTTTATACAGTAAGTAATATGCGATTTGGGCTGGGTTACAGTGTCTATAGTTTAATAATTACTTATTATAATGGATTAAATGAAAAGCAGCATCAGAGTGGGAGAGTTTACTTCCTCTTTTAAAGACTGGGCAATACAAGAAAGAACTAAGAGAACAGCCAGAGAAACTCAGAGAGATCTAAAAATTGAAAGTTATTGTTCATGCAGTTAAACCCTCCTATTCTGCAATAAGACAGAATGAATGTAACTACTTCCCGCCCAAGGTACGTCATATGATGTCCTTGACTTTGTGCGGGTATATCTGAATGATGCCTGCAACTACAGGCATCATTCAAATATCAGCTTTTTCAGCCGGCGATTCCCTACACCATACAAATGATCATAGCAGCTGTTCCACTGCTTGTTCGTTCTTATGGGCAGCAAGAGGGAACAACCCCCCTCACGCCGCCCTCCGGTGCTTCTACTGACTCACCGCTTCCATTGGTGAGTTGGACACAGGATCCACCGGCCCCGGATGTTTACCATAGAGATTTCCGGCAGACCAGATGGTCGCCGGAGTCTCTATGATCATTTGGGGGAATTTAAACAAATGGCGCCGCCTCGGCTGGGAAGCTGAGATCATTTTATTTTTTTTATTTCAGGCTTCCCAGCCTAGAGGTGAGATGTGGGGTCTTATTGACCCCATATCTCACTGTAAAGAGGACCGATCGTGCCATATTCCTATTACAAGGGATGTTTACATTCCTCTGTTTACACTCCTATGTATACATTGTAGATCGCCATTCTGACAGTAGGGAAGTGATGGAATTTGTGTCCCTGCAAAGCAGGGAATATATTACATCTGTTCCCCTAGTAGGAGCAACCAACACAGTATAGTAAAACACTGGTTGGGTGCACAGTTAACCCTTTAATCACCCCTGATGTTAAACCCCTCCCAGCCTGTGTCATTAGTACAGTGACAGTGCATATTTTTAGCACTGATCGTTTTATTAGAGTCGCTGGTCCCCAAAAAATGTCTAAATTGTCAGCCAGTGTCAGAATGTCCACCACAATATTGCAATCGTTGATCACCACAATTACTAGTAATAAATAAATAAAAATATCCCATAGTTTGTAGATGCTATAACTTCTGCGCAAACCAATCAACATACGCTTACTGGGATTTTTTTTTGAAGATGTAGCAGAATATATATTGGCCTAAATTTATAAAGACATTTTTAACTTTTTATTACCATTTTTTTTATTGGATAGGTTTTATAGCAAAAAGTAAAAAAATACAGTTTTCTTTTTTTTCAAAATTGTCGTTTTTTTTTTGTTTATAGCGCAAAAAATAAAAAACTCAGAGGTGATCAAATTCCACCAAAAGAAAGGTCTATTTGTGGGGAAAAAAAGGACATACATTTTATTTGGGTACAGTGTTGCATTATCGTGCAACTGTCAGTTAAATTAATGTAGTAACGTATCGCAAAAAATGGCCTGGTCATTAAAGCAGAGTTCCGCTTAAAAAAAAAAATTAAAAGTCAGCAGCTACAAATACTGCAGCTGCTGACTTTTAAGACACTTACCTGTCCCAGGGTCCAGTGATGCGAGGGATCGAAGCCCCGCTCGTCTCCCCCTCCGCTCGGCGGCACCGGCATTGTAACTGTGGGCGCCCGGCTGTGGCTTCACAGCCAGGCACCCACTGCGCATGCGCAAGCTGCGTGCCGTGACTGGCCGCGCAATCATCTGGGACCTGTGACATGTCCCAGGTGATTGCCTAGAGGGAGGGGGGAGAAGTGATCTTCCTTCCGGCGCCGAGGGTGCGCCAGAAGGAAGTGGGAACTGGAACCCTATGAAAGGAGGGTATCTGCTCCCTCCCCAAAAAAATGACATGCCAAATGTGGCATGTCAGGGGGTCACCTTCTCTTAAAGCGGAAGTTCCATTTTTGGGTGCAACGCCGCTTTAAGGGGGGTAAATCTTCCAGAGGTATTAATATTGCAGGCAGGACAGGCATAATGAATTTCCCTGCTGGAGGCAGAACAATGACATTAAACATTTCTGGCCTCTCCATCCCATGTTGTTACTCATTTAGACTTGTGGCTGGAGGGCATCACAAATATGTGGTTGAGCCATGTTTTCAGTGCCCCCCAAACACCCCCAGACAGTAGTGTTGATGTGCCCTGATCACAATGCTTTGCAAATACATAGAAAACTATCACTTCTGACAAGTTTTTTGGGATTACTTTTCAAATGAGGAAGCATGGCAAACATCCCACAACCGTGTGCAATGCACACAGTTGTGGCATGTTTGTGGGGCAATTACCGGGTTAACAAACGCAGTGAGGAGGCATCACATCACCTCCTCGCCACCACTTCTCAGAGGAGCGGTGGTTTAGACGCAAGTCTAGCCTTAGCCTAGCAGTGTACTGTATGCTTGTGATATTGCTTTCAAAACTGTACAGTATTTATTCCTTACTGTCTACTTTAAAGTAAAGAATCTATTTAAAAAAATGTAATATTCTGCAGTGTCCTAAACTAAGTGTGGCGAGCTGTGTACATAATTTAAATAAAATGGGAATGGGGTGTAAAAGGTGGGAATGAGGCCCATATGACATTTGGTCTGGAAAGACATTTAAGTCATAATCTTCTCTCCTCCTCGCACACACAAAAATTGCAATTAGACTGTTCCATATAATATGGCTTTTCTAAGAACTATTTATTTGTGAGCATTTGAAGGTCCTAGTGTCAAAAAACTTTCTAGATAATTAACATAATCTCCCTGTCACAGTGGGTGATCAAATCTACCAACGTTTTTAAAAAAATATTTTCAGCAAATGTACTCACAAATTTAACATAGATTTCCAAATACATTTTTATATGCAATGAATGTATTAGCATTTACAATAAAAAAGCAGTCAGAATAAAGATATTTTGGTACTTTTCCCCATAATGCATGCACAATACAAGAGACTCTACAGACACTTCAGAATCTAATTTTTTAATTGATGTAAACATAAGAGATACTGGGTGGTAACGCCTTTGCTTCATCTTTCTTCTGCAGAAATGCTGAGTACATCTCGATAGATAGTACATTAGCTCTTTAATGCTAGTCAACAGGCCATAATGCATTAATCTGTGAAACATTTTTTTCATGTGATAACAGTAAATTTGAATTAAATGAACATTAAACTGTGTCTAAACTCATAGTTTGCTCAACCTCAAAAGTAATAATATTTCCCTTACACTAATGTATGTATGTGGAAACAAATACATTTAGTTATATTGTCGAATGTTTTCAAGACAGTTTGTTGTCATAGGTGGGTGCATTAGGACAGCATTAGGCTGTGCCCCTCCAAAGTTCAAACACATGTGTGTGTGTGTTTATGTACAGTATATGTACAGTATATATATTTATAAATATATATATATATATATATATATATATATATATATATATTGGATGAGCCGAACACCCCACCCCCCCAGTTTGGTTTGCAGCAGAACATGCGAACAGGCAAAAAATTTGGGCGTACATGCCAAAACCGTTAGAGTCTATGGGACACGAACATGAAAAATCAAAAGTGCTCATTTTAACCACTTCAGCCCCGGAAGGATTTACCCCCTTCCTGACCAGAGCACTTTTTACAATTTGGCACTGCGTCGCTTTAACTGCTAATTGCGCGGTCATGCAATGCTGTACCCAAACTAAATTTGCGTCCTTTTCTTCCCACAAATAGAGCTTTCTTTTGTCGGTATTTGATCACCTCTGTGGTTTTTATTTTTTGCGCTATAAACCGAAAAAGACCGAATATTTTGAAAAAAAATGATATTTTCTACTTTTTGTTATAAAAAAAAATCCAATAAACTCAATTTTAGTCATACATTTAGGCCAAAATGTATTCGGCCACATGTCTTTGGTAAAAAAAATGTCAATAAGCGTATATTTATTGGTTTACGCAAAAGTTATAGTGTCTACAAACTAGGGTACATTTTCTGGAATTTACACAGCTTTTAGTTTATGACTGCCTATGTCATTTCTTGAGGTGCTAAAATGGCAGGGCAGTACAAACCCCCCCCCAAAATGACCCCATTTTGGAAAGTAGACACCCAAAGGAAATTGCTGAGAGGCATGTTGAGCGCATTGAATATTAATTTTTTTGTCCCAAGTGATTGAATAATGACAAAAAAAAAAATTACAAAAAGTTGTTACTAAATGATATATTGCTCACATAGGCCATGGGCGTATGTGGAATTGCACCCCAAAATACATTTAGCTGCTTCTCCTGAGTATTGGGATACCACATATGTGGGACTTTCTGGGAGCCTAGCCGCGTACGGGGCCCCGAAAACCAAGCACCGCCTTCAGGATTTCTAAGGGTGTAAATTTTTTATTTCACTCCTCACTACCTATCACAGTTTTGAAGGCCATACAATGCCAAGATGGCACAAACCCCCCAAATTACCCCATTTTGGAAAGTAGACACCCCAAGCTATTTGCTGAGAGGCATATATATATCTTTATATATATATATCTATATATATTGGATGAGCCGAACACCCCACCCCCCAGTTTGGTTTGCAGCAGAACATGCGAACAGGCAAAAAATTTGGGCGTACATGCCAAAACCGTTAGGGTCTATGGGACACGAACATGAAAAATCAAAAGTGCTCATTTTAACCACTTCAGCCCCGGAAGGATTTACCCCCTTCCTGACCAGAGCACTTTTTACAATTTGGCACTGCGTCGCTTTAACTGCTAATTGCGCGGTCATGCAATGCTGTACCCAAACTAAATTTGCGTCCTTTTCTTCCCACAAATAGAGCTTTCTTTTGTCGGTATTTGATCACCTCTGTGGTTTTTATTTTTTGCGCTATAAACGGAAAAAGACCGAACATTTTGAAAAAAATGCTATTTTCTACTTTTTGTTATAAAAAAAAATCCAATAAACTCAATTTTAGTCATACATTTAGGCCAAAATGTATTCGGCCACATGTCTTTGGTAAAAAAAATGTCAATAAGCGTATATTTATTGGTTTACGCAAAAGTTATAGTGTCTACAAACTAGGGTACATTTTCTGGAATTTACACAGCTTTTAGTTTATGACTGCCTATGTCATTTCTTGAGGTGCTAAAATGGCAGGGCAGTACAAACCCCCCCCCCCCCCAAATGACCCCATTTTGGAAAGTAGACACCCAAAGGAAATTGCTGAGAGGAATGTTGAGCCCATTGAATATTAATTTTTTTGTCCCAAGTGATTGAATAATGACAAAAAAGTTGTTACTAAATGATATATTGCTCACACAGGCCATGGGCATATGTGGAATTGCACCCCAAAATAAATTTAGCTGCTTCTCCTGAGTATGGGGATACCACATGTGTGGGACTTTCTGGGAGCCTAGCCGCGTACGGGGCCCCGAAACCAAGCACCGCCTTCAGGATTTCTAAGGGCGTAAATTTTTGATTTCACTCCTCACTACCTATAACAGTTTTGAAGGCCATAAAATGCCAAGATGGCACAACCCCCCCCAATGACCCCATTTTGGAAAGTAGACACCCCAAGCTATTTGCTGAGAGGCATGTTGAGTCCATGGAATATTTTATATTTTGCCAAAAGTTGCAGGAAAATGACAAACTTTTTTTTTTTTGCACAAAGTTGTCACTAAATGATATATTGCTCACACAGGCCATCGGCATATGTGAAATTGCACCCCAAAATACATTCTGCTAATTCTCCTGAGTACGGGGATACCACATGTGTGGGACTTTTTGGTAACCTAGCTGCGTACGGGGCCCCGAAAACCAAGCCACACCTTCAGAATTTCGAAGGGCGTAAAGTTTTGATTTCACTTCTCACTACCTATAACAGTTTTGAAGGCCATAAAATGCCCAGATGACACAAAACCTCCCAAATGACCCCATTTTGGAAAGTAGACACCTCAAGCTATTTGCTGAGAGGCATGTTGAGTCCATAGAATATTTTATATTTTGACACAAGTTGCGGGAAAGTGACAATTTATTTTTTTTTTTGCACAAAGTTGTCACTAAATGATATATTGCTCAAACATGCCATGGGCATATGTGGAATTGCACCCCAAAATACATTCTGCTGCTTCTCCTGAGTAGGGGGATACCACATGTGTGGGACTTTTTGGGAGCCTAGCTGCACACGGGGCCCCGAAAACCAATCACCGCCTTCAGGATTTCTAAGGGCGTAAATTTTTGATTCACTCCTCACTACCTATCAACGTTTCGAAGGCCATAAAATGCCAAGATAGCACAAACCCCCCCCAAATGACCCCATTTTGGAAAGTAGACACCCCAAGCTATTTGCTGAGAGGCATGGTGAGTATTTTGCAGCTCTCATTTGTTTTTGAAAATGAAGAAAGACAAGAAAAAAAATTTTTTTGTTTCTTTTTTCAATTTTGAAAATTTTGTGACAAAAAGTGAGGTCTGCAAAATACTCACTATACCTCTCAGCAAATAGCTTGGGGTGTCTACTTTCCAAAATAGGGTCATTTGGGGGGGGGGTTGTGCCATCTGGGCATTCCATGGCCTCCGAAACTGTGATAGGCAGTGAAGAGTGAAATCAAAAATGTACGCCCTTAGAAAGCCTGAAGACGGTGCTTGGTTTTCGGGGTCCCGAAGGAGAAGCAACAGAATGTAGTTTGGGGTGTAATTTCACATATTCCCATGGCATGTTTGAGAAATATATCATTTAGTGACAACTTTGTTCAAAAAAAAAAAATTGTCTTTTTCCCGCAACTTGTGTCACAATATAAAATATTCCATGGACTCGACATGCCTCTCAGCAAATAGCTTTGAACTGTCCTGGCATTTTCTGCACAACATTTAGAAGCTTATGTCACACATCACCCACTCTTCTAACCACTTGAAGACAAAGCCCTTTCTGATACTTTTTGTTTACATGAAAAAAATATTTTTTTTTGCAAGAAAATTACCTTGAACCCCCAAACATTATATATTTTTTTTAAAGAAAATGCCCTACAGATTAAAATGGTGGGTGTTTCATTTTTTTTTCACACAGTATTCGCGAAGCGATTTTTCAAACGCATTTTTTTGGGAAAAAACACACTTTTTAAAATTTTAATGCACTAAAACACACTATATTGCCCAAATGTTTGATGAAATAAAAAAGATGATCTTAGGCAGAGTACATGGATACCAAACATGACATGCTTTAAAATTGCGCACAAACGTGCAGTGGCGACAAACTAAATACTTTAAAAGCCTTTACAGGTTACCACTTTAGATTTACAGAGGAGGTTTACTGCTAAAATTACTGCCCTCGTTTTGACCTTCGCAGTGATACCTCAAATGCATGGTGCAATTGCTGTTTAGATTTGACGCCAGACCGACGCTTGCATTCGCCTTTGCGCGAGAGTAGGGGGGGACAGGGGTGCTTTTTTTTTTTTCTTTTTTTTTTTTTGCTTTTGTATCTTATTTTTAAACTGTTCCTTTCATTTTTTTTAATCATTTTTATTGTTATCTCAGGGAATGTAAATATCCCCTATGATAGCAATAGGTAGTGACAGGTACTCTTTTTTGAAAAAACTGGGGTCTATTAGACCCTAGATCTCTCCTCTGCCCTCAAAGCATCTGACCACACCAAGATCGGTGTGGTAAAATGCTTTCCCAATTTCCCAATGGCGCTGTTTACAACCGGCGAAATCTAAGTCATGAAATGCTCGTAGCTTCCAGTTTCTTAGGACATAGATATGTTTGGAGCCACTCTGGCCTCTGATCAGCTCTAGGGTCGGCTGGCTGAATCACCGGCTGCATTCTTGGGTTCCCTGTTGGGACCTGAGAGCCAGAGAAAGACATGGAAGACGGTGGGGGGGGCATTCCCTCCCACTGCTTGTAAAAGCAGTCTAGAGGCTAATTAGCTGCTAGGATTGCTTTTACGTGAAAGCCGACTGCTGGCTGAAAAAATGATACCATGATGATACCTAAACCTGCAGGCATCATTCTGGTATAACCACTCAAAGTCCAGCAACATACCAGTACGTTCCTGGTCCTTGTTGGGCATATATTGTAAAAATTTTTTCATGCAGCCTGTGGGCTGAACGAAAAAAAGAGATTGTTCGGTGGGTATGCCCACCATTAGAATACCTCCCTTCATCCACCCACTTCTAATGATGTATATATACCGTATATATATGCCGAAGCATGGGGGCATCCTCCCGTAAAAGTTAGGAGCAAATCGCTCCTTTGCCCTCTGCTGCCCCCATGCTTCGGCATATATGCTGAAGTATGTAACTGTGGTGGTGAAAACACCTCCGACAGCGCTGGAGTCACGGCTTTATGTATCGTGGGAGCAAACGCTGTTGCTGTCAAGATGAATAAATCCGCGCTGCAACTGAATGGTGTACCTGCTAAGCAAATGATGGTTAACAATAAAACAAAGTAACATTACAGTATAACAGTAAGACTTACCATACCTGCAAAGCAAATACAAAAAAAAACATAGTAAAAAATAAAACATTTAACGCAACCTGTGCCTAAAATATATATATGCCGAAGCATGGCGGCATCCTCCCACAAAAGGTAGGAGCAAATCACTCCTCCGCCCACTGCTGCCCCCACGCTTCGGCATATAAGCTGAAGTATGTAACTGTGGTGGTGAAGTCACCTCCGACAGCGCTGGAGTCACGGCTTTATGTATCGTGGGAGCAAACGCTGTTGCTGTCAAGATAAATAAATCCGCTCTGCAGCTGAATGGCGTACCTGAAAACAAAAAAATGGTTACCAATAACACACAGTAAACAGTAAAGTATAAAAAAATTACATATCTGAAAAGCAAACATGGTAAAACATAATAATAATAAAACATTGCAGAATAGAATACAGTTTAAAAGAGCAGAACAATAGAGAGAGAATAGAGAGAGAGAGAACAATAAAAACGACAACTATTTTTGTTTTTTTTATTTTATATTTTTTTGTGTTTTTATTTTTTTTACTTTTTTTTTTTTTACACTTTTTTTTGCAACTATAACTTTTGTAACTGGTACCAGGTTCGGGTCTCTCAAAATGCGATGGCATCTTGGGAGACCCTGTGTTAGTGTGCCTAGTCTGTGCAGTGCTGTACCCTACGCTAATACTCAACTAGTGAATGGTAGCGTTCAAAACATTCACCAATGCATAGACCAGGATTGTCAGTACAGGAGGGACAATAATACCGGGTGTCACGCCTATATCCGCGCTTGCTGCAGACACGACATCTTCTTTGGGGGGCTTGTTGGGTAGGGGTACTCGGGAGGACATAAGGAAAATGGCTCACATTCAGCCGGCTTACTGCATTTGGTTGGGGAAGGTGAGGTGGAGCACCGTCTGGATACGGAAGGGCTCTGACGATCTCTTCCTGGAATTTAAGGAAGGATCCAGTCCGTCCTGAAGCTCTGTCTAGCACATGAGCGTTCAGCAAAGCCAGTTGAAATAATAGGATTTTTTAAAACAGCTTACCTGTAAAATCCTTTTCTTTCGAAGGACATCACGGGACACAGAGCCACAGTAATTACTGATGGGTTATATAGGGTATCACTGGTGATTGGATACTGGCACACCCTATCAGGAAGTTCAACCCCCTACATAATCCCTCCCCTTGCAGGGATACCTCAGTTTTGTAGCCAAGCAATATAGTGTATTAGAAGAGGGGCGGGACCTCTGTGTCCCGTGATGTCCTTTGAAAGAAAAGGATTTTACAGGTAAGCTGTTTTAAAAAATCCTATTTTCTTTCTCGAACATCATGGGACACAGAGCCACAGTAATTACTGATGGGATGTCCCAGAGCAATGCTACCTGAGGGGGGGGAACCACGACCAAGTAGGGTGCAATCAGACCAGAGGACCCTGTACCGCTGCCTGCAGCACACTACGCCCAAAGGCGATATCCTCATGCCTTCTCACATCCACCTGATAGAATCTGGTGAATGTATGAACTGAAGACCAGGTTGCGGCCTTGCAGATTTGAGCCATAGAGGCCCGGTGATGCACTGCCCAAGAAGCACCAATAGCCCTTGTGGAATGTGCCCTGATCTGAAACGGAGGAATCTTCTGTTTCAAACCGTAAGCTTGAATGATCAATTGTCAAATCCATTTAGAAATGGTAGCTTTTGACGCTGCCTGTCCTCTATTGGGACCCTATGGCAGCACAAACAAAACATCCGTCTTGCGGATCTGAGCAGTTGCCCCGAGATAGGCCTTAACTGCTCTTACTACATTCAATGAATGTAGAGATCTCTCTTCCGGAGGAAGGGATCTGGAAAAAAGGAAGGCAGAACAATGTCTTGGTTTAAATGAAAATCAGAAACCACCTTCGGTAAAAAAACTAAGATGAGGGCGCAGTACCACTCTATCCTTGTGTATAATCAAATAAGGCTCCTTACAGGAAAGGGCTGCTAATTCTGAAACTTTACTAGCAGAAGACATGGCCACCAGAAAAATTAACTTCCTTGTCAACAAGACCAAAGGAATCTGACTTATTGGTTCAAAAGGCTGTTTCTGTAACACAGCCAGAACCAAGCTTAAGTCCCAGGGGTTTAGGGGCGCTTTAACCGGAGGATTAAGACGCATCACCCCCTGCATAAAGCTTCGGACCAAAGAATGCGAAGCAAGTGGCCGCTGAAATAATACTGATAGGGGGGCGTGGCCTGCAGCGGAGCCGGATGGTCGCATAATCCCGCAGCTCCGTCTACCCAGGGACACAGCGGCACCAAGCAACCTGATCCCAGCATCATCTCACCCCGTTTTCACGGCGGTTCAGACCGGGATACAGCCGGGACGATGCCTAATAAACGGCGGAACGATAGCCGACCCCAGCGCCTGACAGACTTTTATTCCATCACAGAAGCTGGAGATAAGCAAGATGGCGCCGAGGCCTATACACCGCGGACGGCCTCAAACACTAAAAGCACATCAAAACAGGGCAATCGCCACTCCAAAGCAGCATCCCCTAATAATCCACACTCCTGTCCCTCTACCCCATCATCAAATAGCCCAGCTAAGTCCAAGCCCAGACTGGATGGCACTACATGGGGTTCGCCGGTGAGCCCTGCAACAGAATCAGGGGAGGACACGAGGGAGATGCCTGACTCCATTGAAACCTTCCCCACACAGAATCTACCAGTGATGGACACAGTACTAAAAGACATGCTAATGTCCCTGAGAAGCACTATCCAGACGGATATGGCTTCATGTATGAGCAGATTCAACAAGGATATCCAAGTAATAGGGGACAGAGTAGATCATGTGGAGGTTAAAATGGGAGAGTATGCTCACACCATAAACGATCTGGTTGATGCATATGAAGTTAAAGAAGGGGAAAATGAATGGATTAAAGCAAAATTGGCCGATTTGGAGGACAGGTCGAGAAGGAATAACTTGAAAATCAGAGGAATACCAGAGTCAGTACTTCCTTCCGACCTGCGTTCCTATGCTGCGACTTTATTCAAAGTTCTTCTCCGAGGCCTTACTGAATTAGATGTCACAATAGACAGAATTCATCGTTTACCTAAACCATCCCACCTATCTGAGCATATACCGAGGGATGTGTTATTACGTTTACACTTCTTTCATGTTAAAGAAAATTTAATGCAACATATGAGAAAGCAGGAACAATTACCACCAACCTATCAGAATCTGCAATTTTTTGCTGATCTATCACAGCACACGCTTCTGAAAAGGAAAAATCTGAACACAGTAACCAAAGTTTTGAGGAACCATAAAATTCCTTACAGATGGGGATACCCAACCAAAATTACTGTGACCAGAGAAAATCGCACTCATGTTATATCGTCCTTAGATAAGGGCCTTGCCTTATTGAGAGAATGGGGCATTCTCCTGGAATCAGAGGAAACTTCCCCAACCACCAGCACACCACGCCAAATTGAAGGCGAATGGAAAGAAGTCACTGCTAAAAATGCGAAATCCCATGCTTAAATACCAGCGGAAACCTTTTTCAGCACCCTATTCCCTGGAGGTGGCGAAACACGGGATTTATAGGCTAAACTAAAACCCCCTAATACCAATTAGCAGCAACAGCTGCCTAAGTGTGCATTGCACTAGTTATCTACGTTGCACCATGTTAAGTGCACTACAGTTATCTTATCCGTTTCACTTTCTTATTTGTTTTCTTTTTATATTTTTCTTATTTGTTTTTTGGGATATCGATGACGTCAACCCAAAAGAAGGAACACTACAACAACCCTCAACCTCAACTGTGTTCTCTCATACGAAAACATCTCTTCAACAGCCACACGCAGGTATGGTTAATTTCTATTTCGCACATTACAACTACACCACAAAGATAACACGTGATACCAGCAAGGAAAAGAATTGGTTTAAGATCCCTCCAAGATCCTGAAGCGCTTTAAAACCCACCAAAATGTCAATTAATTTTTTATCTATTAACGCAAAGGGACTCAATCACCCGGCAAAACGCCATGGACTGAGGCACTTCTACATGACAGTGATATAGTCTGTGTACAAGAGACCCACTTCAGCGCAACAGCGCCACCTAAATGTACACACAAGAAATATCCTTTCATCACCACTGCCAACGCGAATTCCAAAACTAAAGGAGTGATGATAGCTATCAGAGACTCAATAGCATTTAAAATACATGAAGAAATTAAAGATCCGAACGGCAGATTCTTATTTCTCACGTGCGATCTAAATTTAACTACTTATACGATAGTCACAGTGTACTCACCTAACAAGCGACAAGTCCATTTCTTCAACAAATTAATGAAAAAAATTATTACCCATCTTCGAGGCCTGCTTATAATTTGTGGTGACTTCAATACTATCTCTGATCCAGAAATAGACTCAACATCTCACCCAAAACGCAAAGTTCCAAAGCTACTCCCAGCAATCCACAACCACAATCTTTATGATGCCTGGAGATGCTTCCACGCTAGTGAAAGGGACTTTACCTACTTCTCTCCACCACATCATACTTATACAAGGATCGACATGTTCCTAATAGACCAATGGGTCCTATTCCAAACCACATCCACTACTATCAACACAATATCATGGTCCGATCACGCCTCTATTGTCCTTTCTATAACTGACCAGACATCCTCCAAGCAGAAACCAATGTGGCGGCTGAACCCCTTTTTACTACAACAGGAGGAATACAAGATGACTATCCAAACCCGTTTAAAAAAAATTTTCACCACTAACGAAGGATCAGTCCAGGACCCTTTTATATTATGGAATGCCCATAAGGCGTATATGAGGGGTATATTGATACAGTTGGGGGCTAGGGCAAAGAGGCAGAGACAAAAACGGCTAACAGAAATAACTGAAAATATATCGATTCTAGAGACCCAAAATAAAAATACAACCACCCCAGCACTAACCAAACAAATATCGCAACTTAGACAGGATCTTAGACTATTATTACTAGATAATTTTGAAAAATGCTCCCGTAGATTAAAAATGAAATACTATGTTCAAGGAAACAAAGCAGGGAAACTACTAGCACAAAACTTAAAAGGACTTAGATATAGAACTAAAATACCCTCCATAATGCACCCAGAAACTAAACAAAAAGTATTTCACCCTCAGGAAATAGCTGATGCCTTTAGTTTCTACTATGGAACACTATATAATTTAAAAGATGACCCCAACACAATACAACCCAAAACTGAAGATATTAAAGACTTTCTTTCCAAAATAAAAATACCAAAATTGACCGAAACACAAACTCAATCCTTAAATCAACCATTTACACTTCAGGAACTACATAATACGATAAGTTCCCTCCCATCAAACAAATCTCCAGGTCCTGATGGTTTTAGTGGAGAATATTATAGAGAATTCATAAACTACCTATCCCCATTTTTACTCCGAGTTTGTGACTCTGCCGCTGTCTCTGCCTCTTTCCCTCCCGAAATGTTAGAAGCTCTTGTTGTCACGTTGCCGAAGCCAGGGAAGGATCCTAATTCACCGACAAACTTTAGACCGATTTCACTTTTAAACATCGATTTAAAGATATATGCTAAGCTTATAGCAATGCGTCTAATAGCCATATTGCCTAAACTCATTCATCCTGACCAAACAGGTTTTACTCAAAACAGACAAACCTCCGATGCTACCCGTAGATTGGTGAATATCATTCACATGGCAGAACTACAGAAAAGGCCTTCTCTGCTTCTTACCCTGGATGTAGAGAAGGCCTTCGATCGCATACATTGGCAATATCTGGCCGAAATTTTAAGATCATTTGGGTTCGATGGAAGGATATTCACGGCTATATTGGCCTTATATTCTAAACCATCAGCTAGAGTATATATGACTGGTGTCCTGTCTACCCCCTTTACCATATCAAACGGCACCAGGCAGGGGTGCCCACTGTCCCCTTTAATCTTTAACCTTTTGATGGAACCCCTGGCCTTATACATTAGAAACCACCCTCATATTAAAGGCTTCCCAACTAATGGAGGAGACCATACTATCAGCTTATTTGCTGACGATATCATTTTGATATTAACTGAAGCGGGTCCTTCGCTGGCAGCGGCATACGAAACCTTGACTATGTTTAATAGAATATCTTATTATAAGATTAACGAAAGCAAATCCCATATACTGGGTCTAGGAATAGACAAACACACAGAAAACAGTCTTAAGGCTCAATATCCATTTTCTTGGAATGCAGAAGGTATACAGTATCTTGGCATCACCTTGACGGCAAGGACTGAACAATTGTTTGAAGCTCTTTTTTAAACCAACTCCCCACTAAGTTAGAAGCCATCTCCAAAACCGAATTGACTTGGTCGGGAAGGTTGGCAGCATTCAAAATGAATATACTACCACAATTTCTTTATTTATTCCGCACCCTCCCCATCCCGGCCCCAAACTCTTTTTTCTGCAGGGCACAATCACTAGTCAATAAATATCTATGGCTGTCAGGAAAAGCCCTCTTGCAGTTTTCCCAGCAGATTGAGGATTAAACGAATGCCTGTGCATAGAAGTGCCATCCGGCGCTCGCGGACGCGCAATAGCGCCAATGGCGCTAATAGTGCTAACAAACGTACGCACATGCGCAATAGCACCAATAGCTCTAATAGTGCTAACAAACGTAAGTGCATGCGCAATAGCGCCACTAGCCTGTGGAAGACTGTTTCAATGCTGCCTTGCTGTCTGGTCTACAGCGTTTCCTGAGACCCCTGCTACCTTGTTACCAGTTTTCCTGTATCCAGTACTTACTTGGCTTGTTCCTGACTTACCTGCTTGCTGCCCGCCCCGATCTTGGTTTGGACTCTGACTATTCTCTTGGTTTGCCCTTCTGTACCTGATCTGCCCGCCAGTACCTTGACCCGGCTTGTCTGCACCTCCCTGCTGTCTGCAACCTGCTGCAGGACTACAGTGCACCTCCCTGCTGTCTGCAACCTGCTACAGGACTACAGTGCACCTCCCTGCTGTCTGCAACCTGCTACAGGACTACAGTGCACCTCCCTGCTGTCTGCAACCTGCTACAGGACTACAGTGCACCTCCCTGCTGTCTGCAACCTGCTACAGGACTACAGTGCACCTCCCTACTGTCTGCAACCTGCTACAGGACTGACTACAGGATCCTGCCTCCTGCTTCAGTGTTCCAGTCAGGCACTTGTGCCCCTCTGTACTTTCGAGTCCCTGTTCACACCTTCAGGGGTTCTTAAGTCAGAGGTATACGAGAGGCCGTTCTCTGCATTCCGGGCTCCACCTACCAGGTACGTGACAGTGGCAAGGGAAAAGAGCCAGATGTGCCTTTCAGAAATTGATCAAAGCCAGAAATGTGGGAGGAGTGGGACATGTCCTTATAAAAGATTATCACCAAGCAGCCATTCTAGCACAGATTCGCCAATGGTTCTCACAAAACCACATACCCAGATGGTATGAATTAGAAAACCAACAAAGTCCAAACAGTAAAATATCAGACCTACTCATGGCAAGCTCCTTTATGACACAAACGATCAGAGACACCTCACCCACCATCATAGCAGCTCTAGGTGCCTGGAAATCTCTTTTAAATACCCCAATATATGATACCCCACATAAAATAGTACCTTTACCCATATCATCCCTGCAACTTTTAATACCCAACTTAAAGGTTAAACATTGGAAATCTAAAGGTATTATTAACGTCACAGATCTCCAGGTAGGCCCATCTGTCAAAACTTTTAGATCACTCCAAATAGAGTATAACTTAAATGATAAAGATCTATATACATACCTCCAAATTTCACACTTATTAGCAAAAATACCTACGCCATCAATTAAGCTACCTTAGAAAATAGCTTTATACCTATTGAACCCCACCACTGCCATCAAAGGCATCTCATTATTTTACAACACTTTGAATCACAAAACAATCTTTGTTAAATCAACTTCCATGAAAACATGGGAGATGGACATGTCAACCATATATTCGACTGAACAGTGGAACAAGGCGTTGACATCCACCTATAAGTCCACCAAGAGTGCTAACTTATGGGCACTTTATCAAAAAATATTACTGAGATGGTACTTAACACCCTCGAAAATAGCATGGTTCGACCCACAAACGTCACCATTATGCTGGAGACAATGTGGTCACAGAGGTTCACTGATCCACATATTCTGGAAATGCCCAATAATACAGCCCACTTGGTCATCCATTTTAACATAATAAACCAAATTACCAAAACCAATAGGAAACCAGAATTAGCTATTTTATCTCTAGGAATTGAAATGATCTCCCCCCCATTGAGAAATATAGTAACACACATATTATTAGCTATGAGATTAGAAATCACTAGACATTGGAAACAAATAGCTATACCAACTTATACTGAAATAATAAGAACCATTAATTTACACATATCATATGAAATAATGTTTGTCACGTCCCAAAATAATACTAAGTCTTTGCACTCACTCTGGAAGCCATGGTTAGACTGGTATAAACTAAATAAAGTCTAAAACACAACACCCAATACCTACCTAAATGGTAACTTATGTTCCTCTTTGTTAAATATATCCCAATGTTAACTCACAAACCATGTTGACTACTAGCTCAAAGTTATGTGAATGAGACACTAAAATCTCTTTAGACAGCAGTTACTGAATATAAACCACAATACCCGAAATGGAGAGGAGGGGGGCACGGCCTCGTGGGCGTGCAGGACGTTTGTCTGTCCTTCTCTAGCACCGCAGTTTGTCCCCAGTTGGGGCGGTGAGGGAGAGGGGGAGATGGGGCGCGTGCCGCGGGGTATGGAGCACCACAATGGTATTAGTGGAACCATGGCTGCATTTCAGGTTGCGGTTAGGGGGCCCACACTTAGTTATACAACGTTGTATTTTTTTTTACCCTTCTCTTCGTAGAAGAATGGCATACATATTACAAGTATGGTTATTTCGAAAGATTGTATTGAATCTACGTAAGATCTGTCTATTCAAGATGCATAACTCTATTCACCGTATTTTCCTATATCTCTTATTTATTTTCTTTTATGCTTTGTATTGTTCAAGAAAATATTAATAAAAACCTATTGAAATGAAATAATACTGATAAAGCAGAGACCTGGCCCTTGATGGTACTCAAGGCCAGCTTCATCTCTAATCTTAATTGTAGAAAATCAAGAATTCTACCTATGACATATTTCCTGGGATGCCAACCTCTGGATTCACACCAGGATACATAAGCTTTCCAGACTTTATGATAAATCATCCTGGAAGCTGGCTTCCTTGCATTAATCAAGGTAGATATGACAGGACCTGAGAGCCCACGACTCTTCAGAACGTGGGTCTCAATAGCCAAACCGTCAAATTTAGCATTTGTAAGGCAGGATGGAACACTGGACCTTGAGATAACAGGTCTGGGAACCCACCGTCATCCTTACTATTTCTGCATACCAAGTCCTTCTGGGCCAAGCGGGGGTCACCAGAAGTACCGACTTCCTTTCCTGCTTAAACCTGCGAAGGAGTTGTGGCAGTAGCAGAATAGGCGGGAATGCGTAAATCAGTGAGAACTGATGCCACAGAATCACCAACGCATCCGTCCCGCATGCAAGAGGATCCCTCGTCCTTGCCACAAATCTGTCTATCTTTTTGTTGAATCAGGATGCAAAGAGATCTTCATCTGGGACCCCCCATCTTTGGCATATGGCCCAAAAGACGTCGGGGTGTAGAGACCATTCCCCTGGGAGTAACTGCTGGCGACTTAGATAGTCCGCCTGCCAGTTCTCTATCCCTGGAATAAAAACTGCCGATATGCATGGCACATGCATCTCTGCCCAGACTAAAATCTGGTTCACCTCCTTTTGAGCAGCTCGGCTCCGGGTGCCTCCCTGATGATTGACATAAGCCACTGCTGTGGCATTGTCGGACTGGATCCTGACCAGGCAGCCCTGTAACCTGGGAGTCCAGGCTTTTAGGGCTAGATATACCGCCCGGATCTCCAGAATGTTGATGGGTAAGGTCCTCTCTGTCTTGGACCATATCCCCTGAACCGCAGACTGTTCCAGAACTGCTCCCCAAAGTGACAGATTGGCATCTGTTGTTACCACTGTCCAGGTAACTGGTAGAAAGGATTTCCCCTTCTGCAGGTTTTCGGGTATGAGCCACCAATTGAGGCTCTGACGCACCGCATGCGACAGGTGCATCGGAAAGTCTAACGCCTGAACCTTTTTGTTCCAGGTTGACAGAATACTGTGTTGCAGCATTCTTGAATGAAACTGAGCATAGGGAACTGCTTCGAATGAAGACACCATCTTCCCTAGCAGCCTCATACAAAGGCGGACAGAAGGACCCTTCTTGGTCCTGACTGCCAGAATCAGCTCCCTTAAAGCAGTGATCTTTGCCTGAGGTAGAAATGCTTTCTCCTGGCTTGTATCTATGATCAGACCTAAATACTCCAGTCTTCTTACTGGTTTTAGGAAAGATTTTTCTAGGTTGAGGATCCAACCTAGGTGTTCCAGATACTTGACTGTGGATCTCAAGTTCCCGTTCAAGGAGGCTACCGACCGGTCTATCAATAGAAGGTCGTCTAGGTATGCTATGACAGCTATACCCTGAGCCCTTAGTCTGGCCAGAGGAGGGGCCAAGACCTTTGTGAACACCGGAGATGCAGTGGCTATCCCAAAAGGCAGAGCCACAAACTGGAAATGGAGCCCTCCTACCTCGAAGTGCAGAAACTTCTGATGAGCAGGAAAAATGGGCACATGCAGATATGCATCTCTGATGTCTATCGATGCCAGAAATTCTCCTCCCTGCAGGGTAGAGACTACTGTCCGGACTGATTCCATGCGGAAGGACTGAATCCTTAGGAATCGGTTCAGATCCCATAAATCCAGAATGGGTCTGACATCCCCATTTGGTTTTTGGACCATAAAAAGGTTGGAATAGAAGCCCAATCCTTGGTCTTTTGCGGGAACCATCATAATGACCTACTGTGACAAAAGTCGCTCTAATGCTAGAAGGAGTGACTGCTTCTTCTCTGGGTCTCTGGGGACAATTGATCTGAGGAACCGAGGAGAGGGAAATTCCTGAAACTCCAGCTTGTACCCTAAGGTTATTGTGGAGATTACCCATCTGTCCTGGAAATCCTCCTGCCAGAGCCCTCAGAACGGTCGCAGTCTTCCCCCAACTCCAGTGAGCGGGGGCGCCCCCTCATGCCGAGGTCTTAGTGTTTTGCCTAGTAGGCTTCTTCCCCCAGGACTTCTTCTGTCCCAGGGGTTGACTCTTGTCTCTGGACCCAGATGGAGGTGGCCGTCGAGACTGCCTGGAGGCTGAAGCCCCCGGCGCTGGGGAAAGAGTCCGTTTGAAAGAGGGACGCTTACTCTTCTTCTTAACAGGTAAGAGAGTGCTTTCCCCACAAGAGATTCTCTTGATATAGTTATCCAAGTCCTCTCCAAACAACCTTTCACCACGAAATGGAAACCCCGCCAGGAGCTTCTTACATGGTGCTTCGGCTGACCAATTCTTCAACCATAGGATTCTACGTATATGCACCAACCCCAGTGAAAGACGGGAGGTTTGCACGATAGAATCTCTAATGGCGTCAACCACAAAGCATAAGGCCGCTGGAAGGTTAGCAAACCCCTGGGCCTGCTGTTCAGGTAATACTTTGATGACCTGCTTAACATGGTCTCTTAAGTATTGACAGACTCCAATCGCTGCTACTGCAGGTTGAGCCACTGAACCTGCTAAGGAAAAAACGTCCTTCAATAGGGATTCCATCTTTTTATCTACAGGATCCCTGAGCATCTGAGCCTTGTTTACAGGACAAGTCAGACTATTATTTACGGAGGAAATGGCGGCATCAATGGCCGGTATTCCCCACATTTTAATAAACTTTTCTTCCATTGGATAAAGTGTTGAAAACTTTCTCGGCGGAAAAAAAACATTTATCTGGGTGAACCGACTCAGAATAAATGAGCTTTTCAAGTAAATTATGAACAGGAAAAGCCTGTGCTGCTTGGAAAGGTTTCATTGACCCCAAAGCAGAAGAGGATTCTTTAGCAGTTTCAGGTAGGGGCAACTTAAATGTGGAGCGGACCAATCCAGTAAGGATCTGCACTAAGACTTTCTCCTCTTGGGAAGTCGCAGAGGGTCCCTCTCCACCTGATTCCTCTGAAGAGGAATCATCCGTCCCATCCCGATCCTCTGAAAGGGATTCGTCTCCTTTATCCCAGAGCTCCTCTTCCTGAGGGTCTTGGGGAACAGAGGAAGGCCTAGTATGTTTTCTTCCACTGAGTGAAGCTGTAATCACGGCCATTAATCTTTCCTCTAAACCATTAATGGTTGAGGAAAAAACCTCTTGAGTAATGTATACAGGGGCTGAAGTCCCAGAAGCAGGTGTAGCCCCTGACCCTGACGGCTCTCCCTGGCTAGCCGTCCCTGGCCCTTCAGTGGGGGAGGATGCTGCTGACAGGGGGCCCTCAGAACCTGAACGAGATTCCCTAGTGTCTCTGGTTCTTGGGGTGCTTGAGGAGAATGCCTGTGTCCCACCTTACATGCGACCATCAGCTCTGTGTCTCTCCTAAGGCTGTGTGCACCTGTACAGAGTGCCTTAATAGCCTGCAGCTGGCCTGAGTGGGAGTCCAAGCACCTGTGCTGACATCCCGCCCCCCCTCTACCGACCCCCCCCCCTCAAATTTTGAAAAAAACGAGCACTTCCCGCGCTGGCCGACTCTCCTGAAATACTATGGAGGAAGGCTGGGGGAGGGGAAGGAGGGAGAGAGGCTGGTAGTAAAGGGCCTGCCTAACAACAGCAAAGGCGGAGATGGCGGCGGGGGTGGCGGTGCCTGAGAGGTATAACCGCTGTCTAGACCCCTGTGGCCTCCCCCTAGCCTGGGGGGGAACATTCAGACATGAGAAATCCCCCATCCATCCTACCGTGAGCCGGCCGGAGACGCTGTGAAACTTGTGCAGCATGAACACTGAGACAGACAATCCAGCATGACAAGGTTTGTGCTCTTGGCAGCCCCCGGTGGTCACAATAGGCATAGCATGCATTTACCTTAAGAAACCTACTACCTAGAGAAACCTACTAGAATTAGAAAATTCTGTGGAATCTCCTCTTACCTTATCCAGCCGCAGGGTTCAGTTTACACAGACCCAATCTTCACCTCTCATGGTGGGCTCCGTTTGAAAAAAACGTCAGAGACTGGGGCCCCCTACGAATAGGGGGATCCTGCAGTTCTGGGCCCGTAAAGCACCCTGCTAGAAATTAGGCTAGAAAACCATGAGGTGTCCAGCTCTCTAAAAATATGCGGGGTCCAGCTCTCTAAAAAGAGAATCATTACAGGTAAAACCTCGTTTCTTCGGACATGAGGCCCGGGTACCATCCAATTCGGCCTAGAAAGGACACTTTGAATGGATCCAGTCTGCCTGGCTTGCCCCAGTATAGGATATAGGATATTCCCTTTGGAGCTCAGCACAGCACATCTTTACAAGTCCATCACCTAAGACACTGGCGTAAAAACTGAGGTATCCCTGCAATGGGAGAGATTATATAGGGGGTTGAACTTCCTGATATGGTGTGCCAGTGTCCAATCACCAGTGATACCCTATATAACCCATCAGTAATTACTGTGGCTCTGTGTCCCGTCATGTTCGAGAAAGAAAAATAAACAGACACTTTCTTGTACCAGCGTCTAGCCTTACGGGCAACTAGGTACAGCGCCAACAACTGGTCGTTGAGGTCCACCCCTCCCATATTTTGGTTATATTCGTGGACACAGAGGGGTTTCTCCACAACACCAGTCGCCGTAGTAATTTGGACTGTCGTGTCTGCATGAAGGGAGGTAAGAACGAAAACATTCTTATTATCCCTCCACTTCATAGTGAGCAAATTATTACACTGCAAGCAGGATCTCTCCCCCAGCCTAAGATGAGAATCTACAAGCCGCTGGGGAAAGCCCCGGCGATTAGGTCGCACGGTGCCACATGCTCCAATCTGTTGATCAAAAAGGTGACTAAAAAGTGGCACGCTCGTGTAATAATTGTCCACGTACAAGTGGTACCCCTTTCCGAATAAGGGTGACACCAAGTCCCACACAATTTTGCCAGCGCTTCCTATGTAGTCAGGGCAGTTTGTTGGCTCTACGTGACTATCTTTTCCCTCGTAAACCATAAAACTACATGTATAGCCTGTGGCCCTGTCACAGAGCTTATACATCTTAAACCCCGTATCTGGCACGCTTGCTGGGAAGGTACTGTTTGAATGACAAGCAGCCAGAAAACTTAATCAGGGACTCATCAACGCAGACAACTTGATGGGGAGTAAACAAGTCTGCAAAACGTTGGTTGAAGTGGTTTACGAGGGGCCGAATTGTGTAGAGCCGATCGTATTCAGGGTCTCCACGAGGACGACAGAGTTCATTGTTGTTGAAGTGCATGAACCACAAAATCTGCTCGTATCGTGCCCTGGTCATGGAGGCAGAGAACCAGGGCATATGGTGAATTGGGTCAGTGGACCAATATGACCACAACTCACTCTTTTTAGTTATGCCCATGTTGAGGGAAAGGCCCAGAAAGATCTTATATTCGGAGACCGTAATTGGTCTCCAATCTCTGGCAAGGAAGGACTGGGGAATAGTGGCGATGTGTTGACCAGCGTATAAATTGCTTTCTTCCACAATAGATCTATAGAGATCTTCTGTGAAAAACAGCAAATAAAAAACCAGTCCCGTAAAATCAACTGTTTCCACATGAATGCCGGGTTGGTGAGTGAATGGGGGAAGTACAAGTGCTGCAGAAGTGGTGGGTTCTCAATTCGGATTGGCGAATGCAGCAGGAAGGGCACTATGGGCACGACGGGCCTGTGTTCATCTTCTTGATGGCAGCGGGACACTACTTGTGCTTGCCACCTCACCAGCTTGGACTGGACTTATGGGACTCGCCACGTCACCAAGTGTTACTGCAGTGCTGGATATACGACCAGGGTGTACTAGGCCGCTGGTGCTTGCCAGTTCACCAGAAGGAATAGCGGCGCTAGTACTGCTCTGCTCCATACGATGGACCTGCGGTTCTTGCACATCAAGGACAGAAGAAGAAGATTGGGGTCTGGTACGCCTGACCTTGGCAGGGACCACAACTCCATCGTCAGAGCTATCTGTCATGGAGCCACTGTCCTCTACAGGATCGTATTCTGAGCCTGAATCTGACAGATGAGTGACTTCCTCTTCACTATCTGTCATGCTCAGAAACGTGTAGGCCTCTTCACTAGTGTACCTTTGATTTGCCATTTAGGGCTCTAAATTTAGTGGTACACTAGTGAGACTCACAGGCAAAAAAGCTTCTGACTGTTAGCGACTGTATCAAAACGCTACCAACAAAAACTGTTGGGATCAGGCCTGACTCTGCGAACGCTGCAGTTATGTGTGTTTAGTGTTTTGTAAGTGACAGTGATCGATCGATACTGCACTTGGGTGGGCTGGGCAGGGCTGGGCCGAGGGGCAAAACGCAGGTGCTAGCAGGTATCTGGGCTGATCCTGCTAACACTGTGTTTATGGGAACCCTAAACTGCTGGGGATGCTAGTATAGATCTGATCGGATCAGATATTGATCCGTTCAGATACTATAGCACTAAGGGAGGTGTATGCTGCGTGCGTGGGTGTTAGCGGTACTGGCGCTAACCTGACGCTGCCTGGGGCGACACAGACCTTATCTGACCCTAAAACTTAACTTATATCACCGCCGGGCGATAAGAGGGTTAAACCTTTATAAGGTAATAAATGGCAGGTGCCCTGAAACTATAATAAACAAACTAACTAACCAGCGTCACCCGTAACAGTTATACGGTGATCACTGGTGAAAGGGTTAACTAGGGGGCAACCAGGGGGTTAAAACCTTTATTAGGTAGTATATGGGGGTCCCTGTCGCTATAAAACACTGACGGCGAACCTATATACTTACCTCCCTAACTAGCGTCACCTGTGTCACTAATACAGCGATCAGAAAAATGGTCGCTTAGTGACACTGGCGACGGGGGGTGATCAAGGGGTTAACCTTTATTAGAGGGGGTTAGGGGGTATCCTAGACCTAAAGGGGGCTAATACTAACTGCCCTACCACTTATAACTGTCACAAACTGACACCAATGCAAAAAAAAAAACTGCTATTGGTGTCACTGTGACAGGGGGTACAGGGGGGTAATCGGGGGGTGATCAGGGGGTGATCGGAGGGTGATGGGGGGTGAAAAGTGTGCCTAGTGTGTTCTACTCTGAGTGTAGTGTTTGGTGCACTTACTTGATGTCTTCTCTCCTCGGCGCCGGAACGAAAAGACCGGCTCGAGGAGAGATGACATCACTTCCTCTGCCTCTGTTTACATTACAGAGGCAGAGGAATGATTTCATTGGCCGGGAGCGATCCCGAGGGGGTGGCACGAATGGATGGCCTCCCCATCACCTCCGATCGCCGGGGGAGAAATACCGACCGCCTCGTGCACCAGGGGGAGACAGATTGGACCCCCCGCCCGCGGGAGGCAAGTAACGGACCTGTACGTTACTTTACCTGCCTTCACCATTCTGCCGACGTATATTGTCGTGAGGCTGTCGGCAACTGGTTAAAGGCTTATATGAAAGTTATTGCCATAAAAAGTGTATGGGGACCCCGTAGGGTTGCCACCTGTCCAGGATTCACCTGGACAGTACGGGTTTTGAAACATGTGTCCAGGTCTCTGGCCGCCTGAGAGCCAGGCACATTATTCAGACCCGCCGGTGGCTCCCTGTGTGGCGTGCCTTGCCTACACAGGCGGCCCTCTAATTAACTTCCCCCATGAATCATGGAATGCCGCAGTTGTGTGGGGCATCTTTGTTCCCGCAAGCCGCCCGTGAGCTCCACTCTTTATGACAGGGCAGACCCGACATCTCTCCCCGCTGTCCCCAGCTGCAGGGCACATACACAATGCAGAGAGAGTGCTGTGGAGTGAACCCGCCCCTCCTCCTCCTGCTGTGTTGTTTTTCTGTGTACACAGAGGAGGAGGAGGGGAGAAGGCTCACCACGCTGCTGAAAACGCTGCTGGACTGAGATCATCTGAACTAATCCAGTGAATCTTCCAGAGGATGGGGGAATGAACAAGAGGGTGAGGAGAGAACTAGCCTACAGTTCACTTTGAGTAATGGGGGGGGAATATCTTCTAGTGGGCACTTTAATACCTGTGCTACAAGGGGACTTGGATATGAAATCCAGACCCCTTAGCACATATCCTCTCCCCCAAATATTAAAGAGATGACAGTCTGCCAAAGAGCGGGTGGCCCTTGGCACCCCACAAGAGATGTGAAAACACAGGAACGCGCTGTGCGTTCTGTGCAATTCATATGTGACCCGGGGGCAATTTCAGCCCAATTATGTCTGCAGTCTCTGACCATCTCCTGTATCATGTCTGCAGTCTCTGACCATCTCCTATATCATGTATGCAGTCTCTGACCATCTCCTATATCATGTATGCAGTCTCTGACCATCTTTTGTACCATGTCTGCACACTCTCTGACCATTGCCTGTATCATGTATGCAGTTTCCTGCCATCTCCTGTACTATATCTGCAGTTTCTTACCATCTCCTGTACTTTGTCTGCAGTCTCTGACCATCTCTTGTAGTAGCATGTTTGCAGTCTCTGACCATCTTTTGTATCATGTCTGTAGACTCTGATCATCTCTTGTATTATGGCCGCACACTCTCTGACCATCTCCTGTACTATATCTACAGTCTCTGACCATCTCCTGTACTTTGTCTGCAGTCTCTGACCATCTCCTGTATCATCTATGCAGTCTCTGACCATCTCCTGTATCATGTATGCAGTCTCTGACCATCTCCTGTATCATGTATGCAGTCTCTGACCATCTCCTGTATCATGTCTGCAATCTGACTATCTCCTGTACTTTGTCTGCACTCTCTGACCATCTCCTGTATCATGTCTGCAGTCTCTGACCATCTCCTGTACTATGTCTGCAGTCTCTGGCCATCTCTTATACTATGTCTGCAGTCTCTGACCATCTCCTGTACTATGTCTGCAGTCTCTGACCATCTCCTGTACTATGTCTGCAGTCTCTGGACATCTCTTATACTATGTCTGCAGTCTCTGACCATTTCCAGTACTATGTCTGCAGTCTCTGACCATCTCCTGTACTATGTCTGCAGTCTCTGACCATCTCCTGTACTATGTCTGCAGTCTCTGACCATCTTTTGTACCATATCTGCAGTCTCTGACCATCTTTTGTACCATGTCTGCAGTCTCTGATCATCTCCTGTATTATGTCTGCAGTTTCTGATCATCTCCTGTATTATGTCTGCAGTCTCTAACCATCTCCTGTGCTATGTCTGCAGTCTCTGACCATCTTTGTACCATGTCTGCACACTCTCTGACCATCTCCTGTATCATGTATGCAGTTTCTTACCATCTCCTGTACTATAGCTGCAGTTTCTTACCATCTCCTGTACTTTGTCTGCAGTCTCTGACCATCTTTTGTATCATGTCTGTAGCCTCTGATCATCTCTTGTATTATGGCCGCACAGTCTTGTAGTGTAATATAGGATGAAGAGAGGACCATCTGACTGAGCCCTGCACGGTGCACCTGAGTGGTGGTCAGTGACAGTGTAGTATGTTTGCAGTCTCTGACCATGTTTTGTATCATGTCTGTAGTCTCTGACCATCTCCTGTACTATGTCTGGAGTCTCTGACCATCTCCTGTATCATGTATGCAGTCTCTGACCATCTCCTGTATCATGTCTGCAGTCTCTGACCATCTCCTGTATCATGTCTGCAATCTCTGACCATCTCCTGTACTTTGTCTGCACTCTCTGACCATCTCCTGTATCATGTCTGCAGTCTCTGACCATCTCCTGTACTATGTCTGCAGTCTCTGGCCATCTCTTATACTATGTCTGCAGTCTCTGACCATCTCCTGTACTATGTCTGCAGTCTCTGATCATCTCCTGTATTATGTCTACAGTCTCTGATCATCTCCTGTACTATGTCTGCAGTCTCTGATCATCTCCTGTATTATGTCTGCAGTCTCTGATCATCTCCTGTATTATGTCTGCAATCTCTGACCATCTCCTGTACTATGTCTGCAGTCTCTGACCATCTTTTGTGCCATGTCTGCACACTCTCTGACCATCTCCTGTATCATGTATGCAGTTTCTTACCATCTCCTGTACTATATCTGCAGTTTCTTACCGTCTCCTGTACTTTGTCTGCAGTCTCTGACCATCTCCTGTACTATGTTTGCAGTCTCTGATCATCTTTTGTATCATGTCTGTGGCTGGGGAGCAGTCCTGGAAGAAGCGTCTGTCCAAGGGAAATGGTCCAAATCAGAGATGACCTTGCCCATCAATATTCTAGAGATTCAGGCAGTACGCCTGGCCCTGGAGGCCTGGACGCTAAGACTACAGAATTGTCCTGTCAGGATCCAATCCGACAATGCTACAGCTGTGGCCCATATCAATCACCAAGGATGCACGAGAAGTTGAGCAGCCCAGAGAAAGGTGAATCATATTCTATCTAGGGAAAACAACATTCCTTGCATATCAGCAATTTTCATTCCAGGAAGAGAGATTTGGCAGGCGTTCTACTTGAGTCACCAAGAATTGTTCCCGGGATAATGGTCCCTTCACCTTGACATCTTTCTGTCAATATGCCAAAAATGGGGAGTTCCAGACGTGAATCTGTTTGCGTCCAGGTTCAACTACAAGATTGACAACTTTGTTTCAAGGACAAGGGATCCAATTGCATACAGAACAGATACCTTGTATTTTTCCGTGGGATCAGTTTTTCACTGATCTATGCGTTCCCTCCTGTTCTGCTTCTTCTGCGCCTTCTCGCAGGATCAAGAAGGTAAGGAGGTGATTCTGGCCTCAGTGTGGCCCAGGAGATCTTGGTTTGCCGAGATCGTAAAAATGACGGTAGGGGACCCGTGGACCCTACCGCTATGGCCAGACCTTCTCTCGCAAAGGTCTGGTATTCCATCCTACCTTACAAACGCTAAGTTAAGCAGTTTGGCTATTGAGACCCACATTCTAAAAGATCCTGGGCTGTTAGCTTTAGTAGTTTCTACTTGGTTAATGCTAGAAAGCCGGCCTCCAGAGTCATATACTATAGAGTCTGAAAGGCATATGTCTTCTGGTGTGAATCCAGGGGTTGGCACCCCAGGAAATATGTCATAGTTAGGATCCTTGAATTCCTACAGATAGGATTAAAAATGAAGCTTGCCTTGAGTACTATCAATGCCAGATGTCGGCTTTATCAGTGTTTTTTTCAATGACCACTTGCTTCACACTCTCTGGTTCATAACTTAATCCTCCAGTAAGGTCACCCCTGAATCCTTGGGACTTAAATGTAGTCCTGTCAGCTTTACCGAAGCAGCCTTTTGAGCCAATAAGAGATATTCCCTTCTTGGTTGCCATATCTTCTGCAGGAAGAGTATCAGAGTTGGCTACTCTTTCTTGTAAAGAGCCATATTGGTTTATTCATAAGGATGAGGTTGTATTGCGGCCTCATCCTGAATTCCTACCAAAGGTAGTATCCGTTTTTCATTTAAACCAGGATATTGTTCTGCCTTAATATTTTTCCAGAAACTCATTCTGTGGAAGAAAGATCACTACATTCTCTTAATGTGGTGAGAGCAGTCAAAGTCTATTGAAAGTGTGCGCTCAGATTCATAAAACAGATGTTTTGTTTGTGTTGCCAGATGGTTCTAAAAGAGGACAGGCAGCGTCGAAATCTACTATTTCTAAATTGATTAGTCAAGTGATTGTTGATATTAACCGCTTCCTGACCACCTCACGCAGATATATTGTGGCAGAAGGGCACGTACAGGCAGATTAACGTACCTGTATGTTGCCCTTTAAGAGGTGGCTCGCGGGCGCGCCCGCCGGGAGCTCAGTGACCGTGATCGCGGGTCCCGCGGACCTGATGTCCACAGGGATACCCGCGATCGTCTCACGGTGAGGAAGAATGGGGAGATGCTAATGTAAACAAGCATCTCCCCGTTCTGCCTAGTGACACTGTCACTGATCTCTGCTCCCTGTGATCGGGAGCGGCAATCAGTGTCATTTCACACACAGCCCCCCCCCCCCACAGTTAGAAACACTCCCTAGGACACACTTAACCCCTACAGCGCCACCTAGTGGTTAACCCCTTCACTGCCAGTGACATTTTTGCAGTAATCAATGCAATTTTTTAGCATTGATCGCTGTATTAATGTTAATGGTCCCAAAAATATGTCAAAATTGTCCGATGTGTCCGCCATAATGTTGCAGTCACGATAAAAATCACAGATCGCCGCCATTACTAGTAAAAAAAAAAATTATCAATCAAAATGCCATAAAACTATCCCCTATTTTGTAGATGCTATAACTTTTGCGCAAACCAATCAATAAACGCTTATTGCGATTTTTTTTTTACCAAAAATATGTAGACGAATATGTATTGGCCTGAACTGAGGAAAAAATGTTTTTTAAAATATTTTTGTGGGTATTTATTATAGAAAAAAGTAAAAAATAATGCGTTTTTTTTCAAAATTGTCACCTTTGGGAGCAGGCTGCCCTTCAGTTGGCATTGTCCCATGATGTAAGATAAGAAAATAGGATTTTTATAATAACTTAACTGTAAAATCCTTTTCTTTGAAGTACATCACGGGACACAGAGGTCCCTCCCTTCTTGGGTATACACGTGTATTGCTTTGCTACAAAACGGAGCTACTCCCACCAGTGGAGGGGGTTATATAGGGAATGCACTTTTTAATTTCGGGCGTGCCAGTGTCCATCACCTGAAGGTGGCCTAAAACCACATAGTAACCACTATCGCTCTGTGTCCCGTGATGTACTTCAAAGAAAAGGATTTTACAGGTAATCTGTTATAAAAATCCTATTATTACCAATTTGCCATGTAGTGAATGAGAGGCAATTAGGAGCTAACAGAGCACACTCTCACTAATTCATATTACCTTTTTTTAGTGGCTCAAGTTGGTTAAAAAATCCTGACATATACCATGGCAACAAGGTTAGGTAGAAAAGTTTTAAGGATCTTATTTGAAATATGTTTTAATTAATTAAGAAAATATATACAGAATTATATATATATATATATATATATATATATATATATATATATATATATATATATATATATATATATATATATATACTGTTCAGTATGCACTGTACAAACACACGTAGGCACTTGTGAACAGTGCTGTAAAGTAGGAATGCTTTAAAAAAAATGCTATGAATAGTTTTTTTTCATCATGAAACTTCATAGAAAGTGCAGTAAACAGAATGAATAAAGAAAAAACATCAATGAAATCAGCATTTGGTGTGACCTTCCTTTTTCCTTTAATACATCAGCAATTCTCTTAGATACACTTTCAAGAAGTTTCCAAAGGTACTTATATGAAAGGTCATTGCGAGTATCCTAAGAGCTTGCCACATTTTTACTACAAACTTTGGCTGTATTAGTTGTATTGCCCGCATTTGTCTTTGCAAGTAATACTAGACAAGTTTAATGATGTTAAAAGTAACTAAAGACAATATGTTTTTTTTAGTTTTGGATTGAAGAGGGGTTAGGACACCTGTTTGTTTTTATTGCAGAATGTGCTGCTATTAAACAAGTTCACCCTCTCTATTTGTCCTGTTTGCCATTATCATTGAAAGTGAAATTAAAAGAAAATCCAAATTTTTCTGTTGACAATGGAACAGTAATAGAGGGGAAATCTTCCAGTGGGGACACTAGTTCTGGTGACCCTGGTGACACACCAGGATTCCCTCACTTTAGAGGAGATCTTTATTTTGTCTGGTGTCACTGTCATACTGCAAAATGAAGTTGAGACTGATCAGATGCTTCTGTATGATGGATAATAATCTGCTTCTACTTCTTAATAGTAAGATGCCATACATTTTGACCAAATCATTGTTCCATTTGGTGAAAAACCACCACAAACTTGCAAGATGCTTTCACCATGTTTTACTGTTACGTGTTTTACTGCATACATTCATGCACTGTTCTCCAGCATTTCTTTGTGCAATTTGCTTTTGGTTAAGGCCATATATTTAAAATGAATCTGTCCAGCACACATTTTCTTATTTTTCTGCACTAGTTCTTGTTTTTTATGTGTATTTGTCAGGGATGGGCTCTCAGCCCTTCCTTATCTGTGCTCAGGTTGCTCAGCTGTTGGTTAATTGCCAGTGGCTCACCTGTTAATCTCTCCTGCTCGTCAATCAAGTCCACTTGGGTGCAGGTCCAGTAGTCCTTGCGACGTGCCAGTGAGAGGTACAGACTCCACGCTGATCGCCAACGCCTACCTGCACCTTCCTACCAGGTTGGAGAAAGGGTCTGGCTGTCATCTCATAACCTCCGACTCTGTGTTCCCTCACTGAAACTGGCACCAAGATTTATTGGGCCTTTCTGTATTCTACATAGGATCAGTGACTTACTCATTAGACCTTCCTTCTAACATGCCCATTTCAAATGTTTTTCATGTCTCCTTATTAAAACATTTGGTGTGCAACCGCTTCAACACCTCAGTACCACGTCCTTGCCCGGTGCAGGTCGAGAACCATGAGGAGTATGAAATACAATCGATCATTGACTCCTGTAGGTGCTGTGGGCGCATACAGTACCTGGTTCATTGGAAAGGGTATGGTCCAGAGGAACGCTCTTGGGTCTCATCCTTGGGCTTACATGCTCCTGTCCTCCTCCGTGCTTTCCATAGATATTTACCCCTCAAACCTGGTGGTCCTCCAAGGGGGAGGGTTCGTTGAGCAGGCGGTACTGTCAGGGCTGGGCTCTCAACCCTTCCTTCACTGTGCTCAAGTTGCTCAGCTCTCAGTTAATTGCCAGTACTCATCGTTCCACAGTGGCTCACCTGTTGATCATCTCCTGCTCATCAGTCAAGCCCACAGCCAGCCCTTCTGGCTATTTAAACTGCCTGGTTAATTTCATCAATTGCCTTCACCTTGGTCAACATATCTAGAGACTCTCTGCTGTGTTCCTCTTGAAGACTTGCCTTACTGATGTCCCTTCTGGTTCCTGATCCTGTCTGCTGCCTCTGACTACGCTGATCTCTGGCTTCCTGATTTCCTGGCTTGTTCTGACTACCCGATTTGGCTACCAAACCCTGGCTTTGTTTTGACTATGTTTACCAGTTGTACCATTTTTACCATTTTATTAAAAGGTGTGGTTTTTACTGCATTTTCTCTCTCTGTTTCATGGTTTCTGACAGTATTTGAGTCATGTGGCTTTGTTTCTATTGTAGAGAAAGAGCTTTTTGGTCACAACTCTTCCAGGAAGACCACTTCTGATAAGACTTCTTTGTACTGTACATGGAAGTCCCACTGATTTCTGCTGATTCTGAGCCTATAGGGGTGATAACCATCTTCTGATTTCATGGGGAAGTAGGCTTGATGTTTTTCTCATCTGCGTCTCAGTTTCCAAGGCCACTGCAGGTCTTTAACCTTGCCAGTTTGTTTCCACCGATACAGAAAAGCATGGATAGCACATTTGGAACACTTCCTGCCACAAACTTTCTGCTTGAGTGAGACCTTGTTGATACAGAATGACCTTCTTGGTATTGCTGCTATGCTCAATTTTGAAATGAGGGTGTGAAATTTGGTAGCTGAACCTACTTATTTGAGCTGATTTACTAAAGAACTTGTGAAGCATCACTCAATAAATTGTTTGAATATTCACTTTACTTATTCAATCATAAGCAGATGAAATAAGTAAACAGGAATTTGATTTTCACATTATTGAATATTAAATTGAAGTCAATATTCACACAATTTATTATAGGAAGATTCCCAACTCCTTTTCTAAATTAGCCCAATTATTTAATTAATCATTGGCAGCGGTTTGCTATATTTTCTTAAAATAAGCACTGGGTTATATGACTACTGATAACATGCAATGTTTTACTGAAAAACAAAACATGTTTCTTTAACCGCTTCCTGACCGCCTCACGCAGATAAACTGCAGCAGAAGGGTACGTACAGGCAGATTAACGTATCTGTACATTGCCCTTTAAAAGGCAGCTCACAGGCGCGAGCGCTCGCTGGGAGCTCCGTGACCGGGATCGCAGGTCCCGCGGACTCGTTGTCCGTGGGCATACCCGCGATCATCTCACGGTGAGGAAGAACGAGGAGATGCTAATGTAATCAAGCATCCCCCCGTTCTGCCTAATGACACTGACATTGATCACGCTCCCTGTAATTGGGAGCAGTGATCAGTGATGTTTCACACACAGCCCCTCCTCCCCACAGTTAGAATCACTCCCTATGACACACTTAACCCCTACAGCGCCACCTAGTTGTTAACCCCTACACTGCCAGTGACATTTTTACTGTAATCAATGCAATTTTATAGCATTGACCGCTGTATTAATGCCAATGGTCCCAAAAATGTGTCAAAATTGTCCGACGTGTCCGCTATAATGTCACAGTCATGATAAAAATCTCTGATCGCCGCCATTACTAGTAAAAAAAAAAATTATCAATAAAAATGCCCTATCAATAAAATATCCCCTATTTTGTAGATGCTATAACTTTTGCGCAAACCAATCAATAAACGCTTATTGCAATTTTTTTACCAAAAATATGTAGAAGAATACGTATTGGCCTAAACTGAGGAAAAAAATAGTTTTTTATATATTTTTTGGGGATATTTATTATAGCAAAAAGTAAAAAATAATGCATTTCTTTCAAAATTGTTGCCATTTTTTTGTTTATAGCGCAAAAAATAAAAACCGCAGAGGTGATCAAATACCACCAAAAGAAAGCTCTATTTGTGGGAAAAAAAGGACATCAATTTTGTTTGGGAGCCACGTTGCACGTTCACACAATTGTCAGTTAAAGCGACGCAGTGCTGAATCGCAAAAAGTGCTCTGGTCAGGAAGGGGGTAAATTCTTCCGGGGCTGAAGTGGTTAAAGCGCACTTCTCCAGGGCTGTTACTGCTTCTTGGGCAGTGCATCATCAAGCCTCCATGGCTCAAATCTGCAAATCTGCAACTTGGTCTTCAGTCCATACATTTACCAGATTCTATCAAGTAGATGTAAAAGATCATAAGGATATATCGCTTTTGGGCGCAGTGTACTGCAGGCTGCCCTTCAGTTGGTATTGTCCCGGGATGTAAGATAAGAAAATAGGATTTTTATAATAGCTTACCTGTAAAATCCTTTTCTTTGAAGTACATCACGGGACACAGAAGTCCCTCCCTTCTTTGGTATACACGTGTATTGCTTTGCTACAAAACTGGGCTCTGGTCAGGAAGGGGGTAAATTCTTCTGGGGCTGAAGTGGTTAAGCAAATTAAACTTACTGCTTTAATATTTTTTTCAACCCCTTTCTATTGTAAAACTAATGCAGAAGACATAAAATGTTAATTTTAGATAGATTATATGTAATTGAAGTGGATCTAAAGATTTTTGTACATTACTGTAATAAGTATAGTGTTGTGTCTGTTGCTGTAAGGCAATATATACCACCTATATTATGTGTTTTTCTAATGCAAAAAAAGTATTCTATTTGCATATTTGGCTAAAGCCACTAATTCTATGATTTTTGCATTGTCACATCATATCAGTTTCACAGATAATCAGACTTGCAATATCCCACTATTTTTTCCCTTTAAATAGACAAAGAAAACGTTTTAACTATCTAAGTGGAAAAAGACGGAAGTAAAAATCACTGGGGTTAGCTATATTATATAATATATATATTGGATATAAAGCTACATTAGTGTTTATCTTAATTCTCTAATAACTTTTGAAGTTAGTTTTTTTTCTTACAGACTATGACTCATCTAGACTGTAAAATTATCATTTGTAGAACATCGAGTCTCTTTCAGAAAACCTGTTATCATAGAGCTGGAGTACTCTACACATTTCATCCTTGCTTACAAGAGACGGACTTTGCCAGCACAGAGTCTGGAAGGCTTTGAAAATGGTCATGAAATGCTATTGTTCTAATGCAGCATTAGGCCTTATTCCTTCAGCAAGGCTGCGTCATTTATCTTCCTGCTGACACTCTCCTTCCTTTAATTAGCTGTTTTCAGAAAGCTTTTCTGCATTTTTCCCCTTAGAATCACATGCTTCTGTTTATGTTTTGTTTGTTTTGTGTGTCATTCTCACAATTTTTTCAGTTTTTTTTAACATCCCCTGTGCATGAAAATAATGTGCTCTACTTTAGTATTATCCATCTTTTGATAGATTTTTTTTATACAATTATTTATTTTCTCCCCAGAACAGGACACACTGAAAAATATGAAATATGAATTATGTCACTTTCCTCCAGACAATTTGAAAGTTAAATAGAAGGTGAAAAGCGCAAATATAAATTGCTAATGGCAAGTAAACAACAGAGATGTTGAAGACAGACCTTTTGAGGGCAAGTCAGTGGAAAGTGTGATTATACACAGAGAAAAGAAAGGACTACATCTTACATTTTTATACCAGCCTTAAAGTACACCTGCCATCAGGTGTGAATAGACTCCAGTCTCCAGTCCTAAAAATACAGATGAGATGCTAATCTTTATGGCTGAAGGCTATGGCCATGCCACACTTTAGAAGTCATCATCTTCATAGAAGCTTCAAATATTATTTGGTTGTGGGCAGGGCTTAGCAGCTAGAGTATAGGTCTACATGTAAACCTGTAGACGTGGCAGGGAATTTTTTTTTTTTTAACCTCCAAAAGCCACAATGCCATACTTTAGAAGTCATTAGTCTTTATGATAGCTTCAAATAATATTTTGTTGTGGGCAGACTTTGTCAGCTTGAGTATAGGTCTACATCTGAGACTGTAGACGTGTTAAGGGGTGGTGGAAAGTGACCCGGGGCAGGGAATTTACATCTTTTTTAACCCCCAAATAAAGCCACCTTTTTGTGTATTTTACCTATATCTTTTAAAGGTATACTCCATTTAAACCACTTAAAGGATATATGCAATGAGAGAAACATTACCATTGCTAACTTATTTTTAAGAAGTCAACTGCCCACTGTCTTGCTGATCCTTTTGCTTAAACTGAAAGAGGACTGGCCATGTGAAATAAATTGACATATTAAGCAACTCCGTTTTCTACACTGGAATATGATTGTCAAAATAGCTTCTAATGTCTATAGATCTCTTATTACAGGGTTTTAAGCTTTTTCAGTGTCCGTGCCCTTCTAAAGACAATTTAGGGTGCAGGTGGAAGGCGAGGACCTAATTTGGGATCAGAGCATAAGATATGCCAATGTTTTCTTATAATGTTGGATATGGTCCTGTAATCACCATTAAAGCTTGTGAGGAATCTACCGTATATACTCGAGTATAAGTCGTCCCGAGTATAAGTCGAGACCCCCAATTTACCACAAAAAACTGGGAAAAACTTATTGACCCAAGTATAAGTCGAGGGTGAGAAATGCAGAGGGTCAATAATGTCCATCTGCAGCTGCCTGCCTCCCTGTGTCCTGTGCAGCCTACCTGTACCCTGTACATGTGTGTCCTGTACATGTGTGTGTGTCCTGTACATGTGTGTCCTGTACATGTGTGTCCTGTACATGTGTGTCCTGTGTGCATGTGTGTCCTGTGTGTATGTGTGTCATGTGTGTCCTGTGTGTATGTGTGTCATGTGTGTCCTGTGTGCATGGGTGCATGTGTGTCCTGTGTGCATTTGCAGCCTACCTGTGTCCTGTGTAGCCTTCCTGTGGCGATCTCCATCCTCAGACAGCGGCCGTGTGATGATACTGTTCGGCGGCCATTCCACAGTTCAAAAGCCGCGCCTCCTTCTCGTCTGTGATAGGCTGACCGCTGACTGCCTATCACGGACATTCTCTCATTCTCATACCACGGACAAGGATGAGAGAATGTCCGTGATAGGCTGTACACTGACAGCTGTTCAGCCTATCACAGAAGAGCAGGAGGCGCGGCTTTTGAAAGCTGGAATAGCCTCCGTGCATTATCAGCACACGCCGGCCGCCGTCTGCCTGCATGACACGCTGATCATGCAGACAGACGGCGCGGACTCGAGTATAAGTCGAAGGGAAACTTTCAGCCCCAAAAAGAGGGCTGAAAAATTTGACTTATACTCGAGTATATACGGTAATATTGTTATTATTAGGGGCTGTGTTTTTTTTTAGTACCAGGGGAATCTTCCCTCGTAGGTACTAGTAGATACTTCTTAGAAGCTCCTTGGGGTACCCCTTCCCTTTAAGTTTATCAAACAGAATTTTGCTTTGTAGGACTAAGTCCTGGGTTTTGGAACAATTTCCCTTTACTCTATGAAATTGGCCCTTTGATATGTTATTCTTCCAGGTGGGATGGTGGCAACTCATATAATGCAAAAACAAGTTGCCACTAATCAGTTTAGAATAGTTTTTAGTCACAATGGAGCCCTCTTCGTGTGTCAGTTCCAGGTACAAGAAAACCAGGCTGTCTGGATCGACAACATGAGTGAAGCTGAGCCCCAATTCATTATCATTACAATAAGTAACAAAGACCATAAACGTTTCCCTGCTTAACGTCACAAATCACAAGTACATCATCAATGTATCTCCCATAAAAAATGAGATATCTAGCATAGGGGTTGTTGTTCCATATAGAAAGCTCTTACCAATACCCCATGGTGATGTTGGCGTACCAGGGAGCAAAGCTAGCACCCATCCCCTTTCCTCTCGTCTGTATATAAAACTCGCAGAGGAAAGAGAAAAATGATTATGTTCTAAGCAGATTTTCATCCTCTCCAGTAAAAATTGGGCCTAGTGAAAGTTCATATGGGATTCTTTACAGAGGAAATGATTGAGGGCCCTAACACCCATCTTATACAGGATTGAAGTATACAGTGAGCAAACTTCAAGAGAACCCTACATGTACCGACTCTTCCACCTATAGTTATGGAGGACATCAATAATGTGTCCAGAATCACAAATAAAAGAAGGTAATTGTTGTATGATTAGTTGCAAAAACCAATCAATATATTGAGATAGTCCACTAGTTGTCAAGAAGTGCTTGCCAGCAGACAAGATGGCTCCCTCAGGCGGCTTCCTGTTCCACGAAGGATAGGTGTATGGGTGGAGATGTGTACGCGCACCAATGTGTGCCAGAATGTGAATTGATGTGCGCAAGCGCGCCAGAATGCGAATGAATATGCACATGTGCCGCGCATCTTGTCACAAAGACCTGGTGCCAAATGGACTATTTAAACTGGGTCAGTACCCAGGATGAGTGCTGTCTTGTCTACAGCATTCCTGTAATTGTCCTGTTCACTGTTACTCTGTTTCTGTTCCAGGTATTGACCCGGCTTGTTCTGACTATTCCTGCTCTTGACCCTGGCTTATACCTTGTTTCCTCTACTGTCTCCACATCTGTACCTGATCTGACCGCGTGTGTATGACCTGGCTTATTTGACCCTGTCTGTGTTCCAGTCCTCACTGAACTATCCAGCTGCAAGCATCTGTCCGTTAGCCACTGGAGCCTGCTCTTCTGCTTACTGTCAGAAACCATGAATCAGACTTAGACAGAAGTACAGTTAAATCACACTTGTTTAATAATAATAAAAAAAGGTAAACAGAGTAAACGTAGTCAAAACATAGCCAGAGTTCAGGAACCGGAACAGATAGTTAGACAAGCCAAAACGTCAGGGAGCCAGAAATGAGCGTAGTAGAACAACAAGCAGGATCTAGAGCCAGAAGGAATGTCAGCCAAGCAAGTCTTAAACAGGAACACAGGAGAGCGTCTCTAGAGATGTGACCAAGACGAAGGCAGAGATCATCTGGACTGAACGGCTTAAGTAGGCAGGACTGACGTGCAGCATATCATCAACAGGTGAGTCACTGTGGAGAGATAGAAGCTGGCAATTAGCCTACAGCCAAGAGGCCAGCTTTGAGAAGGAAGGGCTGAGCCCAGCCCTGACACTTACTACATCTAATCACCAGCCTGTTCCAGTTCACAGAACATCTGCTGTCATCTGGCATACCACCCTACCAGCAGCCCAGCAGCCAGCAAGACCACGGGGAATCATGCAACTCTGCACTTCTGCGCTACCTGTCTACTCTATCAGGGGCCCCGAGTAAGAGGTGTAAGAGAGGCCTTCCTCTGCATATCAGGCTTTTCTACCAGGTATGTGACAATAATAAAACTGTAGAAAATGGGGTTGCTTAACATGTCCATGTATTCCTCATGGCCAGTCCTCTTTCAGTGATAGTTCTAATAATGTCTTTACTATTAGACAGTTCATTACCTGTTCCACCGAATATGTGGTTTATGTCCTGTGCTGTCCCTGCAACCTACTTTATGTGGGACGCACTATGCGTACCCTACACAAAAGGGTGGGGGAACATTGCAGGCTGATAAAAGAAGGTAAAGACAAGCACAGTGTCCCACATCACATTGTTTTATGTAATTGAAAGAACATCAAGGCCTTATCAGTATTGGAGATACAACACATACCAAAGGGTTCTCTCACCTACAATAAAAGATTTACAGTCATACAGTTATGTGTCAGTTTCCCTTTTCCCCCTCTCCCAACCTCCTTTTCGTATATTTCCTGTGTGTGTTCTTTTTTCATCTGTTTGCTCATTGGAAACTTTTCAATCTGCAAGATATAATAAGCTCATTTATTAATAAATAAATATTTATTGTCATTTACTTTTTAACTTCTTACCCCATGATTGTTAGAATTGTATATTTTAGAGGGCTATTAAACATTATATTATATATATATATTTTATACATACACACAGTGTGTATATATATATATATATATATATATCCACATTTAACATATGTTATTGTTTTTTAAATTGGATGATTATCACTTAATTTGTATGCTTGTCCAGTTTTAGAAGGCACATAATGTGTTAATTTCTTGGGGAGGTCGGCAACCATGGATGACTCATCCTTCCATCTCCTTCCATATAAACACCTCTTTGCCGGTTTGCGTCAAGTGACCTGAGGAAGGGGTACGCCCCGAAAAAAATGTAGTCTTTGGTCATAGAAACCGGTTGTTTTATTGTAATTTATCCTCCCTTTGTGGCTTTCAGTGGCTTCGGAACAGCTTTCCAATGTCTTTGATTCCCACACCAGTAGAGGTCCCTCTGCCTTCTTCCATTCTCCCTGGGGTCACCTGGTTTTTATTGCACCACCCACTGGGTCCGGGACCTGAGTCATTTACCATTGCCTGAGATTACCAGCTGTCTTTTCTAACTGCTGGGATCTGATATTAGCGTCATATGCACCACGTACCACTGCACCATGCTGTTCAGAGACAATTTTACATGTAAGCTGCTTTTATCTGTGCAATTTTGGAATACACCGTGGTATGTTTTTACCTCCTTATTTCCGGGCTCTGAGTTATGTCATTTACCACC
The DNA here is from genome assembly GCA_037952925.1 of Lithobates clamitans. Lineage (NCBI taxonomy): Eukaryota > Metazoa > Chordata > Amphibia > Anura > Ranidae > Lithobates > Lithobates clamitans. The sequence goes on from JBBGZY010000285.1 coordinate 9,732,557, forward strand.
CAGCCTTGATAGCGCTCTTATTGTGGTTATTTTATTCCTTCCTTCTTAAACCTGTCCCTGAAGATAGACACCTACTAAGCTAGAGGAATAGGGGGTAGCTAAGCACTCTTACATGTGCTGCTTCAAAGTTAGGATTGTGTGCTAAAAGTGCAATATTTCTGTGATTAATCATAATAAACTATTTTAATAAATTCATTTTAGACACTTGCAGGGGGGGGGGTTACTCAAACTATAGCAGAACCCAGAGCAACTGTATATGGCACCCAATCAGCTTTTAGCTTTTATTTACAACGCTTACCCGAACAAGCTACAGATTGAAACTGATTGTTTACTATGTACAGTTGCTCAAGATTCTTTCTGCTCTAGTTTTGGTACACACCCCAAGTGTTTTTTTTTTCCACCTCTTCACGTTGTATTAGTTATTTGTTTTATATGAGGATTAGAAATTGTAGGTGGTTGGGAACATTCCTATACAGACAGCAACAGAATTGGACATTTTGAAATAAGAAGCTTTCTCTTAGAATATTTTTGACCAGTGGTTCTTAACCACCAGGCCATGGTCTTTGTCAGGGCTCGGCTCAGCCCTTCCTTTTCTGAGCTGGCGGCTCAGCTGTCAGCTAATTGCCAGCTCCCATCTCTCTCCACAGTTACCCAGCTGTTGTTGATTCTGCTTGTCAGTCCTGCTTACTTAAAGAGGAGTTCCACCCAGGGGGGCCATAAAAAAAAAAAAATTAAAAGTCAGCAGCTACAAATACTGCAGCTGCTGACTTTTAATTGGACACTTACCTGTCCTGGAGTCCAGCGAAGCGGGGGATCGAAGCCCCGCTCGTCTTCCCCTCCGTTCAGCGGCGCCGGCATTGCAACTGTGGGTGCCAGGCTGTGGCTTCACAGCCTGGCACCCACTGCGCATGCGCGTGCGGCGCTCGCCGTGATTGGCCAGTCACCTGGGACCTGTAATGGGTCCCAGATGATTGACAGGAGGGAGGGAGCAGAGTGGAGCCCTTCCTGTGCCGAGGGGGAAGTGATGTCACCAGCCCAGGCAAAGGAAGGGGCAGACTACTCAGGAGCTACCCACATTTAGCATGTGGGTAGTGTAGGGACAGGTCACCCATACAGAAAGGTTCCAGATGAGTAAGAAATGTATAGGGATCCTCCGCTTCTCCTGAAATTCTCCCCGCTTGGGATACTATGCTCGAACCAGCCAGGCCGCATTCCACCCCTCAAGGCAGACACTGTCAGTTTGGCTGAGATCTGCTCTGCTACAATCTGCTCTTCATCTGTGAGTGTTCCTAGTTGGGCTGCCTTCCACCAGGCTTGTTGTGAATTTTTGTATGCTGACTACAATACAAGTTCCTTCTCTTTGCAACTTGACTATGTGTGAGTTACTGCCACCACACCACACTGTACCCTCCCAAATTCAAGCAGTGTAAGTACCTACATTTTACTTATCAGTCTCTTTCAAATCCCTTTACAGCAGATCTCAAACTGGAAGTGGGAGAAGCAGCACAGGGAAGCAATCAATTGTATAGTATTGCCCATGTATTAACAAGGAGCATGTTTAAGAGGTGAGCTTTTTAGCATTTGTTTTTCACTTTTCACAGTCCAATTACAGGCTGAGGAAGGGACCCGTGTGTTTACATTAACTGCAGCAGACAAAAATCAGGTCTTCTGCCCTGCTAGTCAAGATTGTACTATCAGAGCAATGTAAATTTCCAGACCGGATGGAAAGAATTACTAATTATTTGGTAAGAAAAGAAAATTCCTTTCAACTGTTTACTTGGAATGTAGCTTTAACCCAAAATGAGGAAGGCCAAAGTAGAAGAGCAGGCCTTGGAACTGTGTGGCCACAAATATCAATGCATTGCAATGCAAACAAAGTGGTTATGTAAATCTGTGACAATAATGTGCTATTAATGATCTGTGCCAGTTTAACCGAAACTCAGGGGTTCCAGACTGTACATACGGTGCCTTGAGAAAGTATTCATACCCCTTTAATTTTTCCACATTTTGTCATGTTACAATCAAAAACGTTAATGTATTTTATTGGGATTTTATGTGATAGACCAATACAAAGTGGCATATAATTGTGAAGTGGAAGGAAAATGATAAATGGTTTTCAGAATGTTTTACAAATAAATATCTGAAAAGTGTGGCATACATTTGTATTTAGCCCCCTTTACTCTGATGTCCCTAACTACAATCTAGTGGAACCAATTGCCTTTAGAAGTCACTTAATTAGTAAATAGAGTCCACCTGTGTGTAATTTAATCTCAGTATTAAGGATGAGCTTCGAGTTTGAGCCGAACGTAAGTTCAAATCGAACATCGGGTGTTCGTCCGTCCGCTGAACAGCGAATTTTTTTGGGGCATTCATGGGAAATTCGAGTGCCCCATATTGCACTGCAAGACCGCAGTGCATTGCTGTATGATGATTGGCCAAAGCATACACCTGACCTGCATGCTTTGGCCAATCACAGCACACTCCTCTCTGCATTCAGGCAGAACAGGGACGTGTGTGTGTAAACACTAGGGATGAGCCGAACACCCCCCGATTCCGTTCGCACCAGAACCTGCGAACGGACCGAAAATTCGCACGAACCCCATTAACGTCTATGGGACTCGAACGTTTGAAATCAAAAGTGCTCATTTTAAAGGCTAATTTGCATGATATTGTCCTAAAAAGGGTTTGGGGAACCGGGTCCTGCCCCAGGGGACATGTATCAATGCAAAAAAAACTTTTTAAAACGGCAATTTTTCCGGGAGCAGTGATTTTAATGATGCTTAAAGTAAAAAAAAAAAATGAAATATTCCTTTAAATATTGTACCTGGGGTGTGTCTATAGTATGCCTGTAAAGTGGCGCATGTTTCCTGTGTTTAGAACAGTCCCTGCACCAAATGTCATTTTTAAAGGAAAAAATCTAATTTAAAACTGCTTGCGGGTTTAATGTAATGTCGGGTCCTAGCAATATGGATGAAAATCAGTGAGACAAACGGCATGGGTACCCCCCAGTCCATTACCAGGCCCTTTGGGTCTTGTATGGATATTAAGGGGAACCCCGCACCCAAATTAAAATAAGGAAAGGTGTGGGGCCACCAGGCCCTATATACTCTGAACAGCAGTATACAGTAGGTGCAAACAAGACAGGGACTGTAGGTTTGTTGTTAAGTAGAATCTGTTTGTAATTTTGAATTGGTACATTTTTAACGTGTTTAGCTCCAGCCAAAAAATCTTTTTTAAGCTTTTTGGAAAACATAGGGAAGGGTTATCACCCCTGTGACATTTGTTTTGCTGTCTGTCCTCCTCTTCAGAAGATTTCACCTCACTTTTTGTCCCAATGACAAATGTTTTTTGAAAATTTGGGTTTTTTTTGTGGAACAAGGATTGGAAAGCATCAGTGGAAAGGAGAAATGTTTTTCCCATATTAACTCTTACAGGAGAGAATTTCACTTCCTGTTGCCTCCTTCCGTTTGCAAGTAGGAGTCGTTTGTAAGTTAGATGTTTGAAAGTAGGGGCCTGCCCTATATACTCAGCAGAAATTTGGGCCTTAGGTGTTGTTGTGGCCACAACACTGTAAGCCCTCACAGGGCCCTGCTGTAATATATTAGATCAAGAATTGTAATTACATGCCCCTGTTGAACAAGGGCAGAAAAATTGGGCCTTTGGTGGTGGTGGTGCTGGTGCCACAACACTAAGTCCTCACTCACTCTTGGTGGGTGCAGAAATGGGCCCTGCTGTGAAATATTAGATCAAGAATTGTAATTACATGCCCCTGTTGAACAAGGGCAGAAAAATTGGGCCTTTGGTGGTGGTGGTGCTGGTGCCACAACACTGTAAGTCCTCACTCGCTCTTGGTGCGTGCAGAAATGGGCCCTGCTGTGAAAATATTAGATCAAGAATTGTAGTTACATGCCCCTGTTGAACAGGGGCTGAAAAATTAGGCCTTAGGCACTGGTGCCACAACACTGCAACCCCTCACAGACACTCTAGTTGGAACGCAGGAACAAGCCCTGCTGCAAAGTATTGCATCAAAAATTGTAATTACACGCCCCTGTTAAACAAGGGCTGAAAAATTGGGCCTTAGGCACTGGTGCTGGTGCCACAACACTGCAACCCCTCACAGATACTCTAGTTGGAATGCAGAAATGAGCCCTGCTGCAAAGTATTGCATCAAAAATTGTAATTACACGCCCCTGTTAAACAAGGGCTGAAAAATTGGGCCTTAGGCACTGGTGCTGGTGCCACAACACTGCAACCCCTCACAGATACTCTAGTTGTAACGCAGAAACGAGCCCTGCTGCAAAGTATTGCATCAAAAATTGTAATTACACGCCCCTGTTAAACAGGGGCTGAAAAATTGGGCCTTAGACACTGGTGGTGGCGCCCAGAACCAAAAATGTTCTTACAAGCTATCAGCGTGATCATTGAGGAGGAAGAGGATAATTACTCAGGGATAGTTACTCAGCATCAGCATAGGCAGTCTTTGAAGGGATCTGAGATTTCAAAAAAAATTATTCGGTTACATCAGCATCAGGTGCTTGGTAGCTGGTGGTGATCCAAGACTGATTCATTTTTATGAAGGTCAGTCGATCGACCAATCGGTGGACAGACGCACCCTGTGATCGGTTACAAAGCCTCCAGCAGCACTGAATGTGCGTTCCGAAAGAACGCTGGATGCAGGACAGGCCAGTAGCTCAATTGCATACTGTGCAAGCTCTGGCCAGTGATCCATCCTCAAGACCCAGTAACCCAGAGGATTTTCGGTGGGAAAGGTGTCCAAGTCAGATCTTGCCCCTAGGTATTCCTGCACCATGTAAAACAGACGCTGGCGATGGTTGCTGGAACCGATCATACCTTGGGGCTGCGGACCAAAAAATTGTCTGAACGCATTGGTCAGACGGCCACCTTCTCCACCGCTCCTTCTTTGACTGACCGAAGCCTCAGCAACACGTCCAGAAACAGGAGTTTGTAACCTCCCAGTCTCTGGGAACGCGTTACACAGACCTTTCTGCAAGGCCTCCCGAAGATGTTTCATCCTCTGCTCCCTCTGCGATGGCAAGATAAGGTCCGCAACCTTACCCTTGTAACGTGGATCAAGGAGGGTTGCCAGCCAGTATTGGTCCTTCTCCTTGATACCACGAATACGAGGATCCTTACGCAGGCTTTTCAGGATAAGGGAGGCCATGCAGCGTAGGTTTGCTGAGGCATTCGGTCCGGAGTCCTCTGGGTCACTAAGGACAACATGGTCCGCAGCCACCTCCTCCCAGCCACGTACAAGTCCATGTGTTTCTTGGGACTGATGTCTTAAAGACTGCTGCTGATGCTGAGTGCCAGGCTCCACCTCTATACTGACACAATCTTCTTCCTCCTCCTCCTCCTCCTCCTCATCCTCTTCCTGTGTGATCGGCAGGCACGCAGGAACACTGTCTGGATAAAGGGGGCCTTGAGAGCTAAGGAAGTCCTCCTCTTCCTGCCTCTGTCCTGCCTCAAGTGCCCTGTCCATTATTCCACGCAGCGTGTGCTCCAACAGGTGGACAAGGGGGACAGTGTCACTGATGCATGCACTGTCACTGCTCACCATCCTCGTGGCCTCCTCAAATGGTGACAGGACAGTGCATGCATCCCTGATCCTGGCCCACTGGCGTGGGGAAAAAAACCAAGCTCCCTGACCCTGTCCTGGTGCCATAGTCGCACAGGTACTCATTGATGGCCCTCTGCTGCGTGTGCAGCCGCTGCAGCATGGCCAACGTTGAGTTCCACCCGGTGGACATGTCACAGATTAGGCGGTTCTTGGGCAGGTTAAACTCCTTTTGGAGGTCCGCCAGCCGAGCACTGGCATTATATGACCGGCGGAAATGCACACAGACTTTCCTGGCCTGCCTCAGGACATCCTGTAAGCCCGGGTACCTGCCCAAGAACCGCTGCACCACCAAGTTAAGGACGTGAGCCAAACAGGGCACATGGGTCATTTGTCCCTGTCGGAGGGCAGAGAGGAGGTTGGTGCCATTGTCGCAAACCACCATTCCTGCCTTAAGTTGGCGTGGGGTCAACCACCTCTGAACCTGCCCCTGCAGAGCTGACAGAACCTCTGCCCCAGTGTGGCTCCTGTCCCCCAAGCACACCAGCTCAAGCACCGCATGGCATCTTTTGGCCTGCGTACTTGCGTAGCCCCTTGAATGGCTACGGAGCACCGCTGGTTCAGAGGACAAAGCACAGGAAGAGGCCATGGAGGAAGAAGAAGAGGAGGGGGTGGAGGAGAGAGGTGTGTCACAATCATTAGCATTTTGGAGACGTGGTGGCGGAACAACCTCCAACACTACTGCACCTTGTCCTGCATCCTTCCCAGCTGCCAGCAGAGTCACCCAATGCGCCGTGAAACTTAGGTAACCTCCCTGTCCATGCCTGCTGGACCATGAGTCAGCGGTAATATGCACCTTACCACTGACCGCCCTGTCCAGTGAGGCATGGACATTGCCTTCCACATGGCGGTAGAGAGCCGGAATCGCCTTCCATGAGAAAAAGTGGCGTTTGGGTACCTGCCACTGAGGAACCGCACATTCCACAAACTCACGGAAGGGGGCAGAGTCTACCAACTGAAAAGGCAGCAGTTGAAGTGCTAGCAATTTTGCCAAGCTAGCATTCAACCGCTGGGCATGTGGATGGCTGGGAGCAAACTTCTTTCGGCGGTGCAGCAGCTGGGGCAGGGAAATTTGCCTGGTACAATCTGACGTTGGTGTACCAAAATAAGATTGCCCACAAGTACTTGGCTGTGACACACCTAATTCTACACCTTCATTCCTCTCAGTGCAGGTCTCAGAGAGGACTGAAGGTATAGTGGGGTTGGAGATCTCAGCTGATGAGGAGCAAGGAGAGGTCCTCTTTGTTCTTTGGTGTGGGTCTTTTAGATACTTTTGCCAACGAACTGCATGGCAGGTCAACATATGTCTGGTCAAGCATGTGGTACCCAAATGGGAGATGTTTTGGCCACGCGAGATACACTTGAGACATATGTTGCAAATAGCAGCGGTGCGATCTGATGCACTCGTCTCAAAAAAGGCCCACACCAAATAACTTTTTGAATAACGCGCAGAGACTGCAGCGCCCTGCACATGTGGAGCTTTGGTGTGTGATGCAGTCAATGTGCTGCCCTTAGGCTGGCCCCTGTAGGGCATCCTGCCTCGTTGGTGATGTGCCGCCTCCTCCTCCTCCTCCTCTCAGGCACCCACGTTGAGTTAGTGACCTCATCATCCCCTCCCTCCTCATCACTGGAGCAAACCTGGCAGTATGCTGCAACAGGGGGAGCATGACTGCCAGATTGCTGTCCTTCTTGGGCACCCCCTCTGTCCGTGCTAATGTTACTGCCTTCATCAAGCTCAGTATCATCATCAGAGCCTTCCAAACGCTGAGCATCCTCCTGGAGCATGTACCCAACACTGAGGTCAAACAGTTTGAGGGACTCCTCAGGAGGACATGGTGGGGCTAGGAAAGGAGTCACTGATGACATTGAGCTGAGGGAAGAGGCCGCTGCTTTGCCAGACAAAGTACCCTGGGCATGGGTGAGAGAGGATGAGGAGGATGAGGATGGCTTAGTCATCCACTCGACCAAGTCTTCCGCATGTTGCGGCTCAACACGGCCAGCTGCCGAAAAAAAGGCCAAGCGTGTCCCACGGCCACGTACTGATGAGGATGCACCGTCTCCACGACCAGCACTAGACACAGAGCCTGCTTTCCCTCTCTTATTGGCTTCTGACTGTCGGCCCTCCTTCTTGGCCTTCCAGACATACTAATGGCCTGTAGCTTCACTAAGCTGGGATATATATATATATATGTACTGATACTGCAGCTAGCAAAATCCTCTGCCTGCCTGTAGTATGAGAACACCACCAACCATCTACAGGTAGCTTTAGCTGAACACTGTGCAGAGCTCGCAAAAAAATAACTTGTAGGTTTAGCTGAACACTGTGAGGAGGACGCACCACACTAACTTCTAACTTGTAGTTTTAGCTGAACACTGTGAGCAGGACGCACTGCACTAACTTGTAGCTTTAGATGAACACTGTGCAGAGGTCTCACTACACTAACTTGTAGGTTTAGCTGAACACTGTGAGGTGGGCACACCACACTAACTTGTAGTTTTAGCTGAACACAACACTGTGAGCAGGACACACCGCACTAACTTGTAGTTTTAGCTGAACACTGTGAGCAGGATGCACCCCACTAACGTGTAGTTTTAACTGAACACTGTGAGCAGGATGCACCCCACTAACTTGTAGTTTTAGCTGAACACTGTGAGCAGGACGCACCCCACTAACTTGTAGTTTTAGCTGAACACTGTGAGCAGGACGCACTGCACTAACTTGTAGCTTTAGATGAACACTGTGCAGAGGTCTCACTACACTAACTTGTAGGTTTAGCTGAACACTGTGAGGTGGACGCACCACACTAACTTGTAGTTTTAGCTGAACACTGTGCAGAGGTCTCACTACACTAAACTTGTAGCTTTAGATGAACACTGTGCAGAGGTCTCACTACACTAACTTGTAGGTTTAGCTGAACACTGTGAGGTGGACGCACCACACTAACTTGTAGTTTTAGCTGAACACTGTGCAGAGGTCTCACTACACTAAACTTGTAGCTTTAGATGAACACTGTGCAGAGGTCTCACTACACTAACTTGTAGTTTTAGCTGAACACTGTGAGCAGGACACACTGCACTAACTTGTAGCTTTAGATGAACACTGTGCAGAGGTCTCACTACACAAACTTGTAGGTTTAGCTGAACACTGTGAGGTGGACGCACCACACTAACTTGTAGTTTAAGCTGAACACAACACTGTGAGCAGGACGCACCGCACTAACTTGTAGTTTTAGCTGAACACTGAGAGCAGGACGCACCGCACTAACTTGTAGTTTTAGCTGCACACTGAGAGCAGGACGCACTGCACTAACTTGTAGCTTTAGATGAACACTGTGCAGAGGTCTCACTACACTAACTTGTAGTTTTAGCTGAACACTGTGAGCAGGACGCACCGCACTAACTTGTAGTTTTAGCTGAACACTGTGAGCAGGACGCACCGCACTAACTTGTAGTTTTAGCTGAACACTGTGAGCAGGACGCACCGTGCTAACTTGTAGTTTTAGCTGAACACTGTGAGCAGGACGCACCCCACTAACTTGTAGTTTTAGCTGAACACTGTGAGCAGGACGCACCCCACTAACTTGTAGTTTTAGCTGAACACTGTGAGCAGGACGCACCCCACTAACTGTAAATAGTCTAGCTGCCTGACTGTGGTACTAATAGGATCAAAAGAACACCAGCAATTTTCTTCAGGTAGCTGTAAATACTGTAACAAGACAAGCCTGCCTGTCAGTAAGAAGATAACAGGAACGGATCTAGCTAAACTGAATACAGTGTATATATATATATATATATATATATATATATATATATATATATATGCAACACCTGGGATGCATATATATACACAATACACTGTAAGTGCAGCTAACTGACTGACTGTTCTGCCTAATCTATCTAACTTAAATCAAATGACACTGTCTGTCTCTCTCTCTCTCTCTATATATGAACGCCGGAACACACACTACACAGGGCCGCCGTGCAGGCGGTTTTATATAGTGTGGGGCGTGTACTAAATCCCCTGAGCCATAATTGCCCAAAGATTCCTTGGCTTTGGCCAATTACGGCTCTCTGTTCAGACAGCGCTGTGATTGGCCAAGCATGAGGGTCATAGTGCATGCTTGGCCAATCATCAGCCAGCAATGCACTGTGATGCCGCAGTGAATTATGGGCCGTGACACGCCACACGAATTTGGCGCGAACGGCCCATATCGTTCGCAATTCGACGAATGGTCGAACAGACGATGTTCGAGTCGAACATGGGTTCAACTCGAACACGAATCTCATCCCTAGTAAACACACAAATCCCTCTTCTGTTCTGAGAGGAGATGCAGATTGTGAGTTCCTAATAACTAGGAACCACGATCTGTCATCTCCTATAGTCAGTCCCCTCCCCCTACAGTTAGAACACACAGTCAGGGAACACAGTTAACCCCTTGATCGCCCCCTAGTGTTAACACCTTCCCTGCCAGTGACATTTATACAGTAATCAGTGCATTTTTTTATAGCACTGATCACTGTATAATTGTCAATCGCCCAAAAAATGTGTCAAAAGTGTTAGATGTGTCTGCCATAATGTCGCAGTCACGAGTGTCTGATGTGTCCGCCATAATGTCGCAGTCACAATAAAAATCGCAGATCGCCGCCATTACTAGCAAAAAAAAAAATAATAATAAAAATGCCATAAATCTATCCCCTATTTTGTAGACGCTATAACTTTTGCGCATACCAATCAATATACGCTTATTGTGAGTTTTATTTCCAAAAATATGTAGAAGAATACATATCAGCCTAAACTGAGAAAAAAATTTGCCTTTTTTGAAAAAAAATTGGGGATATTTATTATAGCAAAAAGTACAAAATATTGTGTTTTTTTCAAAATTGTCACTAAACCGCAGAGATGATCAAATACCACCAAAAGAAAGCTGTATTTGTGGAAAAAAAGGATGTCAATTTTGTTTGGGTACATCGTCGCACGACCGTGCAATTGTCAGTTAAAGTGGTGCAGTGCCACATTGCAAAAAATGCTCTGGTCATTGAGCAGCCAAATCTTCTGGGGCCTGGTATGGACTGGGGGGGGGGGGGGCCCACGCTGTTTGTTTAAATGATTTTTTATTTATATTGCCAGGATCTGGAAATACATTACAGCAATTTTGGATTACATTTTTTCCTTCAGAAATGTCATTTTGCTGTGATACTTTTCTAAACATGGGAAAAATGCGCTACTTTACAGGCAGATTAAGGGGACCCCCAGGCACGATTTTTAAAGGAATATTTCATTTTTATTGTTTCACTTTAAGCATTCTTAAAATCACTGCTCCTAAAAAAACATCAGTTTTAAAAACTTTTTTTGCATTGATACATGTCCCCTGGGGCAGTACCTGGGTCCCCAAACACTTTTTATGGCAATAACTTGCATATAAGCCTTTAAAATGAGCACTTCTGATTTTTCACATTCGTGTCCCATAAACTTTAATGGTGTTCACATGTTCGCACAAATTTTTTGTCTGTTCGTAAGTTCTGGTGCGAACCAAACCGGGGGGTGTTCGGCTCATTCCTACTCAGTATAAATAATTCTGTTCTGTAAAGCCCTCAGAGGATTGTTAGAGACCCTTAGTTAACAAACAGCATCATGAAGGCCAAGGAACACACCAGACAGGTCAAGGATAAAGTTGTGGAGAAGTTTAAAGCAGGCTTAGGTTATAAAAAAATATCAGAAAGCTTTGGGCATCTCAAGGAGCACTGTTCAATCCATCATCCGACAATGAAAAGAGTATGGCACAACTGCAAACCTACCAAGACATGGCTGTCCACTTAAACTGACAGGCGGGACAAGGAGAGCATTAATCAGACAATCAACCAAGAGGCCCATGGTAACTCTGAAGGAGATGCAGAAATCCACAATTCAGGTGGGAGAATCTGTCCACAGGACAACTATTAGTTGTGCATTCCACAAATCTGGCCTTTATGGAAGAGTGGAAAGAAGAAAGCCATTGTTGAAAGAAAGCCATAGGAATTCCCATTTGCAGTTTGCGAGACGCTATGTGGGGGGCACAGAAAACATGTAGACAAATGTGCTCTGGTCAGATGACACCAACATTTAACTTTTTGGCCTAAAAGCAAAATGCTTTGTGGTGGAAAACTAACCTTGCACATCACCCTGAACACACAATCCCCACTGTGAAATATGGTGGTGGCAGCATCATGTTGTGGGGATCTTTTTCTTCAGCAGGGACAAGGAAGCTGGTCAGAGTTGATGGGAAGATGAATGGAGCCAAATACAGGGCAATCTTAGAAGAAAACCTGCTAGAGTCTGCAAAAGACTTGAGACTGGGTCAGAGGTTCACCTTCCAGCAAGACAACGACCCTAAACATACAGCCAGAGCTACAATCGAAAGGTTTAGATCAAAGCATATTCATGTGTTAGAATGGCCCAGTCAAAGTCCAGACCTAAATCCAATTGAGAATCTGTGGCAAGACTTGAAAATTCCTGTTCACAGACGCTCTTCATCCAATCTGACAGAGTTTGAGCTATTTTGCAAAGAAGAATGGACAAAATGTCACTCTCTAGATGTGCAAATCTGGTAGAGATATACCAAAAAAGACTTGCAGCTGTAATTGCAGCGAAAGGTGGTTCTACAAAGTATTGCCTCAGGGGGGCTGAATACAAATGCATGCCACACTTTTTACATATTTATTTGTAAACAATTTGGAAAATCATTTATCATTTTCCTTCCACTTCACAATTATGTGTCACTTTGTGTTGGGCTATCACATAAAATTCCAATAAAATAAATTTATATTTTTAGTTGTAACATGACAAAATGTGGAAAATTTGAAGGGGGATAAATACTTTTTCAAGGCACTGTAGTACATAGTATAGGAAACACCTATAAAAGACTAGCATGAAATTAGAAACACTGAGCAGTTTTGAATCCAAATGGGATAATCCCAGAATGGTTGTGATGAACTCCTATTTTTTGTCAATCAGGACTCTTGTCAGAGTCACAGCAAAACTGGCCTATGTGGACATTTCACTGAAATTCAGTATTGCTGAAAATCATATTCAATGTATAATAAGTATAAGGCATACAACAAAATAGTTCTGACCGAATAAACCTAGAGTTACAAGATTTCTAATTGAACTCACTAGTAAAAAATAATGACAGCTGTGAATAAATAAAAAAAGCCCAAATGAAGGTCTACATAAGCCTGTTTGTGACCTTGGGCAAGTCACTTTATCTCTATATGTTTCAGGCACCAAAACATACATTATAAATGTGCAGGAGTATTTGCTGTGCTTTGAAATGGTGTGCTCTACTGTAATCACAAAGTGTTTTGCGTACCATAGGGAAAATCAGCCTCTCCGCATAAAGCTGTTATTTTTCACATTTGCCTCTACATAACAGAAATGAGAGAATGACTCTTTGATGGTTCCGTCACCAGATTATCTGCAAATTATTCCATAGGGTTTCAGAATTGCGGACTCATTGCACTATTTTCCTCCATTTGCATCTAAAAGTCTTCACTATCATTTGCTGTTGTTCCTGGAGACGATTATTAGTCAGAGAGGTTTATGTCAACTTGCTTCTGCCAGAGGCGGCTGAGGTGGAATATATGATGTACTCGGGTGAAACAAAATGCAGCTTGATATAAAATATGTGCATTCTAAATTCATTCTACAGTTATCCTCTTTTGTTCATGGGGTAATTTTGCATACAGTGATACAGAATAATAAAGAATAATAAAACTGGGGTTTACAGTATTTTAACTAACAAAGGATTATTGGACATACTGTACTTGATTAAGAGCTACTACTTTATTTTATTATTATTGTGTTGCTCAATGTTGAACAGAGAAACAGTAAGCACCTCTTTTCTGGCTACTACAGTAACACATAGGACTGTGGGATGGCAGAGGGACATGTACAACAAGGAGTCAAGGATTCCACAATGTGTGTTTTTCGAGGTTACCCAGATCCTCAGAGAATGATTTATTTCTAACTAAAAGTACTACTAGAGACCTCTTGTGTTGTCTGTATTTAAGAAATATTGTGACACAATGGTCAGTGTTGAATATTGACATTCTAGTACAGTTCAGATATATCATTAGTTCATAAATAGGTAAGGGAATATGTATTTTTTTATTCTGTAGCTAGGCTTTAGGACCTCTCACGTGGGCGATCCGATCAGATCTGCCCATGTGTTTTTTAGGAGGTCCTGATCAGATGGTCAATGCTTTCCAATGGACCAGTGGATGTAAACGGACTTGAGTCTGTTTACAGCTGCCTACCTCGGGTCTGATTAGCCCTGCTAAGAAAAAAAATGGAGGGGGACTGCCTCCTCCTCAGTTTGAATGGACCAGATCAGAGGCAGTCGAGTGTAAAACAGACAGCGGAGTGCACTTACTCCCAGCCCCCTACAGAGCAGAGTGGGCTTTGTCCGTGTCCGCTCTGCAGAAACTGAGCAGACACAGACCTGTCATCTGGCCCGCTCTGCTTTGATCAGCAAGGGATCTGTGAGTGGATCCCCTGCTGATCAGAACGCAAACCACCCGTGTGAGAGGGCCCTTAGAGTGAATTTGGAACCTGGGGATCTTTACTAACAAGAAGGCAGAGAAGAAACATTAACCACTTGCCAACCAGCCGCCGCAGTTTCACTGCGGCAGAAAAGGCACGGCTAGGCGAAGCGACGTTATATAACGTTGCTTTGCCTTGTGGCCACTAGGGGCTTGCACGCCCGCTGCTCGCCCCCGAAGCTGATGCGAGTGCCCGGCGGTCATTTCTCCTGCGATCGCTCTTGACGCACCAAAAACTGGGATCTGTGTGTGTAAACACACAGATCCCGGTTCTCTGAGGGAAGAAGAGACTGATCGTGTGTTCATACAAAGTATGAACAGCGATCTGTCATCTCCCCTAGACAGTCCCATCCTCCCTTCAGTTAGAACACAGAGAGGGAACACAGTTAACCCCTTGATCGCCCCCTAGTGTTAACCCCTTCCCTGCCAGTGACATTTTTACAGTAATCGGGTGGCACAGTGGTGTAGTGGATAGCACTTTCGCCTAGCAGTAAGAAGGGTCGCTGGTTCGAATCCCAACCACGACACTACCTGCCTGGAGTTTGCATGTTCTCCCTGTGCCTGCGTGGGTTTCCTCCGGGTACTCCGGTTTCCTCCCACACTCCAAAGACATGCTGGTAGGTTAATTGGATCCTGTCTAAATTGTCCCTAGTATGTATGAATGTGCGTTAGGGACCTTAGATTGTAAGCTCCTTGAGGGTAGGGACTGATGTGAATGTACAATGTATATGTAAAGCGCTGCGTAAATTGATGGCACTATATAAGTACCTGAAATAAATTAAATAAATAAATAAAAATAATCAGTGCATTTTTATAGCACTGATCGCTGTATAATTGTCAATGGTCCCAAAAAGTGTCCGATGTGTCTATTACCAAAAATATGTAGAAGAATACATATCGGCCTAAACTGAGAAAAAATTAGCTTTTTTAAAAAAAAAATGGGGATATTTATTATAGCAAAAAGTACAAAATATTGTGTTTTTTTTTTCAAAATTGTCGTTTTTTTTTTTGTTTATAGCGCAAAAAACAAAAACCGCAGAGATGATCAAATATCACCAAAAGAAAGCTCTATTTGTGGGGAAAAAAGGACATCAATTTTGTTTGGGTGCAGTGCCACAGCACCCCAGTGCCGAATCCCAAAAAATGGCCTGGTCATTCAGCAGCCAAATCTTCCGGGGCTGAAATGGATAAGGACGTTATCTTATCTGAAGCAAAAAAGAAAGTGTGGTGCCAAAGACATACATTTACAATTAGCCACATGGGGATTCTTGAGATCAGGCCAAGCAAATTATTTAAGTAATGTTAAACCCAAAACCAGAAATGTAATACATTGCAGCTTAGCAATCATTAGTCGTGGTGGCTGCATTAGTTTTCTTTCTTAGGCTTTTTCTCCTTGTTTTCACCTAGTGATCTAGCCTGCAAACACACCTCCTGTATTAGCGTCCCACCACACGGTGAGGGAAGTGTTAGATGTACTAGCAGATTTAGATACACTAACTAATTGAAACCAAACTCCAGCTCATATTGCAGTTACACAGGCAGTTACAGCAACAGTTTCTTATTATTTTGGGATAAAGGTTTTGCATGAATAAATAAATAAAAGCTCATCATTGTAAGCACCCCTGTCGGTGGTAAATGGTTTGTCTCAACACTCTAAACTGCTACATTTGCAGGAAAGCTTGTTCTGTTGAAAAATAGCAGATTTACTGGCCAGATCTCCAGGTGAAAATAAAGGAAAGAAAGCCTAAAAAAGAAAACAAATGCATCCATCACATCTATAAATTGGCAAGCTACAATAAAAGAAATGTTTTCTTTTGGGTTTAATATTGCTTTAATATTATAGGCAGTTCATCTTGTGTTCATATTCTGAATTAGGCAATATGATGCTGGATGCAATGTATGACATGAACGCAAATCATTAGCCAAAGCATCTGTGACTCATCTGTGGCATTTTGAAGCACACTCTATAGTTAAAGAGTCCAGTCAAAGACTATAGGCATGATTCGGTCCCTTTGGACACGACCTTAAAGATGTCAATGACATCAATCATCACTATGGTTGCCTCAAATGATCGCTGTTCATCCTCCCCTGTGTATCTTTATATACATCCATATTATACTATTCACTACAGCAATCCAAGGAAACAAAATCCAGGGTGCTCGTGGCATGTCACTCTTTTTTCTTTAATCATAACTCCACAGTCCAAAAACAAGTAAACAACAAATTCCAACAGCCTGCAAAAGCGTGTGTTTTGCGCAAGAAATGTTTGCTGGATGGAGGTATTTTAATCAATTTCAGCCTTTGGAATTTGTGATTAAATAAAGAAGAGTGACATACCATGAATTCATTTATTTATTTACTTTTGGATTGCTGTATTGGACACTTACTTACCAGGACCACTCGCTTCTGTGATTTTACAGATGCCAGAAATGTGGGATCTCTAAGGGCAAGCTCTTTAACCACTTCAATACCAGGCAATTCCTGCCCAAGCCAATTTTCAGCTTTCAGCGCTGTCACTTTTTAAATGAAAATTGCACGGTCATGCTACACTGTACCCAAACTAAATTGTTATCATTTTGTTCCCACAAATAGAGAATTCTTCGGTTTTTATTCTTCGGTTTTTCTTTCTTGCTAAACCAATAAAATAAAGACCGAAAATTAAAAAAAAAAAAAAAAGTTTTCCTTTATTTCTGTTATAAAATTTTGTAAATTTTGTTTCCCTCCTTCACTGATGGGCACTGATAAGCTGCACTTTTAATTACCACTGATTGGCATATCCCTGGTGGTCCAGTGTGTCGGCATCCTGGTGGTCCTGGGCAGGCATCGCTGATAAACAATCAGCGCAGACCAGCCCCCCCCACGTCAGTAGAGCAGCCGATCTCCCTGTTTACATCGTGATCAGCCGTGATTGGACATGGCTGATCACGTGGTAGAGAGCCTCTGTTAGAGGCTCTTTGCCGAGATCGGTGTAGCAGTGTGTCAGACTGACACACCGCACCACTGATCGCCACGATGCGCGGCGTCTGTTATGCTGCTGGACGTCATATGACACCCAGTCAGGATAGCTGAACCACCAGCCATCATTCTGGTATAGGCCAGACGGGAATGGGTTAATATGCACTAATCTGAGCTCCCTCCAGAGTTAATAACCCTAAGTGCCACACCTTCTTTACTCATTATTATTTCAGGTACTTATACAGCAACGTCAATTTACGCAGGGCTTAACGTGTATATTATATATTTATATCAGTCCCTACCCTCAAGGAGCTTACAATCTAAGGTCCCTAAGTCACATTCATACATACTAAGGTCAATTTAGACAGGATCCAATTAACCTACCAGCAGAGGCGTTGCTAGATCTGCAAAACATCTGGGGCTAGAGCCCATAGCAGCGGTCACCATCCTTTTTTCAGGCCCGCGGGGGGGGGGGGGGGGGGGGAGACCGGTGGTAAGCTTCACGGGCAATGGCTTGTGTTGGCGCGTCAATCATCATGGCACCATGGTTGATATGGTGTCAGGGTGATTGAAGTGCATTATTTTTATTGTTACATTCTAATATATAATGAAGTGGTTCAACTCACCATACTGCAGAGTCAGTGGGAGCCCTGAGCGTGTCACTTGCCACATCTCCTGCCACCAGATGCAGTGGGTCACTTGTCACCAGCGACTGTCACCAGATGCAGCGTGTTACTTGCCAACGTCACCTGCCAATAGATGTGGATTGTCACTTGCCACTTTCACTTGGCAGCAGATGTGGATTGTCACTCACCACGTCACCTGCCACCATTTTCAGATTGCCACTTACCACGTCACCTGCCACCATTTGCAGATTGCCACGTCTCCTGCCACCATCTGCAGGTTGTCACTTGCCACGTCTCTTGCCACCATTTGCAGATTGTCACTTGCCACTTCTCCTGGCATCATTTTCAGATTGCCACATCTCCTGCCACCATTTGCAGATTGCCACTTGCCACGTCACCGGCCACCAGATGTGGGTTGTCTCTTGTCAAGTGATGTGGATGGTCACTTGCCATGCCAGCCAGTGCCACCAAATGTGCATTGGCACTGCATTGGCGGCAGGTTGACAGCACTGGTCCATTTAGGGAGAGCGGTGATGCGGAGCAGGCAGTAAGAGATTATGTCATCTCGCTGCTCCCCGCCGCACCTCCGACATTGAAGCAAAGGGGTCTGGCTGCAAAGTGGAGCTCCACGATGACAGGAAGCACGTGACCTCCACTCCACCATGCTGTGAGGGCGAAAGAGCACTGATTTGTGGTGGGCAGTGAGAGATGATGTCATTTCTCTGCTGCTCGCCGCATCTCGCTCCCAAATTGAAGAGGCCCGGCTGTGAAGAGCGCTGATGTGGAGCGGGTGGAGAGAGATGTCATCTCTGCTTGTCCGCTCGCTTGCTTATCTCCTCTCCTCCGCCTCTCTCATGCAGCCAGCCCGCCCGCCGCAGCAGCCGCAACCCTGCTGGTTAGGCAGGGACCCTGCAGCAAGAGACTCGGGGCTATGGGCCCCAGATTCGGGGCTATATCCCCAATAGCCACCCCCTAACAACGCCCCTGCCTACCAGCATGTCTTTGAGTGTAGGAGGAAAAGGGCGTACCCAGAGAAAACCCACACAGGCACAGGGAGAACATGCAAACTCCAGGCAGGTGGTGTTGTGGTTGGAATTCAAACCAGCGACCCTTTTTACTGCTAGGCAAAAGTCCTAACCACTACACCACTGTGCCGCCCACTTTTACTTGGATTGTTTTATGATTTACTGCTTCACCAAATATAATGGTCTGCAAATATCACAACCATGTACTATATACCAGGAATATGCAAACAGCGGACCTCCAGCTGTTGCAAAGCTACAAGTTCCATCATGCCTCTGGGTATCATGCTTCTGGCTGTCAGTGTCTTGCTATGCCTCATGGGACTTGTAGTTCTGCAACAGCTGGAGGTCCGCTAATTGCATATCCCTGCTATATACTATACTATATACAGTACCTACAACATATCTCCCCAAACAGTGTTCTGCAAGCCACACAGGCCCTTCAAATACAGTATCCTCTCAAAAAGTACTTAAA
The DNA here is from genome assembly GCA_037952925.1 of Lithobates clamitans. NCBI lineage: Eukaryota > Metazoa > Chordata > Amphibia > Anura > Ranidae > Lithobates > Lithobates clamitans. The sequence continues at coordinate 9,751,847 of JBBGZY010000285.1, forward strand.
GAGGAACTGCAGCCTGCTCACATAATTTGTAATAAAAACATCTTTGCCATTCTAAAGCTTCCCTCCAACCTCTTTGTATATTATTTTATATATACTGTGATTCTGTACTTGCCAAATATGCTGCAAAAATCTCCCTCCACGGAGTCTGGCTGCAACCATTTTAACTGTGGGCAGCTGCTGCCTGTTCACTTCATGGATTTACACAGACACACAGAGGCAAACCTCCAGCTCTGCAGCTCTCATTGGCCTTCTTATGACTCATCCCCCTTCCTTCCTGGCAAACTCTCTCTCTCGAGAGAGAGAGAGAGAGAGAGAGAGAAAGAAAGAGAGAGAGAGAGAGAGAGAGAGAGAGAGAAAGCTGTGCATGATGTCATAAGCCTAGGCTTTTTTCCAGACAAGAAACAGGAAGTGGGCTGTATAAGGTATTTACTGGCAGAAAAAAAATGTTTTACTATCCAAAGTTAAAACAACAAGGGCAGAAGATTTAAGGCCTTATTCTCACGAGGTGGATCTGGTTCCACAGAGTCCGCCTCGGTCCGCCGGCTCAGCGGGAGATCTCTCCATTGATCTCCGCTGATGACAGGTCCCTCTCTGCTCACTGAGCGGAAAGGGGCATGTCGAGTGCCGCTGGTTTCTATGGAGAGATCGAACGAAAATGAACAACATGTCCATTTTCACCAGATCTAACCCGATCCGATCCGCCAGTGACAGATCTGAACGTAGAAGCATCCGTCTGCTTTTAGCGGGTCGGACCGGGTCAGATGTCAGCGGACATGTCTCCGCTGACATCCGTCGCTCCATAGACTAGCATGGAGCGCCCGTTCAGGTCCGCCGTCAAAACTGACAGGCGGACCTGAATGGTCCGACCATGTGAAAGGGGCCTAATAGATGGAAAGATGAAAAAATTACTGAAGGTCTGCTTTAACAGCTGACCACTTGGCCAACTATGGCACTGTATAGTTCCCATAAGCCTCTCTGATTTATATTGTTCTAAAAAAATATATCATGCACATATGTTTCCGTCTAGCCTAAATAGTGTGGCCATTTACTATAATATTGTATGGCACATTTTATCATCAAAGAAATTGTTACTTTAGTGTGTTTTCTTTTCTCAGCATGGCTTGCAGCTGACAAGGTATGGCGACATCTAGTGTACAAAATTAGTAATGACTGTGAAAAGAAATATTCTTTTCACAATCTGCAAAAGTTGATCTCAGTCTATATCTGCTATCGTCTCAACGGTTTAATAAATCTTTCCCATAAATCTATAGGATGTACATTTATAGCAAATCTCCAATGTATAAACGTCCTGTTTAATAAGGCTTTACAAAGGCAAATGTGATAAAGCTTTATTTGAGACAACAAGGTATAATTATAATATGTTGTACATTCTATATGCAAAATATGATTCTGTGCATTTTACTAGTGAGAAAATGCTTAATCTCTCACTATTCTGACAATAAACAATAGATCTAAAAGACCATACTATGCTAAGAGGAGGGTTTCCGCAGAGATCTTAGCAGTTGCATTTTTTAGATTTGCAAAGGTTTCAAAAGAAAGAAAAAAAAGTCACAAAACACATTATATTAATTCAGAGATAAAAGCTTGAAGCAACACTGGCCGTTCTCCTGCAAACGAAGCCAGTTATTATAACGCAGATAGGAACTGGCAAAAGCCTCGCTTCTGATGATCATCCCGGCTTGAATATTCATGAGACGTTGTGTGAAAGGCACTAGTTCAAAAGCCAATAGACTTAAAACGCAGCAGACATAGAGAATATGATACGAAGGAAAGGAGCGAGGAGGTATTTAAAGTAGGGTTAGTGACAGAGCATAACCTGCCTTCATCCCTGTAAGATTGAAATATCAGAGAAGAAGATGGGAAACCAATCTGCTTAAAAGAAGTTGGCAAGAAGAGTGTTTAAGATGAATGACAAGCTTTTAGAAAGGAACAAAGGGTCTCCAAAAAGGGGAAGATTATAGAAAAAAAAAACACTTATGATCATAATGAGAATGAAGTAATAATAGATGGAAAATGTCATCTTATTTGAAGAGGGAAAGGTTACGGGCATAAAGCGTTTGGATCACATAGGAGCGCGTATAGCAAGTGAGGTTACGGATATGTCAAAATGACACAGAATTATATAGAAAACCATTTCATTCTTTTTTTTTTCTTTTTTGGACTATCGTCTTGCAATAACAATAACAAAGACAAAGATAAGGAAAAAAATAAAAGGCACTGTAATAGGCAGATGAATTTGCGGGCAGATGAAAACGGCTTAGAAAAAAAAATGTATCTTCACATTTCACAAATACGATCACAAGTCATTACCGGTTTCTTGTTGAAGCTTGTCGTGGTTTTGCTTGGCGGCATAAAAAGACATCTCTCCCCCTCCCTACTGCATCAGAAATGTAATGTTTATTTTTGTCGTTGGAACTATTTCAAAATACAAACACAAGTAAAGCTGAGAAACGCATGTGTAGAGAAGGTTTGCCAAGCAGACAACTAAAAAGTTCTGCGGGAATTTTGTGCTGTTCCCTACATTTAAAGAGCAGCTGAACTGCGCATGTTAAAGCTGAAAGAAAAGAGGTCACAAAAAGCTACGCTGTAAAAGAAAGAGTCATTATTCTTGCCAATCCTGCTGACGGTGAATTTGATCCTAAAGTGGAAGTAAAGGCAAAAACTAACTAATTCTAAACCTACTCCCACCAACATTCTAAGCCTAATCTATCTAGCCCTGTAAAGAAAAAGATTGCTATACATGCCTATTTTGCAGCCGCTTCAGTCCGGTCCCATGCTGAGCTGTCAGAGGAAGCTTCAGTGTTTAGGAGAGGCAGCCGATAACGAAAGCCCCATAACAGTGGCGGCTGGTGCTCAAAATTTTTGGAGGGGTGCAAACAAACTGAAAAATACTGAAACAAAAACATCAATTGCAGCCACTGTGCCATCAAATGCAGCCACTGTGCCCAGAAAATGCAGCCAACTGTGCCCAGCAAATGCAGCCAACTTTGCCGAGCAAATGCAGGCAACTGTGCCCAGCAAATGCAGCCAACTGTGCCCATCATATGCTGCCAACTGTGCCCATCATATGCAGCCTCTGTGCCCATCATATGCTGCCAACTGTGCCCATCATATGCAGCCTCTGTGCCCATCATATGCAGCCTCTGTGCCCATCAAATGCAGCCAACTGTGCCCATCAATTGCAGCCTGGGTGCCCATCATCTGCAGCCTCTGTGCCCAGCAAATGCAGCCAACTCTACCCATCATATGCAGCCACTGTGCCCATCATATGCAGCCAACTGTGCCCATCATATGCAGCCAACTGTGCACATCATTTGCAGCCTCTGTGCCCAGCAAATGCAGCCAACTGTGCCCATAATATGCAGCCAACTGAGCCCATCATATTCAGCCAACTGTGCCCATCATATGCAGCCTCTGTGCCCATAATATGCAGCCTCTGTGCCCATCAAATGCAGCCAACTGTGCCCCATCAATTGCAGCCTCTGTGCCCATCAAATGCAGCCAACTGTGCCCATCAATTGCAGCCTGGGTGCCCATCATCTGCAGTCACTATGCCCAGCAAATGCAGCCTCTGTGCCAATAATATGCAGCCACTGTGCCCCACCGCCCGCCTGCTGTCTGCCCGGCACTTACCCCATTGTGGTAGGTCAGGCAGCGGGTCAGGCGGTGAGCTGTGGCACGGGTAGCGCGGCGATGGCTCCTGTGTCCTCCATGCCTGTCTTTTTCCTGTTCTGCTCGGCGGCCCATGGGATCGCCTCTGCCTTCAGCCAATAAGGTGACCGGTATTACATCCGCGCCTCCTGATTGGCTGAGAGGCGGTTCTGTGTTAGCAAAGCAAATATTCATTTGCTTTGCTAACACAACTAGGTGGACTGCGAGTGCAATGGTTTGCGCCCACAATTCACCTTTTTTGAAGCCTATTAGAGCCTTTGGCTCCAATCAGGTGCTTCAGAAACACCCCCACCACTGTAATTCAGGGGCCCGGCATCCGAAAAGGGGCCGGACACCTGAATAGGGGGTGGCTACAGCGCCCATGGAGAGATTCATGCAATACATGAATCTATCCATACTACACAGAGGGAGTGGCTGGAGAGAGGGGGCAGCGCCCATGTGCCCTTAATGGATGCACCACCACTGCCCCATAGTAAGTCACTTCGCAGGTATTTCCTATTGGTTGTCAGCTTTCTCCTGCAGACACAGGGCACTGCTGGAAACCAGACTGGAGCGGCTTCAAAATAGGTAAGTATAGCGATCTTTTCTTTACAGGGCTTGATAGATTAGGTGTCACGTACCTGGTCGGAGGCTGAAGTGCTGAGAGTGCTTCCCTTGCAGCTAAGTGCAGAGCGCCCCTGAAGGTGGTAACAGGGAGTGCTATGCTCAGAGAAGCTGGGGTTGCCAGCTGCGACAGGTTGAAGTGACGAGGAGATGTTCGCTGGATGGCGGCTGGTGAGCAGGATGTACTGCTGGGCAGGAGTCCCTCAGGAGTACCAGATGAGTCTTGGCAGAAGGGAGAGCCAGCAGCAGGGCCACAAATCATGCATGGAAGGTCAGCCAGGAGTAAGGCAGCAAGCAGAAGCGGGAGTCAGCAAGGGGCATACACTGGTAATCAAGCAGTAGCAGAGTCAGAAGAGCAAGCTAAAGGTCAAACATGGATGATCAGGTAGAAGCTAAGTCACTGGTCACTGGAACAAGACAAGGGTCAAAGCCAGGAATGGAGAGAAGACAGATCAAGGCAAGCCAATAATATCAAGAACAGGCAAACAGAGTGGGGGGGGGGGGCTGAAGATCATCCAGCAACTAATGGTTCATGCTGCTGGCTTTACATAGGCCACTGGGTGTCAGAATCTGTCACGCATCGCGTGCGCTTTGGTGCGTGCGCACTGGCACATGAATCTTAGCGGCCACTCTTGCCCTTGGGCGCATGCGCATTCGCATTGCCAAATTTCCATGTGCTAATCTTCGGTTTTACTTGGCATGTGCCAATCATTCTTATACGAACCGTTCTTTGACATTAGGCCTAGAATGTGGGTGGAAGTAGGTTCAACTCTTTTGGAGAAGACAGCAAAATAATTTTTAGCATCAAACACTCCTGGGTGTGTTAGGTGCCCACGGCCCAACTGTGAGCTTTATTTCTACTCAACAGCTGCTACATCACTGCCATGTCCCTGCAAAACTGTAGTGATGTAGCAGCTAGCAGGTGGAACCACAGCATCCGGTGAGAGGCAAAGGTATCTGACACACTCCTAGCTCTGACACACTCCTAACTCTGCAAGAGAGTGAAGTGCAGAGTTAATGGTGGCTAGACTAGTAAGTACTATTCATTTTCTTCTGCAAGGTGGCTGTTGTTTTAAAGTGACCCTGTCAACATAGTCCCATTTATGTCATTTGGGATGCAATGGTTGCATAGATCCAACTGCTGCTCCCAATTTGACATCCCTGTGGATAAGGGTGCAGGTGCATTGACCTGAATGGGTGGGCCTGAATGTGGATACATGAAACACCATTGCATCCTGTGCAGACAAAATGTGGCCCTCACACAGGTGCATGCTTAGGTACACCCTTGTAAATGAGGCTTGCTGTTGTATTATTTAGTTATGTTATATAAATATTGTTTACAGATTTTGTATCAGTCACCTGAAGATAATATTAAATATATCCTCTTGCCAGAAAAAAGATTTCAACAAAAATACTCCCATGTGCATTTAACATTTTCTATGCATGTTAGTTACAGTACCTGTAAAAGCTTTTCTCCTTGAGACTACTGCTGGGCACTGCCATCTTGGATGTATTGCTAGCTGCATCAAGAGACTCATTCAGGTGACACTCTATAATATTCCCCTTCGCTCCTCCCCTGGCAGCTAAATTAAAGGTTATTTAGGGAGGTGAGAGGAATTCTGAGTCAGCACAAAGAGTAATTGGACACTGCCAACAAGAGGAGAGGGCTATGACCTGAAAGGAGGGAGAAGGTTGTGCTAGGAAATGTACTCTGTAGAAATAACATTTTCTAGCAAGTGCAAGGGCATATTTCAGGTGAATGTAAAATAATTGATGAAAACAAGCACAGCAAACAAACACAAATATCTGATATCTCCCTAATTTCACTTGCATTTTTTTAAGTTGGTAACAAGGAATTATAGACACTTTTTTCCAATAGTTAGCTCATGATGAAAACTTTTCAATCCACCATCAGTATCTACTCAGATGTTTAAAGAGTTATAATTGAGTATTGATACAATTATACAATGACCTGTTCTATGCTTACTCTCATCAAATTACTATTTTAAAGGATAACTAAACTCAAGAATAAAATGTAATAGATTGCGGCTTACCATTCCTTAGATGTGATGGCTACATTACCTTAAATTTTCAGGCTAAGAACATTTTCAGCAGCTACAGAAAATACCTGTTGATCTTGCCAGAAATGCACTTCCTGTGAGCTAAAATGAAAGAAAAAACAATGTTATCTTTCTTCTTTAAACTACTAATCTCCCAATCTACCATTTAATGCTGATAAACAAATGTAGACATATTTGAAGTCCAACCTGGATGGCAAACTTGTCTACCTATACAGATACAGCATTTGTGTGAGCATAGATACCCAGTAACAGCAAGTGTTTTATTTACAGGATTACTGGGTAAAAACAAAATTAAGAAATTCTGGAAAAAAGAAAAAAAATGCAGCCACCCCATCTAAGGAGTAGTAAGCTGCAATTCATTATTTTTTTTTTTTTTTTTGAGTTCAGCTATGCACTACTTAATGACACTTGGATCTTATATTTGTTTGATATTGAATTTTGTTTTTTAATTAACTTGATTTCCTATTCATGCATGTTAATACAATAGCTCCTTCAGAATCAGCTAAGCAGAGTAAATAGAGCTGTTACTGGTAGGCAAGCGTTGACATTTTGTCAGCAGTGTTCATTTCATCAATGAAAACATTTTCGTCAAAATTTTTGTCAGCTGCATTTTTTACAGTGGCGAAAACTAAACAAAAAGTACAGCACATTTTTGTCCACTGACGAAAATCAAATCAGTTTTCATTAACAAACAAACAATCTAAAACCCTGAAGCTGAAAGTCAGTGACAGATATACATCAAAGTGGCGCTTCTGTCAGTAAATAACTGACTGGCTAATATGTAGTATCAACCGTATATGTAAAAAACAGGTGAAAAACAGATTGTAATGGATATAGGTAAGTGGCAGTCTCTGTAAACGCTGGTGTACTGTAAAATGAATGATTGATGGGTGCACCGTTCACCAAGTAGTTCTTCCACCACGTGCTTCACACACCCTGGTGGGGTTTAAACTTATCAGAATCCAAAGAATATCAGGCCTCTCTTGGGATCCCACGATACTGAAGATCCGGATTTCATAATAGAATCCTCCGAAATTCCAGGACATGAAAAAGGAGTCTAGATCCGTTTCACCATTTATTCAGTAAATAGGTTAAAATTCCACTGATCAACATCACAGTACCAGTTCCAACAGTGATCTTTAGCTCGAGGTTGGTTCCAAAGAAATGATGAGCCTAATCACTTTCCCGAAAGGCTGGGGACCAAAGGGACCTGATGTGCTTCAGTGGAGATCGTAATGGTTTCAGCGTGCAGCACTTCCTCCTTCCGGTTCCAACTCGCTGGGTCCTGGAACGCACAGCGTCAGTGACGTGTATCCGGTCGCCGTAAGGTCACGCACTGACATGTTTCGTCATCACGACTTTGTCAAAGGGTGTGGCCTTACAGCACGGCATCCCGGTATTTATCTGAAGAGAATCCAGTGGGGATTAACCTGTTACTAGTTTACCCCTCACGCTTCACATGGTGCACCCAGTGGCCGTATATAGAATGGCAATTGCGGACAGAGAGCAAACTTCTCACTATCAACTGACCTTAAGATATAGATCATTACAGTCCAAACTGATAACATATCTTTTAATAGTATACATTGTTGACTACAATGTAGGATATTTTAGTCAGCTAAAACGTACTGGAGATTTAGTCGATTAAATACAACTAAAACTAAAACACTTGCAGAAGATTAAAATGGGACTAAAACTAAAATGCCATTTTAGTCCTAAGACTAAAACTAAATCGAAATTTGCTTCCAAAATTAACACTGTTTTTCAGTAGTTAGGACTTTATGTCCAAGTCCAACTACTCCCCCTGGTCACTGAAATAAACCAGCTGTACTACAGAGAGCCATGACACTTGACTGTCATATGAGAAACAGATGTTTCTTTAACATGCAGATTGTAACTGACAACCTAGCTCCACCACCTTTATGCTAAGTGAGAAGCAAAATGGTGGTCTCTGGGGTCAAACTGGAGCAGAGTTTTTGATTATTTATTGTTTCCTTATTGTGCTGTTTACAAGTTGACTGGTCCAGTTTTTTGGCAGCAATTTCTGCAAAAGGTTTCTTTAAACTTGAATGACTTAAGTTAAAAATCGGACAGATTAGAGTCCAAGTTGTGTTGTGTTTGATATACAGTATCTCACAAAAGTGAGTACACCCCTTGCATTTTTGTAATCATTTTATTCTATCTTTTCATGTGACGACACTGAAGAAATGACATTTTGCTACAATGTAAAGTAGTGACTGTACAGCTTGTATAACAGTGTAAATGTGCTGTCCCCTCAAAATAACTCAACATACAGCCATTAATGTCTAAACCGCTGGCAACAAAAGTGAGTACACCCCTAAGTGAAAATGTCCAAATTGGGCCCAAAGTGTCAATATTTTGTGTGGCCACCATTATTTTCCAGCACTGCTATAACCTTGGGCATGGAGTTCACCAGAGCTTCACAGGTTGCCACTGGAGTTCTCTTCCACTCCTCCATGATGACATCACGGAGCTGGTGGATGTTAGAGACCTTGCGCTCCTCCACCTTCCGTTTGAAGATGCCCCACAGATGCTCAATAGGGTTTAGGTCTGGAGACATGCTTGGCCAGTCCATCACTTTTACCCTCAGCTTCTTTAGCAAGGCAGTGGTCCTCTTGGAGGTGTGTGTTGGGGTCGTTATCATGTTGGAATACTGCCCTGCAGACCAGCCTCCGAAGGGAGGGGATCATGCTCTGCTTCAGTATGTCACAGTACATGTTGGCATTCATGGTTCCCTCAATGAACTGTAGTTCCCCAGTGCCGGCAGCACTCAAGCAGCCCCAGACCATGACACTCCCACCACCATGCTTGACTGTAGGCAAGACACACTTGTCTTTGTAATCCTCACCTGGTTGCCACCACATACGCTTTGCACCATCTGAACAAAATAAGTTTATCTTTGTCTCATCAGACCACAGGACATGGTTCAGTAATCCATGTCCTTAGTCTGCTTGTCTTCAGCAAACTGTTTGCAGGCTTTCTTGCGCATCATCTTTAGAAGAGGCTTCCGTCTGGGACGACAGCCATGCAGACCAATTTGATGCAGTGTGTGGCTTATGGTCTGAGCACTGACAGGCTGACCCCCCTCGCCTTCAACCTCTGCAGCAATGCTGGCAGCACTCATACGTCCCAAAGACAACCTCTGGATATGACGCTGAGCACGTGCACTCAACTTCTTTGGTCGACCATGGCGAGGCCTGTTCTGAGTGGAACCTGTCCTGTTAAACTGCTGTATGGTCTTGGCTACCGTGCTGCAGCTCAGTTTCAGGGTCTTGGCAATCATCTTATAGCCTAGGCCATCTTTATGTAAGCAAACAAATCTGTTTTTCAGAAACTCAGAGAGTTCATTGCCATGAGGTGCCATGTTGAACTTCCAGTGACCAGTATGAGAGAGTGAGAGCAATAACACCAACGAGTCACACAACAACGGCAGGGAAAATGGCTAATTGGGCCCATTTTGGACATTTTCACTTAGGGGTGTACTCACTTTTGTTGCCAGCGGTTTAGACATTAATGGCTATGTGTTGAGTTAGTTTAAGGGGACAGCAAATTTACACTGTTATACAAGCTATACGCTCACTACTTTAGATACTATCGTTTGCTCGGCAAAGTTCAGTTGGCAGTTAAATACTTCCATTGTGTTACAGGAATTCTGTAACCAAGGTCAAAAATAGGTTGACCTTTTGACATATGACCAATGGTATGTATGATACAACAGTGCCATCTAGAGGTTGAGTTGGGAAATGTTTGCCAATACAAACTAAGTATTGAGAAAGGATATTCCCATGTGGGATTGTCTACCCAAACTTTCCAAATAAATGGTCAGCAGCCTAAGCTGACAGGAGGGCTCCATAATGAGGTAACAACAAGGAAGATCTATGCCAGAGGAAACTCCCCAGGCAGGATGACGCTAGCACCAGATTTCTTGCAATCATTTGTAGAGTAAGCCTGGAGTGAAGCCGCTATAACATGAACCAAAAAACTTTTAAAGTATTCCTACTGTATAGATTGGTAATGTTTGTGCATGCTTGTTGTATGTATATCTGTCAGTCTTGTACTGTATTTCTGTATATAATGTAATAGTTTGTATGTACAGCATTTTGTTTCCTAAAAGCACATTAATACACTACAGAGGTTTAATTGCTTCCCAGCTTCTACTGGAAAAAACCTTAACAGATGCAAAGCAAAACACAATTCCATAGGCAAAGCATGACTGTTGAGAAGCTTAAGCATAATGCCCATTTCAAGTTGATAATAAAACAACCCAATAAATATACCACCCAACCACCCAATAAAACAATACACCTCTATATTTGGAAGAGCAAGGTCACATCTTTATTAAATTACCCCTCAAACGAATTCTCTCCAAAAAGAAGCTTGTAATATCCCCCACCCCACCCCCACTCCCCCCGGTCATGCCTTTCTCTATGACTTTTCCATAAAGATCAATAATACAACAATCAGTCCCTCCCCCCATGCCAGGGTACTAGGTGTATTCTCTCACTCTGACCTGTCTTTTTGGTTTGAAATCCAATCACTGTCAAAAGCTTGTAGACTTCACCTCTGTATCATCACTCTCTTGACTATTGCAATTCTCGTCTCATAGGCCTACCTCTCTGTAGGCTATGCCCTCTTCAATCTATCATAACTCCCTATATCCCACTGGCGGGTATTATTTTTAGATACAACAGAAAGTAAGAGGAAATCTGTCTAAAATGATTAAAACTAATTTAGACTATTGTCAACAGAAACGTGACCCAATTTGAAGGGTTCCCCTCCTGTTCTCAAAATTTTGGATTAACCTTCAATTTCAGTCCTAGTGACAATGTGTTTCCATTCAGAGCTGATAGGGCATACTAGTGATATAGCGGATGAGGGTGCAAAGAGCCGCAGTATCCTGCTGATAGATGCAGACATCCAATGCATCCAAGGTTTTGGGTCCAGTACTGGTGCGGGAGGGAAAATGTGTACTTTTTTATTTTGAGGGGGGTAATAATAGTGTCACTATTAACAACCAGAATTTACCAGAACTGTGGGAGAGAGGGTTAGGGCCAGGACCTTGAGTAGGTGCAATGTTAATTGGCAGACTCTGAGATTTCTATAGGTAGACAGCTATACAGTGGAAGGCCTCCAGCCTGATAACACTTCTGTATAGGTAGGGCTGTTGTCTCCTATGGCAACTCATCTTGCAATATCACTAATGGTAGTTGTACATAACTCTTGGTAACACAAAACAGTCCTTTACTCATCTCACGGTATCCCACTGTAGATCTCACTGAGCTCCCAGTCTCTCACTAGACTTCCAGATCCCAGTCGTCACTGGATCCCCTGAGCTCTTCCACAGCTATCCCGCTGTATACTCCGCAAGCATCACCCCTACTATCCTGCTTTGTCCCTGGCTTGGCACTTGCTAATGCTTTCCCACTTCTTCACCGTCCCCGGCTGGTGAGAAGACTGCTCTGGTACTTGCTTCAGCTTACTCACAATAGTCTCCAGTAGTAAGATGGGTGGTCCCTTAGTGGCAACAGCTTCCTTTCTACCTCCGACGACAACTGGTTCACCGTCCGGCTGAACCTTCTCAACTCGGTTGGACTCCAATCCTGCAGTCCCAACCCTACGCTGCTTCTCCTGCTCCTGGATATGGCTCAGTCAGCCTTGCAGCCAGGTGTCCCCGGGATAGGCCTCAAGCTTCCAGCCTAGCAGCCTGGGGCAACATAAAACACTTCCACTCAGACAGCCATCCAGGTGGCACAGAACCCTGATCACCTGACTCCATCCAAATAAATAGCAGCAGGCCAAAGGACTAAAAGAAACCCCCGCCAATTGGCTGAGACACCCTATCCATTCATGATCTGACCTTGCTAGGCCCTTGTCAATCGAATGTCACCAGCCACAGTGCCACCTAGTGACAGAAGAGAAAAAGTGCAGCAATTCCAGAATTTAGAGAGGAATCAACTGATCTCTAACAATTAACCAGGATAATTACCTCCTGGCAAACAAAATTTGTTAGCAACCCTGTCTAAACACCAGGGTGCTACATTATATATATATATATATACAGTATATTATGTAAATATATAGCTGTCATTAATTTAGCATAGCATTGCTTGAAAAACCGAGTGGCCTGGAAAAACTGAGTGGATTCTCATCTGGGATTTTAAAAAATCGGGACACGTTTTACATGCCCCTTGCCACATTAATATGTGTGCTGCCCTCTGCCACAGAGAGCACAGGACAATGTGTAAAATAGAGGGGATGCCATGGAAAAAGGGGGACACTGGGCTATTATGTATGCAGAATAATATTTGGACCTTCAAGGTCAAACATCAATAATATCTACATGCATTTCAGCAAAGCATCGGTTAAAATGTGTGTATTAAGATTTTCCATAAAATATGAAATAGGTAAATTAAAGTGATCATAAAAGACTGCAGAAGACTATTATTTCAATGATAGTATTTCAAATTCCATAGCAGAATCCATAAATGTTTGCTGGATTATTCCTATTCAGCAATTCTTCAGTGAGGAAAAGTTGCCGGCGGCATTGAAAAAAAAAACTTTTACACTGACTACAGACAATGAACGCTCTGCTTTGCATCATCTTGCACTGTGCTTTCCATTGTAGAAGGGGTCTATTCATTGGAATTTAAAGCTGCCTTAAATCAGCAGTTTTCAATGTGGAGTGTGATTTTCAGACCCTGCCTAAAAGCTATTGAGAACATTTTTAAATGACTTTGGTGCCACACTTACTGAGATTGCTTATGTGTGCCCAAGAACATTGCCGTATTCAGCAGGGGCATCTGGAAACAAGATAACAAGTCCCGCTACACAGCTGTATACACGATTATTTCAAATGTGGACTGCCAGAAAAAGGCAAAGGCCAGTGGGAATAAATAGTTTGAACTTTTTCCAAGTGTCCCACTGGAAGCTAAAAAGTTAAAAACTAAGTTTGAAAAAAAAAAAAGAAAAAAAAGAGTAATAGCACGTAGGCACATCCAGCTTTATTAAAAGGCAGCCTTTGCTCATAAAATAAATTGAATTTAATTGCCTGTAAAATAAATATTTTGTCACAGCAGCATTACTGGAGGTATATTACTGCAAAGCTGTGATACCGAATTGCAGATTCAGCAGTGCGAAAAGTGGCCATCTTGCTTGGCTGTAGTCACGGGTGCTTTTTAGTTGTATCATTTAGAGAAAGAAATTTGAGAAATAAATGATAGTACTGCAAAAAGAGAGAAAAAAAGCTGCATTCACTGAAGTATAATTATAGCTACATAAAGCAAGTGTTCATTGAACATAAAATGTACGCCACCCAAAATTGATTACCAACCCGCTAAACTGCCAGGCTTGGTGCCCTCCTTCTCACACAACCACACGTAAATCTTAAAGTGTTACTAAATCCACAACAGTACAATCAGTCTGTATATGCAGTAAAGCATGGTTGTTATACTCACTGTGGTACCTAAGGGGTTAATCATCTGCATTGTGTAAAAGGCTATTTGATCCTGTATGCACAGCTCCTCCTCTTCTTCCACTGACTCCAGAACAGGTCTGGATAAGACAGCTTTTGGAGTCAGGCTGCACATGCTCAGTTTGATGTGTATTGTTAAAGAGTTTTTTTTTTTTCTTGGGAGGGTGCATGTGATCAGCACAGGGCCAATCAGTACTGTCCAGTCAGTGGGTCAGGGGTCATGCATCCTTATAGGACAGCTCAGTGCAGTATGAAAACTCCTACTACAAGCTTTACCAGTAACTGATAGGAGTCACAAAATTCCTAAACACTGATGATGAGAAAAGGTATTTAGCAGTTTATATTTACTAAAATAATTGCATTTCCATGTTCTGTGTACTGTGGGAGACCATATAAAGTGAATACAGGGTCTTTGGTTTAGTAACACCTTAAGCTGCAACTTCTATTGGCTTTAAAGCAAATTATGGTACCTGTGTGTGCGTGTGTGTGTGTGTGTGCGTGTGTATGCGTGTGTATTGCAAATCTACTATATAATCTACTATAAGCTGTCAGCCCATGGTGGCCTACAAGCAGAACAACTACTTTTTAAAGGCTCAAAAGCTGTTGTAATTAAGAAACCATCAGCAGGTGAGATCAGATGACACACACTGCTGAAAATGCCAAAGATAACAATCGAACAGAAATTTCCCTCTAACTGAAAAATGCATAGAGAAAAAGCATATGAGCAAAGATAATATGCAAAAAAATTAAACCACAAAGCATTATGAAAAAAAAAAACATTTTTTAAAATGGCTACAATGGTTTAAGTCCAGAAGTGTAGGGCCCATTCTTCATAATGCAGTAAAACAATATGGTACAGTGTGTTAAGGTGCCATAATTGTAATGCACTACAATGCACATGCTATGTGTTGAGGTATATTGCATTTGAAAAAAGTCAGGTGGGTTAGAGTGAAAGAACTACAAGTCCCATCTTCCAATGCAGCAGATGGCTTGTAGTACTCAGAGGACTGTGAGGAAACTGATGAGCACCCTTTTAGTTGATTTACACTTCCTCCAACTTTCTAGCAAAAGGCCCATACAGAGGTACTGCCAAGTTTGAGGGAGAATGTGCAGGAGCCTGACATTGCACCCATGATCCACTGATCGTGTGTGCAATACTCCGTGGACTCCTGAGAAAAATAAAAAAATAAATGCACATTTTTTGTACCTGCAAAAACATGTGCATTTTTTTACGGTGAACTAAGCCTTTCGAGAGAGACTGTAATGATTTCTAATTAATCGTATTGAAAAATG
The DNA here is from genome assembly GCA_037952925.1 of Lithobates clamitans. NCBI lineage: Eukaryota > Metazoa > Chordata > Amphibia > Anura > Ranidae > Lithobates > Lithobates clamitans. Next base: position 9,767,009 of record JBBGZY010000285.1, read on the forward strand.
TTTTTGAAAGGACACAGGTTTATAAATTGATGTTTAATATGTTTTTATTACTTATAAAGCATCATTATTTAAAAAGAAAATCCTTAAAGGGTGTATTTTGCAAAGCATAATAAGAAAGCCCAGCACTACTGTAATGCCCCGTACACACGGTCGGACTTTGTTCGGACATTCCAACAACAAAATCCTCGGATTTTTTCTGACGGATGTTGGCTCAAACTTGTTTTGCATACACACGGTCGCACAAAGTTGTCGGAATTTCCGATCGACAACCACGCGGTCACGTACACCACGTATGACGAGACTAGAAAAGGCCGGTTCAGAACCAAGCGCGGCACCCTTTGGGCTCCTTTTGCTAATCTCGTGTTAGTAAAAGTTTGGTGAGAGACGATTCGCGCTTTTTCAGACTCGTGGCTTTCAGATCGTTTACTGACGTTCAATTTGTGCTTGTGGGTTTGTATCTGCTCTTCAGTGCGTGCAGTCAGTTCGTATTGGAGTTTTCTGTGCGATCTTGTCCGCTCGTTGCTGTTTTTCAGGTCGCTCTTCACAGGCCTTGCTGTTCTTCAGTGCGTTCTGTTACTTTGTTCTGAGCAGCCGACAGTTTTCTAGCCATGTTGCGTATGCGTACTCCTCGTAGAGTTCGTGCTGTGCAGGGGCTTGGTGTTGGGGTCCTGACCTTGACACAAGTCCAGTCCATGAACAGGGTGGGGAGGAGTTCATGGACCAAGAATTGGTTGCTTCAGCGTGACCAGTTCTGTCATATGCCTTTGCTCCGTGAGATCCGTGAGAATAATCCTGATGATTTCAGGAACTTTCTCAGGATGACGGACCCCGTGTTTCACCATTTGTTGGCTTCACTGACCCCCTATATCAGCAGGCAGGATACCTGCATGAGGCAAGCCATCACTCCGGAGCAGAGGTTGGTCGCTACCTTGCGGTATTTGGCCACAGGGAGAAGCCTGCAGGACTTCAAGTTCTCGACAGGCATCTCCCCCCAGGCTCTGGGGATCATTATCCCAGAGACCTGTTCTGCCATCATACAGGTCCTGCAGAAGGAGTATATGAAGATAAGATTTTTCTCCTTTTATATCACATTTTATGGTATTGAATGTTTGCTAATATATTGTATTTCTTTCCTCATTCCCTAATTACCATGATTGGAATATGCTGTGAATGTCCCCTTTGTTCTCATGCATGCTGGATTTTTATGTAATTATTATTTTAGGTCCTTCATACATATTTGCCCTTCAATAACCTCCCCAGCATGGTGTCTCCTGCCCTATATTCACCTCATGTAGTCACTTAACAATGTATTTTATCTGCTCCATAGTAGTGCTTTACCCCAAACACCCCCTAAAATGTTTGGAAAGGTTATTTTTGATTTAAATTCAGGCAGAGGGCCAGAGGCTTTTTTTGTGGTGTCCCCAAATTTTTTGTAACCCTCCCTCCCCCAACTGCTAAGTCAGCTGATCCCAATTCTCTATCTATCCTCAATCATCTATCTGCTGACTTTGCCAAACCCATACACACTATACCCACCTCTTTAGTGCTCAGATTTATGGATGAATTCCCCAAAGCATGTAGTGCAAGGGCCTGCCTATATACTTTCCAATGGTACTGTTTAAAGTTCTTGTATCCTATTATGATCTTGATAGGTAATAGCAGAATGTCCAAATGTGCTCAAATGTGTACAATGTGTATTTATATCTTTGTATTATGACACTTCTTACCTGTCCAGTGGGCTGCCAATAGTGTAACTAAGGAGGGGCTGTTCCAAGTAATACCCTGTATTTAGGCATTCATCTCTCAATGAAGTGAAGAGGGTTACCTGTCCAAGAGTTCCCCCCCCCCTATAATGTTAGAAATGGCCCATGAGAGGGGGGGGGAGGGGGAATATGATAGGTGTACCTTATACTTTGTTGTTGTAAAATTCCCCTTAATAAATGCTATCTGGAGGTTGACCCATAATGTTTGTGTCTAATCTGCTTGCCATGTTTCTGTGAAAAAATAGTAATGTTTATTGTTTTTTCCTCAACAGTTTCCTTCCACGCCACAGGAATGGCAGACTGTGGCCTCCCACTTTGCCCAGCGGTGGGACTTTCCTAACTGCGGAGGGGCAATTGATGGGAAACACGTCCACATTGTCCCACCACCCAACTCGGGGTTGTACTATTATAATTACAAGGGGTTTAATAGTATAGTGATGTTGGCGGTGGTGTCGGCTAATTACGAGTTCTTGTATGTGGACGTGGGGAAGAATGGCCGGATGTCCGATGGTGGAGTGATCGCCCAGACGGAGTTCTACAGGCGTCTCCAGAATGGCAGCTTGGACTTGCCACCTCCAGAGGACAATGTTGAAGGTCTCCCATTTGTGTTCGTTGCTGATGAAGCATTTGCGCTGGGGGACCACCTGATGCGGCCATTCCCGATGAGGACCCTCACCCCGGAACAGAGGGTTTTTAATTACCGGCTGGTAAGAGCCCGAAGAGTGGTGGAAAACACATTTGGAATCCTGGCCAGCCGGTTCCGATTATTTCTGACACCCATCCATATGGCGGAGTATAAACTGAACCATATAATACTGGCGTGCTGTGTTCTCCATAATTTTTTAAGAAAACATTCAGCCAACTATGCTGGCTCAGTTGGGCCTGAGGCCAGAATCCCAAATACATCAACAATGACGGTGCTTGAAAGCGGCCGTCCTGGCTTGCCCTCCCTGAGTGCCCGTGATGTCCGGTTACGATACCTGGAGTTCTTTGCGGGTAGGGGGGCTATCAATATGCCAGACAATCCGTGACACCTTTTTCAAATAAAAAACAACCAAAAGCAATTCTTGGTGGACATTTACTGCTTGTGTTTGTTTTAGCTGACCCTGACAGAAATGTGTTGAGTGCAGAAAATGTCGTGATTGGGTAACCTTATAAAGAATAGTGTTGGCTGGTACTTCCTAAATGCCAAAAGACATTTCACTACAAGTGCACTTGCAACTGCACTGAACCTGCACTTGTAGTGCAAAGTGTATTTGCCCTTAGGAAATAACCCCCATTTTTGCATAAAACAGCTATTACATCACCCCAAAAGTGTTGTAGTGTTGAGACAATAATCCACACATTCTTGAGTAAGGCACTTTTTTATACCTGCACAATCACATGTGCATTTACCAAAGGTTTTTAAAACAAAACAACATGTTTGTTGTATAACAGTTTTTGGGGGGGCATTATCAAAAATCGAAATATCCATTTCAGATAAAACAGGCCTTTGTAAAACCAAAAAGAAAGCCAAAAAACTTGAACTTACAAAGTTCACATTAGGTAAAACCTGAAGGCTATATCAGACATGAGTATTTAGGAACTGGGTTTGATATAGCGTTCAGATGGGGGGAAATCACCCCTGGAAAAGCCAAATTTGGAAGATGCACACCAATTTACGAATGTCAACATGTGCTATCTGCCATCAGGGGGGATCAAGGGACGTGTTTTGGGGGAGCAAGCCCTTCCTCAACGCGACTTTATAATTGAGGAAGGGGTTGCACCCCCAAAACGCGTCCATTGATCTACCGTGATGGCAGATAGCACATGTTGGCACACTGTGTGCATCCTCCAAATTTGGCTTTTCTAAACATTGTAAAAATTTTAGTAAGATAAAACAGGTGATTTTGTGGGGTTTAAATTCGCCCCAAAACATCAATGATGTTATTATTTTTTTTAATAACATCACTGATTTGTTGCTGGATGTTTTGCAATTGGAGATTACACCCCATGATCTCCCCGATCAGTATCTGGGCACTTTCAGATGTAAAGCGTTCTGGATCCCTCACATCACGATCACCTAAAAAGAGATAAAGAACAAAAAAAACAGGTCTCAAAAATCTGCCAACATTCATCTCTTTTACCTGAGCCTGTGGTCGCAGACACTCACCTGTTGTGGTGCCAATCTCCACCACGTCTTCTTCTTCCTCCTGCTCAGCTTCTTGGGTTGGTATTTCCCCTTCTTCCAGAGGTGGGGGGTCTCTGGTCTCCTGGGATGAGGGGTGTCCGAGTCTTTTCTCCCCTATGTAAAACAAAAATGGTATAATTAGCACACAGATATTTGATGGCAGAACTAGAAATAGGAAACATTGCTTGGAAGTGGGGTACAATTGTCTATTTTAGCCGAGTTCCAAGATGTATATTTTTTATTGTCCTTTGTCAAGCTGCAATACTTTACCTGTTTGGTACAAGCTTCACAGATGTAGCCCCCCTATAGTATACACTGGAGCACCTGTGTGGCCCCCCTAATAAAAATGGTGTTCTGGGGTCCCACACTAGTGCTCCAGTGCCCAGATGTGAAAACAGTGTCCTCTCCTTACACACAATCTAGTTGGCATTTCATTCTAGTAACAAACCCATCTACACAAACAAATATTTGGCATCCAAATAGGCCCAAAAAAAATGTGTGAAAATGCATATGGCCTAAACAATGGTGTTCTAGAGGCCGAAAGAAAAATGTTTGATACGAACGAATAATGGGCCCATGAACATTAAAGTTGACCTTTTTAAACGTTACAATTACTGAAAGCATATGGAGCAGAACGAACGGAATAAAGACAGAAAGAATAGGAACACAGCACAACTACTTACTTTTTTGCAGCACTCTCCGGATCTTTCGGTACTGCTCTGGCTCTCTCAACTTCAGGTCTGACCACCGCTTCCTGAGCTGATCTTTAGATCTTCGTACCCTGAAATTCCTCTCCAGACTCCGGACCACTTTACCAATGATTTTGGCCTTTCTGATGTTGGGGTGGGGGTAAGGCCCATATTTTCCGTCATAGTCGGACTACTTCATGATGTCTACCATCTCCAACATCTCCCCAAACGACATATTTGTGGCCTTAAAACGTCTCCTTCAGGATCGGGACGTGCCTGGATCCGGGCTTTCCTCCTCCTCCTCCTCGTTGTTAGAATTATCACGCACCTGTTGTAACTCCGCCATCATGCTCTTCCCCCACTGCGCCGAGCGAAAAGGGGCGGGGAATACACTAGAAAGAACGTCAGGGGCGGGCGGAGTTACACGCATGCGCAGTGTGTATAAAGCGTAACACGCGTGCGTATTACGTACGATCTGTGAGCGGAGGAAGGAGCATTGGACACGCCGATCGTAAGAACGAAGGTAAGAGACAAACTTGGGCCTATACTGCTTCTAGATTGAGGCCTATATTGTAACAAGATTAGGAGAGTTTTGTCTGACATTAGGCTTTGTCTTGTGTTGTGTCTTGCAGTGAACATGGATATCTTAATGAGAGATACTGACTTCATGTCACTATTCATTGATATGCTAAGTGAGCTGCCCTGTCTGTGGGAGATTACCCACCCCCATTTCAAGAACCAAGCAAAGAGGAAGGCAGCACTGGAGCAATTGTGTGAAATTGTGAAGCAGGTGATCCCCACGGCAGACATCACTTATTTAAAGATATTAATTGGTTGCCTGAGGAGCACATATCTGAGGGAGCGCAAGAAAGTCCTGGATTCACAGAGATCCGGAGCAGCAGATGACATTTATGTCCCCAGGATGTTGTACTACGACAGGCTGCACTTTCTGGCAGGCCAGACTGAACCCAGGCCATCCCTCTCCAGTCTCCCTTCCACGCTTCCTTCCCCCCCGGCTGAGGCTTCTGACGCCCAACCTGGGCCTTCCAGGCCATATGTGGAGGAGCCCAGATTGAGCCAGGTATAGCATTTCTCTAAATATTTCTGCTTGTCCAATCAATGATGTTACCTAGATGTTAGTTGGGAGTACTAATTTATGATTGTGATTGATGATGCAAAACATTACAACCATGTCCCTTTTTCATACACAGGGAAGTCTCAGCCAGGAGGTGGCCGGCCCGAGCCGGCTGGCTGATATCAAGGTCCCTCCACCACACCTGAAAACAGAAAGTGGCAGTAGGACGAGTGCCCTAGAGGAGGCGGCTATCAGATTCTTTTGGAGGGCTACAGAGGTCCTGGGAGCACCACACACCAGGCAGGAGAACATTGCTGCATTCATTGCCTATAAAATGCAGAGGATGGAGGAGGGCCAAAAAGCCATGTGTCAGGCCCTCATATCAGAGGCTCTGGAGAAAGGTGTGAGGGGCCAAATTACACCTCACACACAGCTTTGGGATGGTCCTCCTCCTCCTCCTGCAGGTCCTCCTCCTCCCTCTCCTCTAGGTCCTCCCAGTCCTCCTCCTCCTCCTCCTCCAGGTCCTACTCCTCCTCCTGCCACATCTCCAACTGCACAGCCACAGCCCGGAAGGAAGCGTGAAAGGAAGACCAGAGAGTGATTGCCCTGGGTCCAGTCTGGTCGGCCAAAAGATGCAGCCTCTTGTGGTACCACAGCCTGGGGACACAGATGTCATCTGCTGCTATCCGAGTCTCTGTGAATCCCGGACCAGACTGCCCTCCCTTACATATGGACTCCTCAGGCCACCAATTTTGATGTTTAAGAATTGATGTCTGCCGTGGGGGTCCCAGGCTTCACTAATTTCTCCTGTTGATCCAGTGTTGCCTTCCTCTTTGTTTGGTTCTGATCCCTTAATAAAGGATTTTTGTTTTGAATTATACTCTCCTATGTGTTTTACTTCAAAAATGACAGTTTGTTTGTGAGGGTTCAGGTACATTTCAAATATACGATGTGAAATGAACAAGGGACACCAACAACAAAAAATCTCCTGGAGATTAAATAATAAAAGATATCAATGGTGTTGGGGTAACTTGACACACAAAACACACACAAAAATATTCTGGAGTAAAAATAAAAATAACATTGAACAAAGATCAGCCTTGGAAAAAATCCAAACATTAAAGAAAAAAAAAGGCTTAAAATCCAAAAAAAAAAAACATAAAAAATATAAAACTGTCAGATGTGACAACTAATAACAATATATTGAGGGAATCCCACTAAAAAAACACAAAGAAAAGTTTGTGAGAAGTGTGTGTGAATATGAGCAGCAAAACTACTTCATTCTTGTCACATTATAAAGAAGAAGAGAGTATTAAACCATTTTGAACATTGCAGCGTGACGAAAGTGCTGTATCCATTGCGAACGCTAAGTTTACCAGAACGAGCTGTCCCGTGTCGGAATTTCTTCTGAGCATGCGTGGCACTTTGTGCGTCGGAACAGGCCACACACGGTCGGAAAAGACGCGATCGGATTTTGTTGTCGGAAAATGTTATCTCCTGCTGTCCAACTTTGTGTGTCGGAAAATCCGATGGAAAATGTCCAATGACGCCCACACACGGTCGGAATTTCCGACAACACGCTCCGATCGGACATTGTCCATCGGAAAATCCGACCGTGTGTACGGGGCATTATAGTTTATAGAACCTCTGAGTTAGGCTGGGTTCACACTATTGCCCGCAATTCGCATGTCAGGAGATTGGGACCACCTCTCTCTGGTTCAAGTTCACACATCTCCAGAGCGGCTCCAGTTTGAATTGCACAGGAGTCCTGTGCATCTTCCGGTCCATTTCAGGTCCAAATTCAGCCAAAAATTCAGGCTGAAATCAGACCTGAAACAGTGAAAGGGAACACACCCCTGCTGTGAGCCACTCTGTGCTACGGTGTGAACCCACACTAATTTTTTTGTTTACTGTTTAGCTTGTTTCTTAGCTTGCTTAAAGTGGATGTAAACCCTCACATATACTCAGTGAAGTGAACATAAGTTTTATTTGTATATCTACGGCCTTCAGCTTTCTACACTGTTTAGAAAGTGAACATTGTGTTAGAAATTTTTCTTCCTGTTCCACCACTGAATATGGAGTCTTGGCATACACTGTGTGACAGCTGATTGGAGGAAATGCAAACAACCAAAGGCATTGGGTAATACATTTAAAAGAGTGAACAAAAGTCCTGGATGGCTTAACTCCAATGTAAAAATGCATATAAAAGCAAAGGAGAAGGCCTTCAAAAAATACAAGGTTGAGGGATTATCATTAGCATTCAGACTTGCAACAAGAATGCAACAAGAAATGTAAGGGTGCAATTAGGGCGGCTGAGATAGAACATGAAAGACACTAAGCAGAGGAGAGCTAAAAAAATCCCAAGAAATTCTTTAAGTATGTAAACAGTAAAAAAGGAGGACAGACCAAGCTTGAGGAAGGAGCGCACATGTCTTGAAACGTCATTGCATTGATAGTGACTTCACCGCACCGGATGCCTGTGGTTCCAAGCTGATCAGAACCAAGCCTCGGTCTCAGCCCCTTTAGAGACTGAATGAGGAAATCCTGCTGGACGGGACCCCCCACTCTCTCTCTCATGGATGGATCTTCCCCTCACAGGATAACTACACTGGGTAGACACCGCTAAAAAGAGAACTACTGTATCTCTGCTGTAATTCATCTTTATCACATGTAAGTGGATGTAAGCACCTGTATATTCATTAAATGTAACTGGTCCTAATCTGGTGGCACCTTATTTGTTCTTTAGCATGTATTTGGAGTCTGCTTTCTGCTTCCCCTGGAAGGCCTGCCCTGGAGTATGGACTATTAACAAGAATACACAACTTTTCTGGTCTACTTGCTCAATACATTTTACTCCCTCCTCTCCTTGTTACAATATCATATGACTATTTTCCCAAGTGGACAGTTATATTTTGTCTCTCTTAATTCAGCAAGAGCGCCACTAACCTCTGTTTCAGAGGGTGGTGATAAATGGGGAGTACTCGGAATGGTCAGAGGTGGTAAGTGGGGTCCCCCAGGGTTCTGTGCTGGGACCAATCCTATTTATTTTGTTCATAAACGACCTGGAGGATGGGGTAAATAGTTCAATCCCTATATTTGTGGACGATACTGAGCTAATCAGGGATATAACTTCTCTGTAGGATGTGGAAACCTTACAAAAAGATCTGAACAAATGAATGGGGTGGGCAACTACATGGCAAATGAGGTTCAATGTAGAAAAATGTAAAATAATGCATTTGGGTGACAAAAATATGAATGCAATCTATACACTGGGGGAGAACCTCTGGGGGGAATCTAGGATGCAGATGGACCTGGGTGTCCTAGTAGAAGCAATGCCAAGCTGCTCCTAACAAAGCAAACAGAATATTGGCATGCATTAAAAAAGGGATCAACTCCAGAGATAAAATGATAATTCTCCTGCTCTACATGACTCTGATCTGGCCGCACCTGGAGTATGCTGTCCAGTTCTGGGCACCAGTCCTCAGGAAGGATGTATTATAAATGGAGCGAGTACAAAGAAGGGTAACTAAGCTAATAAAGGGTCTGGAGGATATTAGTTATGAGGAAAGGTTGCGAGCACTGAACTTATTCTCTCTGGAGAAGAGACGCTTGAGAGGGGATATGATTTCAATTTATAAATACCGTACTGGTGACCCCACAATAGGGATAAAACTTTTTCGCCGAAGGGAGTTTAACAAGACATGTGGCCACTCATTAATATTAGAAGAAAAGAGGTTTAACCTTAAACTATGTAGAGGGTTCTTTACTGTAAGAGCGGCAAAGACGTGGAATTCCCTTCCACAGGCAGTGGTCTCAGCAGGGAGCATCGATAGTTTCAAAAAACTATTAGATAAGCACCTGAACGACCGCAACATACAGGGATATACAATGTAATACTGACATATAATCACACACATAGGTTGGACTTGATGGACTTGTGTCTTTTTTCAACCTCACCTACTATGTAACTATGTAACGACCCCCTCTACATAGGCAAAGGAATGAAGAAACATGCAAAGCTGTGCTGTGAATAGACAAACTCTCTGCTAATCTATTTATAGCACCCTCCCCGACACAAATTTCAGCTGCTTTTATCTACTTGTCAGAAGTTATCATATTGATAACAGAAGAACAGAGCAGCAGAAAGACACTTGACTTAGTGCTTTGGAGAGAGATAAGTAAGCAGGACAGATATATGTGCCTAGGTCAGATTTCATGAATGGGGTTTACATTCACTTTAATGTGCCAAATTTCGTCTGCAAATGGGTAAATATTAAACATTTGGAATGGCATCTTGGACCTTTTATTACACATTAGTATGGGTGGCTCCACACAATGTTTTTGCCCCATTATGAATCTTTAGGGTATATTTTCAATGCACATTGTTATGTGTTGATAGTGTATGAAAAAGCTTGTAACACATACAGTTCATGTAAACCTACACAAAACGAATGGTTGCTACTGCGCATTGGTGAAAAACATTTAACATTATTCGTGCTAAAGAACACTCACGTCAAAAGGTCACGCCAAATCGTACAGGCCACCAAACTATATAACCTGCAAGCTCGTCAATTGTGATATACTTATCTTGTAAAAAACTAGTACAACAGACCAAATATGCAATAATAAAACTATATTGCAATTGTTATTTTTTTGATAAAGTAAAGTTTTTTTGTTTTTTTAATAGCCTCCAAAAATGTTAAACATTATTGTCACATTTTACATAACATTATACATCCATCAAACAATGATTTTTAATTATCTCTCATGGTTTTCAAAACTGTAATTTTTTGACAAACATTATCAGTAGTCTGGTTTGAGTTTATCTTTAATGTTTGTGATGGCAGTCATCCCTACTAAAGTGCAAGGAGTGCATGTCCACATATGAGATATTTGGGTGCATGAAAACACTACTACCATATGTGTCAATAAATATTTGACTTGTTGTGCCTGCACACAACTATAGTAGAGGTGACTGGCTGCACAAACTTTAAAGACAGCTTTGCTCAAACCAGGTTTTTCCTAGGCAGGCCTGAAGTATAAATGTGCATGAAGCACCCACATTACAGATAATGTGGCCCTTTTGTCCCCTCTGTGACCCCCAGCCGCCTGTGGCCTTGACTTTTACAGTCAGCTGTGGGTGTGATTGCGACAGGACTGCTGCCCCCATTGCTTTGGTTGAATTGGGACAGAAGCAATGCCCTGGGAGTGAATACACAGGTGCATATCTTTCTACTGTATATTTCATGTTTTTTGGAAGATGTTTGTTGAGTGTTTATTTATCAAAGCCTTCAATATGTACACTTACCTTTTTATTGGTAGGTTTTTACACTCATTATTTTTTTTTGTATATGTTGTTTGTGTGTTTGTCCATTTCAGAAGGCCTGTACCTCCACAAAGACAGCTCCCCTGAAGAAGCCCGATCTATGGGCGAAACATGTTGGGTTTTTTATGCTGTCCTGTTTAACATCTCGACAATAGTACTGTACATGCCTGTGTCCTTTGGTTTTATGTATATTTTCTGTTTTGCTCTTCAAGACAAGAAATAAAATGTTTTTTGTTGAATACATTTGATGATATTTTGCACCTCTAAAATCCCCACCCTTTTTTCCTCTGACTTCCATGCTTATTTGGGGATCGGTGCTATTACCTGGCTGTGTCCTCCACGACCAATTTGTTCATGTTATGAACTAGTTTGCATTTTCTCATATGTTTAAAGCTTCAAAATGCAAAGATTACTAAAGCAAGCTTTGTTGTACAGTGTTTGAGAGTTAAAAATAAAAGCACTGTGTCATTACCTTTAAGTATTCGTCTTGCATGATTCTTATGAAGGCTTCACAGGTCTCAGGTATTATGTGGCCTAGCGACTGGGCAGAGATTCCAGTGGTGAACTTGAGGTCTTCAAAACTTCGTCCAGTTGCCAGGAAACAAAGTGTTGCTACCAGTCTCTACTCCGCTGTGATTTTAGGCCTTAAGACTGTCCTTTTTTTGTTAAGAGGGGTGACACTTGACTCAAGAGCAGCTTAAAGGACTTATCAGGCATTCTCAGATAATTCTGATAATCATCGGGATTCTTTTCCGTGAGCTTTGGATTCAATCTTATATGAGAGAAGTTATCACAGTTCTTCAGACACTCTTTACTCCATAACCTTCACCTTTTGCTTCTGGGCTCCTCTGCTAGCTGTATAGCCATCACTCCAAGCATTATTATGGCAATGGTCCTCTCATTCACATCCATATTGAAGGTGGTGCTGAAGTAGGTGATGCAGTAGAGATGCTCACTATGCACAACGTTCGTTCTGACGAATACACGTTCCTCTGGGCGTATACGTAAACCACAGGAAGCCAGGGTGCAGAGGTCAAATACATTTTCCTTTTTATATGCAAAATCCACATTAAAAAAATGATAAATTGATGTTCATAAACAATTTATTGTTTGAAAAACAGTCATTACCTGATGGCGTGATCGTTTGCTCTCACAAACATATGTTCTCTTTTTTCGAAAGCGCACTCGGCCAATTTTTCATCTAGTGTATGACCAGCATAAGGCTTAATGCACACTGGGCTATAAAAGAACGCCAGTCCCCTTGGCAGGAAAAAAAATGCTTATATAGAGTGTTTTTTGTACAAAGTTTAGACGAGTTTAGGAGAGTTTTGCGTTTTTTTCTGCCAGAAAGCTCCATTTAGAAACGAGAATCAGAAGGGGTTTTTTTCCTGCCTCTAAATGCTGAGCTCAAACTATGCCCTAATCGTCCTAATGTGTATGGACACATAGGATAACATTGAGCTGCTTCTACAGGCAGAACACAAAATTCCTGTAGAAGCAGCGATTTTTAAGCCAGTGTGCATGGACCCCAACAGTGCTTTGAAGAATGAATAGCATTGCTACACACTGCAACCCAGTGCACGTTACCATAAAACACCAATCTGAATGGACCTAATGATATGTGCATTACTGTGTGAAGCCCTATGCTACAGCTACTTTGGCAAAAAAGAAATCTAGCCCTGGTTCCAGCTTGTTCACTTTTTTTTTAATATGGTTCAATCCTGCTATAATTCACTGAGGAGTGTTGGCCACATTCAAGGATACAAAACAGTAAATAAGGATGAGCCGAACAGCCCCCCCCCACAGGCACGATATTCCTTTAAATATCGTGCCTGGGGGGGTGTCTATAGTATGCCTGTAAAGTGGTGCAGTTTTCCCGTGTTTATAACAGTACCACAGCAAAATTACATTTCTAAAGGAAAAAAGTAATTTAAAACTGTTCACGTCTGTAATAAATTGTCGGGTCTTGGCAATATAGATAAAACTCATTGAAAAAAATGGCATGGGTTCCCCCCAGTCCATTACCAGGCCCTTTGGGTCTGGTATAAATATTAAGGGGAGCCCCGAACCAAAAATTAAAAGAGAAATTGCGTGGGGGTCCCCCCAAAATCCATGTCAGGCCCTTCAGGTCTGGTATGGAAATTAAGGGGAACCCTGTGGCAATTTTTTTTTAAAAATGGTGTAGGGGTCCCCTCCAAAATCCATACCAGACCCTTCAGGTCTGGTATGGCTTTTAAAGGGAACCCTGCACCAAAATAAAAAAAATGGCATAGGGGTCCCCCCAAAATCCGTACCAGACCCTTATCCGAGCATGCAACCTGGCAAGCCACAGGAAAAGAGGGGGAATAAGAGAGCACCCCCCTCCTGAACCGTACTAGGCCACATGCCCTCAACATGGGGAGGGTGCTTTGGAGTAGCCCCCCAAAGCACCTTGTCTCCATGTTGATGGGGACAAGGGCTTCTTACCCACAACCCTTGCCCGGTTATTGTGGGGGTATGCGGATGGTAGGCTTATCTGAATCTGGAAGCCCCCTTTAACAAGAGGAACCCCAGATCCCGGCCCCCCATGTGAATTGGTAAGGGGTACATTGTACCCCCACCCATTTCACAAAAGAAAGTGTCAAAATAGTAAAAAAGACAGGGGACACTTAGGGATAAGTCCTTTATTAAAAGATAAAAAAATAAAAATGTCCCGCGACGTCCATTCATCTTCTATCACTCGCCCGACGAGCCAAAAAAGAAAAAAACAAAAACCGCAACAGCTCCGTCTCCATGAAGGCTCACGCTGAGTGACACTTCCTCTTGGTGACAGCTCTTATGTAGCTGAGGGCGGGGTCACTCAGTGATATAAATGGATGACCCTGCCTTCCTCTGACGTCATATGGTTTTTTTTTTTCTTTTATCAGCTCGTCGGTGGCATGATAGAAGATGAATGGACATCGCGGGACATTTTTATTTTTTTATCTTTTAATAAAGGGCTTGTCCCTAAGTGTCTTCTGTCTTTTTTACTATTTTTGACACTTTCTTTTGTGAAATTGTACCCCCTACCATGTACCCCTTACCAATTCACATAGGGGGGCCGGGATCTGGGGGTCCCTTTGTTAAAGGGGGCTTCCAGATTCCGATATGCCCCCTGCCCGCATACCCCCACAACCACCGGGCAAGGGTTGTGGGGATGAGGCCCTTGTCCCCATCATGATGGGGACAAGGTGATTTGGGGGGTTGCTCCAAAGCACCCCCCCCAATGTTGAGGGCATGCGGCCTGGTACGGTTCAGGAGGGGGGGGGCGCTCCCTCGTCCCCCCTCTTTTCCTGCGGCCTGCAAGGTTGCGTGATCGGATAAGGGTCCGGTATGGATTTTAGGGGGGACCTCTACGCCATTTTTTTTACATTTTGGCACGGGGTCCCCCTAAAATCCACACCAGACCTGAAGGGTCTGGAATGGATTTGGGGGGGACCCCTACGCCATTTTTTTTTTAAATTTGGCGCAGGGTTTCCCTCAATTTCCATACCAGACCTGAAGGGCCTGGTATTGATTTTGGGGGGACCCCCACGCAATTTTTTAAAAATTTTTGGTTTGAGGTTCCCCTTAATATTCATACCAGACCCAAAGGGCCTGGTAATGGACTGGGGGGAGAACCCATGCTGTTTTTTTCAATGAGTTTTATCCATATTACCGAGACCCGACAATCCATTACGCGATCAATTTTAAATGACTTTTTTCCTTTAGAAATGTCATTTTGCTGAGGTATTGTTCTAAACATGGGAAAACTGCACCACTTTACAGGCATACTATAGACACCCCCAAGCACAATATTTAAAGGAATATTTCATTTTTATTGTTTCACTTTAAGCATTATTAAAATCACTGCTCCCGAAAAAACTGCCTTTTTGAAAAATTTTTTTGCATTGATACTTTGATGACAGTAACTTGCATATAAGCCTTTAAAATGAGCACTTTAGATTTTTCATTTTAGTATCCCATAGACTTTAACGGTGTTCCGACAGCTTTCGAATTTGCCCCAAACACTGCATATTCTTTGGTGTTCAGCGAACAACCAAAGTTCGTCCCAAACTTATGCTCGGGCCGAACTGTTCACCCATCCATAACACTAAACAGTATGCAGATGCACTTGGTAGTAAAAATATTGATACCAAAAAAATCTTAGTGCTAAGTGGAAAAGAGGGGGGAGAGGAAAATTTGGGACTTTATATGAGACAATGAATGGGTAAGTTCATATGTCTCCATCCCTAATAATTGGATTAAAAGAAGGGGATTGGTTGGGACTTTATATGAAGCACAGCTAAGAAAGATAGATATGCAAACGCATGTTTATTGATTCCTCATAAATGTACATACAATTCATGGTCAAAAATCATAGCATTATTAACAATTAGTGCTAAGTGGGTTCTTTCTGAGAACCGATTCTTTCTGGCGGTTCTTTCCGAGCCACAAGTGGCAGCCTGCTCGTTAGGGGCACAGGGGCGCTGCCCCCCTAATCCATGCACCTGGCCCCGTTCTTTCTGAGGGAAACATAAATAAGTGTAGCCAGGTGTTCACAGGCTATGGTAGCACTCAGGTTTCCCTCCTGCCCAATGCAGTGCAGGGACAGAGCAGGCTGTGTGCCCCTGTCCCCGCTCTTTTTCCTTCCGCCACTGTACTGTATTGAGGCACTGGCTGTGGTGCTGGCTGTGTGTAATCCCTTACCCACTTCTGCTGTTCCCCCTCGCTTTGGAGTATCTGCGGTGGCGATTGGAGGTGGGAACCTGCAGCTGCACAGGACTATGGGGAATCTACTCCATGGGGGGTTCTGTATCATGGTGTGCACAGAATGCAGAACTAAGCCTAAGAGAGAACTGGGAGACTGAGCCACAGAGATGCTGTATCTTGGGATCAGAGCTCGAGGGACCCATTGCCATGTATGCCTACAGACAGTGAGGGTCTGATTGTGAGGAGTCTTTTGTGACAACTGGCTGCCAAGCATATGGGACCAGATATGTTGTATACCATGAGTGGTGAGCAGAACAACCAAGCTTAATCCCTCACTGTCCACAGTTAATGCCAATAGAGACTGCTCCCTTCTTAGTAGCTCTTTAGTATTGCTAAATAGGCACCAGGTACTATATAACTATCTCGAGGAGGAACCTCTTGTCGGGAACACATAGCAAATTTATTTGGGTTAATTCATTTCGGTATATTGCCCACTGTTTATACCATATGAAATGTGGTTTAACTTTACTGCACTTAGTTAATTGCCATATAATAGGTTGGTGTACATCCTAATTGATCTGGCCTGTTAAAATATGAGAAAGTTGGGGGGGTGGGTCAGAGCCACCAGTGGCAGCCTGCTAAAATGCTGTATTAGGTTCAATTGTAAATCTATTGGAGATCTCTGCTAAACTATTTCTATTAACTTCTTTGGATTACCGCCACAGGAGGTCACAGATACACCCAAACACATGCACATAAGAGAAGTGGTCAAGGTTTATTACTACAGAGTACCCCTGAGGCAACAGGTTGAGGAATGTATTATTAACATGTGATCCTATTGTAGACCTGTCTCATAATCTGGATCACTGTGACTGTTTTAAGGTGTCTTGATGTGTGGCAGATTTGATAGAATAGTAAACCATAATAGGAGTAAATTGCGATATTACAGCCCTGCAAATAGAAGTCAAAATGATAAAGGGAAAATGGCTACAGATGCATCTATTCTGATCTTGTAAAGTCACTGACTTGAAGTGGACCTGGTATTGGATATCTTTTTTAATGTTTACTAAATGAGGTGCAATGGACTTAGTGCAGGCTACTTTTTTTGTAGAGCAGTGCAATGCAATGCACACCATGTGTTATGCTGCACTGTGGGGGGGGTGCATTGCTGTGCTTGAAAGTAAATATGGTGCATTATTGCATGTAAGGCTCCATTCACACTAATGCGTTTTTTGATGCATTTTTCAGAAATGCAGGGACATTTTTAAACATGGGTTCCTATGGATCATGTTCACATCAATGCATTTTTTTGCCTCTGTGTTTTTGAAAAGGGTTGGGGACTTTTTTACAGCAAAATGCAGCGTTTTGCATGTAATAGACTTCAATGGACCCACATCCAAAATGTTGATGGGGGGCTTATCGGAATCTGACAAGGGGGCCCCCAGATCCCAGCCTCCCCCCCATGTAAATGAGTATGGGGTACATTGTACCCCTACCCATTCACCACAAAAAACTAGTGTAGTGTGAAAAAATACAGTAGACAGTTTTTGACAAGTTTAACTTATATTAAAAATATCTTCATCTTCCCTGCATCTTCCTCCTTCTTATTTCTCCTGTCTTCTTTGTCTGGTGTTCTGCTTCCTCTGCCGCCACTCCCGTCAACGACCCTCCTCCGATGCTGTGTCCCGCTGATCTGTCTGCACAGATGTCAAGCATTTCTTAGATAACGTTGGGGCGTGGCCATCGATGTCATCCAAAGGCCCCACCCCCCTTGTGACATCACAGACCCATCATGCCTCGGGTGGTGACATCATCCGATGACCAATGACCACGCCCTATCATTATGTAAGACATGTTTGACATTGGCGCAATCAGCGGGACGCATCGAAGGAGGGTCGTCAGTGGGAGTGGCGGCAGAGGAAGAAGAACACCTGACAAAGAAGACAGGAGAAAGAAGAAGAGCAGAAGAAGGAGAAGCCCGGAGGAGGTGGATATGGGAGAAGATGGAGGAAGACCAGAGGAAGAAGTGGGGAGGAAGAAGATATTTTTAATAAAGGGCTTGTCAAAAATTGTCTACTGTATTTTTTCACACTACACTACTTTTTTTGGTGAATGGGTAGGGGTACAATGTACCCGATACTCATTCACATGGGGGAAGGCTGGGATCTGGGGGCCCCCTTGTTAAGGGGGCTTTCATATTCTGATAAGCCCCCACCCCCAGACCCCGATAACCACCGGGCAAGGGTTGTCGTTCCCATCAAAGCACCCATCCCCCAATGTTGAGGGCATGCAGCCTGGTATGTTTCAGGAGGGGGGGGCGCTCGCTCGTTCCCTCCCTTTCCATACCTGACCCAAAGGAATTTTTTTCACAGTTTTTTTTCAGCCAGAGATTTTTTTTTTGACGTTCAGCGGGGAAGCCCGATGACAGCTGATGACTCATCTGTTGTTAAGGACACGGTGGCCGGATTCCCGGCCCCCTCATTAGCAACCAGCTATATACAGTGTGAAAAAAATGCAAATCGCGGCAAAATTGCAGTCAAAAACACAGCAAGCACTGCAGAAACTCTCAAAAGTAACATGCATAGATGTGAATCAAGCCTTACAGTTACTCATGTCTATCAGGGCTGCTTAGGGAAATGGGTGCATATTCCTAGTCGATCATTACTGTAATTCCCTAAGACACCCAGGGACTACAGAGCTCCCCCTCCCCTCTCCATAGGCACAGAGTCCTTGGTTTAGGAAAACATTTTGAGAGGCTGGACTCTGAATGCACAGGTGCCATCTAGAGTCAGTAGACACCCTCTAGCTTTGTTTACATGACAATGTCTATACATGCAGGTCACTCAATCACTCACTCATGCCTTTTGACCTTTTTACAGCAGATTACCGAGCGATCAACAGAAGTGACAAGTCTCGGTTCATCTTCATGGATGAACAGAGCTGCCATTCAGACATACAATACAAGGCAGGCAATGAACATTACTCTGACCACTAAGATCCATGCCTACATTAACCTCCAATGTGTCGGTCTGACAGCTTCGTTCATCCACAAAGATGAATGGAGACTTGTCACATCTGCCTTATAAGACATTTGGCTGCTGCAAAAATTCGAGCAGTTGCCAGCATCTAGGATCACAGCTCACTGCTTTGGGTGAATGAAGCCTTGGATTGGCCATAGACAGCTTGGTAATTACAAGCAATTCTCCTAATGTAAAGCATGACATTCCAATATTGGGCTGTTTCTTAACTGTTAAAAGGCAATATCAAGTACCTTCAGACAGGGTCAAAACTATGTGTGATAATTTCCCATTGCAAAACCATAGGGGTACCCCCGCCTCCCTAATCCCCATTTAAAATGCAATTCTTCATTTATTACAGTATACTAATTTTTCTCATATAGTATAGAGGTTCCCAATTTATATATACATGAATTTTGTCTAACTATTTTAGCCAGATAAGATTGACCCTCAATGAAGCACTGTTTTCAAGTTGCTCCTAAGACCCATTGCAGTCGCATACTCTATAGTATATATTATAGCGATAATATATACTATATTTTATAGCTGTGGCTGTAGTAACACCCTTGTCTCTAATGTCCTTTATACTGAGTAGTAAGATTTTTCAACTTGGAAACTGCTCATGTGGGTTATGGAGGATCCTATAACAAAGGGAAGGAGGGGGAACCAACTAAATAAAAGGTACACAGCGGTACCAAGTATTTATCCAAATCAAGGGGTTAATACTATCAATGACACACTTCCTGTCTGGGCAAAACACATGTTTAATCTGATTTCCTTATGAGATAATTGAAGCTGAGATGAAAAATTTTGTTTATATATACTTGTCTCAGCTAGGGGGCACTCGTCCTGACGAAGCTGGGGGTTCCCAGCGAAACGCATTGACGTCATTCTCCTGAATGTCAGACACCGCTCTAAGAATTACCTGACATCACCGCTTCGCTCCATTCCGGTCCGTAGTGTGAACTGTGCTCCAGGAACACAGGACAAAGGAGTCAGTGCTATCGTGCAGCAGCGGTATCTAGTTAGCAATCCCAGCAGTATCTCTCCACTCTCCATACTCTGTGAGCGATTCCCTTTGGAGTTTGTATGTTTTGAAACACAGCCAGGAGGAGAGATCACGGGAGCCTTGATCAGCTGTTTTAGTTGTGCTGCACAGTGCTGCTTTCACGGTCTCCTGCTGACAGTGAGTTACTAATTAATTTACTACTTCTGCCCATTGAATTGTTGTACTTACTGGACTTTGACTACTGTGCAGTGATTTGGGAATGATTATTCATTCATCATGCTTTCCCAGTGAATATCTAACAGGCTACAGCAGCTCTGTTTGCTTTCAGGTCATTCACAGTTCCTTGGATTCCACAGTGTCTGCGCATTTGTTACTCCAGCCCTTTGCCCTCTCCCCATCCCCAGGATTGTTCCATATTAGCAGCATTCCCTTCAGCTACAGTCGGTGGTGATGTTACTTCCATCTGCACTTATGCATAGTGCCCCATTTGTGTATTTATATGTTTGGGTGGTGTCATACACTCTGTTCTGTGTGTTTGTTTTTCGTCCCCAGACAATGTTGTTCATATATGGTGTTAGGTGCAGGATTTCTGCTTTTTTTTTTATGTCAATTGGTCATACTTTTTTCAATAAATTGAATTTGATTTATGCATTTTTTGGTTATTATTTCCCTGGGCTCTTTCTGTGTGGCACTTGGTACTGTGTCTTCTCTCTGGTACAGTGCACAATTTTTCAGGAGGATCCTGTCACGCTCATCAACTATGACCAAGTGCTAGTCTGTGCTAGTCTGGTTGCTATGGACAATCTCAAGTTTCCAGGCAGAAAGAACAGTAATATATAATATAAAACTGCATGCAGGGCATTGGACAAAGCATTGGGGACAAAAGGGATGTGAAATAGTTTCATACAGTACTGTAATCTGTAAGATTACAGTACTGTATGTGTTATGATTTTTAAATTTCTTTGAATTTGCTGCCAGGCTCCGCCCCCGTGCGTTGAGACGCTCGCAGGGAACGGAGCCTGGCACAGAGAGGCTTTGGGAGGAGGACAGAGCCCACAGACACTGTGGGGGGAAATCGCAGGATCCTGGGGACAAGGTAAGTATACCGCTCCAGGATCCTGCAATGCAATCTCGAGTGTGGCTCGGGGTTATCGCTAATGGTGCTGAAATTTAACCCCGAGCCACACTCGGGAATACTATCAGGGAGGCTACAACTCGTTTGTGCATTGAATCCATCACATTCTTGGCTCTTATGCTACTGTGAACACATATGTGTTTTTTTTTACCAAGGAGGAATTAAAACAATTGCTAGTTGTTCATTGTTGGACAGCCATTTAGCCATCAGTCTTGTTTGGGGGTGATATGGCAATACAGCATACAGTATATAGATGAGTTACCAAGGTAACTCTTATGCCACGTACACACAGCCGGACTTTTCGATCAAACTTGTCCAACGGAACAAACCCGTCAGACAATTAGACCGTGTGTGGGCTTCATCGTACCTGCAGCGGACCTTTTCTCTTTTCTGTCGGAAATGTGGCTACTGGTTATGAACTTCCTTATTCTAGTCCAGTCGTACATCATCACAGTCGAATCTGTCGGACTTTGGTGTGATTGTGTGTAGACAAGTCCGATTCGACGGAAGTCCGTTGAAAAGTCAGTTGAAAGTCAGTCGAAAAGTCCGACATGATTAAGTCCGTCAAAAGTCCCGTCGTGTGTACACAGCATAACACAATTCTACCATTAACACCATGTTAGAGGTTCTATTTCAGCTAGACATCCTAACCTGTTTTGAGATAAGGGGAGTCTATTCTGTAAAATATCTTAAACGAGCCTTTATGTTTGCAGGATTTGAAAATAAATGTTTTCAGTGCAAAGTATTGAGCCTAAATATCCCTGAAACAATATTTTATTTTTTTTGTAGTGTCTGGGGTTACACTTTCTCAGTCTGTGGTTGGTTTCCTTCTGAGTATGTAAAGTGCCCATTGTCAAATATGTATGTTTCTCAGTAGTATAGTAATGTCTCCCACTCTGTATATCTTTTTTGAAAATTCCTAACTGTATGTGAGGTGACTGCCCGGCTGACTGTGTGTGCGTCTCCTCCAGATGAATCCTACTGTGCAAGCTCAGTGCCTCTGTATTTTACTATGCGATCATCCAATTAAAACAAGGACACATATACAGGTTGAACTGCTGTGTGGACATAATGTTGCCAGATATTGGTTCTTCTATACTTCATCTCAGTGACACACTGTGCAGTAGGAAGAGACGGATAAATGTCTAACACAGAAGAGTTTTATAGACATGACAAAATAACCAATTATATATGGAGGTAAAACATTTCCCAGGTTAAAATAAAAAGCGAAGGAAATATGAAAATAATTACGGGCACTAAAATATTGTCAGCGGATTTTTCTCTTACTGGCTTACTAGTATTAAAGCCTAAAAGTAAACAATGGCAGTCCCAAAGGGTAGCTTCCTAACAGACAAAAATGCAAAAGTTTGTACAGAAAAGTCTTATATTGTAGGAAAGAATATTTAAAAAATAAGATATTTGTCTTGGGCTGGGGTTATATGCGTTTACCTTAAAGTGGATGTAAACCCCATTTTTTTTTTTTTTAAATTAAGGCTTGCACCTTGTAAAGTATAGGATTTAATGTCATCTGTGCCCAGTCTTGCCATGAAGAGTTAATCCAGCTCTGAGCAGTCCTCTTATCTTTTTTCAGTGAGAAAAAACTAAAATAGGAGTCAATTCTTCCCCCTTGCTGTGAGTGACAGGTGATTTACATATCTCATGCATCAGCCTGAGAGAGGCATTCTGTGTACTTCAGATCCCCTCCTCCTTTCTTCTCCAGCTCTCCCAGGATTGGCTGCTCCACACCTCAGCATGATTGGGCATGCTGAAGTCATGTGGTGACTTTTCTGGGTCTTGACTGGATGTTAGTGATCATAGCAGAAGTTTAGTGTAAGAAATACACAGGAGTAAATACATGTTGACAAGGGGAGTGTAGAGGTGGGTGGGAAGTCTACTGACATCACGACTCCACCCACTGAGCTCCGGACAACAGACCCACCCACAGAATCTGCAGTTCTTTGGGTCTCATAACAGATAGAGGGGA
Source organism: Lithobates clamitans (assembly GCA_037952925.1). Taxonomy (NCBI): domain Eukaryota; kingdom Metazoa; phylum Chordata; class Amphibia; order Anura; family Ranidae; genus Lithobates; species Lithobates clamitans. Next base: position 9,789,887 of record JBBGZY010000285.1, read on the forward strand.
GACATTTGACAGGTAAGGATACATGCAGGAAGCATGTATATCCTTATATATAACCAATATGGCAGTAGTTTAGAAAGGATGAGAGTGGGTTTACATCCACTTTAAGGTGACTAGACACTGGAAAAATAGAGTTGTAAGGACCCCCACATAATCCCTCTCACTTACAGCAATCTTCAATCTTAAGCAAGCAAAGGGAGGATACACCACCAGAGGAGAAGATACTATATTATGTACTGTATTTCAAAAAGATAACAGATACAGATAAGTCAAAAATCCTATTTTCTTTCCCATACATTGCAGGACACAGGCGTAGTCATAGATGACTGGGACATCCAAAAGCAATATAAATTGATGGGTGGGCAGCACAGCACAGCAAAAACCTGGCCCATGAAAACAAAGGGTAGAGGATCCTAACTCAAATGACAGTCACTAGCACCTTTCGACCGAAGCTGGCATCAGAACATTTAACTGGAAAGATTTTAAAGGTGGACTAGCATTTTTGTGAAACAGATCCCTGGTGCTTAAAAGCCCATGAGGCACCCACAGGGCTTGTAGAGAGTATCTTAACAGGAGAGGACAGAACCCTTTTCCTCAATTATTAGGCTTGAACAATGACTTGCCTAATTCAGACCCAGTGGAACGAGAATCAGAAACCCCTCTGCAAGAACCCTTAGAATAACAAGAATCAATTGCTGAAAGAAAGCCATGGCCAAGAAGTCAACTCTCACAGCATGAACTATGTTCAAACAGTGGAGAAAAAACTCCTTTGGACATTTTGGAGCAAGACAAAAAGGAAGGACAGTGTCCTGGTTTAGGTGGAAAGTAGAGATTCCCAGGCAAAAGGCACACCAGAGGCCCTAAATTACCCTTATCCATTCCTGAACTTCAGGAATTTTTCTTAACAAAAAAAGCTACCAGATTTGACACTCACCTAGTGAAGGAGGATACAATGAGCAAAACAACCTTTTGCGCAATGTTAGCCAAGAGAATACGTTTGACATGCTACCTCCTCATTGCTGGATTTAACCCTGTAAAGCTTGCACCACTGCGCCAAACCCCATTCATTACACACAGTTGCAGGACTTATGCAGCACAGCCCTTTTCACTTGCATGGGACATTTTCGCCAGCGGCTCCAAATGCAAGTGTAAGCGAGCCTTTTGAGGTTACTCATAGATTCATTACAGGGTAGAAGTGGTCAATGGTCTTGTGTGATCTGGTCCCTACAGGGCTCTTGTACACATGTAGAGAGGGGTGGGGGTCTAGCACTGGAAAAAGCAAAAGGGCTTGCAGGAAAGAGCCAACCTCCATGCCCTGTGAGCTGAAAATAAGCTGTCAAACCCCCCTGACCCCCCCTGACCCCACACTCTTACATCTCAGAACTGCCATAAGAGGTGCATAACAACCCCATGGAGGGGCAATAGTTTTCAAAGTTTAATGCCATTTTTTTTATTGAAGATAAACATATTTGCACTCGAAACAGAGCCACATTTAGAGCAGCCAAAAAATGAATTAATTAACCAAGCTGTGACATTGTAAAAAAAAAAAATCTGTCTCATAGTGTGTTTCACTGCCCCTGTTTAGCGTTGCTTTGTTATGCTACAGATTTGATAAATACCACCCGGTTCGTTTCTTTAGCGCTTAGGCTTACTTTACATGTTACAACCTGACCACACAAACTCTGTTCAGTCAACTTTAGATTTACCAAAACTATGTAATATGGGGTCCTACCTAAAATATCCACATCATTTTCATTAAATCAAACAAGGCCTTGCACTACATACAATGTAGATGTTGTAACTGTAGATCTAAAGGAGACCGTACAATCACTTTGTAACGTTTATGGTTAGCTTTAGCACCAAAATATTATGTTTACCTACAACTGTGCACTTCAGTAAAATAGTTTTTAGGTGAAAGATTTTAGTAGCGATTTATTTGGAATTTTTTTTTTTAGTAAGAAAGGATTTAAAACCCTATCAAGTTGTTTTTTGCTGTCTGTGTCCTCCCTGTGTCCCTTTACTTCCTGTCATGAAGATACAACAACAAACAAGAGGAAATCTCCAAAAAATGAGGAAGTTTCCCCATCTCAGACAGACTCCATTGAAGGATTCTCTCACCTCTCTCACCTCTTTTGCAACTAGGATTTCTTGCTATCTATGTGACAATTATTACCAGGACAACTAGCTGGGTTACGTTCCCCGGTGGGCACACAGATTCAGTAAAAACTTGACAGAGGGTCTAACCATTCCCCAGGGCCAGGCTATCCAAAACCAAAAAAAAAACCTTTAGTGATGATTTAGCTTAGATTTGTTTTTTTTTCAAATAGTGTTCTGTCATTGACCCTGTCCCAAGAAAAAACTCTCTAGTGATACACACCAAACTGAGCATGTGCAGAGTGTTCCCAAGGCTCTGTCTAATGTCAGGAGATGGATTGGGGCCTGTGGAAGAAGGGGAGGATCAGAGAAGACAAGGTCAAACAGCTTTTTTACACAATGTGCAGGACTAACCCCTTAGGTTCCACAGTGAGTATAACAAACATGCTTTACTGCATATACATACTGATTTTACTGTTGTGGGTTTAGTAACACTTTAAACCGGAGTTCCACCCAAAAATGGAACTTCCACTTTAAGTGCAGGTGACCCCCTGACATGCCACATATGGCATGTAATTTTTTTTATTTTTTTGGGAGGGGGGGGGCGGATACCCTTTTTTAAGAGGCATCCAGCTCCCACTTCCTCCCGGGGCTCCATGGCACCAGAAGGAAGATCACTTCTCCCCCCTCCCATCTTCTGGGACACTTCACAGGTCCCAGAAGATTGCCCGACCATCCACAGCATGCAGCGCGGCTCGGGTATGGCCGTGCATGCCCGACTGTGAAGCCACAGCCAGGCACCCACAGTAAGAATGCTGGTGCCTCAGAGAGGGGGGAAGAGGAGCGGCTCTTCGTATGCCCGCATCACTGGACCGTGGGACAGGTGAGTGTCTGATTATTAAAAGTCAATGTTTTTTCAGCGGAACTTCCACTTTAAGCTTCATTCACATTCACAAGTGTTGTGGGAATGCACACAAAATTGCACACTTTCCCGCAACATACAAAAACACGCTTTCCCTTTGCAAACGTTTGGTAGTGCCATTGGATCTTAATGGCACCCCCAGCATCTTGCATACACACATATGTTTGCATGTGCCAAATGCATGGTACTGCAGTATCATATGGTTTGGTTACGGCATATTTTTTAAAATGGTGCAGGCACCTTTCTTGTTAATTTCTCACCCATAGGGCAGCCCATAGGCTATGTTGAATATTGCATAGACAGATCCAAAAAGGCTGCATGGTGTAGGGGTTAAGTAATATTAAAATGTGTGTCAGAGTTGGACCCCCTATCTAGTTGTTTTGCTGTCTGTAGACCCACTGGGAAGATTCACCCTTTGATTGTCCTGATGACCATTGTTGCTAGTATAGAAAGTAGTGAGAAATCCACTTAAACATCCTGTAAGGAGTAATATTTCAATGGAGACACTCTGGACCCAGCAACATTCTGTGTTTTGACCACATGCTTCAGCCAAAACTCCACATAAACACTGACCCTGGACACACTACCTGCATCCAGGGAAGGTTGGAGGCTTTATTCGTATGTAAAAACTCAGATGAGCAGTTACATGTGAACAGCACTGACACTGGCCCTTGCTTTGTACAGATTACAAACTTGAAAGCCGCCCGCAACTGTTCACATACAGTCCCTGGAATTCATAAAGGCTGGTGGAGACAGATTTTTCGAAAGTGTCTCACATGCATTATAAAAGTGGCGCAGGGTATGCCAAACTCATGTACCTGTCTAGAACTTGTACTTGAATTTGGAACATGCTGTACCACTATTATGCCCCGTACACACGGTCGGATTTTCCGATGGAAAATGTCCGATCGGAGCGTGTTGTCGGATATTCTGACTGTGTGTGGGCTCCATCGGACATTTTCCATCGGATTTTCCAACACACAAAGTTGGAGAGCAGGAGATAAAATTTTCCGACAACAAAATCCGATCGCATCAATTCCAATCGTGTGTGGCCTGTTCCGACGCACACAGTGCCACGCATGCTCAGAAGAAATTCCAAGACGGAACAGCTCGTTCTGGTAAACTTAGCGTTCGCAATGGATACAGCACTTTCGTCACGCTGCAATGTTAAAAATGGTTTAATACAGCGCACTCTCTTCTTCTTTATAATGTGACAAGACTATATTAGTTTTGCTGCTCATATTCACACACACTTCTCACAAACTTATTTCGTTACTATCTATCTGGATTCTCTTAATATATTTTGATTTCTCACATCTGACAACATATTTTTGTTTATTTTTTATATTTTTTTTTGGCTTTAATGTAGATTTTTTTTTGTGTTTGTATTTTTTTGAAGGGTTTTTTTTTTTCTTGGGACTTTGATTTGTACTCCCGAAAATGTTTGTGTGTGTTTTTTGTGACAAGTTCCCACAACACCGTTGATATGTTGTTCTATTTAATCTGTAGGAGATTGTTTGGTGTTGGTGTCCCTTGTTAATTTCACATTTTATGTTAGAAATGTACCTGAATCGTCACCAACAAACTGTCCTTTTTGGATGAAAACACACACAGGAGAGTAGAATTTCCATAAAAATTTTTTATTAAGGGCTCACAACTAAACAAAGAGGGAGGCAACGCTGGAGAAACAGCAGAAGTGGATGAGCCTGGGACCCCCAGGGCAGACATCAACTATTTTGAAGCAAAATTGGTGGCCTGAGGAGTCCTTATCTAAGGGAATGCAGTCTGGTCCAGAAGTCCCAGAGATCCGGAAAGCAGCAGATGACATCTGTGTTCCCAGGCTGTGGTCATACGAGAGACTGCAGCTTTTGGCAGACCAGACTGAACCCAGGGCAATCACTCTTTGGTCTTCCTTCCACGCTTCCTTACATGCGGTGGCTCTGGAGGTGGAGTTGTGGCAGCAGGAGGAGGAGGAGGAGGAGGAGGATGGTCCAACTCAACCACGTCGGTCTTGGGTGTTAGTTCCCCACTCACCCCCTTACGTAGCACTTTATAAAGCAGGTCCTCACAGAGCCTGCGTTGACCCTCCTGCATGCCCTGCAGTTTGGTGGCAGCCATGCAGGCAAAGGCCTCTTCAGGAGTGGGTAAGGCTCGTAGGGACGCAGAAGCCTCCTGGATCAGCCTGAATGCTGAATTCTGCACGGGACTCGGAGTCGTCTTCCTGGCTCTTTTATATGGAAGGCGGCGGGGAGGAACCTGATACTCAGTCAGGCTGCGACTGGTCCCTGGCTTCTCCTGGCTGACACTTAGCCCCACCTCCTCCTGGCTGCCACTAATCCCCGCCTCCTCCTGGCTGCCACATTCCACAACCTCCTCCTGGCTGAGGTCTTCCTGTGTATGAAAAAGGGACATAGTTTTAGTTTTTTAGTCATCAAACACACACAATTTTCACCTCCTGACTGTTGCAAATTGAATGTTAACAAATATAACAGACTATCCTTCTGAGCCCAGCATTTTTCATTCTTGTCCCAATTTTGGGTGCCCACTACTGTCTATTGATATGTAAAACACTTTCAAGTAGCAATTAGTGATCAATAATAACATCTAGTAAACATCATTTATTGATTGACCAGAAATCTGTAGAAGAATGCTATACCTGACTCCAGCTGAGCTCCTCCATTTCTTCCTGGCCGGAAGGCCCAGGTTGGACATCGGAAGCCTCAGCTGGGGTGGAAGAAAGAGTGGAACGAAGAGTAGAGATGGATTCCTTGACTTCAGTGTGGTCTGACAGAAATCGCAGTCTCTCATAGTACCACAGCCTGGGGACATAAACGTCATCTGCTGCAGCTCCGGACCTCAGGGAATCTGTGACCTTCTTGCGCTCCCTAAGATAAGTGCTCCTCAGGCCACCAATTTTGGCTTGTAAATAGGGGATGGTTGCCGTGGGGACCACCGGCGTCACCAACTCCAGCAGTTTCTCCAGCGCTGCCTGCCTCTTCTGTTTGTGATTATAGTGGGGGTGTCTCCCCTGCCACAGACAGGGCAGCTCCCTGTATTTGTCAATGAACAGGGGGAGGAAATTGTGGTCTTTGAACCCATCCATTTTCTCTGCAAGACACAACACAAGACAAACCCTAATGTCAGGCCAAACTCCCCTAATCTTGTTACAATATAGGCTTCCATTTCGAAGCAGTATAGGCCCAAGTTTAGATCCTACCTTCGTTATCATGATCGGCGCCTCCAATGCTCCTTCCTCCGCTCACAGATCGTACGTAAGACGCACGCGCGTTACGCTTTATACACACTGCGCATGCGTGTAACTCCGCCCGCCCCTGACGTTCTTTCTAGTCTTTTCCCCGCCCCTTTTCGTTCGGCGCAGTGGGGGAAGAGCACATGGTGGATACACAGCAGGTGCGTGCTAATTGTAGCAACGAGGAGGAGGAGGAGAGGCCGGATCCGGACACGTCCCGATCCAGAAGGAGATTTAAGGACTCAAATATGTCCTTTGGGGAGATGTTGGAGATGGTCGATATCCTGAAGAAGGCCGACTATAATGGAAAGTATGGGCCTTACCCCAACCCCAATGTCAGAAAGGCCAAGATCATGGCGAAAGTGGTCAGGAGTCTTCACCGGAATTTCAGGGTACGACGATCGATAGATCAGCTCAGGAACCGGTGGTCGGACCTCAAATTACGAGAACATGAGCAGTACAGAAAGATCCGGAGAGTGCTGCAAAAAAGTAAGTAGTTGTCCTGTGTTCCTATTCTTTATGTTTATTACGTTCGTGCTGCTCCATGTGCTTTTAGGAATGGTTGTACAGTTTAAAATGGCAACTTTCATGTTCATGGGCATATTATTCGTTCGGATCACACATTTTGCTTTCGGACTCTAAAATACCATTGTATAGGCCATATGCATTTGGCCACCATTTTGACGCCCTATACTTGTCTTAAAAGAATTGGGTTGTGTAGATGGCTTTGTTACTAGAATGAAATGCAAACTAGATTCTATGTAAGGAGAGGACACTGAGCAGCTGTTTTCACATCTGGACACTGGAGCACTAGTGTGGGACACAAGAACACCCTTTTTATTAGGGGGGCCACACAGGTGCTCCAGTGTATACTATAGGGGGGGCTACATCTGTAAAGCCTCTACTAAACAGGTAAAGTATTGCAGCTTGACAAAGGGCAATAAAAAAAAGACATCTTGGAACTCTGCTAAAATTGAAATTGTTCCCCACTTCCAAGCAATGTTTCCTATTTCTAGTTCTGCCATCAAATATCTGTGTGCTAATTATACCATTCTTGTTTTACATAGGGGATAAAAGACTCGGAGGACACCCCTCATCCGAGGAGACCAGAGCCCCCCCCCCCCTCTGGAAGAAGGGGAAATACCCCCAACACAATCTGAGCAGGAGGAAGAAGACGTGGTGGAACTAGTCACCACAACAGGTGAGTGTCTGCGACCACAGGCTCAGATAAGAGATGGATGGCGGCATTTTTTTTAGACCTAATTTATTTTGGGGTTCCTCTCTTTTTAGGTGATCGTGAGGTTGTGGATCCAGATCCTTTCACATCCAAAAGTGCCCAGATCCTGATCGGGGAAATCATGGGGTGTAATTTACAATTGGAAATCATCAAGAAAAGCATCAATGATGTTATTCCAAAAAATAAAAACATCATTGATGTTTTGGGGCGAGTTTAAAGCCCCTCCAAATCACTTTCTTCTTTTGTGTGCTACAATGTGCTAAATGTTTTTGTGATTTTTCCCAAAGCCAAATTTGGAGGATGCACACAGTGTGCCAACATGTGCTATCTGCCATCACGGGAGATCAATGGACGCGTTTTGGAGGTGCAACCCCTTCCTCAATAATAAAGTAGCGGTGAGGAAGGGCTTGCTCCCCCAAAACACGTCCCCTGATCCCCCTTGATGGCAGATAGCACATGTTGACATTGTTAAATTCGTGTGCATCTTCCAAATTTGGCTTTTCCTGGGGTGACTTCACCCCATCTGAACGCAATATCAAACACAGTTCCTAAATACTCATGTCTGATATTGCCTTCAAATTCGACCAAATATGACGTTTGTTTTTTTTTCAAATATATATTTTATTAATTTTTCCAAAAATTTGGGCAAAGCCAGGGAATACAAACAATAAAAAGGGGGGGGGGAAGAAGGTCGCAGCCTCCCGATAATATAACATAATGATACATCAACATCTTACAGACATAATAATAGAAAAACTTTGTCCCATGGTGTTATTAATGGTACATATATATCTTCCGTTGCTGTTACCTCTTAACCTTTTTAATTACTGTGGGTATAGAAATTGATCAGCAACTAAATTATTCCACGTTATCAAATATGACGTTTGTAAGTTTAAGATTTGTGTCTTTCTTGTTGGTTTTACACAGGCCTGTTTTATCTAAAATGGAAATTTTGAGTTTTGATAATGCCACCCCAAAAATTGTTATACAACAAACAGGTTGGTTTGTTTGAAAAACCTTTGGTAAATGCACATGTGATTGTGCAGGTATTAAAAAGATTGTTAATCAAGAATGTGTGGATTATTGTGTCAACGCTACAACACTTTTGGGGTGATGTCATTGTTCTTTTGTGAGAAAATGGGGGTTATTTTCTAAGGGCAAATCCTCTTGGCACTACAAGTGCAGTTTCAGTGCAGTTGCAACTGCACTTGTAGTGAAATGTGTTTTTGCATTTTAGTAAATAACAGCCAACAGTGCTTTGTATAATAAGGTTACACAATCACAACATTTTCAGGACTCAACACATTTCTGTCAGGGTCAGCTAAAACAAACACAAGCAGTAAATGTCCACAAAGAATTTCTTTTTTTGTTTTATTATAAAAAGGCTTCACAGATTTGCTGGCATATTGATAGCCCCCCTACCCGCAAAGAACTCCAGGTAGCGTAACCGTACATCACGGGCACTCAGGGAGGGCAAGCCAGGACGGCCGCTTTCAAGCGCCGTCAGTGTGGTTTGATGTATCATTCCAGCCTCAGGCCCAACTGAGCCAGCATAGTTGGCTGAATGTTTTCTTAAAAAGTTATGGAGAACACAGCACGTAAGTATAATATGGTTCAGTTTATACTCCGCCATATGGATGGGTGTCATAAATAGGCGGAACCGGCTGGCCAGGATTCCAAATGTGTTCTCCACCACTCTTCGGGCTCTGGCCAGCCGGTAATTAAAAACCCTCTGTTCTGGGGTGAGGGTCCTCATTGGGAATGGCTGCATCAGGTGGTCCCCCAGCGCAAACGCTTCATCAGCAACGAACACAAATGGGAGTCCTTCAACATTGTCCTCTGGAGCTGGCAAGTCCAAGCTGCCATTCTGGAGACGCCTGTAAAACTCGGTCTGGGCGATGACTCCACCATCGGACATCCGGCCATTCTTCCCCACGTCCACATACAGGAAGTTGTAATTAGCCGACACCACCGCCAACATCAAAATACTATTGAACCCCTTGTAATTATAATAGTACGACCCCGAGTTGGGTGGTGGGACGATGTGGACGTGTTTCCCATCAATTGCCCCTCCGCAGTTAGGAAAGTCCCACCGCTGGGCAAAGTGGGAGGCCACAGTCTGCCATTCCTGTGGCGTGGAAGGAAACTGTTGAGGCAAAAACAATAAACATTACTATTTTTTCTCAGAAACATGGCAAGCAGATTATACACAAACATTATGGGGCAACCTCCAGCTAGCATTTATTAAGGGGAATTTAACAACGCCAAAGTATAAGGTACACCTATCATATTCCCCCTCCCCCCCTCATGGGCCATTTATAACATTATAGGGGGTGTGTGGAAATCTTGGACAGGTAACCCTCTTCACTTCATTGAGAGATGAATGCCTAAATAATGGGTATTACTTGGAACAGCCCCTCCTTAGTTACACTATTGGCAGACCACTGGACAGGTAAGAAGTGTCATAATACAAAGATATAAATACACACTGTACACATTTGAGGACATTTGGACATTCTGCTATTACCTATCAAGATAATAATAGGATCCAAAAACTTTAAAAAGTACCATTTGAAAGTATACAGGCAGGCCCTTGCACTACATGCTTTGGGGAATTCATCCATACATCTGACCACAAAAGATATGGGTATAGTGTGTATGGGTTTGGCAAAGTCAGCAGATAGATGATTGAGGATAGAGAATTGGGATCAGCTGACTTAGCAGTTGGGGGTTGGGAGGGTTACTAAAAATTATTTGGGGACACCACCAATAAAAAGCCTCTGGCACTCTGCCTGAATTTAAAGCAAAAATAACATTTCTAAATATTTTAGGGGGTGTTTGGGGTAAAGCACTACTATGGAGCAGAAAAAATACATTGTTAAGTGACTACATGAGGTGAATATAGGCCAGGAGACAGCATGCTGGGGAGGTTATTGAAGGGCAAATATGTATGAAGGACCTAAAATAATAATTACATAAAAATCCAGCATGCATGAGAACAAAGGGGACATTCACAGCATATTACAATCATGGTAATTAGGGAATGAGGAAAGAAATACAATATATTAGCAAACATTCAATACAATAAAATGTGATATTAAAGGAGAAAAATCTTACCTTCATATACTCCTTCTGCAGGACCTGTATGATGGCAGAACAGGTCTCTGGAATAATGATCCCCAGAGCCTGGGGGGAGATGCCTGTCGAGAACTTGAGGTCCTGCAGGCTTCTCCCTGTCGCCAAATACCGCAGGGTAGCGACCAACCTCTGCTCCGGAGTGATGGCTTGCCTCATGCAGGTATACTGCCTGCTGATATAGGGGGTCAGCGAAGCCAACAAACGGTGAAACACGGGGTCCGTCATCCTGAGAGAGTTCCTGAAATCATCAGGATTATTCTCATGGATCTCACGGAGCAAAGGCATATGAGAGAACTGGTCACGCTGGAGCAACCAATTCTTGGTCCATGAACTCCTCCCCACCCTGTTCATGGACTGGACTTGTGTCAAGGTCAGGACCCCAACACCAAGCCCCCGCACAGCACGAACTCTACGAGGAGTATGCATACGCAACATGGCTAGAAAACGGCCGGCTGCTCAGAACGAAGTAACAGAACGCACTGAAGAACAGCAAGGCCTGTGAAGAGCAACCTGAAAAACGGCAACGAGCGGACAAGATCGCACAGAAAACTCCAATACGAACTGACTGCACGCACTGAAGAGCAGATACAAACCCACAAGCACAAACTGAACAGCAGAAAACGATCTGAAAGCCACGAGTCTGAAAAAGCGTGAATCGTCTCTCACCAAACTTTTACTAACACGAGATTAGCAAAAGGAGCCCAAAGAGTGCAGCGCTTGGTTCTGAACCGGCCTTTTCTAGTCTCTTCGTACATGGTGTACGTGACCGCGTGGTTGGCGATCGGAAATTCCGACAACTTTGTGCGACCATGTGTAGACAAAACAAGTTTGAGCCAACATCCATCGGAAAAAATCCTAGGATTTTGTTTTCGGAATGTCCGAACAAAGTCCGACCGTGTGTACGCCCTATTAGAACACACACGAGACATTTTTTAAAAATTGCCTTTGCCAGAGTTTCTCTTTGTACGCCAAAAGAGAGTTGGTCTTTCTTAACTAGCTCTATGTATGTAAGATATGAACTGTCTGTATTTTATTTTGAATTTAAACAATGTAAAACTTAGCACACAAATCACTGTCAGAACCAAAAGTGCTGGGATGCTTTGTGAATTTGGCACAACACATTACCAAAAGGGATTAACACCACAAAAGTGGCACAGCAGTTTTATTGAATTTCCCCCAGTGTGTACAGACAGTGTTTACAATCTTCAACAAGAATCTACTGATTCTTGCTGGCTGTCGCCCCCGGCTGCTGCTAAACTGCCATGTGCATGTAGCATTAGCAATTTCCCCATAATGCGCTAAGGGTTCAATAAGAAGGGCAAATAGGAGGAGGGAGAGTGGGCATCCTTGACACGTACCTCTCCCTATGATAAACAGGTCTGATTTATAGCCAGCATATTTAATATACTCTCTAGGCTTGTCCATATAGTGTGGAGACCCAACGCATGAAATGAGAACCAAAGCCCCATTTCTAAAGAGGGAAGTGTAGGTAGGACCATGACAGGATCAAATACTTTTTTTATGTTCAATGAGAGAAAGCAAGAGGGGATGCAGGGCATTTTGGCCACTTAGGCTAGAAGTACTGCTAAGCAAATTTTGTTGATGGCTTTTCGAACAGGAATGAATGCTACTTGGTCAGGGTGGCCTTCCAATAAAGACTTCCAATAAAGTTGTTCAATCGGGAAGAAAGAATCTTAGCCAAGAGCTTAAAGTGTAAGCTCCCCTTTACAGAAAATCTGTAAGGTGAACTTACACTGGACCCCCTCCCCATCCTCCCCCCCGGTCCTGCTAACCTGGAGTCCAGTGACCCCCCCTCACTGACAGCTCGTATCACCACTGTACTGGTCCGGGGATTTAAAATCCCTGCGGCTTTCTCTCCTCTTCGCCCATGGTGACAAGATGGGCTACGCAGGTTCTGATTGGTCGGCGCCATGCATGTGATGGCACCAACCAATTAGAATGCTCCTAAACGTACCTCCTGGCGAGGTTCATTTTGGAGATTAAGCTGCGGGGGATTTCTACACCCCGGACGGTGAGGCAACGCCCCAATGTGTCAGAGCGGGTGATTGCCATGCTCCAGGTCAGTGCAACTGGGGCAGGGGAGGAGGGAATGCTGTGTAAGTTCACCGTACAGATTATTCTGGAAAAGGTGACCTTACCCTTTAATGCTCATATTTAGAAGTGCGATTGTGCAGTAGTTTGTCCAAGTAGTGTCGTCAGCATGAGGTTCGGGGAGCATACAAATGATCACAGTCAGGGTTTCCTGCCTAAAGGCTTGTCCTTTAAGAAGAAAGTTAAAGGCATTAGCCAAAATAGGGAACAGGGTTTCAGAAAATGGTCGATAGTATAGGGCCGAGAACCCTTTGGGTAGAGGTCGTTTATTCAATTTCAACACTTTAATGGCGCTTGACACTTTGTCAGCTAAATTAACACCCTTTCGCTTTTCCCGCTGCTCTTGAGATATTGTTGGGAGAAAAATGCGTAGGTAAAAGTCTTTGGCCATGGAAGTATTCAGTTTACTCTCCGGCGAGTATAAGCTTGCAAGATGTGACCCAAATTTATGAAGTATTTTACTGGATTGCTAGAATAGGTGTCTCTGGACATTTTGGACAAGTGAGTTTAGCATACGTGCCAATAGAGTGTCTGGTTTGTTGAATCTAATATAATAATTGTGACGGGATGGCTGCAGTGTTTTGTCTGCTGACTGAGTAACTGGGCCAATTCCAGCCTAGCTTTGTCCAGTTTAAGTTTCAAAGTCGGGGGAGGTTCATTTTGAAACGCTGCATATCATGCGTTAAAGTCCAACTCTAATTTGTGACAAAGAACTTTGCGTGTGGACACACATTCTCATTCTGATCTTGGCTTGGCATTAGACCTTTCTCTGTTCTACTCTCCTGGCAAGTTGTTTTTACCTTTTTTGTAGACATTAGATTAGTTAAAACCCCCAAACATCATATATTTTTTTTTAACATTTTTGGAGAATAAAATGGTAGTAGTTTATCAAACCTATATGTTCAGTAAAAAAAATACACTAAAGTTATATTTAGTGCATAAAAGACAATACAATACCCAATTTTTCAGTAAAATATAAAAGTTGAGTTTGTGTCGAATAAAACGATACCAAACAGGTCAAGCCTTAAAATTGCACACGCCCATGAAGCAGCAACAAACTTCAGTACTCAATATCATACATAGACAATGCTGTAAAAGCTATTACAGGTGATTAGTTAACTGTGAATGATGGCCATAGAATTTTCACTCTCACTCCAGCATGCACAGCAATAAGAAATGTATAGTGCGAATGTTGTACAAAGCCACACCCAACACATGCATGTACATATGTATGTGCATGTACTTGGGGGCAGGGGCTTTAAAATACATTTTGGGTGTTATTTTATTGATTGTGTGTTACTTTCCTTTTTCCTTTTTTGTTTGTTTGTTATCTCACATAGGGAGCTAATTGGGTAGCTGCAACTAAAGGTTTGACAGTTGACTTAACAAATGTAAACACAGTCCCAGCTGCCATAGCAGCTGAGAGTGTGTAAAAGCTGACACTGCTGCCTATGTATAACATAAGCTAATGGCAGAATAATGGTTCAATTAGCAAAATACATTTCAAAAGCATCAAAATAAAATGCATGCAAAGTCTTACAGTTTGATTTCTTTAGAAAGCAGCCACAACCCAATTGGAAAAAAACTGTTCTCTGCCGGCATGCTGCAGATTTTGACTCTTGCTGGATGGAAGCAGAGGTCGAACACATCCCCTCTCCTAGTCAGCGCCAGAGGTTTTCAATTAACAGGGAGCTTGTCTAATTGTTAGCTATAGGTCTAACTCAGTGAGTGTTTTGGCAATAATGTATCATGTGCAAAACGCTCTATACAGGGGTATACAGGGGAAAAAAATTATAGTGCAGTGTTTTTTTATTACTCGTTATTTATTATCAATTCGCTGATAATTGGCAAAGTTGTTTAGGTTCATTATATAACTTCTTTTAGACCTGCTGGCAGGTTAATGTTAGTTCCTATGTCCCCATGTCCCCTACACGTGTGAGCTTACTGTGAAGTATAAAATCTGAATTTTCCTATTACAATGGGCAGTAAAATGGGCACTTCTGCTACTTGCATCTACAGATACTGTATTACTTATTCTTTTTTTTTTGCTTTAATATATTCACAGGAGGCCTCATTTTACTGTTCTGTCGTAAGTGTCATCTTGAATGGTATAATATCTTTTTGCCATTTTTGAGACAATAATATAAATAAAAATAAATTATATATATATATATATTTATATATATATATATATATATATATATATATATATATATATATATATATATATATATATATATATACATACATATCACACATTATATATATATATACACACATACACACACATACACACATACACTGTATATTATTTTTTTTTGCATTAATTTAGTTTTTACTTCTATTTCAGTGGAATAGATATGTGAATATATTTACTGTATGAATTTTATTCAGAAATGTTTACTTGACAACTAATGTACAGTGCTAACCTTCACTAAATAACTACTCATATCTAGTTAAAAATCCTAAATATGGACAGTTCAATTTTATTTTCACATTCACGAAGGGAAAAATAAAATTCAATATTTTGACAAGCCAGGTATCTGCTTTAAGTGCTCTTCAACTGAGATAATTGGGTGGCAGATTTTGAAGAATTTAGACCTAAAAAACCTTTTATACAGTTGCTATTTTGTAACTAACATGCTGTCAACTCCCCAGTTACAATTCAAGAAAAGAAAGCAGTTTCAAGATATTTCTGCAGAACACCGGACTTATAAAAGAACACCGTCTGCTTCAGCTCAAGCACTATACAATGACATCTATCACACATTCTTTTTGTCCATGTAACCTGCGCTCTCGGAAGAGAGCCTGAATTCACTTGCAGCATTTTATGTTATAAATGCGTCTATTATATTCAGCATCCTTTTAATTGTTCAGGGTGTGAAATTCAATTTTCAAGAGCCATGCTAAAGTATGTACCTGTTAGTAGCGTCAGCTGTAATGGGCCATGATGATGGCATTGTATGTACCACAATGATATCATCATGTAAGTTTTTATATATCTCTGCTTTGAAGCAACCTGTGTCCTTAAATCAACATGGGTTTACCAAGACCATCAAAACATACATATACTACATAGTGAAAAATGCAAAACACATATTGTCCAAGCTAAGTACATGTTATACTGGTATAGGAAGACTGTTGGACCTTCAATTTGCAGGGATTATTGTGGTATTGCAAGGTATCTAGTAGGGTTCCAACTGTGTACACATTACTTCCACCACCAGTGAACAAAGAAAACCCATCATTAGGGATGAGCCGAACACCCCCCTGTTCGGTTCGCACCAGAACATGCGAACAGGAAAAAAGTTCGCTCGAACACGTGAACACCGTTAAAGTCTATGGGACACGAACATGAATAATCAAAAGTGCTAATTTTAAAGGCTTATATGCAAGTTATTGTCATAAAAAGTTTTTGGGGACCTGGGTCCTGCCCCAGGGGACATGGATCAATGCAAAAAAAAGTTTTAAAAACGGCCGTTTTTTCAGGAGCAGTGATTTTAATAATGCTTAAAGTCAAACAATAAAAGTGTAATATCCCTTTAAATTTCGTACCTGGGGGGTGTCTATAGTATGCCTGTAAAGGGGCGCATGTTTCCCGTGTTTAGAACAGCCTGACAGCAAAATGACATTTCGAAGGAAAAAAAGCCATTTAAAACTACCCGCGGCTATTGCATTGCCGACAATACACATAGAAGTTCATTGATAAAAACGGCATGGGAATTCCCCACAGGAAAACCCCGAACCAAAATTTAAAAAAAAAAAAATGACGTGGGGGGGTCCCCCTAAATTCCATACCAGGCCCTTCAGGTCTGGTATGGATATTAAGGGGAACCCCGGCCAAAATTAAAAAAAAAAATGACGTGGGGTTCCCCCTAAATTCCATACCAGACCCTTCAGGTCTGGTATGGATTTTAAGGGGAACCCTGCGCCAAAAAAAAAAAAAGGCGTGGGGTTCCCCCAAAAATCCATACCAGACCCTTATCCGAGCACGCAACCTGGCAGGCCGCAGGAAAAGAGGGGGGGACGAGAGTGCGGCCTCCCCCCCCCTCCTGAACCGTACCAGGCCACATGCCCTCAACATTGGGAGGGTGCTTTGGGGTAGCCCCCCAAAACACCTTGTCCCCATGTTGATGAGGACAAGGGCCTCATCCCCACAACCGTGGCCGGTGGTTGTGGGGGTCTGCGGGCGGGGGGCTTATCGGAATCTGGAAGCCCCCTTTAACAAGGGGACCCCCAGATCCCGGCCCCCCCCCTGTGTGAAATGGTAAGGGGGTACTTATCCCTACCATTTCACTAAAAAAGTGTCAAAATAGTTAAAAATGACAAGAGACAGTTTTTGACAATTCCTTTATTTAAATGCTTCTTCTATCTTCCTTCATCTTCTTCTTCTTCTGGCTCTTCTGGTTCTTCCTCCGGCGTTCTCGTCCAGCATCTCCTCCGCGGCGTCTTCTATCTCCTTCTCCTTGGGCCGCTCCGCACCCGAAGCTCATCCCTACCCATCATGCAGAAGCATCAGATAGGAATATGCAGACCGCTCCAAAGTCGAAACAGATCTATCCCCTCCAGGGTTTTACAAGCCACCACCCACCACCACTTTTGTATTGACAAAACTTTAAGCTTTTACTAACGGAGCAGATTTTTTTTTTTAGACAACATCAAATATTTCAGAAACTCCTATTACCTCATATATACTAAAACAATCTATATTTAAACATATACAGTATGTGAAAGTTAAGCATATTGCTAAAGCCCTGTTCACACCTATGTGTCATAACATGGTGGCGAAACTCAAAAAGTGCATGTTACTTCGCATTCCATTTCTTTTCAAAAAATTCTGGTTCAAATATCAGCATTGTAGCATGATATGGAAAATAGTTCTGGAGCAGATTTTTCACCCGCTGATGTTGAACTAGCTACATTTGGAAAATGGCAGGCTCTCTGCATACCTCTCCAAGATTCTGAGTGCATTTCAGAAAAAATTGTGTAGATGCATGAAAAGGGATGAGGCTACTCATTATATACTGTATATTGCATATGCATGCCACAGTACTTGTACCTATCCCTTTTCTTCCTTCCCATTTGGTTGCCAGGACTAAAAAGATATATTAGGAACTTCCAGGTATGGGTAGTATTGTGACACATTCTTCTTCCCCCTATGTGTCCGTATGTGCTGTCCTATAAGACCTTATAGATCTTTATAGAGGACTTCTCTATGCTTGAAGATCAAACGAGAGGTGTGGGAGTGAAGGTAAGGCCACTTTCACACTGAGGCGGTGGGTGCATCGGCGGTAAAGCGCCGCTATCTTTAGCGGCGCTTTACCATCAATTTTGCGGCGCTATTCGGCCCATAGTGGGTTGCTTTTACCCCCTATTAGCGGCCGAGAAAGGGTTAAAACCACAGCAAAGCGTTGCTGCAGCAGCGCTATGCCGGCGGTATAGCCATGCTGCCCCATTGATTTTAATTGGCAGGAGCGGTTTAAGAGCGGTGTATACACCGCTTCTTCACGGCTACAAAGATGTTTCTTGAAGGAGTTTTTTTAACGTCCTGCAAGCGCACCGCTCCAGTGTAAAAGCACTCAGGCTTTCACACTGGAGACATAGGAGCGCCACTTTACAGGCGCTATGCAGGTGCTATTTTTAGCGCTGAAGGGTCTGTAAAGCGCCTCGGTGTGAAAGGGGTCTAAGCATAAGCAGCTTGGGGCCACTATTAGGGCTCATGTACACTCAGACTAGATTGACTGCCGGCAGTGGGAAAACACAAAATACGGCAAAATTGCGCAATGTTTTTATCGCAATTTTGCTGCCAGCAGTCAAAGCGCTCCTATCCTGAATGCGATTCTTCTGCGTTCAGGAGAGGGAGGTTGAATCTCCCCTAACTATTTCAGCTTCTAAACTCTTGCAAAAGTCTATAGTTGTAGTGTACATGAGCTCTTAAAGATTTGCCCTGCATCGGCAAAACGCAAGTTCACTATAACCTGTTCCCCTGAAGTATACATAAAGCCAAAAGCTTTTTTTTTCTAGTTTTGTATAGATTGGGAAAATGTTAGAACTCCTGTCGGATTTTTATTTTCAACTTCTGTCCCGCTGACAACATTTTTAACAGACAGGAAGTAAAGTCAAATATGCAACAAGGAGAAACAGAGAAATAACAATCTGACAGGGTTTCTAACCTTCCCCTACCTCTATTTAAGCAAAACTCTTTTTACTTGTGTATGTGTTGCTGCTGAAGAGTTCCCCTCACTTCCCGTCCAAGGAAATGCTGTCAGCAGCACAGGAAGTAAGGTGCAATCACTTTAACAAAGCTATATAATGGCAAAAGGTGTTCTAACCTTTTTACCTCTCTATCCATGGCTGGACATATGCTTTGATACTTATACTTCTAAACCCTAACCTAAATTATAACCCTTAACTTACAAATGCCTGATTCTAACTTTAACCTTAACGTCTGTGCGAATGGTATTTTGTTCCCCTAAAACATCCTCCCTCTTAGCTTCAAAGTCACTTTGCTTTACCTACCACTCTCTTAAATCCTCTAAAGGCCAGGGCCTGAGCATCCTAGTCCCCTCCTCATTCTGTGGCAATGTGTCAACTCACAGCACAGCCTGCCTAACTCAAAGGAATTTAGTCATATAGGCTTTTTTTCATCTCCAGAGAGGGAATTTCAGAGATTATAACATTTTCAATAATGAGCTCGCTATCAGATACAAAAGTTGCCATTACCAGGTCAATTCCAAGTTTCTAAGTATTCTCATGATCTCCATGACGTCAACCTAGTACAATACCAATCAGGTGCATGACACAAAAAGTTTGTAACAGCAGTACTTTAAAGTTTTTTGCTTTAGTTTTGGATAGAGGATAAAATAGATAGAATGCCTAGAAGATTTTTATTTGCTGTCTGTGTCCTACTGAGGAAATTTCCCTTGACTTTTTGTCCCAGAAATGCAGCGGGAAAAGAAAAAGAAATCCCTCCAATGTGAAGAGAAATTTCATCCCTCTTAAACAGTTGACTCAAAACAAGTGTTTCTATTGAAAATGTTTCCCTCAACCCCTGTTCCTGTAAAAGCTTTTTGGATTTCCCCTTCAATTCCTGTCCTTAGGACAACGGTGACCAGGACAAATAGTGAGGCTAAAAGATAACATTTTGACTTTATACTATAAATGCTTAAACAAAGATGTGTTTGCTTAACTATTTTACAGGATTTGGCCCAAATTGCAGCAATTCATTGTGAAAGTGCCATTCAATGCAAAGTGACAGTGTCTCTTCATGAAATCTCCCTATCCAGCAGGGTATACTCAACAATCCATGCTTTATAACCATGTCCCCACTACACCAGAGCCCTCACTCAATTAGTAATAGAGTGGGGTTTCCAGGTATGGTAACGTTTGTGATCTCCCCTAGGTGACAGTGCTCAGGCCTGAGCACCCAATAGCCAGGCCCAAACACTATCAGGCGATTGGACAGTAATGTCATCTACCCAGCATTTGAATTACATTACCCACCTTCTTATGGTCCTTATGGCTTTAAAATCCAGGAAGCAGTGTGGCTTCTCTATCATGTGATCACTGTGATTGGCTCTCACAGCAGTCACATGATTGGTAGCCCATCCCACAGGCTTCCATTCAGAAGCCATGACCGAGAGCTGTTGATGACAACTCAGTCAGTGTCAGCACTAAGCCTCAGGCTGCCATGGATGCATATCTTAGTGGTAAGTAAGTGGGTGTTAAAGTGATTGTATACCCCCAATGCAGAAGTTGTACATATAGGTAAGTCTATAATAAGGCTTACCTATAGGCACTGTAAATATCTCCTAAACATGCGCAGTTTAGGAGATTTTTACCTTGTAGTGTGCCGTGGATGTCATTGGCACATGCGCTTTGAAGAAACAGCCCTTAGTGCCGTTTCTTCACTAGCAAGTGCCATGACTGACAGCTCCTGCGCATGCATGGGAGAGACATCACGTGACTCTGCCCCCGGAAGGAAGAGGGGTAAAGGTGGATGGGGCCACCAGCGGACATCCTGGGCTTCGTTTGCAGGTAAGTGGCACATAATGGGCTAGTATGCGATGCATACACTTTTGACACATTTTTGGGATCATTGGCATTTATACAGTGATCAGTGCTATAAAAATGCACTAATTACTGTAAAAATGTCACTGGCAGGAAAGGGGTTAACCACTAGGGGGCGATCAAGGGATTAATTGCGTTCCTTCTCTGTGTTCTAACTGAAGGGTGGATGGGACTGTCTAGGGGAGATGACAGATCGCTGTTCATACATTGTATGAACAGACGATCAGTCTCTTCTCCCCTCAGAGAACCGGAAACTGTGTGTTTACACACACAGATCCCGGTTCTCGGTGTTTCACCAGCGATCGCGGGAGCCCGGCGGTGATCGTGACCACCAGGCACTGGCATTGGCTCCGGGGGTGAGCAGCGGGCATTAGCCCGGCCATAGTGGCCACAGGGCAAAGCAACATTACATAATGTCGCTTCGCCCAGCCGTACCATTCTGCCGCAGTAAAACTGGTTAAAGCTCTTTTTTCCCGCCAGTGCATAAAGTTTATGCATTACGCAGTCAACAAAAAGTTAACATGTAATTGTGTTTGAATTAGCTTTAATTCTTCAGTAACCTTGGATGAAAAACCAATTATGTCATTCTAACAGACCCCTGTACAACATTATGCTGATCACAGGACACCAGGCCATCCGTGTCTGTAAAATTTCTAATGTGTTATTTTAATGGTTCAACTGTATAAATTCAAGCACCTACATTAAGCTCATAACAACTGTTTATTTTGTTTGCCGTTCCATGGCTGGGATAAGGTATGCTGTAAGTAATATATGTGTATATAAAAATAAAATCACTATACTATTACAGTTGAAATGACTTCTGCAATCTGCATTAATAAAACAAAATACACTGGCCATTGCAGGACGGTAGAGAAGAATAATACTTCCTAAACCATGCAACCATATCGATGGATCATTTTCTTACATTTTGTTTTGCCGAACAGGATAACTGATCTTTTAGATGTGTTGGTGATTAGCAGAGGTTTTCGACCACAGCCAACATTTTATAACCATTTTAAACTCTGATTTACTGCTTTAAATGTAGTTTGGTTCCTGTCTGTTCTCCAAGTGAATGGCATGATTTTTTTTTTGTGTATCATAATTTCATTTCATTCAGTTAAGAAGGATAATTGAATTGAGTCTGAACAGATCATTGATCTGAACCGGCAACTGTAACAATTATCCGTTCAATCGTTTTTAACTTTGTTTGCACCGATTTAATATATTTCCTTTGTCTTATGAGCCATGCCTTACCACGGATATATAGTGTCGAGCTCCACTTTGGGCTCTCTATATTTTATAGAGCCTTTTGCTTTTTAACTTTTTAAAAACCATGACCTTTATATGAACCAGTGAAATTCATTTATCTGTATTAAGTCTTTGAAATCTACTTATAATGCAATATTTAAAGAAAAACTATATAGGTTGTTTTTAAAAGTAAGTACCTGTTGAGGTCACTAAGTTAAACTAGTTATCTTCTTTTTCAAGTGGTGAAGTAAGAGCATGTAATGGACAATTAAAGCCCAACTCTAGCTGAAAAACTGTTTCGTATGGAGTGGGTATTGGTTAGAACCAGTGGTGGCTGGTGTGTTCTTCTTTGGGTGGGGTGGCAAACAAACAACACCCCCGGCAGCATGGCACAGCACCCCTCCACCCTCATGTGGCGGGGCTGTGGTTTGCTCTCCTAGAGTGCGGGCAGCGGCCGCGACGGCTCCGGTGTCCTCTCCTCCAGCTTCCTCCGCCGTGTGTCTTCCGCCAAAGCGCTAGACATCCAATAGGATCGCCTGGCGCTTTGGCCAATCAGGAAACAAGTCTCACAGGCCTGCCTCCTGATTGGCAGGGAGGAACTTTAGTGTGTTAATAGTGAAAATGAATTTGCTATTATAACACAACTGGGGGGCTCGGAGCACAATGCTCTGCTCTCCGAGCTCTCCCTTTTTTGAAGCCTGTTAGAGCCTCTGGCTCTAACCAGGTACTTTGAAAAAACACCCCGCCTCATTGGAATCCATGGTACAGCGGTACTGATATGTAGATCAGGGGGCCGGACGCATGGATAGGGGAGGCGGCGCCAGTGTGACCTCTATGGACAGGCCGCCACTGGTTAGAACTAGGGATTAGGTTCAGGTTTTCCTCTATCATGAATTCATAGGAAATCACGTGTGTTTGCAGTTTTTGGTTATGGAGAAATAATGCAGGGATTCGTCTGGTCTTTGAACTTAGGTCAGCTGGCTTAGACGTGCAAATAAGGAGGGGGGGGATTTTGGATAAGCCAGCCCCCTTACTTTAATACAGTGGATTACCAGCAATCAGATTGACAATGTACTTTAGCTGTAAATGCATAAGGGGTGTTGCTGATAAAGTGCATAGTGAGAGATTAGTGTAGGGCTTGTAGGTACTAACAGGTCTTGTAACCCCTTGGCGCCTTCTGGTCCTTTAGGGGTTTCAGATGCTGGGAGACGGGTGCCCCCATAGCAAGGGGCCTGGAGCAGCGAAGAGGGACTCAAGAAGAAGAGGACCCAGGCCGCTCTGTGCAAAACCACTGCACAGAGCAGGTAAGTATATCATGTTTGTTATTAAAAAAAAAGAGAGAGACTTTACAATCACTTGAAATTGTAATCCTGTTGAAGGCATGCAGCCTCTTTACAGTCTGTCCCTGTCCTTATGCACTATAGCAATAACAGTCTGCATGTTTTTTTGTTTTTTTTTACAGGGCATATTTCTTAATTGTTGCTGGCTGCACCAGGCCTATTTTTTAAAGTAAACCTGGGCATCTGTGACATCACCCATATCTGTAGACAGACAGCGAGCCTTTAGATGGTGAGTGTATAGGGATTTCAATCATCTGCTTACATCTTTAAGATGCTTTTCAAGTCTTCAGGGAGCTACAGTACTCTTAGGATACGTGAAGTCAGCACAGAGCTTCCTTTTCTCTTTCCGACCCCATCCCACAGTGCTGGACCCTGAAGCTATCACATCACCTGGATAAAAGCTTTACGTGTAAGTTATTTGGGGGTAGATTTAAGGAGATATGCTGGCAAATGGTAATTACTAGCTAACAAATGTAAATCTAATCAGTTTAAAGGCAGAAGGTTAAAGGCAAAAAAAATTCTGTGTAGCAGCCTCCCCAGCAGCAACCCCCAATTACTTACCTGAGCCCCATCTCTCCATCGATGTCCACGAGTGTCTAAGCCGTCCGGGACACTCCTCCTGATTGGCTGAGACACAGCAGCAGCTCCATTGGCTCCCAGAGCTGTCAATCGAAGTCAGTCAGCCAATCAGAGGAGAGAGGGGGTGAGGCCAGTTAGGGGGTCCATGTCTGAATAGATACATGGAGCTCTGACTCGGCTTGGGTGCACCCATAAAGAGCCACTGGCTGAGGGTGCACTCGATAGGAGGGAGGGGCCAGGAGCAGCAAAGAGGGACCAGAGAAGAGGAGGATCTGGGCTGCACTGTGTAAAACCAACTGCACAGAGGAGGTAAGTATAACATGTTTGTTATTTTTTTTTTTTTTTAAACCAAGCCTTTACAATTACTTTAAGACAATATGGTACTGAAAAAAAAAGCTCACAACTATGTGTATCACCACCCTGACCCCCAAAGGTATGCAAGACCTACCAGGGACAGGTAGGTCTAGAATTCTGCCTCAAGTGTACTCATTGGCAGTAGTAAAGCAATGTGTACAGATGGGCGCCAGCCACTTTAGATGCAAAAAAGTTCAGTGACTCACTCAGTACTCCAAGGAGAGAGGGTTAAGGCACGGGATTAATGGACTAGATGACTCCAGATGAGGAGACACAAATGTTACTCACAATCTTCACAGAACAGAGAACATTGAAATCACTCTGGCAATCTGTAAAAATAGGCTCCTGGCTGCTAAGTACAGTATTGTTCAGCTATCAAAAACCTAGGGGAGAGGACACCATACTCCATTTGGTCCCAGCTTCATTCCAACTTCTCTGACTCCTCATGAAATCTGGAGTTCCTCCATGGCACTTTGATCACCATTTTACACAAGTCTCTGTCTGGCCACATGGTCACCCTTCTCAGGCAGCAGGCCCGGAAAATCTTTTGTAGCCAACAACAGCCCAGACCAGGCAGGAGACACCTTCCAAGGCCACTCTCAAATAATTATACCCTCTACCAGTCTGTACCACTGCCAATAAATATCCTTGTGGTTAGCTAAGGTTATAAACATTTTCATAGCTCTGCTTAGTGCAGCCTGTTACACTAATAGGGCGTACACACGGTCGGACTTTGTTCGGACATTCCGACAACAAAATCCTAGGATTTTTTCCGACGGATGTTGGCTCAAACTTGTTTTGCCTACACACGGTCGCACAAAGTTGGCGGAATTTCCGATCGACAACCACGCGGTCACGTACACCACGTACGACGAGACTAGAAAAGGCCGGTTCAGAACCAAGCGCGGCACCCTTTGGGCTCCTTTTGCTAATTTCGTGTTAGTAAAAGTTTGGTGAGAGACGATTCGCGCTTTTTCAGACTCGTGGCTTTCAGATCGTTTTCTGCCATTCAGTTTGTGCTTGTGGGTTTGTATCTGCTCTTCAGTGCGTGCAGCAAGTTCCGCGTGACTTTAGGTAGTCATTGTATTCTTGTTCGTTCGTTACTGGTTTTCAGGTCGCTCTTCACAGGCCTTGCTGTTCTTCAGTGCGTTCTGTTACTTCGTTCTGAGCAGCCGACCGTTTTCTAGCCATGTTTCGTATGCGTACTCCTCGTAGAGTTCGTGCTGTGCGGGGCACAAGTCCAGTCCATGAACAGGGTGGGGAGGAGTTCATGGACCAAGAATTGGTTGCTTCAGCGTGACCAGTTCTCTCATATGCCTTTGCTCCGTGAGAATAATCCTGGTGATT
The DNA here is from genome assembly GCA_037952925.1 of Lithobates clamitans. Classification (NCBI taxonomy): domain Eukaryota; kingdom Metazoa; phylum Chordata; class Amphibia; order Anura; family Ranidae; genus Lithobates; species Lithobates clamitans. The sequence goes on from JBBGZY010000285.1 coordinate 9,815,575, forward strand.
TCAGGAACTTTCTCAGGATGACGGACCCCGTATTTCACCGTTTGTTGGCTTCGCTGACCCCCTATATCAGCAGGCAGGATACCTGCATGAGGCAAGCCATCACTCCGGAGCAGAGGTTGGTCGCTACCCTGCGGTATTTGGCCACAGGGAGAAGCCTGCAGGACCTCAAGTTCTCAACAGGCATCTCCCCCCAGGCTCTTCTTTGTGGACATTTACTGCTTGTGTTTGTTTGAGCTGACCCTGACAGAAATGTGTGGAGTCCAGAAAATGTCGTGATTGTGTAACCTTACAAAGCACTGTTGGCTGTTATTTACTAAATGCAAAGACACTTTTCACTACAAGTGCACTTGCAACTGCACTGAAACTGCACTTGTAGTGCAAAGTGGATTTGCCCTTAGGAAATTACCCCCATTTTCTCAAAAAACAACAATTACATCACCCCAAAAGTGTTGTAGTGTTGAGACAATAATCCACACATTCTTGATGAACAATCTTTTTAATACCTGCACAATTACAAAGGTTTTTCTGACAAACCAACATGTTTGTTGTATAGCAATTTCTGTGGTGTCATTATCCAAAATCAAAATGTGCATTTTATAGAAAACAGGCCTGTGTAAAACCAACAAGAAAGACACAAATCTTGATCTTACAAACGTCACATTTGGTAGAACTGGAAGCAATATCAGACATGAGTATTTAGGAACTGTGTTTGATATTGCGTTCAGATGGGGGGAAATCACCCCAGGAAAAGCCAAATTTGGAAGATGCACACAAATTTCACAATGTCAACATGTGCTATCTGCCATCATGGGGGATGAAGGGACGTGTTTTGGGGGAGAAAGCCCTTCCTCACCGCTACTTTATTATTGAGGAAGGGGTTGCACCCCCAAAACGCCTCAATTGATCTCCCGTGATGACAAATAGCACATGTTGGCACACTGTGTGCATCCTCCAAATTTGGCTTTGGGAAAAATCACAAAAACATTTCGCACATTGTAGCAGACAAAAGAAGAAAGTGATTTGGAGGGGTTTTAAACTCGCCCCAAAACATCAATGATTTTTTTATATTTTGGAATAACATCATTGATGTTTTGCTTGATGATTTCCAATTGTAAATTACACCCCATGATCTCCCCGATCAGGATCTGGGCACTTTCGGATGTGAACGGATCTTCATCAACAACCTCACGATCACCTAAAAAGAGAGGAACCCCAAAATAAATTAGGTTTCCAAAAAAATGCCACCATCCATCTCTTATCTGAGCCTGTGGTCGCAGACACTCACCTGTTGTGGTGACTAGTTCCACCACGTCTTCTTCCTCCTGCTCAGATTGTGTTGGGGGGATTTCCCCTTCTTCCAGAGGGGGGGGGGGGGGGGGGGCTCTGGTCTCCTCGGATGAGGGGTGTCCTCCGAGTCTTTTCTCCCCTATGTAAAACAAAAATGCTATAATTAGCACACAGATATTTAATGTCAGAACTATAAAGATGAAACATTGTTTGGAAGTGGGGTACAATGATCTATTTTAGCCGAGTTCCAAGATGTAGCTTTTTTAGTGTCCTTTGTCAAGCTGCAATACTTTACCTGTTTAGTACAAGCTTCGCAGATGGAGACCCCCCCTATAGTATACACTGGAGCACCTGTGTGCCCCCCCCTAATAAAAATGGTGTTCTTGTGTCCCACACTAGTGCTCCAGTGTCCAGATGTGAAAACAGCTGCTGAGTGTCCTCTCCTTACACAGAATCTAGTTTGCATTTCATTCTAGTAACAAAGCCATCTACACAACCCAATTCTTTGAAGCCAAGTATAGGGCGTCAAAATGGTGGCCAAATGCATATGGGCTAAACAATGTTATTTTATAGTCCGAAATAAAAATGTGTGATCCGAACGAATAATGTGCCCATGAACATGAAAGTTGCCATTTTAAACTGTACAACAGTTCCTAAAAGCACATGGAGCAGCACGAACGTAATAAACACAAAAAGAATAGGAACACAGCACAAATACTTACTTTTTTGCAGCACTCTCCGGATCTTTCTGTACTGCTCATGTTCTCGTAATTTCAGGTCCGACCACCGCTTCCTGAGCTGATCTTTCGATCGTCGTACCCCGAATTTCCGGTGCAGACTCCTGACCACTTTCGCCATGATCTTGGCCTTTCGGACATTGGGGTTGGGGTAAGGCCCATACTTTCCATCATAGTCAGCCTTCTTCAGGATGTCCACCATCTCCAACATCTCCCCAAAGGACATATTTGAGTCCTTTAATCTCCTTCTGGATCGGGACGTTTCAGGCTCTGGCCTTTCCTCCTCCTCCTCCTCCTCGTTGCTACAATTAGCACGATCCTGCTGTCTATTCGCCATGTGCTCTTCCCCCACTGCGCCGAACGAAAAGGGGTGGGGAATAGACTAGAAAGAACGTCAGGGGCGGGCGGAGTTATACGCATGCGCAGTGTGTATAAATCGTAACACGCGCGCGTCTTACGTACAATCTGTGAGCGGAGGAAGGAGCATCGGAGACGCCGATCATGATAACGAAGGTAGGATCTAAACTTGGGCCTATACTGCTTCGAAATGGAAGCCTATATTGTAACAAGATTAGGGGAGTTTGGCCTGACATTAGGGTTTGTCTTGTGTTGTGTCTTGCAGAGAAAATGGATGGGTTCAACGACCACAATTTCCTGCCCCTGTTTATTGACAAATACAGGGAGCTGCCCTGTCTGTGGCAAGTGAGATACCCCCACTATAATCACAAACAGAAGAGGCAGGCAGCGCTGGAGAAACTGCTGGATTTGGTGAAGCCGGTGGTCCCCACAGCAACCATCCCTTATTTAAAAGCTAAAATTGGTGGCCTGAGGAGCACTTATCTTAGGGAGCGCAAGAAGGTCACAGATTCCCAGAGGTCCGGAGCTGCAGCAGATGACGTTTATGTCCCCAGGCTGTGGTACTACGAGAGACTGCGATTTCTGTCAGACCACACTGAAGTCAGGGAATCCCTCTCCACTCTTCCTTCCACACTTCCTTCCATACCAGCTGGGGCTTACGATGTCCAACCTGTGCCTTCCATCCAGGAAGAAGTGGAGGAGCCCAGCTGGAGTCAGGTATAGCATTCTTCTACTGATTTCCGGTCAATAAATAAATGATGTTTACTAGAAGTTATTATTGATCATTAATTGCTGATTAAAAAAAGTGTTTTACATATCAATAGACAGTAGTGGGCACCCAAAATTGGGACAAGAATGCAAAATGCTGGGCTCAGAATGATAGTTTGTTATATTTGTTAACATTCAATTTGCAGCAGTCAGGAGGTGAAAATTGTGTGTGATTGATGTAAAAAATACTAAAACTATGTCCCTTTTTCATACACAGGAAGACCTCAGCCAGGAGGAGGCTGCGGAATGTGGCAGCCAGGAGGAGGCGGGGATTAGTGACAGCCAGGAGGAGGCGGGCGGGGATTAGTGTCAGCCAGGAGGAGGCGGGGCTAAGTGTCAGCCAAGAGACGCCTGGGACCAGTCGCAGCCTGACTGAGTCTCAGGTCTCTCCCCTCCGCCTGCCACATAAACGAGCCAGGAAGGCCACTCCCAGTCCTGTGCAGGATTCAGCATACAGGCTGATCCAGGAGGCTTCTGCGTCCCTCAGAGCCTTTCCCAGTCCTGCAGAGGCCTTTGCCTGCATGGCTGCCACCAAATTGCAGGGCATGCAGGAGGGCCAACACAAGCTCTCTGAGGACCTGATTTATAAAGTCCTACGTAAGGGGGAGAGTGGGGAACTGACACCCAAGACGGATGTCATTGAGATCAACGATCCTCCTCCTCCTCCTCCTCCTGCTGCCACAACTCCACCACCACAGCCACAGCGTGGAAGGAGGCGTGGAAAGAAGACCAAAGTGTGATTGCCCTGGGTTCAGTCTGGTCTGACAAAAGCTGCAGTCTCTCGTATGACCACAGCCTGGGGACACAGATGTCATCTGCTGCTTTCCGGATCTCTGGGACTTCTGGACCAGACTGCCCTCCCTTAGATATGGACTCCTCAGGCCACCAATTTTGCTTTTAAATAATTGATGTCTGCCCTGGGGGTCCAATGCTTCGCCAATTTCCGCATTTTCTCCAGCGTTGCCTCCCTCTTTGTTTTTTTATAGTTGTGACCCCTTAATAAAATTTCTTTAGGTAAATTCTACTCTCCTGTGAGTGTTTTCATCCAAAAAGGACAGTTTGTTGGTGACGATTCAGGTACATTTCTAACATAAAATGTGAAATTAACAAGGGACAACAACACCAAACAATCTCCTACAGATTAAATAGAACAACATATCAATGGTGTTGTGGGAACTTGTCACAAAAAACACACAAACATTTTCGGGAGTACAAATCAAAATCACCAAAAAAAAAAAAAAAGAGAAACACAAAAAAAGATTCTACATTAAAGGCAAAAAAAAAAAAAAAAATATACAAAAATATGTTGTCAGATGTGAGAAATCAAAATATATTGAGGGAATCCCGATAAATAGTAACGAAAGAAGTTTGTGAGAAGTGTGTGTGAATATGAGCAGCAAAACGACTTAATTCTTGTCACATTATAAAGAAGAAGAGAGTGCGCTGTATTAAACCATTTTTAACATTGCAGCGCGACGAAAGTGCTGTATCCATTGCGAACGCTAAGTTTACCAGAATGAGCTGTCCCGTGTCAGAATTTCTTCTGAGCATGCGTGGCACTTTGTGCGTCGGAACAGGCCACACACGGTCGGAATTGACGCAATCGGATTTTGTTGTCGGAAAATTTTATCTCCTGCTGTCCAACTTTGTGTGTCGGAAAATCCGATTGAAAATGTCCAATGGCGCCCACACACGGTCATAATTTCCGACAACACGCTCCGATCGGACATTGTCCATCGGAAAATCCGACCGTGTGTACGGGGCATTACAGTAATGCCCTGTACACACGATCGGACATTCCGACAACAAAATCCTAGGGTTTTTTCCAATGGATGTTGGCTCAAACTTATCTTGCATACACACGGTCACACAAAGTTGTCGGAAACTCCGATCGTTCTAAACGCGGTGACGTAAAACATGTAAGTCGGGACTATAAACGGGGCAGTAGCCAATAGCTTTTACAAAGTTGAGGGCTTTAGCTTTATTTTTTAAGAGTAAACTTTCCAATAGCTTTTTGATCTGCTTCTTCCACAGATAAATTAAGGTCTATGGCTGACTAAATAAAATCAGGTGTCACAACCAAAATTACTTAAAAAAGTCTTATGGAATTAATGAGATTAGGGTGCTGCTTTTGCATTTAAGCCAAACTTTTCACTGTCCAGTTTAAAAAAAAATATATATTGCACTTTTACAATATGTGATGCCAGAATATAGTGTCGCTGACGCTGTCCGTGAAAATGTTATAGTTCCATAACACCATATACAACTTAAAGGTGCCTTGAAACATGCAATTTAAAGGACTGATGTTTTTCCCATGTCGCCCTTGAAGGACCCTCTCTACACTGTACAGTTTTTTTTTGTTTTTTTTTCTCTCTTTGTCAAATGTCCCTCATGGCAGTGTCAAAGTCCCAGTGACCTTTTTGATATTAATTGCTAATTAGCTTTGAAAATAGCCACATTTTAGGGTCAAAATGTACCCCTAATAGGGTAACAGGAATGAATGAAGCCCCTGCAAATTAAACCTAGGCATTTTTTTCATCCCGAGTTAGAATATTGTATTGCTTTCTGTATTCATTAGTGACTGCATTTACTTTGCCTAAACACAACAACTGCCATGTTTTTTTTCTCCAAATACACTGTTTTCATCTTTTTTTGCAACTCAGTGCTGCTGATTCAGCCACATCATGCCTACTTGAACTTCAGCATAACCTACACAACACTGCTCTGTACTGGATTCCTGATAGTACTAACAGTTGGGCATACTTGTTCAATGTATGTCAGGACAGCCACTTGTTGTCTCTATGAAGGGTGCATGTGATGGTGTGGCAATGCTGGAAAATAGTTGAGAGACCTTCAGGGTAGGAACACTAGGTATTCTTTTAATGGAAGCTACAGTTTTAAAAAGATTTAAAAAAAACGTAAAAGTACTTAAACATGGTAAGGATTATATGTATAAGATTTTAGTGACTTAGTGCTTTAATGAAGGCATATTTTGGATAAAACAGCTGTGCAGTCGCTATATGGAAATGTCTCCCTAACAAAAACAAGGAGACAAGCAGAGTCAAATGAGAGATGAAGAATGTATGAATTCAACAGATATGTACATTATAATTTTGCTGTCAGATCACTATAGAGAAAAAACTGTGCAGGTGCTTTTTAAGGCTCCATGCACACTAGTGTTTTTTTATAAGCTCAACAAAACTTTAGAAATAAATGCTAGCTGAAAAACGCTAACAGCATTTTTGTCCAGGCTTGTAGTACTGATATATTAGCTTTTAGAAGCTTTTAGGAGCATTAGTGTTTTATTGGTATCTTTACAGTACAGGAAGAAAAAAGATGCTTGAAAAAAGCTGTTCTGACAGAAAATGCTCCCAAAAACTCTACAAAAACATTTTTTTATGTAACTCTGTTTTCTTGCTATTTGCAGTTTTACTGTATGTTTATAATACAATACTTTTTTATTACATTACCTGGTCTGTCTATAAAATCCAGAGGGGTATTACTGTGCCTTCCAGCACTAGGTTTTCCTTTTTTTGATTGTCTTTATTGGATCAGAGGGATCAGGAGTTTATACACACACTGCCAATCCCTGCTCTAGCATTGGTAAACAAATACCAAACCTCCAAATGACACCCACGCAAATATCACAAAATCTAAACCTGATGATGTCAGACTGAACTGACGAAATGTGTAGGGTGGCGCATCTGAGATACATCACTTCCGGTTTCGTGAGATGCAAGTGGAATGCGCCACATCAATAGTGGTTTAGGTTTCCATATTTACTTGCCATATTGGGATGTATATATGTTACTAACTAGAGTAAAGAAGACATGTTATGCTTGGGAAAATGTAAGTGCATTTTAACACGTTCTTTAACCCCTTGCCGACCAGCCATCATCATTTTACTGTGACATTCGGCACAATCCCGCAAGCCGTCGTAGCTATACTTCGGCTCACGGGAAGGGAAAGCAGGCGCGCGCGCACTTGCCCACTGCACAGCGGGGGTGACGATGCTCGTGGCCGACGGTCGCGATGACCACCAGCCACGAGCATTAGCGGGCATGAGAGGCAGAATAGGGAAGTGTGTGTGTAAACAGACAAATCCCTGTTCTGTGAGGCGTGACAGATCGTGAGTTCCTATTAGCTAGGAACCATGATCCATCACTTCCTCTAGGTCAGTACCCTGCCTCTACAGTTAGAAACACACCTAGGGAACACAGTTAACCCCTTAATCTCCCCCTAGTGTTAAGCCCTTCCCTGCCAGTGAAATATTTACAGTAATCAGTGCATTTTTATAGCACTGATCGCTGTATAAATTCCAATGGTCCCAAAAATGTGTCAAAAGTGTCTGATGTATCCGCCATAATGTCACCACCATCACTAGTAAAAAAAATAAATAAATAATAAAAATGCTATAAATCTATCCCTTGTTTTGTAGACGCTATAACTTTTGCGCAAAACAAGCAATATAAGCTTAATGCGATTTTTTTTTTACTAAAAATATGTAGAAGAATACATATCGGCCTAAACTGACAAAAAAAATTAGCTTTTTTTTTTTAAAAAAATTGGATATTTATTATAGCAAAAAGTACAAAGTTTAAATTTTTTAAAATTGTCGCTCTTTTTATGTATAGCGCGAAAAATAAAAACCACAGAGGCGATCAATTGTCAGTTAAAGCGACGCTGTGCCGAATTGCAAAAAATGGCCCGGTCATTCAGCAGCCAAATCTTTCAGGGCTGAAGTGGTTAATAAAAATTATTTAAGTGACCTATTACACTATAAATAAAGGAAAACCTTGTGAGCCACAATGATCTAATGCCTCAAGAGTAAAAAACAACTAGCTGCCAGCGTAGAACACGTCTCATATACCGTGCACCAATTTAAAAAAAGAAAAATAGAATATAAAGTGCAACGTGCAATTAATCTAACACAGTAGATATATAATATGTGCAATATTCAAAAAAGTGCCCAGAGCCACACAGTAGTGTGATATACAATCCAAAAAAACAATATTAGAAGTGATCCGTGAGTCCAATATTCAATAACATGGGTGTATGAAAAAGTCCATAAATGAAAATCCAGCATGCTCCACATAATCTCAGTGCTTATAAAACCATGCTCCAGTGTCATCCAGTGACCCCCCAGGAAAGCTGCTCACCTCAGAGCGCGTGAAACCAAGTCTAAACACGCTTTGGAGCCATCCCACGGCTCAATGATGATATCCAGGTGCACAGTATAAGTAGCAGCTCCACAGATATAGGAGAATGAGAGAAAAAACTGGATGGTGTAATAACGTTTAAAAAGGTTTTATTGAAATAAAAACACTTCCCACAATGCGGTTCTCAAAAAATTTGGGGTTCGTAAGTGCACCAACCTAGCAATAGCCTCCAGATATTGAGTGTCAGAGAGGGTAAAGTGTGCGTCGGATCACAGCAAAATAGACAGCTCCGTGCTCCGTCCTGGCCCCTCCCCTACGCGTGTTCGACACAGGGTCACGTGTCTTCATCAGGGGGATATGATTGGACGGACGCTCTACAGCTTAAATATACCAGTGGCGGCTATCTTGCCATGGACCGCGGACACTCTAGTGTCAGGCTCCATATACCAAACAGCGCTGCAAAGATCAGCAGATTTTGGAGAACTAATAGTCACAAAAACAACTTTCCACACAGTGGAAAAGCTGTTAGACATGGCTTCTTAAAATCGCCATGAGCAAGAAGAATGATAAAAACATCCAGAATGTAGTTTTAATCTCAAAATATTGAGTTTTTTTCAAAATTGTCGCTGTTTTTTTATTTATAGCGTGAAAAAAAAAAAAAACACAGAGGCGATCAAATACCACCAAAAGAAATCTCTATTTGTGGGGAAAAAAAAGGCGTCAATCGAGGTGCGCATGCGCGGAGCTCGCAAAATGGCCGCGATTGCCTAGAGCTCCGCTCCCTCACGAAACGACGGCGCCCATCACGCTTTCCTCAGCGCACTGACGGCCACCAAAACAGGGGGAGACACACTACAAAGCCCCGGCTACACCCCCATATGACAGGGGCACCGGTCAAACGTAACCTGTGGCCGCAATTGGCAGAAGCAGAAACGGCCGGGCCGTCCAAGATGGCCGCCGCAGCACAGGCACAGCCACAGACACAGGATCACAGCTTCTCCAGTCAGACGGACTACAGGTCAGAGCAACCCCACTTCCCCCTGCACCTCACTCCAGGAAGGCAACCTGGATACCCTCCTATCCTGACCCCCTCACCAGCTTCCACTGAATCCCCCATAGACCGCTCTCTGAAGGAATACTCCCTGTCTCCCAGGGAATCTCACACAGGACACACAGGCCTCTCCCCTCAAGATTTCCAGGCCAGAGACCAGGCCCTTCAAATGGATACCCTCTTCCACAGATTCTCTGATCTCCTGGACAAGGGGCTAGCACAAACGGCTGCTAAAATCACTGGTGATCTCAAGGCTGATTTTATCAATCTAGGAGCCCGGATCGACACGATCGAACACAAAGTTGAAGAAACTATAGCTATCACTAACCAAAACTCCCAGCACATATGTACCGTGCAAGACCAACTCGACATAGCCATGGCACGTATTGACGAACTCGAGAATAGGTCCAGACGATACAATATCAGAATCCGTGGCTTACCTGAAACGATTCAAAATATACCTGAAGCAGTACAAGACCTAATTAAACAGCTGATCCCCTCCATCCCATCTCACCGCCTGGAGCTGGACAGGGCCCACAGAGCCCTGGGGCCCCCCAGAAAAGATGGTAGCCCAAGAGATGTTATTGCCAAACCCCATCACTACACAGTGAAGGAGGAAGTGATGAGACAGGCCAGAACCGCTCACACAGTCATGTGCATGGGTCACCAAGTGCAGATTTTTGCGGATCTCTCGCCCTACACGATCCAGAGGAGGAGATCATTGAAACCCCTACTTCTCGCTCTCACCCAAAGAGATATAAAGTACAGATGGGCCTTCCCGTTCGCGGTTAAATTTTCTGTTAAGGGAAAACAATTTTCTTTCTCATCCCTCCCAGAAGGAGAAAAGCTCCTCTTACACCTGAAAATCATCTCCCAGGAAGCTGCTATGGACACAACCAATGCCGGAGCCATCTCCAACAAACGACAGACCCCCCCCAGCCCCCAATCTCCTTTATGGTCCACAGGAAAAGCTAAGAAGGCCAAAGACAACAACCCATCTTGAAGCCGGTGGCGACCTTGATAATACCTAACACATCCCGGGTGTGAAGCAGGGACCAGAAGAATGATCCCCCCATCGGTGGGGGTCCCTCGTGCCTAATTCCTAGAGCACGCTGGTCACCCGGGCACCTGTTATTACCTCTTCGGTTCCCGTATTTTTCAGCTTTTTGTTTCTTTTTTCCACTGACCTCGTTTACCGCAGTGTACGTTGTCCACTAAGCGTCTACCTCTCACAAGGACGGAAGTTTCCCCCCCCTCACACTGCACCTGAGAGTACTTTGACCACTCATTAAGGGGAAACCTGAATAACTCCCCCAATGGACGCTCTGCTGTGTTAGGGGGAGGACTGGGGAGTGAGGAGGGAGGGAAATGTGCTAGCAGGGGAGGCGAGGGGTCTATAGCCAGTTGGGCTACTAGATACTAGGTTATGCTTAAGTGAGGATATTATTTACATTTGAAGTTCATGTTCTTTAGAGGGCGTCCGGTTTTGTGACGGACCACTTGCGCACCTATCTAACCCTTAGACACCCATCGGTTTCTGAGGGTTAGGTTGTCTGAACCTGGATGGGTCAGACATTTTTGGATTCTCTTCAGAAGGATACGCGGGGTTTCTCCTCCCCCGTGTCCTCTCTTTCTTTTCAAGGAGACCTTTTCTATCCTTTTCTGTTCTCCCCTCCCTCCCTCCTGATCACAACATTGCATATAACAGCATTCTGTTTTTCAGATACAATTCTCATTCTCGAGGAAGTACCTAACCGTAACCCTCCGACAAGGCACAACGATCCTCATGCCCTTGCCAAAGTTTCAACGCATCTCAGGGTAAGTGAGGGCTGTTTACGTTGCATCTTTTTCCTTCTGCTCCATGGCTGAAAGCACCATAGCTCAACTACACATAGCATCACACAATGTTCAGGGACTCAACTCCCCGATTAAAAGGAGAAAGGTCCTAGACTATTATAAACATCTCAAGCTAGACATTCTTATGCTGCAAGAAACACATTTCCCGTCCAGGTATAGCCCTAAGTTTCTCCACCCACACTTCCCACAGTTCTTTCTGGCGAACGCGAACAACAAAACCAAGGGAGTCGCCATCTTAATCTCCAAACACCATAAATTTGTGAAAATTTCTGAACATGCTGACCCAGAGGGAAGGTTCCTCTTAGTAAAGGGCACGGTGGGAGACCGTCTGTATTCACTGGTCTCCTATTATGCTCCGAATAGAGGACAAGCTAAATTTTTCGACTCACTCTTACACACACTAGCACAGCACTTAGAGGGGACGATCATTCTTGGCGGTGACTCGAACGCAGCGTTCGATCAGGGGTTGGATAAGTCTAAACCCCCGCGGTCTCAACTGACACGTCCCACCAAAGAAAGTCTCAGAATCGCAAAGACTATACATGCACATGGCCTTTCTGACACTTGGAGGGAACTTAATCCCAACAAGCGAGACTTCACTCATTATTCTTCCCCGCATAACACTTACGCACGGATCGACCACATCCTGACCCCACCCTCTATACTCCCATCGATACACAAAGCCCTCATTAGGGAATCGGCCCTATCAGATCACTCCATTGTCTCCATAACACTGAAAACAGGGGCACTGGGTGGATCTAGGGGACATTGGAGGCTCAATGAGTCGCTCCTATCTGACCCCATAAGAGTCGCGGAACTTGAAACAGCACTGCAGGAGTACTTCACACTTAATAAAACAGCGGACACATCCCCGGAAATGCTCTGGGCAGCGCACAAAGCTTTCATAAGGGGTAAACTCATTCAGATCTCCACACAGATAAAAAGAGAACAAAGAGCTGAAATACTTCGGTTAGACGCAGAATACAATAAACTCAAAGCTTCACACAAAAAAGATCCATCCAAGGTCCCCTCCTCGCTTATCGACAAAGCCAGATTAGATCTGAACCTAGCACTCACAGTCAAAGCTGAAAAGGCCATTCGCTGGAACAAACATAAATTCTACACGCAGGCAAACAAAATAGGCCCCCTACTGGCTACAAAACTTTCTCCCCCCATCAAAACTCATGCTCTACCTAAGATCAGGATAAATGGTCAACCCCCCACAACCAATCCGTCCAAGATACTAGAAGCTTTCCAAGCATTTTACTCGAACTTGTATAGACGACCTAATACACCCACCGCTGACTTAATTCCCAGCTTCCTGAAGGACCTTCCTATCCCATCCCTAAAAGACGCTCACAAACAAAGGATGGAATCACCCATAACGGAAGAGGAAGTATTGGGGGTCATCAAGGACCTCAGAAAGGGGTCCGCCCCAGGTCCTGATGGTCTCTCCATACCCTATTATAAATCCTTTGCGCATATTCTAACACCTCACCTGACATCCTTCTTTAACTCCAAGACCAATGGAGACCCCCTAGACACTCACCTTAACACAGCCTTGATTACAGTCATACCCAAACCTGACAAGAACCTCGAGGACGTTAGCAACTACAGGCCGATCTCCCTCATAAATAACGACCTAAAAGTACTCACAAAAATAATGGCTAACAGGTTATCTTCCTTCATTAGTCAGTACATACATAAGGATCAGGTGGGATTCATACCTGGAAGACAGGGCCCTGACCAAATACGGCGGGCAATAGATATTACCTCAATCTTGCAAACTAACTGGGAAGGGGGATCAACCCAAGCAGGATTCCTGTTGTCCCTGGACCTGCAGAAGGCCTTTGACACGGTCTCCTGGCCCTACATCTTCTCACTATTAGAGAGGTGGGGCTTCGGCGATCGATTCCTTGGCCTTCTGCATGCCCTTTACTCCCGTCCGAGGGCCCAGATACGCCTACAGGGACACTATTCCAAACCTATAGAAATTATGAGAGGCACCAGGCAGGGGTGCCCGTTATCTCCTCTCATATTCGCAATAGCTATTGAAACACTGGCGATCGCGGTGCGACATAACTCAGACATCAAGGGGGTGACCTGTGGGGACCAAACGCACAAATGCGGCCTTTTCGCCGACGACATCCTCCTTTTCCTGACCTCCCCCCTAACCACATTACCTAATCTCTGCTTATTGTTAGAGAAATTTGCCAAAATCTCAGGACTCGAAGTTAACTTCTCTAAATCCCAAGCTCTCAACATCTCGTTATCGCCTCAAACAGTCTCCTCTCTCAAACAATCCTTCAAATTCAAATGGAGCGAGGTATCCATTCGCTATCTAGGTATCACATTGACTACCAAAACAGAAACTCTTTACACACACAATTACCCCCCTCTCTTTAAACAACTGGAAGCAGACCTTGTCCAATGGTCGAAACATGAGCTATCATGGCTAGGCCGAATCAATTCCATCAAAATGACCCTCCTTCCCAGACTTCTCTACTTTTTTCGATCCCTTCCTATACCAATCAGGAAAGCCCATTTACGATCTCTACAGAGTAACATAATTAAGTATATCTGGGGTAAAAATGGATATCGCATCCCCCAGAACACTTTATTCATCCACAGACGCAAAGGAGGGCTAGGTCTCCCGAACTTGCATAAATATTACTTAGCAGCCAGACTCGCTCAATTGTCCACGATTTACTCCAGATATGAAAAACCTGATTGGGTCAATATAGAAAGACAGGCTATCCCCAACCACACGCTTGATCACATACTCTGGTGCCCGACCAAATCCAGGCCACCCATCCTCTCACCCACTCTTTCCCACTCCTGCGCCTTATGGGATTCCCTCCGACTGGTCCCGTCTCTGGTCTCCAAGGGTCGCCCGCTAGCACATCTCTTTCACAATCCCGACTTCCCTCCTGGACTAGACATCTTAGCTTTCAAATGGTGGCTTGACAAAGGGCTATACCGAATAGGACATTACTTCACCCCCACGGGACCAATCGATCTCAAATTTTGCATCAAACACCTCAAACTCCCGGAATCGGAACGCTTCCGTTTCTACCAAATCACCAATTTCCTACATACCATCTGGAAGGACAAACCCCTTCCCCCCAAATTTACAGCCTACGAGTTGTGGTGCGGTCAGGCCATGGAGCAGAGGGGGGGAATCTCGGTGATATATTCAGCCCTCACTTGTCCCACGGACAAAACCCCATACATGATGGCTTGGGAGACTGACTTTCAACTTAGCAGGGATCTGGAGACTTGGCAAGCAGCTCTATTCAGATCCTTCAAAGGGATCCAAAACATCTCACTCATGGAGGCAAGCGTCAAACTGCTAACCAGATGGTACCTGACCCCGACCAGGCTAGCAACCATATACCCCACAACAAGCCCTCTGTGTTTCAGAGGATGCCAACACCTAGGCACCATGGCCCATATTTGGTGGGAATGCCCCAAAATTCGCACTTTCTGGAGAAAAGTCTTCTCCATGATCTTCAAGGTGACGGCTTGCCAAGTCCCCAGGACCCCAGAGGTAGCTCTTCTAAACACACACATCCCAGGCATAACCAAGGCATCACAAACGCTGATTCACTTTATACTGCTGGGTACAAAAATCACAATTGCCAAAGCCTGGAAACAATCAAAACCTACAATCCACACAGTCAAAAGGAAGATCTCTTGGATCATGACCCAAGAAAAACTCACCAGCATTCTGATGGACTCCTCCTTGAAATTCCAAAAAATATGGGAGCCATGGGCCCAATATATGGGTACCTCCCTCATTCCAGGTGCTCAGGTACAACATCACTCCTAAACATTCTTTAAACACGTTTAACCAATCATTATGCAGGAGGCTCGCAGATGCAAGGATCATATCTCCTCACCTAACATGAGGACCCCCTTCCCCACCTCTCCCCCTCTCACTCTTTCTTCTCTTTCTTCTTCCTATCTTCTCTATCGGTTAACTCATGCCAGAGGGCTAAATGTTGATAACTTCTTTAAATGCTGCAGTTAGGTAGCCCCCCTCGCTCAGGGGGATACGCAACTGTCCTATTTTACCTGCTTACTCGGCCCATATGGGCAGTGTAGTTGGGGAAATTTCCCTAGCCCGGCACAGTCAGATCCCATCAGGGGTGCCGGGGGTAGGGAAGAGATCCCTAAAGTATTAGAGGTAGAGCCAGGTTCTCGTACTGTTTGTTTTTGGATCCAGATAATCATCAGAGAGCCTCCCTACAAGTCTCCAAGGCCGAGCTGACTTCTGTAATACTTTTCTGTTTGTAACTTTTTAATATCTTACCCTAGGAGGCATTCCCTCCTGAGCATATACATATGTTACTGCATAATTTGTATGTACTAATTAAAATAAAAACATATTGAAAGTAAAAAAGGCGTCAATCTTGTTTGGGTGCAACATCGCATGACCGCGCAATTGTCAGTTAAAGCGACGCTGTGCCGAATAGCAAAAAATGGCCCGGTCATTTAGCAGCCAAATCTTCCGGGGCTGAAGTGGTTAATAAACATTATTTAAGTGACCTATTACACTATGAGAGATCTTTTTATCCTTAGCCTTGGTGAGGGAGTTTATTACATTGAGCTTTAAAGGTGCGTTTTTGAGTATTTTCTGAGAGCGCGGTCCTCCGTCTATATGGTTTATCAATAGGCCTTAGTGGCGTTAAGACGCGCAGCTCTCAAAGTGGTATTTACACATATATTTATCTGGTATAATTTCACATAGATTTACACATCTTTTGGCTATTCCTTGAGAGCCCGGTTCTCTTGGTATATGATTTATTGGTAAAAAAATACCTGTTTTTGTAAGCTTCAACTGTTAATGAAGAAAAGTTTTGTTAAAACTTGACAAGAATGATGTGACCAAGTTAAAGTACATTAGTTGAAGGTATATATGTTACTAACTAGAGTAAAGAAGACATGTTATGCAGTGTTAAGTGCCTTTACAGTTTGTTGTGTCTTGGTCATATTTCCTTGGATCTTAGCTGCATTTGATGTAATGGATCATTAGTAATGTTCTGAGATGTTGAATGACAGTTGAACTTGTCATGCCTAATCTAGGGAATGCCATCGTAACAAACAAATGACATAAAGGCGCATAGGCCTAGAGGAACCCTTAAGCACAACAAAACACTCTAAAATGTCATTACTGAGAAAATAGAATATGCCTCACCTATCTTCCTCCTTAACTACATTGTATTTGTACTCAATTACAAATATGCTAAATCACATAAGCCATATATATGTGCCAACTTGGTATTTAGATAACGATATAACTTATGTCAGCTCTTAAGGACAAACTCTGCTTGTTTTTTAAACATTAATAGTGATTTAGTTTGGTAAATCATTTTTGGACTCATAATTTTGTTTTGGTCCCATGGTATTTTATTATTGTACAACTTGAAGTTGCACGTTTGTATGGGGAATACTGAACTAGAGTATCTCAGTTTGGTAAATGAACATCACTTCAGTTTTTTTCAGTTTAGGAGGATAGAGTGATGAAGGGTTAAAACTCCTGCCAGGTTATTTTTTTATTTTTTTTTATTTTTTTGCCATCTGTGCGCCATTAGAGAAATGTCTCTTCACTTACTGTCCCAGAGGCAGAACAGGAAATTAGAGGATATGCCCCAAAATTAGGGTACTTACCTAAAAATAGTGTCAACAATTTCCCCTAACCTCTTGTTCTGGAAACAACTTTAAATTCAGGATTTTCCTTCTTTTCCTCAACAAAAATAGTCTACAGTACAAATGGAGGGATGAAGATGTGTCAGTGGGGACAAAGACAGTATTAAAACTGAGGCTCTAATCCTTTACCATTCTATCAAAAACATAAAAAAAGGTTTTGCCTAGAGATACAGTTTAATCACTTCCTGTTTGGCAATTGAACAAAAATGAACAGATGGGAGCTTCCTGGATGAAGTTGAACATACCCAGGGCTGGCTTCCCTGGGCACAGTGGTATCATGGGGGCTCCGCTTGGAGAGTTCCTACCTACAAGCTGACAGGCATAGTGACGGCAGCTTCACTACTCTTGTCACCTTAGCACTGGGGAGACAAGCAAGATCTGGAGAGGATCTGGAGAGGAGGAGAGAGTCAAAAGGAGGGATAGGTTGTGCTCGCTCCTCCAGCTCCGTCTCCTGCCACTGCAGCTCTCCTGGCTTGGGACTGCCAGATCGCCACTGTGCAGTGTTTGTTTATCTTCCCCCATCTCCTTCCTGAAAAGAACGTGGGTAGGGGGCAGGTAAGTAAAACACTGTACAGTGGCAAACAAGTGCAGGGCCCCGGCGCTTGGATCTATAGTCCCAGTATAGTGCTTGAATTTTTTTATTTGGGGGGGGGATTCTTGCTGACATATAATGTTCATGCATTTTGGGGTGGGGGGGCACCATTTGGCATTTTTGCCCTGGGCGCTAGATGATCTTGTCCCGAAACTGGACATACCCATACATCCTCCCACTCCTGTCGCTCATATGCTGCTGGGGCGCTGCTTCGGACACAGCAGATCACTGATTAGGGGACAGGGCCAATTAAATTGGCCCTGTACCATGTGATTGCTGTGACTAATCACACGTCTAAATAAAGGCTGCATGATGCAGGCTTTGAGCTGTTTCCTGTCACAGAGATTGTATCAGAAAGCCACTAGCTATAGTACAGATATAGCCTCAAGATGTACACAGGTGCGCAGGTGCAGATCTGTGGGTGCCCAATTTTCTCTGCATCATGCGCAGATGTGTGTGCACACTAATGTTGTCGGCAATAGGAATATTTAAACTGCAGCAGTTCTATTTAGCCAGTGCTGTCTTATATACAGCTATTATCTGTGTCCCTGTTCCTGTGTTGACTTCTGTTATTGACCTGGCTTGCCCTGACCTTGCTTGAATGCGACCTGCCCTGTCCTTGACTTGTCTCTGGATTTGCTCTGCCTCCTGCTCATCTGCCTAATTCTACGTTGCTGACTTATGCTTGCATCCTGACCATTCTCTGCCTGCCATTTATGCTTGTATCTGACTGTCTGTTGCTGACCTAGCTCATCTGACCTTGCATCCAATCATCCATTTGTCCTTCTCTGCATGCCATCTGGTCCCTGCTGGTCCTTCACCTGCTAAGTGCTGCCAGTTCCTCCTCCACGGCTATCTGCCAACTGCCTGTCAAGCACCTGCCACCTGCTGTCTGCTCAAACCAGGGTCTGATGTCTCTGCTTCCATCTGCTATTCCAGAGATTTGACCCATCTCTAGCAACGCACCTGCTAATCTAACCACTGCCGTGGCTAATAGAGCATCTTATAGGCACTCATACCTCACCGCGCTCTCGCAGCCACTGTCGTAACATCAGTGGTCTCAAAGCCAGGTCTGTACCTCTACACGTCAGGCTCTGCCTCAAGGTACATTACAGATTGTTTGTGAGAGGGAACAGACTGTTCACATCACCCCCTGAGTTATGCAGTGTCACTCTGGTTTCATTGTACTGCTCTGTCTGGTGATCAGAGAAACTAGGTGAATGCACTGATGACACTGTATGCCACTATATGCCAGTGTAAGCCAGATCACTAGCCAAAGCAGTACGATGTCATCATAGTGACACTGCACTACTTTGTTGACAGCATGAAAAAAATACAGTGTATATATATATATGTATATATATATATATATATATATATATATATATATATACACACACAGTATCTCACAAAAGTGAGTACACCCCTTAAATTTTTGTAAATATTTTATTACATCTTTTCATGTGACAGCACTGAGGAAATTACACTCGTAAAGTAGTGAGCGTACAGCTTATATAACAGTGTCAATTTGCTGCTCCCTCAAAATAACTCAACACACAGCCATTAATGTCTAAAACGCTGGCAACAAAAGTGAGTACACCCCTAAGTGAAAATGTCCATATTGGGCCCAATTAGTCATTTTCCCTCCTTGGTGTCATGTGACTCGTTAGTGTTACAAGTTCTCAGGTGTGAATGGGGAGCAGGTGTGTTAAATTTGGTGTTATCGCTCTCACTCTCTCATGGTCACTGGAAGTTCAACATGGCACCTCATGGCAAATAACTCTGAGGATCTGGAAAAAGGAATTGTTGCTCTACATAAAGATGGCCTAGGCTACAAGAAGATTGCCAAGATCCTGAAACTGAACGGCCTTCAGCACGGTGCCCAAGACCATACAGCTGTTTAACAGGACAGTTAAGTGCTGCCAGCATTGTTGCAGAGGTTGAAGGGGTGGGAGGTTAGCCTGTCAATGCTCAGACCATGCGCTGCACTGTGCATCAAATTGGTCTGCATGGCTGTCGTCACAGAAGGAAGCCTCTTCTGAAGATGATGCACAAGAAAGCCCGCAAACAGTTTGCTGAAGACAAGCAGACTAAGGACGTGGATTACTGAAACCATGTCCTGTGGTCTGATGAGACCAAGATAAACTTATTTGGTTCAGATGGTGTCAAGCGTGTGTGGCGGCAACCAGGTGAGGAGGACAAAGACAAGTGTGTCTTGTCTACAGTCAAGCATGGTGATGAGTGTCATGGTTTGGGGCTGCATGAGTGCTGCTGGCACTGGGGAGCTACTATTCATTGAGGGAACCATGAATGACAACATGTACTTTGACATACTGAAGCAGAGCATGATCCCCTCCCTTCGGAAACTGGGCTGTAGGGCAGTATTCCAACATGATAATGACCCCAAACACACCTCCAAGACAACCTCTGCCTTGCTAAAAAAGCTGAGGGTAAAGGTGATGGACTTGCCCAGCATGTCTACAGACCTAAACCCTATTAAGCATCTGTGGGGCATCCTCAAACAGAAGGTGGAGGAGCACAAGGTCTCTAACATCCACCAGCTCCCTGATGTTGTCATGGAGTAGTGGAAGAGGACTTCAGTGGCAACCTGTGAAGCTCTGGTGAACTCCATGCCCAAGAGGCTTAAGGCAGTGCTGGAAAATACTGGAGACCACACAAAATATTGACACTTTAGGCCCAATTTGGACATTTTCACTTAGGGGTGTACTCACTTTTGTTGCCAGCGGTTTAGACATTATTGGGTGTGTGTTGAGCTATTTTGAGGGGACAGCAAATTTACACTGTTATACAAGCTGTACACTCACTACTTTACATTGTAGCAAAGTGTCATTTGTTCAGTGTTGCCACATGAAAAGATATAATAAAATATTTACAAAAATGTGAGAGGTGTACTCACTTTTATGAGATACTGTATATACACACACACACACACATATACACATACACATATATACTATTTTTTTTCATGCTGTCAATAGAGCAGTCCAGTGTCACTATGATGACATTGTACTGCTTTAGCTAGTGATCAGAAACACTGGATGAGCAAGTTTGGGGTGGAGGAACTTGACGGGCCTGCACAGTCCTGACCTCAACCTGATCAAAACACCTTTGGGATGAATTTGAGCAATGAAGTTGGGGAGGAAGTCATGATCCTTGAATCTATCCATTTTATCTGCAAGACACAACACAAGACAAACCCTAATGTCAGACTAAACTCTCCTAATCTTGTCCCAATATAGACCTCAATCTATAAGCAGTATAGGCCACTGATGCCCCAAGCTAAAATTGTACCTTCGTTAGCACGATCGACGCTTACGCTACTCCGTCTCCCGCTCACAGATCGTACGTACGACGCACGCGTGTTACGCTTTATATACACTGCACATGCGTGTATGAGTAAAGTTGTGAAAAGTCTGCAGAAGAATTTGGGGTACGGCGATCCAAGGATCAACTGAGGAAACAATGGCCAGACCACAAATTGAGGGAGCAGGATCAGTACAGAAGAATCGAGCGAATGCTGCAAAAAAGCAAGTTATTTGTCGGGTGTTCCTATTATTATTATTACTTTAGTGCTGCTCCATGTGCTTTTCTTTACTGTTGTACAGTTTAAAATGGCGTTTAAAATGGCAAGTTTCTGGTTCGTGGGCACAGTAATCGTTCGTAGTAAACATCGTTCGTATGTTACAATGTTTTTGGCAGGTGCAGGTTAACTACATTTGTTAAGGCCTATTTGTATTAAAAGAAGTTTGTTGTCTAGATGGGTTTGTAACTAGAATGAAATGCCAACTTGATTCAGTGTAAGGAGAGGACACTCAGCAGCTGTTTACACATCTGGATGCAGGAGCACTAGTGTGGGACACCAGAACACCCTTTTTAGGGTGTCCCACACAGGTGCTCCAGTGAATACTAGGGGTGTTTCCATGTGGGAAACTTTACCAAAAAAGGTAAGTATTCCAGCTTGAAGAAAGGGAAAAAATCATGTCTTTGGCTTGGAACAGACAATTGTACGATGCTTCAAACAATGTTTCATATTCATATTTCTTGCCTCAAATAGCTGTGTGCTAAGTATACCGTTTTTTTATTCACATAGGGGAGAAAAGACTCGGGACAGGAGAGGACACCAGGGACCCCCAACCTCCTAAAGAAGGGGAAGTCACCACACCACAAACTGAGGATGTGGAGGGAGGAGAGGTTCATGACGTGGTTGAAATAGTGACCACAACAACAGGTGAGTGTCTGAGACCACTGCTTCAGGTAATAGATGTATGCCTGTATATTTATAATACATGGTGTGTTTTATTCTTTTTAGGTGATGTGGATGTTGTGAAAGAAGAAACTAATTTCACAAGTGCACACGTCCTCATCGGGGAGATCATGGTGTGCAATCATGATTTAGAAAAGATAAAGGAAAATGAAGAACATCATTGATGTTTTAGGAAAAATCTAAAGCACACAAAAATTGTACCGTTTTGTTGAGGACTTTTTTATTTTAATTCAAGTTTTAAAGTATTTTAAAAGCCAAATTTTGAAATTGCACACGGTGTGTCAACATGTGCTATCTGCCATCACGGGATATCAAGGTAAGCGTTTTGGGGTGCAAACCCTTCCGCACAACTCAAGTAGGTGAGAGGAAGGGGTTGCACCCCAAAACACGTCCATTGATCCCCCATGATGGGAGCTAGCACATGTTAACATTAGGAAAGGGATCAGGAGGGAAATCAACATTTTCACTCCCAATTTGTGTGCATCTTCAAAATTTGGCTTTTACAGGGGTGACATCACCCCATCCGATGAAGGCAAGATCAACACAGTTTTAGCATACTAATGTCTGTTATTGCCTTCACTTTTTCAAAGTTGAACTTTGTAAGTTCCTGAGTTGTGTATGTTATGGTTTTAAACATGCCTGTTTAACCCAAAAAAAGGATATTTCTACTGTCAACCATAAACATGTTATACTGTACACCAAAGATGATGGTTTGTTCAAAAACCCTTTTCTAGCGCACATGTGAATGTGCACAGAGTAAAATGTTTTATACTCAACAATGTGTGACTTCTTCTTTCAATGCTCAATACCAGTTTTTGGAGTAAGTTTGTGTTTACAGTGACAATGGGGGTTATTTACTAAAGGCAAATCCACAAGTGCACTTGCAGTGCAAATTGGATTTGCCTTTAGTATATAACCCACACAGTGCTCTAAAATTGGCCCCAATCAGGCCATTTTAGGGACTCCAAACAATTAATTCATGGTGCTGAAAAGGATGATTATTTTTATCATTAATGCATTACATACATTAACAACAAAAACAATGTGTGTGTGTAGCAGACCCACAACATAATAGTTAGCTGAAGAAGAGATTGTCATCTCATGTATCAAATTACATTTGCACTATTGAAGAAAATGTCCAAACAGAAAAGCCCATTGGAGAACCCAGGAGACAGCTAAAAAAAAAACACAAACAGGAAATCAAATTAAATATTAGTTCATTTTAAAATAAAAATTTATTTGAAAAATGTTTTATACATTTGCTGGCATATAAATGGCCCCACTACCCGCAAAGTACTCCAGATATTTTTGTCTGACTTTGCGAGCGCTTTGGGGGGGCAAGCCAGGACGGCCAGCTTCAAGTGCCGTCAGCTTTGCTTGATCTGGAAATCCAGCCTCAGGCCCAACTGAGGCCACATAGTTCGTAGCATTTTTCCTTAGGAAATTGTGCAAAATGCAGCAGGCAAGCACTA
The DNA here is from genome assembly GCA_037952925.1 of Lithobates clamitans. NCBI lineage: Eukaryota > Metazoa > Chordata > Amphibia > Anura > Ranidae > Lithobates > Lithobates clamitans. The sequence goes on from JBBGZY010000285.1 coordinate 9,838,852, forward strand.
TATGGTTGAGTTTATATTCTGCCATGTGTATGGCTGTTAGAAAAAGGCAGAACCAAGTGGTCATTATGTCAAAAGCATTCTCCGCCACTCTTCTGGCTCTGGCCAGCCGATAGTTAAAAACCCTCTGGTCTGGGGTGAGGGGCCTCATCAGAAATGGCCTCATGAGATGGTCACCTATCCCAAACGCTTCATCAGTGACGAACACAAACGGAAGACCAGCCACGTTGTCTTCTGCAGGTGGCAAGCCCAAGCCACCATTCTGGAGCCGTCTGTAAAACTCCATCTGGGCGATGACTCCACCATCCGACATCCGGCTATTCTTCCCCAAGTACACATACAGGAACTCGTATGTCGCCGACTCCACTGCCAACATCACTATACTGTTAAACCCCTTGTAATTATAATAGTATGACCCCGAGTTGGGGGGTGGGACAATGTGAACGTGTTTCCCATTCGATTGCCCAGTGGTGGGACTTTCCCAACTGCGGAGGGGCAACGTGGGATACCACAGTCTGCCATTCCTGTGGGGTTGAAGGAAACTGTGGAGTCAAACAAGAAAAAATAAATTAGTACTTTTGCACATAAACATTGCAAGCAGATTAGACACAAACATTCTTGGCCAACATAAGTATAACATTTATTTTAAGGAGTATTTAAAGACAAAAGTATAAGGTCCACTTATGAGATACCTCCTCCAATCTGATGGCCCAGTGTAAAAAATTTATGGTGGTGGGGGGTGAGATGTTTTGGACAGGTAACCTTCTCCACTTCATTGAGAGCTGAATGCATAAATAATGTATGTTACTTTGGCCAGCCCCTCCTTACTTAGACTATTGGCTGCCCACTGGGCAGGTAAGAAGTGTCATAATACAAAAATATTAATACACACTGTCCAAATTGAAGCATAATTTTACATTCTGCAATTACATATCAAGATAATAGGAGAACAAAACGTTAAACAGTACCATTTGAAAGTATTCAGGCAGGCCCTTGCACTACATGCTTTGGTGAATTCATCCATAAATCTGACCACAAAAGAGGTAGGTATAGTGTGTATGGGTTTGGAAAAGTCAGCAGATAGAGGATTGGTATCGGTTGACTTAGCGGTTGGGGGGGGAGGATTCCAAATGAGTTTGGGCCCCCCAAAAAGAAGCCTCTTGCACTATGCATGAATTTAAGGACAAAAATTACATTTGTACACTTTTTAGGGGGTGTTTAGGGTAAAGCACTACTATGGAACTGACAAAATACATTGTTAAGTGACTGGGCTAGGTGTGTATGGACACAGGATAGCATGCTGGGGAGGTTAGTGAAGGCAAATATGCATGAAGGACAAAAAAGGAGCATTAAAAGCTTCCAGCATGCATGAGGACAAAGAGGACATTCACAGCATATTACAATCATGGTATTTAGGGAATGATGAAATAAATCTAATACATTAGCAAACATTAAATTCATATAATGTGATGTTAAAGGATAAAACTTACCTTAATATATTCTTTCTGCAGGACCTGTATGATGGCAGAACAGGTATCTGGAATAATGATTCCCAGAGCCTGGGGGGAGATGCCTGTTGAGAACTTTATGTCCTGCAGACTTCTCCCCGTCGCCAAGTACCGCAAGGTGTCGACTAGCCTTTGTTACGAAGTGATGGCTTGCTGCATGCAGGTATCCTGCTTGGTAATATAGGGGGACAGCAAAGCCAACAAACGGTGATAAACGGGGTCCGTCATCCAGAGATAATTCATGAAATAATCAGGATTATTCTCCTGGATCTCCAATAAAGGCATGTGCGAGAATTGGTCAGGCTGGAGCAACCAATTATTTGTTTATGAACTCGTCCTCCCCCTGTTCATGGACTGGGCTTGGGTCAAAGTAAGAACCCCAACACCAAGCCCCTGCATAGCATGAACTCTATGACGAGTACATAAACGCAACATGGCTTTAAAACGGTCGGCTGGTCAGAACGAACTAACAGAATGCACTGAAAATCAGAAAGGCCTGAGAAGAGCGAGCTGAAAATCATAAACGAGCGGACAAAAACGCACTGAAAAAACAGATATGAACTGACTACACGCACTGAAAAACACATACGAACCCACAAGCACAAACTGAAGAGCAGTAGCGAACTAAAAGCATGAGGCTGAAAAGCGCAAATCGTCTCTCACCAAACTTCTACTAACACGAGATTAGCAGAAGGGGCCCAAAAGGTGGCGCACTGGCTATTGAACTTCCTTTTTCTAGTGCCGTCATACATACATATATATATTGTTACTGTTCGTAAATTTGGGTCGGGGACACACTGGACACCTTTGCTGCCATTGTGCTCTTGCTGGGTGTCCAGTGTGCTCCTGCCCCTTTAAGGGGGCTTGGGCCGCCTCCAGGCTCACCTGTCTCACACCTATCCATTCAATGCATGTGCTTCCACTGTGGAGACACTTATAAATTTAGTAGTGTTAGGACTGCAAGTAATACAGGGTGCCTTGACGAGGCCTTGCAGCTTTCACATGCGTTTGCAAATGTGTGCTAACTAAACCCCTGCTTTTAACAGACGGTTAGACAGGCTAATTTGGTTGGTCAGCAGACTGGTTGGTGAGTTGAGCTATGGAATTGTCTTTGTCTTACATGTATATGCCCTCCATGTGCTCCTTACTGTGAAGGCCAGTTATGGGTGTGGGCGGTGGCCAGTGTTTTGTTACTGTGTATATATATATATATATATATATATATATATACACATACAGACATACACACACACACACACACACATACACACACACACACACGTTACTTGCATTGCACCCCTTTAATAACTTCAGACCAGGCAAAGTCAAAATTTCAAACATTTTACTTGAAGAATACATTAACAAGATGACAATCGCAAAAAACTGCACAGAATGAAGTGCAGACCTGCATAGGTAAAGGCCCATATACACGATAGGACTTTGTACAAACTTTCCCCCGGATTTTTTTCCCCCCGGATTTTTGTACAAAGGGCGTTGGCCTTAAACTAATTAAGCATACACACGGCAGGACTTTTTCATCCAACTTTCACCAAATCACGTGGTTTTTCAGCTCTTTACTGCCACCCTTTGGTCAAATTCTGTATCTGCGAGTTTTGACACCTGCGAGCCCCGTCGCTCTGTGACCACGCCCCATGCCTATATAAGTCGTCGCGCACCTCGCACGCGGCATTACAGCGGGAGAGAGCGTCGTGTCAACATTGGAAGAAGAGAAGAGGGAACAAGACGACCGGGCCACCGCTAGCAAAAGAGCAGCAAAAGAGCAGAAAATAGGAGAGTGGGAGAAGAATCGGACACCGGGAGAAGAGGCCGGAGAGTGGGAGAAGAACCGGACACCGGGAGAAGAGGCCGGAGAGTGGGAGAAGAACCGGACACCGGGAGAAGAGGCCAGAGAGTGGGAGAAGAACCGGACACCGGGAGAAGAGGCCGGAGAGAGCTGAGAAGTCAGAAGAAGATCCCCGAAGTCAGAAGACCCCCGGAGCTGCCTAATAAATTACTTTAAAAACCTGTGTAGTGTATTTTTATTGACACTTTTTTCCCCAGGTGAATGGGTAGGGGTACATTGTACCCCATACTCATTTATATAGGGTGGGGGGGCCCGGGATCTGGGGGCCCCCTTATTAAAGGGGGCTCCAGGATTCCGATAAGCCCTCCGCTCGCAGACCCCGACAAACAATGGCCAGGGTTGTCTGCAAGAGGCCCTTGTCCTCATCAACATAGGGACAAGGTGCTTTGGGGTGGGGGGGCCACAGGGCGCCCCCCTGCCCCAAAGCACCCACCCCCCATTTTGAGGGCATGCGGCCTGGTACAGCTCGGGAGGGAGGTGCTCGCTCGTCCCCACCCCCTTTCCAGACTGGCCGGGCTGCGTGCTCGGATAAGGGTCTGGTATGGATTTTGGCGGGATCCCCACGCCGTTTTTTCAGCGTAGGGGCTTTCCCTTAAAATCCATACCAGACCTAAGGGCCTGGTATGCCTCCAGAGGGGAATTGCCTCTCGCGCTCGCTGCAATAGGAAAATGTGTTTTTCTTATTGCAGCCAACGCGAGATGTACAGCACCCTGTCGCCGAGAACGCGCTGGAAACATTCTCGCGGGCAGGTACTGTAGTTTGTACAAAAGTCTGATGGCTTTGTGTACACACGATCGGACTTTGCTCCATTGGACTTTTGTTGCCGGAAAGTTTGTCCGTTCGCACAGCCAACAAAAGTCCGTTGAAAACGAAAAAAGTTTGTCCGATGGAGCGTACACACGGTCGGATGTTGCCCCAAACAGCTAATTTGCATGTTTGTTGTCAAAAAGTCTGATTGTGTGTACGGGCCTTAAGAGTCCATCTTTGGCAGAGTCCATACCTGGCAGAAACCAGGAATTGGTATCTTCAGGTAGGACTGCAAGTTTCTATAGTAATAGTAATCCTATTTTTGCCAGACCAATCAAAGTCAGCAAGAGTGTTCTTGATCGCTAGCCACACCAGTTCATGTGTCACCAGACCAGTGTCATCCAGAAACAGTGTTCCTGATTGCCATCAAACCAGTGCTAGTGTTATCAGTCCAGTGCAAACATCAACAGTGTTCCTGATTATGGTCACAGCAGGCTAAGTGTCGCCAAACCAATATAAGCCATTAACCTCTTGCCAAGCAGCCACTGTCATTTTACTGTGGCAGGTCGGCACGATCCCGCGAACCGTCGTAGCTATACATCGGCTCGCGGGATCGGTATAGCAGGCGCGCCCGCTGCACAGCGGGGGTGCCGATGCTCGTGGCCCACGGTCGCTATGACCGCCGGCCACGAGCGATTTTGACCAGGAGACACAGAACAGGGACGAGTGTGTGTAAACACACACTTTCCTGTTTTGTTCTGAGAGGAGTGGCAGATAGTGTGTTCCTATTAGCTAGGAACCACAATCCGTCACTTCCTCTAGTCAGTCCCCTCCCCTTCAGTTAGAATCATCTCCCAGGGAACACAATTAACCCCTTGATTGCCCCCTAGTGTTAACCCCTTCACTGCCAGTGACATTTTTACAGTAATCAATGCATTTTTAAAGCACTGATCGCTGTATAAATGCCAATGGTCCCAAAAATGTGTCAAAATTGTCCGATGTGTCAGCCATAATGTCGCAGTCCCGATAAAAATAAAAAAAAATCGCAGTTCACCGCCATTACTAGTAAAAAAAAAATAATAATAAAAATGCTATAAATCTATCCCCTATGTTGTAGACAATATAACTTTTGCACAAACCAATCAATATACGCTTATTGCAATTTTTTTTTACCAAAAATATGTAGAAGAATACATATCTAAACTGAGAAAAAATTAGCTTTTAAAAAAAAAAAAAAAGGGGATATTTATTATACTAAAAAGTACAATATATTGTGTTTTCTTCAAAATTGTCACTCTTTTTTTGTTTATAGCACAAAAAATAAAAACCGCAGAGGCGATCAAATACCACCAAAAGAAAGCTCTATTTGTGAGGAAAAAAAAGACGTGAATTTTGTTTGGGTGCACGACCGCACAATTGTCATTTAAAGCGACGCAATGCCGAATCGCAAAAAATGGCCCGGTCATTCAGCAGCCAAATCTTCCGGGGCTGAAGTGGTTAACAGTGTTCCTGATCAGTCACTAACCACACCAGTGCCAGTGTAACCAGAGCCAGTGCATCCATCAACAGTGTCCCTGACTGCCACCACATCAGCACAGTAGCAGCAGAGCCAATGTAGCTAGCAAAAGTGTTCCTGATCACTGCCTCACCAGTGCAGTGTTGCCTCTGCTTGTTACCTTTACTGACCTTGGTCTTGCTTATTGGGCACATTTCTGTCTTCTACCTGGACCGATCGTTTGACTACCAGTCCCAGCCATCCCATGCAGACAACTGCACTCCTGGAACCACAGGAACTCTTCTCTTCTTCCTTAATTCAACATCCTGTACCTTCCTGGCCAGTGAACATGGCATTCCAGGGAGCAGCCAGGTACCAGCAAGCTAGGCTTGCGTGGCTTATAGGACAGGGACTGCTACAGGTGAGGCTACACTAAGCTTTAACCCCTGACCTATATTCATACAGAGATGACCATTAGTATTTTTAGCACAATTGGCTTCATTTTTGCAGTACACAATGTCCTGTGTATAAGCAGTCCAAACATTGAAAAAGTCTCACGGATGTGGTATCCCCATACTCAGGAGGAGCAGAAGAATGTTTTTTCGGGTGTAATTCTAAGTATGTCTACAGAGTGAAAAATATCTTATCAAATTAAAAACTTTGTGTAAAAAAAAAAAAAAATCAATTTTCATTTTGCATTTTCCAAACACATGTGGCAAAAAAAAGACTCACTATGTCATTTAGAAAATACCTTTAGGTGTTTGCTTTCCAAAATATTGTAATTTTGGGGGTATTTCCACAGTCCTGGTGCTCCAGAGCCTCCAAAAATGTGATAGGTAGTCAGGAAATTAGATAATTTAATGCCCCTAGAAAGCCTGAAGGTGCTCTTTGGATCGATTTTGGGCCCCTCTATGTGGCTATGTGATTGATCAGAAAAATAAAACAAATTAAATTATAATAGTCTCTATCAAAGTTCTGAAAAGTGAGGTTAGAGCTCTAGGCCTGTGGCCGATCAACAGTTTCTGTAACCCCCGGCATGTTGCCTGCACTGGCCTTCATTAAAACATAAAATGTTTTATGTATTTTCTTTCATACCTGTTTGAAACTCTGCTCACTGGTGAAACTTTGCTTCAGCTCTGATCATCAACCTGCTGCCAGCAATGCTCTGACCACCTGCTGGAACCCACATGACTCCAAGCCTTCTGCTTCTGCTTATTAGCTGACACCCTCTAGGCCTTCTATGAGTTGTGTTCCCGGTTATTAGTGATATAACATACGCACCACCAGAAGCTTTGTTTAATATCTAGCACTCCAAAGTTGCACTTCAGAGTGAGTTTACACCTACAGATGATATAGAGGATTTTAGAATTGTGGCAGTACTCTTTGCCACTCAATTGTTCACCCAAGCCCTTTGCCAAGTAAACCTTTCTTTGCAATAGTTTGGCATCACATGTAGATACCATGCTGTAAAACAACAGTTGTGAATTGTTCAGCAAGTGATTTCACTGTTTGTTATCCATACAAACAGACCCGTCCCTGGTCTTCTGGAATGTATGCCTTTATTTTGCCTACTGGCTGACTGTCACTTGAAACGTTCCTCTTAATGCAGAACTTAGCAGACTAAGACATATTAGCATCTTGTACTCAGACAGATGTCTCTGTCTTTTTCACGTTAATTACTGTAATTTGTTTTATGGGAAAATATGTTCAAGTTTAATATAAATTACATTATATACAAATGTGTCAAGCATTTCTTTAAAAAATCTGACCAAATAAAGATGCTAAAATGATAACTGATTAGACACACATTAACAATTATTCTGATAATATTTATTGATGTTGTCATTTCATTTTTACCTAGAATATGTTTGCCTATTTCTGATTTGGTTGCTAGCAAATATATCAGTATGTTCTTTGACAATTACACAGCTATATTGCGCCTAATAAAAAGTAAAACGTGTATAAATTAATTATATTAGTAGATTTGAATGCACATTAGGAAAATATTCATGGTACCTAAAGCCAACATTACATTTTCTCTATGTCCTGCAGGCAGTTTTCTTAGCTAAGAACAAGCAGTGTGAGTTCTGTGCCACTATGCAAATTTCACATCATCTCTAGCTCCGCCCCATTTCTGCCAGGCAGCTCCCTCCAGTAATTGGCTGCTATTGTCAGACCTGATTAGGCTCACATTTGAGTTGGGGAGCAGGCAGCGATTTTGGTTTTCTTATTGAAACATAAATCTACCAGCTGGTCAGCAATCAGTACATTTATAAAGTTGCCCACATGCCAGATCGCTTTAGCTTGCCAGGGAAACTAGTCTGCCTCTCGGGTTATCGATGGAGATGTTTTCTGGTGTTACAGCCATCAGCCCAGCTGTGTGTAATATCCAGTTTGTTTTTTGTATGCTACCGTAAATTCTGTTGCGTATTTGTGTTGTTATTTTTTTTTTATTGTTTTTGTTGCTTAAAGCGAATCTACACCCAAACACAAAGATTTTATATATTGCAGCTTACCTGGTCTGCCTCTCCAGTCTAAGCACTGAAGTGTGATTTCTTTACCTGATCCAGTTGTGGAAAAATAGCTATAACTTACAGTCTCACTAGAATTGGCAGATAGTGACTCGATCCAAATGACATCTTGCAGATCGTAGAAAGCTTTAACTGAACACTTGTGCAGATATTCACAGAAGAACATCAGTTAGGTGAAAAAAATAATAGTATGTCTAGTTCCAGCCATTACATGTGGTCATTTGAGAAGCTAAAGACATACTGAAACGAGGGCTGGACTAGCTATACAGAGCATCTCCTACCTTTGGAGAGTAAAAGGGACAACATTATTTAAAGGCAAACAAGTAACAATGCATGTGTAACATGATATTATGCACCCTTAGATATAGAGGCTGCATTATTTTTTTTTTTTCAAGCTTATTCTTACTTTGTTACCTGGTAATCCTGTGACTAATACACTTCTCGTCCTTTCATGTCTACAGCCATTCATCGACTGTATCTATAGAGGGTGCCATGGATACCAAACAGGCTGGACTTTGAGCATACTGTATCTGCCTTTTTTCACCTCCATTGCATTGCAAATTGACAGGATTAGTAGTTTACACAATGAAGAACGTGTGCTTTCTTTTCAGCTTACAGGAAGTGACCAGAACATTGTATAATGACAGCTATTTACTATACTTACTGTATCGTTCTTAGCCTGAAAAGTGAAAATGAATGCACCCACAAAATCTAAGGACTGGTGGTTAAAATATATGAAATATTTGTTTATGGGTATGCTTAGATATGCTTTAAAGTGAACCTGGTCTTTACCCATAAAGGCTTTACAAAAGGAATTTTAGGCAAGTTTACTTATCATCCCTACATCAGCCACCCAATTTATCACCAAACCATTCAAGAAATTAGAAGAGAGAGAAGAGCCAACATATGCCCAAACCCAGGCAGCAGTTCCTACTATATCAAAACTGAAAAGAAAAACATTTTGCCCATGGGACTATGCAGAGTGGTGCCAAGTGAGAAATACAAAAAATGTATAAAAAAATTGTATTGAGATTTACATAAAAAACACACATCTACATTTCCACATAGAATTGGAACAGAATAAAAATGCAATTTTCACCAGTGTACATTCTAACTGCCAAGTTGGTAGATCGTTATCTATTTGCGGAAGCTGTAATCTCTATGCATTTTTCAGGACAACGTCCACTTCCCCAGGAGACAGCCAAAGTTTTAATAAAGGCAACCTATGCATTAAGGTGAAAAAACACCTTGCAGTTACCGGCCGCCCAGCCCCCCGTTTTACTTACCTGAGCCCTGGGACTTGATCCGGCGGGGAAGCACTGTCTCTCAGGGTTCTCGGCTCTTGATTGGATAGATCGATAGCAGCGCAGCCATTGGCTCCCGCTGCTGTCAATCAAATCCAATGAGGCAGGCGCCAGGGGGCGGGGCCAAGTCATACATTCGGCAGCTATAGACGCTGAATGCTGGACTCGGGAGTGCACCCGCAAGGAAACCCCCCGGGAGAGCGCTTCTCCTAGGGGGTTATCTGATGTGGGGAGGAGCCGTGAGTTCCAACGGGGGACCCCAGAAGAGGATGTTTGGGGCCACTCTGTGTAAAACGAGCTGCACAGTGGAGGTAAGTATGATATGTTTTTTATTTAAAAAAAAAAAACCTTACAATCACTTTAAGTGTACATACGGCAGGGAAATAAATATCTAAATCCATGTCATAGGGTAATGGCCTTAAGGCCTTTTAAACCAGGAGAATAGTCCCATGTAATATCCAATTAGGTTAGATCATCCAATTAGATTGTAAGTGTCCAGAAAAAACATCACCACAGTTCATGTGCAACAAGTAGGGTTGCACCAATACCGATACTAGTATCGGTACCGATACCGAGTATTTGCAAGAGTAGGTGTACTTGTTGCAAATGCTCTGATGCTTGACCCAATACTTGGACAGTCAGGGACGATCTGTGCGGCGGTGGGGGAGTTACAATCACCGATCTCCCTGTGTGTCTTTCATTAAAGCAGCTGACAGCCGCTTCTTCTCCTCCTCTCCCTCCTGCAGCTTTCAACTGCTTTATTGAAAGCCACTCAGGGGGATTGGTGACTGTAACTCCCCCCACTGCTGCACCGATCGTTCCTGACTATCCCCTGTGTCCTCCTCCGGTCCCCCTCTGTGTGATCCTCTGCCCCAGATCTTTCAGGATGGAGAGCGGAGGAAGGAGCTGGTAAATCATTCATTTACCGTCTTCTTCCTTTTCTAAATGCACAAAGTCACTGACTTTGTACCCTTTTTTAACTGAGCATTGTAAACGCTGTTTACAATGCTCCAGTTTATGAATGGAGAGGAGCCTCTGTCTTCTCTCCATTCATCTTCAGTGCAGCTGAGGCTGCAGAGAAAAAAAAAAAACACACTGACACTGCGACGCCCACCCCCCCCCACGCAAAAAAAAATTATATATATATATATATATATATATATATATATATATATATATATATATATATATATATCACATGACATTAAAAAAAATTATCGGTATCGGCGAGTACTTGAAATAAAGTATTGGTACTTGTACTTGGTCTTAAAAAAGTGGTATCGGTGCAACCCTAGCCACCAGTAAGTCTTCAGCATTATCAGAATTCTTCTACCATGGACTGTATATATGCAAAGAAAATTCAATAGTGTTGTATTGCCAGTGACTTTTTAATGAAAAAATAAATTGGAGTAATACTTACAATGCACAGGGACACATACAATTGTCTAATCACAGCATGCATATACACCGTGTAGCCCTGTCAGCTCAGCAAAATGGCACCTGGCCCCTACCACCTGCGTATCACCTCATCTTGTTGAACTGACAGATCTTTGCTGTTAGGAGGTATACATTTATTGATATTAGTTTGGTAATTGCACTGTGGAGTGATAGCTGCTCTTTTACTTTTTTTTTATATTAATATTTATTTTTTATGGTAGTGTGTTTTTTATGAAAAATAGCAGAGGGTTTTTGTACTAAACTTTTTTGAGGCTGTCAATTGCCTTATGTGTGCTGGGGGGCATGGGGGGGTTGCTGGGCCGTCTCCTGTGATGCTGACATAGACTGTCAGAAGTGACTCATGCAGACGGCAGAAGGAGGAGACAGCAGATAAGAACCACACTAGGTGCTTTGGATTGAAGTTAGTACATACTATAGAGGGATGTGCTTTGTTCATTTCTTTTATTAGAGAGGCCTACAACTACTTTAACTCTATCATCCTTTATAAAAAAAAAAGTTGCAAGTGCAGCATTTAACTTTTTACATGGTCCTTCTTTCATACAGTAAATACCTGTGATGCTGACAGTAAAAAGACTTTCCTGATGAGAGCGACAACAAAAAACATCTTTAGTGAATTTAGTAGTTTTGACATACGGAGCAGCTACTTTAACAGCTTGGGCTAGAGGACTGCTTTGCTGTGCACGCTGAGTGAAAATTCCTGATATTATTCCTAATGCTCTAAAGACATCATTCACATCAGCAAATTACTTTAGCCTGGGTAGTTTTGTGTGCTTATTTTGGACTAGTGATTTTTTGATGGCTGAACAGTGTAAAACAGATATTTATGGTTGCACAGAACAAGGTCAGCATTTTACTAGCACATAAAACAGTGGATTTTGATAGGACGAAGGAAGCCTGCTTACCATGAGGGACATGCTGGCTGCGAAGACACTCTCTGACTGGCGAACATTTCAGCTGTGACTTTCACTACATGCCAGGATTTTGTGTGATTTAGCAAAGGGGAGAAGCTCAAGTAGTTCTCCTAATTAAAGAGGCTAGATTGCTCCAAGACCGAACGTGAAGGCACAAGCAACATACAGAGAACTGTCCTCTATATTGTAACTCACAATTCTCTGTTGATAATACATGTGACAAAAGGTAGCATCGGTCTAATACTGCCATTGCCAGCGGTTTCAAAAATGACTTTTGGCTCTAAATGCTTTATTTGATGAGCAGACAATGAGAACACAGATCAGCCCGCCAAATCAATAGACTCTTCTGTGGCACCGCAGTACATGTTAATGCTTTGTATTACACCAAAGACTATTACTTAGACATCTGGTGCTGCTTTCATTTTATCCCTTACAAAGTCACAGACACAAGCGACGAATAGACTTCTTGTTTGGATCAAAAGAGTGTAAGATGTAAAGTGTAAATGTATATTTACCTTTCAAAGTGTGCACCGGCTTGTAACACTGTATGAATAATTATATCTAAGGATTGGTATACTGTTACAAGACCAGGAGGCACCTGTGAATCAAACATATTTGATTAATAAAACATATTAGGAACACGATCTGTGCACCTGAGAAGCATTATTAGTTGGAGAAGAATTTGTGTCACAGAGATGTAGACTTGTAATTGTGTCATCATGGAGGCCGACAATGCAATAAAACAATAAATTCAAAAGAGCATCATGGAGATGTTGATTGTGGCTTCTTGGTGCCAGAATTTTAGGATGTGCTTGTTTTCTATCTTTGTCTATGAAAAAAGGATTTATACACAGCAGGGATTCTAAAGTTTTTGCACACATATGTAATAGCAATGGCAATAACTAGTAAAAAATAATAATACCAATGATTGTAATACTAATTATTATTATTAGTAATAGTTGTTTTATAAAAATTATTTAGGTATGACAAAGGAAAATTTTACAATTGGGAATGCAATAAATGTACAGACCTAAATATGAATATAAGTGCAGTAATTGAATGGCTGCTGTAATACTGCTGTAATACTATACATTTATAATATTATAAAGAATATGATAAAGAACAAATAAGAGATAGATAGATAGATAGATAGATAGATAGATAGATAGATAGATAGATAGATAGATAGATAGATAGATAGGTACAGTATCGGTCTCCCTGACCTCTAAGGGCCTGATGTTGACCCCCAAAGTCAGGGAGGGCTGACATTCCCCCTCAGGGTGCAGATTACTAGGCATGGTGGGTGAAGTGCAGGATGGAAAGTCACTTTTTAAAACAAAGAGGTTTTTATTTGTCTTAACAGGAAATGTGGGAGAGAGGTTTAGGGCACAGGACACCCTTAGGCAAATGCAATAGCAACTGGCAGAGTCCGCAGACAAAAATAGAACTAGGCAGACAGCAATACAGAAAAAGGGCCTTACAGGCTGAGTTCACACTGCAGGCAGCAGCGGATCGCAGCAGGGGTCCGGTGCGTCCCTGTTCTCCGCTTCAGGGACGAATCTTTGCCTGAATTTTGCCCTGAAACTGAGCCAAAGATGCACAGGACTCCTATGCAAGCCGCTCCGCAGCCACCTCGGAGATATGTGAACTGGCTCCATATCACAGAGTCCTGATCTCATCCTGATAGAAAACCTTTGGGTTGAATTAGAGTAGAGACCGCAAGCTAGGCCTTCTCGTCCACATCAGTGCCTGACCTCACTATGCGCTTCTGGAAGAATGGTCAATGGCATGAGAAAAGACTTGGGATTGGACAATGGAACAGAGCTAGCTTGGCATCTCTGCAAATAATTAGATTGAATAATGTGTACAGAAGGCCAAAGCCCCTAGACCAAAATCCAATAAACCATGGGCAGGATCACCAGACATGAAGGACATCTCAACTCTGGCCACAGACCCTGAAACATCTATCACTACAGGCAGGATTTGCATGAAATATACAGGCCAGGACACAAAACCTGAAATGGACTCTGTATTTTAAAAGGAACATTTTGTTACTGGTGACCAGCCTTTGCTCCAATCCTCAAGGTCTACTGAGGTTTCAAGGTCTCGTCCCCAATGGGCTACGTAGGAGATAGATGATAGAGAGTTATAGGTATTCAAAGATGGCCAAGATGAGGCAGGGGGACCCCGGGAGCATAAAGCATAAAGTTTAAAATTTGTTTTCCAAAAAGGAAAAGTGGAGGTTCGACATTAACTTAATATTGAATGTCAAAGTTGTATGTAATGGAAAGATTCTGAGGGGGGCGACTCATGAGTCTCTTGTGGAGAGAATCAGCATGAAAAATTAAAAGCAGATAAAAAAAAGGTGTACCCCTGTGAACCCATAGGATGACCATGGGATGACCATGTGAATGACCTTGGTTGTTCCATGCCAGGCGGAAAGGGAGGGTTATTTAGAATTGACAAGAGGGTAGAAAGAGGAAATGAGATTGCCCGAGAAGTGTACGGAATCCCAGGCTTTCTAGCTATGTAGCATCAATGAGGGTGGGTGTAATTTATATGGGAACCAAAGCAGGGCAGAGATGGATTTTGGCTCACAGTTTGTGAGTTCCAGGAGTATCCAAAGTGGAATATGAGAAGTGGCATGCAGCATAGAAAGCTGAAAAATTTGGGCTGCTAGATATTATTTTACCACATTGGGGACCCCTAGGCCTCCATGCAATTTGTGGGTAAAAATGGGAAAACCGAGGTATTCATGTATTCTAGGGCATTTACATATAGGCCCACATAAAAGAAAGGATTCTGTTTTCTAAGAGACGTTAGAGCGAGAGCAATATTTTTAGAACTAGACCTCCTCTGTAACTCTAAACATGTAACCTGTAAAAAATGTTAAAGCAACGCCTATGGAGATTTTTAAGTACCGAAGTTTGGCGTCATTCCACGCGTGTGCGCAATTTTACAGAGTGACATGTTAGGTATTTATTTACTCAGCATAACATCATCTTTCACATTATGCAAAAAAATTTTTTTTTTTAAAAATCGGACTAACTTTTGTGTTTTATTTTTATTCATGGTTTTTTTCCCCCCAAAAAAATGCATTTGAAAAATTGCTGTGCAAAATACCGTGTAACATAAAGAGTTGCAACGACTACTATTTTATTCCCCAGGATGTCTTCTGCTAAAAATGTATGTATGTATGTATGTATGTATGTATGTATGTATGTATGTATGTATATATATATATATATATATATATATATATATATTATGTTGTTTGGGGGTTCTAAATAATTTTCTAGCAAAAAAATGATGATTTTTACATGTAGGAGAGAAGTGTCAGAATTGGCTTCGGTGGTTAATTACCATAAGTAAGTAATATATAAATAATTATTAGATATTGTTTTTAAGGTAATGTACTATATTTTCAAAAACTGTACTACAGCAGGTGGCTTAACGGACAAATTATAGTTTATAACTTCAAACCAGTAATTTCCCAGTAAATAGATAAATAATAAATTATTATGTTATAACATATAGCATAATATTATATGAATTAGCTTGATTAAAAAAGTACCTTTTCAGCAGGCAGCAGATTCTCACTCTCCCCTCCTAACTGTGTGAGAAAAACATAGGATTATTGGTAAACCTTATACCCATAAACACATGCTTTTTCCTTATAGTTAAGAGGGCTGAGCTGGAAGGGAGCATGTGTCTTTTAGACACATGCCCCCTTCTATGACACTGGAGGAGAGCCTCCACTGCAGCATTTTTATTGAACAGCTTGTTCCAATGGTGCTTTAACATTGGTCCAAGCAGGGCTGTCTTTAAGGCAGGAAAAATGGGCAGCTGCCATGGGCCCCATAATTATGGGGCCCAAAACAGCTGCCTCATACTTGCCAACTATCCCAGTTTAAATTCCCTTGTCCCTTGAAGTTTTAGTCCTGTGCTGTGTCCCGATATCTCAGTGTGAAGTACTGCTACTAATGCTGCCCAGCTCTGCCCTATTGTTGTGTACAGATGACTCACCTGCAGACCCTGTGTTTACATGTAAATAACCAGTATTGATATGTAAATGGTCATGGATAGGCGGCATTGATATGTAAATACAGGCGGCGTTCATATGTATATCATGCCCCCCTGAGGTCATATCCACCATCACCTATACTGAATGCTGCCCACTGGGGAGGTAAAGAGGCATGCTTGAAATTCCTGCCTGCAACTGTGGCCATTAAGCCTAACATCAGCTTGTTCTGCAAAGGTAAGCAAATTGGTGTGTGGGGGGGGGGGGCAGTGTGGGGTGGGCAGAGGTAGGCAGAGAAGGAATTACAGTTTGGGTGCACAGGTGAGCAAGGAGGGGATGTGTAGAGGTAAGGAAGGTGGGTGCAAAGTTGAGCAGAGAAGGCAGATAGAGTTAAAGGGTTGGAGTGGAGAAGATGGGGAGGTTTGGGGTGTAGAGGTTAACAGGGGTTTTAGGATGCAAAGGTGTACTGACAGGGTGGATAAAGATGTAGGTCCTGTTTAGGGCAGCCCATTCATTTCAGAATAAAGTCCCTAACGCTTTTTCAAAAGCACGCGGTTCCACAGCACATGTCAGCAGATGTGTGAGGATGTCATAAACAATTAATGACACTGCTGTGTATCTGCTAAAGGGCAGCATGTTTCTGTGGTGTCAGGAAAGCAATTTTGCATGCATTCCCGACACACACAAATGTGAACGCAGGCTAAAATATCACATTGGTGGTCGGTGTAAATCTTCTCATTACATTGGGGCTTGGTGTACTATCCTTTCATTTACACTAGTGGCCAGTGTGAAGGGCCCCCTTACATGGTTGTCAGTGTAAATCCCTCTTTACATTGATGGTTACTGTGAATGCATCTATTACATTAGTGGTCAGTGTAAACCCCTATTACATTGGTGGTCAGTGTTGAAAATCCTCTTTATATTGGTAGACTCTAAAAAAAAATCAGCATTGCCATTGATCACACCCTCCCCTCCCCCCTGCACTGCCACTGATCCCAAGAGTTCTTGTATTCCTAGGAGTTTTCTATCTATTGATGGGTCCCCTCACCTCCCCAGTCCATGGTCTGCAGGCCGTGAGGAGATGATGTGCTATAACCTCTAGCAACCAATCCGTGAGTAGTAATGATGTCCAGTAACCTCTAGCAACCAATCAGTGAGCGATATTGATGTACAGTAGTCTCTAGCAACCAATCAACACACAGAAATCATGTGCTGTAACCTCTAGCAACTAACCAGTGAGCCATAATGTGTGCTTTAATCTCTAGCAACCAGTCAGTAAGTGATAATGGTACACTGTAACCTATATCAACCAATTGCAATCGCTGCCTGATCTGATTCAGTAAACTGATTTTGAGTCTAGCTGCTATTTATTGTATGTCTCAGAGCAGGTGGAGAGCAAAATTGCATGGAGGGGGGCTCAAGAAAACGTTTGCCCAGGGTCCAATCAGTATTAAAGACGGTCCTGGGTCCAAGGCTCCAAACTGTCCATTAAGCTCAGTGCTTCTGACAAGAAGTGAGAGGCACTGTGAGCTCATCCTCTCAGTCTGCTGCAAACAGAGTGTGCCAGCTTGTATTTAAAATGTAAAAAATTTAGTGCAGGGCTAGGTTTAGCACAAAAATGACCCTGTGGATGAGCAACATATATAAAAAATATAAATGCAAAACAGTAATATAAAAGTGCAGTGCAGACAGGCATCCAATAAAGTGCAACTGTGCAATGCAATATACAATGCTATATACAACCAAAAAAAAAACGGTGCAAAAAATTAGTGCAGTTCTATGCGACTAAGTAATGTCAGAGTTGCACACAAAATGCACAGGCGTGTTTAAGAATATGAATGAAAAAGATAACAAAAGTTCATATATTGCTGGAATGTGCGAATCTGACCTTATTTAGTCGCATAGAACTGCACCAATTTTTTGCACTTTTTTTGGTTGTATATAGCATTGTATTGCACGGTTGCACTTTATTGGACGCCTGTCACTTATGTCTTATGTTATACTGCACTTTTATATTACTGTTTTGCATTTATATTTTTTATATACGGGTATGTTGTTCATACACAGGGTCATTTTTGTGCTAAACCTAGAGCTGCACTCCATTTTTTGCATTTTTACTTTGTGCCCAATATCTGGGTTATAGTGGTCAGCTGCAGGTCATAAATTGGCAATTTTTACTATTGTATATTTAACATCAATTAATCAATAAGCGCAGATATTATTTTTTTTATTGTATTTAAACTGCCCATTCTGTATGTAGCTTCTGACAGGCTGCACAAGAAGTCCCTTATCTCTGGAAATATAGGTGGCAGGAGCCCCAAATTTTGACCAGTGGTGGGGTTGGACTTCAGCTACGTACCCCCAGGTCGCCGAGCTATGACCCTAAAAGCTTGATTTTTTTTTTTTGTTTGGGAATTTTTTAGATTGCATTCAAGCTGCATGTCAAAACTAAAACAAGATGAACTCTGTACGGCTTCTTTAACATTTTGACTACCATGACGTATACCCTATGACATTGTCTATCTAGGACAGGGACAGCCATGATGTATTGAATGCATCACTGGCAGTCAGAGGGTTACTTTCTGTGTCAATGCAACAGAAATTAGGTTGGGTCTTTATTAATACTCAGGTGAATTCATTAAAATGACTACATCTAATCAACTTGCCCATGACTCGGGCCTGCTAGGCGTCCCCTGAGGTGTGGATTGAGAATCAATGATATACAGCAATTGTGCATCACTCAGTAGTTTCATATGTATGAGAAGGCACAAAATAAGCTTGGCGAGTGCATCTTGCATAATTGGAGTAGTAGAAAAGACACGTGAGGAAATGGATTTCCATTGCTCATCCCGTGCAGAGTGTAATAAAGGTTGTGATGGGTTTTTGGCTTCCTGGCACATCTCCGTTACTGAAAACAGTCTATCCGTCCCTTGGGGAACTGCTCCAAGTCATCATCTCCTATATGAAGACAGCTGTCACTGAAAGTATCGCATGTACACTTAACTACCCATGCAACAACTACACCTGGGACTGGACGCAACATTGTCATCTCAGCTATTAACTTCCATCAAATGAAAAGATTGAATTGCCCCATAACCTTATGACAGAAGGATCATTTGTATTCCTTGCTGAGTTAGAAAGAAAGTTAATTCTGGTACTGTGGGTTTTTTACTCTATTTTGGCTACACTTCCTGCTAACTCCACCATCTGACTCAAGCAAAAGTCATTTTTTTTCTCCAGAACATTTTGACTATTATGTGTTTTTTTAAGGTAGGTAAATTTTGAACTACTTGGGCTTTATTTAAGAGGCCCACATGTAATGATTCATTAATGAATGCGCAAATTACATTTTTTCTTAGGGTCCTTTCACACTGAGGCACTTTATAGGCGCTAAAGTGCTAAAAATAGCACCTGCAAAGCGCCCTGAAAGAGCCGCTCAATGCAATCCAATGTGAAAGCTCCGAGGGCTTTCACACTGAAGCGGTGCGCTTGCAGGGCAGTCTAAAAAGTCCTGCAAGATGCATCTTTGGAGCGCTGTAGGAGCAGTGTATTTACTGCTCCTAAAGCCCCCTTCCCATCGAAATCAATGGGGGAGCGCTCCAAACCCGCCTGCAAAGAGCCGCTGCAGACGCACTTTGCGGGTGGTTTTAACCCTTTTTGGGCCGCTAGCGGGGGGTTAAAACTGCCCCGATAGAGCCGCTATACCGCAAGTGCCTGCACGCCTCAGTGTGAAAGTAGCCTTATTGTAAAAGTCCTGTAAGAAAGAAGTAATGCTTCACAAAGTTTGTAGGCCTGTATCAATGACAGAAGCCTCAGTTTCACTTCCATGTGGATACAAACAGTTGTAAAGCTCATTTAAACAGCTTTTCACATCTCCTAGACTCATTCTAAGCCTATCCAACAAACAGGCAATTATGGCAATATAATAGGCAACAGATGGGCAAAACATAGGAAATAAAAACAGGGTAAGTCACTGGAGACCAGTCAGCCTCTCTCTGCAAGTTCTGTCAGTAATATCCATTACCATATTTTCCAAATAACATCTCAGTGGCCAGAAGGAGATGCTGCAGGAGAAAAGAACACCTCCTACTGGTTCTCTCCACAGGTTCAACTATTTCCCTTGTCCGCATAAAGCTGATCAGCCTGTAAAAGGGTGCCTCTGTGTTGCAGATGCCACTGTCAAGCTGATATACAGCTCTAGTGGGTGACAGCACTAATGCCCTGTACACATGGTCGGACTTTCCGATGGAATATGTGCGATCGGAGCTTGTTGTCAGAAATTCTGACCGTGTGTGTGCTCCATCGGACTTTTTCCATCGGAATTTCACACAAAGTTTGAGAGCAGGCTATAAAATTTTTCGGCAACAAGATCCAATCCTTTAAATTACGATCGTGTGTAGACAAATCCGACAAAGTGCCACGCATGCTCAGAATAAATTAAGAGACGAAAGCTATTGGCTACCACCTGTTAGTTCTGTTTGCTTTTGGGTTTCCTCAAGAAAAACTCAGAAATAGTAAACTCTAAACAACAGACAGCACTCGAAGCATCATTTAAAGATGCTTTAGCCTGCTTTCACACTGGGGCGCTTTACAGGCGCTAATAGCGCCTGCATAGCGCCTGTAAAGAGCCTCTCCTCTCACTCCAGTGTGAAAGCCCGAGTGCTTTCACACTGGAGCGGTGCACTTGCAGGACGGTAAAAAAATTCCTGCAAGCAGCTTCTGTGCAGCGCTGTAGGAACGGTGTACACACCGCTCCTAAAGCGCCCCTGCCCATTGAAATCAGAGGGCAGCGCTGGCAAAGCGGCTATGCTGGCGGTTTTAACCCTTTTTTGGCCGCTAGCAGGGGTTAAAAGGGCCCCGCTAGCGGCCGAATAGCGCAGCTAAAACAACAAATACTGCCGACGCCCCAGTGTGAAAGTACACTTATTGAGATTTTATCAACAGGGTTTATATTTGCTTTCATAAACGAGTTCTTTGATTTGCAATGCTGGATACATTCTCTTATATGCCTTTCCTGTATTCACAAATCTGTACACCCAAAAATCATTTTAAGGACCAATATCTCTCTGCAACAACTGATTTATGCTAGCTCTTCAACTGTCAAAGCCTTCGCTTTTTTCTAATAATTGGTGTCTTTTCACCTCTTTTAGCTTGAGGTGATTAGAGTGTAGAGAGGCAGTCCATCTGAAAGCCGCCTTTTTTTTCACAGCATCTCACTGCGTTCTTTGAAAAGAGAATGTAAAAATACTGTGCATCCAAAACACTACACACCCTCGCCCCAGATTCACAGCGACACCCCGTCAAATCCCCATATACAACATTTTTTTTAAATATCAGAGCTTTAGCTTTTAGGACTGGCATGATCAGGTAGAATAGGCTACAATGTAAAAACAGAAACAAGGCTGGTGTTTTGCTACAGTGTGAAATATAAGTGTATCATCTTCCAAACATTTGACCGGCAAAGACAGTTTTGTGTGTGGATTGAAGAGGTGTTACACAAAAAGTAACGGTTTTGTTGCACTGAAAATAAAAGAATACTGTCCCACAGGTGCTTTAGAAAATACTGACCATCAGCAAGGTGGTAGTTTAACATGTCTAGATAGAACAGTCGAAATTATGTACACAGAAACAGATTTGTTTTCTACAAAACAATTCAGATACACTTGTGAACAAAACAATTAAGCAGAGGAAGGACAGTATATGAGCTGTATGAATAAGACAAAATGCGTACACGCAAGTTAAGGGTTTTTTTTTTTTTGGCCTGCAATTTTTTTTTAAGTGTCAAAAAAAAAGGTGCGAGTCTTAGGGGTATATCTAAAAAGCAGTTCATTTAATATTCACCAAACATTTACTGCAGAACAATATTTCTGGTTTATGTGTTTTAAAGGACAGTGATTAATTCACCACCAGTGAATTATTATTATTATTTAAAGGTACTTATTATAGCACCATCAATTTACGCAGTGCTTTACTCATACATCATACATTCACATCGGTCCCTACCTTTAACGAGCTTACAATCTAAGGTCCCTAACTCACACTCATATACTAGGGCTAATTTAGACAGAAGCCAATTAACCTACCAGCATGTCTTTGGAGTGTGGGAGTACCCGGAGGGAACCCACGCAGGCACAGGGAGAACATGCAAACTCCAGGCAGGTAGTGTTGTGGTTGGGATTTGAACCAGTGACCCTTTTTACTGCTAGGTGAGAGTGCTAATCTCTACACCACTGTGCTGCCCCATGAATGTTTACTGAACTTCACTCCTTAGTATAGTATACCCAAGAGCCAGAGGCATAACTAGAACCTTCAGGGCCCCGGTGCAAGAAATCATAAAGGGCCCCCTGTCCCCCGGCCGTGGCCCCCCCCCCCCACGATGGCGAAACACCAGGGCCTCATTGCAAGTGCGACCTTTGTGACCCGGTAGTTCCATCACAGGTGTCAGTAGTTTTTTTTTTTTTTGTTATTTTATTTGTTTATTTGTTTTGACCATTTTATTTCATTCACTTTTACAATTTTATCTTTTATTATTTGTTACAATAGTTTATGAGCCCCATTGGGGGCTTTGGTGTAATATCAGGGGTCTAAACAGACCTCTGATGGTCCCCCTTTGAGACAGAGAAAGCAGATTGAGGACACAGCCCTCAATCTCCATATCTGCAGTCTCAGCTGCACAGAATGAATGGACAGGAATAGCTCTGTACAGAACTTTCCCTTTATTTGAAGCATAGTAAACACAGTTTATTTTGCCTCAGTTATGAATGAACAGAGTCAGCGATGGGTGTGGATCACTGACTTTAATCATTAAGACAGGTAAAGGGCTGGTAAATGACACATTTACCAGCCCCTTCCCCGTTCTCCATCCTGACACATCCCCCGCAGCATTTTTTTTTTTTTGGTGTTTGTCTCATGGTCGACTTGTCTTGTCTGCCTCACCGATGCTCCTCTTATCTCCTGTCCCTACATTGTTCAACTCTGATGAGTCGTTTTTCTTATAGATGCACACCTGTTTCTACATATATCAAGCCCCTGAAGAAAGGACAAGCTCCTGAAAAAAGCAGGGCTCTTTCTCCCTCTCACAAGAGGAGACCACAATTGTTTGTACAAATGTTTTTGTGCTTGTTTTCTCATTCCTTTAGAGGAGACCACAATTGTTCTTAGGCTATATTTTGTTACTTCCTTTTCATGTCTATGCTGCTATTAATGAGTTAGTTGCAACAGTTACATGCACCAACTCTTTTAAATTTGATACAACAATAAAATATATTGATTTTTAGATTTTTTTGTCTTTTCTATTACATGTAGTTGCCTTTAAAGTCCCAACCCTTCTGTGGGGGACCCTCAATGTACAATTCTTTTTTAGGGATGTTGGCAACATTATTTATTTTTGGTGAAAGATTTAATTTAGAGCCATCCCCTGCAGCAGGCGGCGAGAGAGGGGGGAAGCCGGCAGTGTTGGGGGGGCGGGGGGAGTTGAGGGAGCCAAGGGGTACATAGGGGCCTGGAGGGAAGCAGGAGCTGTATAGGAGGGGTAGTGAGGGCGACATGTAGAGGAACGGATCCCCTCCATTTTTCCTCAGCAGCCGCTGAAAGGCTGCAGGAGTAAAATGGAGGGGATTGGTTGCTTTATTTGCCACCCCCACTATCCCTCCTCTAGATGCTGCAATTGCAATCCCTGTACATACACCGCTGTCCTTTCCACTTTAGAACAAATCCACTCCACTCCCCTAATCCTCTGAAGCGCAAGTTTTCTTAATCTCCCTTCCCAGCGCAACACCCATCCAGCGTGACACAGACCCCCCCTCCCCCCAATGTTTCAGCTTGGGCACCAGGGGCACTTGCCCCGCATCTCTTACAGGGTGCCAGGGGTCCTAGATGCTGCAATTGCCCCCTCTGAGACAGATGGCATCTGTTTGTTTGGTTGGGTAAGAGGATATGTGCTGGGGGGGCGCTTTGGGAGGGGACAGTACTTACAAGGTGTGGTGTCAAATCAGACTCCCCCAGCACCCCCACCCCCCCAGCTCACATCCGCTTATCCCCCACTCATCACTCCTCCTGGTGTATTTTCGTTAACCCCCCTCTGAGTTACTATTGTCCCCCTCCTCTGAATACATAAACACACAGACCTCAGCAGCGCAGCTCTTCCAGTTCTATACTCCTCCCCAGCTACGCCTGTCTGTATATGTACAGGAGAACATCGGAGGCAAGGAGGAGGAGCTGGCTTCAGTGAGGTCTGCAAGGTGTGCAGCCAATCAGCGTGGAGACATGCCGGCTACCACAGAGGGAGAGATCGCTGCATGTATGTGACACGGGGCACCCCGCAAGTGATGTGGGGCAAATGTCATGAGTGCCCACGCTGCTGCACCCCATTAGCCAGAGAACTGGAGCTCAGTGCCGGAGCTTGCTCCCCAGCACTGTGCCCTGGGAATTAGCTCAACGTGTTTAAAACGGATTTTGCTGGGGGAGGGGCCCAGGGCCCCCCCACAATGGAGGAACGACAGGGCCCAGTCGCAACGGCAACTGCTGTGACCCTGATAATTCCGCCACTGCCAAGAGCTGCAACTTGGGAGCTGTCTTGCAGTGAACTTCATAACTCCATGCAGTATGTGATTGTGAACATCAGGCAGGTCCTTAGACTCAGAACCTCAGATTTTGGGCAAATTGGAAACTCAGGCACCACATTTAGCACAGACCTAAATGTAGAGACACAAGAAGGGAAGAAGGGGAAGTAGAAGGAAAAGGAGGTGCCAGAGGGCAGAAATGCTGTCATCAGCAGTAAGTGTTGGGCTGTTATTTAATTATGCTATGGAAATGACTACAGGGGTCATGTTGCTCTTCGGGCTCTCAAAAAACAGAGAACAACTTTAAGCCATGGATTTTTAAAATATTTAATATATAAAATAGTTGTCCCTGCCTAAGTTTGATTGACCTGGGAAGAGATGAAGTTACACAAACAAAACTACTGTAAATACGCAAATATGAAACTAATTAACAAGTGGGAATATGTTAATATGGGGCCATCAAGGCCAGAAAATGTATGCTAAATATGGGAAGAGTTGCAATCAATGTGTTTTTATGAGTGAGCCCATCTATTAGGCCTTGCTGGGTGTGCTTTTGGATGAACACAAGAGAGATGGTGTCACTAATCCCTGTCACATTGCAGCTCACAATTTTCATCACCTCTTAAGGGGCAAATATGTATACCGTATGATGAGCTGCAGGCATGGTAATAAAAAAAAACATGCTCTTCAGATCCTCCCTTTGTGCTAATATCACATAGTAGGAGGTAAAAAAGAAAGAGGAAGGGGAAGAAAAGTACAGGGAAGAGGAGTTGGAGGTGAAGAAGCGGGAAGAGGAGGAAATTACATTAGCAATGCACCTCTCCTTTAAGCACTGATGATCTTTTTTTTTTTTATTGTGTAAAGGTGGGCAGGGACTCTACATTAAATTTTTCTGCTGCTGTTTTTCCTCCTGTCCATAGAATCCCCCCCCCCCCCATTTGCTGCTTTCTGCCCTTCCGCCTGCATTGAGGAGGTGCAGCTTTAAACCTGTAGCTATTCCTCCAGTGCCCTGACAATACCAAAAATGCAGTCACAAAATATAAATAATGATAAAATATAAGGTAAAATAATAAAATGACTTAAAACAAAAAAAAAAGCAATTGTGGCTGGGAATCTGCTACTCTAGGGGAACCCAAGCCAAATGGATATTTCCACTCGTTTATATGGGAGGGGTTGCGGTACAAGGAACTAGGAAAAAGTGGGGCTCAGACCACTGAACTTGGGGTTGTAATAGTTTGGCTTTCTTTTGTAACTCCAGGTGGCTCCTATTACCTGCTGTGCACTGTGACAACCCTCCCCTCCCTCTTCCAGTATTGTTCTGCCCAGTGGCATCGAGAGGGGGGCTGAGGGGGGCTGGAGCCCCGAGTGGGTCCCCAAACAGCCCCGGGTCTTGGGAATTCACAATTCTATTATTAATATAGTGACAGTGTAGCACTACTAAGAGATGTGGAATTAATCACATAATAAAAACTAAACCAAATCTAATAAAACAAAATATAAATGAACAAAACTGGGTGTGATCCAGTAAGTGTGTGTGATATAAAGTCCATAGAAGTGTAGAGTGGTGTGTTCTTCCAGTGAGGGGTAATCTCAATCATAGGAAAATAATGTGAGGCTTGTCTGTATTCAATTTCAGTGACACTCCAGAGGTAAATGAATACTCTTACCAGCTATGGTGGACCCCAAATGTCATACGGCAAAGAGGTCGAAAAGGCTTGGGATCCTATATAGTATGGATCGGATGCTGCTCAGGTACTGGACACAGACGAGTGGAACCGGTTTAAAGTGATGTCCTCAACTCTCAGTCCGTGGAATCTCCAGATACTCTCCAGCCGTATA
This sequence comes from Lithobates clamitans, assembly GCA_037952925.1. Lineage (NCBI taxonomy): Eukaryota > Metazoa > Chordata > Amphibia > Anura > Ranidae > Lithobates > Lithobates clamitans. Next base: position 9,865,089 of record JBBGZY010000285.1, read on the forward strand.
GCCGTCTTCCAAACATGCCCCGTGCACCTTCAGGCGCTTTCTTCCATGTGACCAGTGCTCAAAAGCCTCTTTTCTTTCATCATCTTGTACAATGTAGGACCAACAGTGAGGGTTCCGAGATCCCACCGGCAACCTGGAGAGTTAGTCGCGGTGGTATTTAACGAGGGAGAGTCTGATGGTCTGGGTTGTGGATATTGAGGTCTCTGGGAAATCTTACTTCTGTGAATAAATGATCACAGGACTTGGAGCTAGGGTTGTTTATCCCTCAACCCTAGCTCCAAGTCTTGCGATCATTTATTCACAGAAGTCAGAGTTCCCAGAGATTTCAATATCCACAACCCAGACCATCAGACTCTCCCTCGTTAAAGACCACCGCGACTAACTCTCCAGATTGCAGGTGGGACCTCTTCCGGAGAACTAAAGATAGAAATGGTGCCCTCAAACAATTTGGACTTCTCCAGGTGTAGACAGTTTGAAAGGAGCTGGTGGAATGTAAATATTGGGGATGTCCAAGTGGGTTGATAATGAAGATCAATAGATAGGTAGATAGACAAATAAATAGATATAGAGATATGAGAAAGACATAAAGAGAGCTTCTCATAGATATAATCTTCCCTGCAATCTCAGAAAATTCAGCTAGATCATAGTTAGCTTTAGGTGTTCCGGTGGTATTAGTCAAGGAAGCGGAACAGGGTGCATCAGCAATGCCAGCCGTTTTTGGACAACAAATTTGCAGTATTTTGGGGCTTTTACTTCTGCCAGTCAAGCCACATGAAAAGTGTCCTTTTTAATGGAAACCAATCAAATAAAAGCAGACTGCAGTGTTGCTGCTATCTAAATTTCCTTTCCTAAAAATATGCTGCAAATGTATCACCAACATGTCTCTAAAACCACGCTGGTTCTGAAACACAACACCCAGCTTTAAAGTGTATAGTGATGGCCTCGTGGGGTTGCTACGTGTTACAGCATCCACACATTTCACCCTGCTGGTCATACATCCATTGTAAGCACACTTCCTCCGACAATGAACAGTCTCTTGCTTGTTTTTGTTATTATTAGGGGATTGAGCTTGGTTGGGGAAAAGGAACATGGGATGCCCATAGGACGAATAGTTCTTAGTAGAACAAAAGTAGTTGCATTAAGACTTCTTAGTAGGATAAAAGTAGTTTTGTGTATACTTCATAATAAAATGAAAGTATGGTTTACTCTAAACTTGACAGTCTCCTCCTCAGCACTTCTCCTCCAGCACACTACTTTGGAGCACTTACTTCACTGTCCAAATTTAGTCTCCTGTCACACCATTAGCACATGGCTAGGCCTCACTCTGAATAAGTCCTAGTGTCTTTCCTTGATAGCCCTTTGCAGGCAGGGGTCTGCAGTACCCCTTTGTAGTAGCAACCAATTTGATTGAGAAGAATAAATGCACTTGATGGACTACTGATCTTAGCAAGTCCGATTGCAAATCCTGACCACTCTCCTGGCTACAGCGACTTGACACATAACACTCACAGTCTCTCCCTCTTATTCTACATCCAACTCCTGGAATTTCTCTTCCAGAGCTTTCCACTGTGCTTTCCACTCACTGACACCCGGCCTGGATCCCTCCTGAATGATGTTCTCAGGACATACTCCCAACTGTCTCTTCCAGCTCCTGTTCCAGGACACCTCTCTATCACTGTGTAAAGGGAGGCTCCCTCCCAGCTCCCGAGCTCCCTGCCTGAGGTACACCCCTAGAAAGGGGGTTCCCTCAGATACGACAGTCTAACACTTCATCATCCAGTTCACCCAGCCGACAACTCCTCCCCCAGCAAGCTGACCATGGGTATATATATAGGAGGCCTGTCCCCTGACAATCCTAGTTGGGGATTGGGCAGAGCTACCACATGCACCCCATGTCACTCCAGCTCTCTGCCCTGCCTCCTTTCCAGAACCCTCTCCCTGGAAAACAGAGGAGGCACCCAAGAGCTGCAGCACATGTCAGTCGCCTACTGCTATATTAAACCACTCCCCTGCCCCCAGATCAAAACAAACAGACTGTCAGAGGAATAATCCTTCCAGCCACACCAGCCGTGTCCCTGTGCGCATGCGCGGCGGAACAGCACTCCGGCGCATGCGCATTCGCCTCCCAGCGCTATGGCGCACACACATGCACACTGGCGCACGCCCAACATGACCCTTGGGCTGGCCTATAAAAGTTGCTCTTGTGCTCAGACAAATTGCTGGTTTGTCTTCAGCTTCCTGTTAAAACTTGATCCTGTTTCCTGTGCCTGATTACCTGTTGTGACCCAGATTGCTACTGACTCCTCTGCTCTTCTCCTGGACCTGACCCTTGGCTTGCTGAATGGATTCCCCCTATCTCCTGTGTTTGACCCTCTGCCTGTGACCTGGATTTGCCTCCTGTCTCCTTGCCTTGACCCTCTGTCTGTGACCTGGACTTGCCTTGTGCCCCCCCAGACACCATTCCCCAGCCTGTGTTTGGATTTACTAATTTTTTGTGTTTGACCCCCAGCCTGGTTCTGGACTTTCTGTTATCCTGTTTGCCAGACTCTGCACAGCTGCTCATTCCTACAAGGATCACCACGCAAGTCCACTCCTGTTTACTGGGTAGCCTGTGCCTCTTTGTGCCATTCACCCCCTGTACCAGCTCCAGGGGGTGGACTGAGCTTAGTCGCAAGGGTGAACCACTCTCGGCATCTCGTAAGTACTTCTCTGACACAGGCCTAGCTCACAGCATAGGCCTGCCTAAATTTACCTGTGCTGGCAGCTTACACAAAACCTACACCTAGCACCTAAGGTAGAGGGTGCTACAAGTGTATTTCCACTTTTGCAGTCAGTCAGATTGGAGAAAACCCACCATATGTTTATTATGAGTTCCGAAGAACATTGCATACCAAAAACATTTTTTTTAATTTTTCTTACATTTTAGATGTCTCTCAGGAGAAGGCCTCATTGCTGACTTCCCATAGACACACTCCTAAACCTTGTGGACAGCCTTCCCAGAAGAGTTGAAGCTGTTATAGCTACACAGGGTAGGCCAACTAAAAATGTAAAGCGGGATTCCAGCCATAAAAAAAAAATTAAAAGTCAGCAGCTACAAACACTGTAGCTGCTGACTTTAAATAAGTACTTACCTGTCCTGGGTGCCCGCAATGTTGGCCGCCCGAGGCCGACCCGTCCCTCGGCTCTCGGGTCCCGGCACCGCCATCCTAGGTAAGGGAAACAGGCAGTGGAGCCTTGCGGCTTCACTGCCAGTTTCCTACTGCGCACGCGCAAGCGGCGCTCCGTGAATGGCCCCGTGGTGTTCTGGGAACACACACAGTTCCCAGAAGACAACGGGGATGCTCACCGAGGAGCAGAAGACGCCGCGGAAAAGGAAGAGGCAGATTAGGAAGACTGCCTAGCAACAAAGGTTTAAGGTAAGTTTAAAAAAAAAATTTTTCAACTTTTTTTTAAAATTTTTTTTTAGGATTTTTGGTGTAATTTTTTTTTTCAGGGTGGCCCTCCACTTTAACCCTACGGACTAAGATGCCATTAAAGTTCACGTGCATGTAAAGGCAGGTGTCCCAATAGTTTTGGTAACAAATATACATACACACACACACACAGTTGTGATTACAATATATTGCAAGCTAGAGAACCCAGTTGATTCCATCTGGGGTCTAAAGCCATAGGGTGCACACCTTTGCATTACAATAATATGCAAAAAAAATAATTATTGAAGACTAAATATGTAAACTGTCATTGCAGACCTTCTGAAAATGCTAGTTGCAGGCTGTCATGCTGATCCAATGATTACAATATGCAGATCAGAAGTTACGGTCAGCAAAACTGGCTTCCATATTTCTCTTTTTATAGCCAGAGCATGGGTTAATTTCAAGGGCTGACTGCTCACACAAATAAACCAAACTAATTTTATGGTGAATCTAAGAGCTTCCTTTACTACAGTGTATGAAAAATAGAAAGATTGGCTGATTTATTTCCACCAGATGGCAGCACTAAAATTAACTGCAATGATTAGCGAATTACAACTCCACTTATTAGGATGTGCAGAGTCCCTCATTAAAGTTTTATGATGAGCTAAGTTGAAAAATAAAGAGCCTGAGGAATAATGTCATAAAACTGGAAAAACAGGTGTGATGCCTGATGTGTGAACCATATAAATCTAAATATAGTTGGGGAAACAAATAAAGCTCAAGTCATAGAGATTATCAAGGCAGCCCGGGCAGTCATAAAAGAGCAAAAGGATTAAAGGAGGAAATACTTGAGCCAAAGGAGCTGAGAAAGCAAGGTTGGGGTTAGTTTTCTCATTAAAACTACAATGTTATCTGACATTGATAAGGATAAATCAAGGATAAATCAACGTTAAGGCAATTGTTCCAAATTAAATTATTTATTTTAGCTTACTATAGCAATGGGTTACAGGCAATGCATAGAAACAAGTGTAGTCCACGCCTTCTATACAGTCATTATATAGCATAGCATTAGTCTGACAGGCAACTCCGCCAATAGCCAAGCTGCTGCTGACAATTTATCAGAATTGCCAGTGGCAGAAGACTGCCTATTTGCCCCTATGGAATTGCTTCCTCACTAGCGACTCAGCAGCGTTCAGGCCAGTGTCAGTGTGTTATTTGTCTACCTAGGCTGCATAGGGGGTGGTTCTATAGGAACAGATTGGAAGCCTCTTTACAGTAGCTATTCTGCCGCTGGCATTTTCTCCGAAGCAGCAGAATTACTCATTTGATATCGGCCTAAAGTTATAGGGTAACTTCACTTTCATGGTGAAAAATAATAATAGCAAATAAAGAAAAAATAATATAGCATACACAATTGCGACACAAGTCATATTGTAATTGAATGTTATTAAAAATTACCTTTGAAATCTTCAGCCGCTATAATTTTCTGTAAATGCAATGCAATATGGCTAACTGAAGTTGTTCAGTACACAAAAAGTGTACTGACCACTCCCCAGAAGTCTGCCTAAGATACAAGTCAGATTTCAGGCTTCCCCTGCAACAAAAATGTCATTTTTGGTGACATACTTCCAATAGGAACATGTCTAAAGGAATGCAGGCCCAGTAGCTCTCCTCATTAGTGCCCTAACAGGTGCAGAGCTGACTGATAATTATGAAACCACTCCCATTAGATCCATTCAGCACAGAGGAACAAACAGTGATTTCTTCAGAATAGGGCCCCGTTCACACTTAAGCGCTTCTAAACTGCCAGTAAAACACTGTGCGCTTTTGAAGAGTTTTTCAGGCGTTTTTGAAGAGCTTTCCATTAATTTCAATGGAGAGGGGTGTTTTTTCACTGACCTACCAGCACACTGCCACAGTGAGAAAGCATTCATTGATTTAAATGGAACTTGGTTTTCATAAGCTTTTCATGTGCTTTTTTTAGCGTGAAAGCGCCTGTAAAGTGTCTCAGTGTGAAAGGGGTCTAACAAATGTAGGAATCTGCAACAAAGATTGTTATAACTCTTGCAATGTACTTCACCCAGAGGGGAATGTTTTTTTCTCAACAAAAGTGGAGTTACTCTTTTTTAATGTTCTCAAAGTGCATAGCATTGTTGAGGATGGTAAAGATCGGAGGATCCTTAACAAGAAAGAGGCTCTATATTTAGATCCTTTGTTTTGTCGAACACCTGTCATATATTTTTTACTGAAAATTCATAAAGATACTGTTAACCCTCTGGGACGACCCATTGTTAATGGGATCGACTCTGTATCTGCTAGATTGGGACAATATATCGACTTTTTTTTGCAGCCCCTAGTCATGCAAACTCCAGCATTTTTGAAGGACACAAAGCACATTATTCAGATTCTTGAAACCTTGAAATGCTCTTCTTCTACATTTCTGGTGACAGCGGACGTAGGTTCCCTGTACACCATTATTGGCCATGAGGATGCCATGTCTTCAGTAGAATGGGCTTTGGCTTCGTCTACCTTATCTGGTGGACACCAGGAATTCCTCTTGAGTTGCTTGGATTTTTGCCTCAAGAGGAATTATTTAAATGATCATAATCTTATCTGATTTTTTATATATCTTTTTGATATTGTCTTTTTGGAGCAGTCGGTGGTCGTGGATGACGGATCGTGATATTAATAATTTTTTATTTTTAATTTTGGAAAGTGGTTATTTTAAAATTAAAATTATTTTTTATGCGATCTAGGTGCTTTTGTCTGTTCTGTCAAGATTACACTTTGTATTGTGTGTCTTAATGTTTTTTATCACCAGATCATATATATACATTTTAAATCCTATTTTAATTGAGTATGTGCAGATATGAGCCTTTACAATCTGACTGGGTTCCGTTTACTCCGAATGATGTGTGAGGAGACACTTCCGGAGTCGGATCCCATCAGATATACGTCCTCCTCTGTTGTTTGGTGTTGCCATAACAACTCACCTCTTTATAGCGCGGGTGCCCACGTAGTCACGACATCTGCTGAGGAAGTCCCCACCCACTGGGACGCAACACGTCCAGAACGTGACGTTGTGACATCATCCGCGGCTGCCGCGCATGCTCCACCGCTTGCACACACTCGCTGTTGTATTCATTGTTACCGTCCTGGCACTTGTGAAGTGCCTGCTATGTAAGTGTGTTTTTTCTATTCCTATAATAAAGTATGTTATACGGAGAGCACTATGTCTGTCCCTTTCTGTTTATATGAATCACGCTGACCCCCTGCTACGTGGCTATCTGGAGGAGTCTCTTGTCATTGGACTGAACCTTCACTTTGTTGATCCCTATGGGAATGCTCACTTGACTCTTTTTTGAAGGGTCCTGGTACCAGGTGAGAGGCCATTCGGTATATGGTGAAGGGTCCTTCTATCAGTCACACATCATTGCTGTGAAAATCACGTTTGCCTGGTGGATTCATGTATAATATCTGGACACTATTTGTGCTCTGTATATTTTAAAGGACATTACCCTATTCTTATCTTCTTCATCCCTGTATGTTTTTATATTTTTTGTTTTTGTTTTAGCGCTGCACCCATTTTATTTATCTGTCTAGAGGGATTTGATCGTTTGACCCTGGTGTTCAGCTGCTTTCTGGCTTTTGCATACATGCGCTGATACATTTTTTTATATACCTCCCTCAGCAGCCTGATACATAGAACTCATTAACATGGACTTTACTACAAAACAGTACAGTATAATAACATGAGGCAGTGGACACTCCAAAAGTAGGCACCTGACTACATACTGTGGCATGGCAAGGCTCTGTCACTATGGAAATGGTTGGGAGATACAGTAGAAACAGAGTTTGCATGTCTGACTGTAGGGCTACAGTGCATTGATTTTAAATGGAAAAATGCTCTGGTAGCTTTCTCCAGGTTTTGCTCTCTTTCTGGTTGGGGCTCTGTAGTTTGGAGATGCCTAATGCCGCATACACACGGTTGGACTTTTCGACTACAAAAGCCCGTCCGACAGCCCGTCCGACAGACTTTCGACGGACTTTTGGTGGACTTGGGGCAGACTTTCCAACGAACTGACTTAACTACATACAATCACACAAAAGTTCGACAGCCTAGTACGCTGTGACGTACACCAAGTCCGACGAGGCTATAAAACGGAAGTTCAATAGCCCGTACGACACCCTTTGGGCTCCTTCTGCTAATCTCGTGTTTATCTCGTGTTAGTAGATCGGTGAGAGACGATTTGCGCTTGTGAGACTCGTATTTTTCAGTCCGTTTTAACTGTTGTTCAGTCTGTGCTTGTGAGGTTTGTATCTGCTTTTCAGTGTGTGTGGTCAGTTCGCATTGAGTAAGCAGTGTTTTATTGTCCGCTCGTTGCTGATTTTCAGGTCGCTCTTCACAGGAACTTTCTCCGGATGACGGACTCCGTTTTTGACCGTTTGTTGGCGTTGCTCACCCCTTATATCAGCAGGCAGGATACCTGCATGAGGCAAGCCATCACTCCGGAGCAGAGGCTAGTTGCCACGTTGCGTTACTTGGCGACAGGGAGAAGCCTGAAGGGACCTCAAGTTCTCGACAGGTATCTCCCCCCAGGCTCTGGGGATCATTATCCCAGGGACCTGTTCTGCCATGATTCAGGTCCTGCAGAAGGACTATATTAAGGTAAGAATTGTTATCCTTTATTAGTATCACATGTTATTTTATTTAATGTTTAATAATGTAATGTATTTCTTTACTCAAACACTACTTGCCATCATTGCAATATAGCGTGAATGTCCCCTTTTTGTCCTCATGCATGCTGTAATCTTTTAATGCTCTTTTTTGTCCTGCATGCATATTTGCCTTCACTAACATCCCCAGCATGCAATTCTGGGCCCATATCCACCTAGTCTACTCACTTTTAATGTATTTTGTCAGCTGCATTGTAGTTATTTTACCTTAAAATGCATCCAAATAGTGTGTGTGTCATTAACTTTATTTGAAATCCCCTCCGCCCCTACAATTCATCAAAATAGTCTGTGTGTCATTAACTTGATTTACAATCCCCTCCCCCCCACAAATCATCAAAATAGTCTGTGTGTCATTAACTTGATTTAAAATCCCCCCCCCTACAATTTATCCAAACAGTGTGTGTGTGTCATTAACTTGATTTACAATCCCCTCCCCTACAATTCATCCAAATAGTGTGTGTGTCATTAACTTGATTTACAATCCCCCCCCCTACAATTCATCAAAATAGTGTGTGTGTCATTAACTTGATTTACAATCCCCTTCCCCCCTACAATTCATCAAAATAGTCTGTGTGTCATTAACTTGATTTAAAATCCCCCTCCCCTACAATTCATTAAAATAGTCTGTGTGTCATTAACTTGATTTACAATCCCCTCTCCCCCTACAATTCATCAAAATAGTCTGTGTGTCATTAACTTGATTTACAACCCCCCCCTACAATTTACACAAATCCCCAGCATGCAATGCTGGGCCCATATCCACCTAGTCTACTCACTTTTAATGTATTTTGTCAGCTGCATTGTAGTTATTTTACCCTAAAATGCATCCAAATAGTGTGTGTGTCATTAACTTTATTTAAAATCCCCTCCGCCCCTACAACTCATCAAAATAGTCTGTGTGTCATTAACTTGATTTACAATCCCCTCCCCCCCACAATTTATGAAAATAGTCTGTGTGTCATTAACTTGATTTAAAATCCCCCCCTACAATTTATCCAAACAGTGTGTGTGTGTCATTAACTTGATTTACAATCCCCCCCCTACAATTCATCCAAATAGTGTGTGTGTCATTAACTTGATTTACAATCCCCTCCCCCCTACAATTCACCAAAATAGTGTGTGTGTCATTAACTTGATTTACAATCCCCTCCCCCCCTACAATTCATCAAAATATTCTGTGTGTCATTAACATGATTTACAATCCCCTCTCCCCCTACAATTAATCAAAATAGTCTGTGTGTCATTAACTTGATTTACAACCCCCCCCTACAATTTACACAAATAGTGTGTGTGTTAAAAACTTAATTTACAACCCCCCCCCCTACAATTCATCCAAATAGTGTGTGTGTGTCATTAACTTGATATACAATCCCCCCCTACAATTCATCCAAATAGTGTGTGTGTGTCATTATCTTGATTTACAATCCCCTCCCCTCCTTAAAGAAGAGTTGTGGAGAATGCTTTTGAGATTCCGGCCAGCCGGTTCTGCCTGTTTCAAACAGCTATACACATGGCGGAATACAAACTGAATTACATTATTCTAGCGTGCTGCATCCTGCACAACTTTTTAAAAAAACATTCAAACAATTATATTTTATCAGTTGGGCCTGAGGCCGGACTTATTACTGACAATCCTCTGACGGGCCTGGATACTGTCCGTACTGGCTTGGCCCCCCAAAGTGCCTGTCAAGTTCGGGATCAATATGTTGATTATTTTACAAGTAGGGGGGCCATTGTAATGCCACAGAATCTTGATTTTTTTTTTAATAAATAATCTGGATCAGATCAAATCTTGAATTATATTTATTGCTTGCCTTTCTGTTTGGCTTTCTCCTAGGTTATCCTAGAGCACTTGTAGTGCCAAGTGTATTTTCCTTTAGTAAATAAGCACCATTGTCACTGCAAACAACAAATAACTTCCAAAACTGATATTAAGCATTGAAAGAAGAAGCCACACATCTTGTTGATTACTAACAGATTTGTTATTAATCTGTGCACATTTGTGCACATTGCGTTTGTAAAAAATGGTGATTATATATATATATATATATATATATATATATATAATTTTTTTTTTAAACAAACAGGCCTCTTTTCCCTAAATTTGGGAAACAGGCATAGAATTTAAATACTATAAAAGAAAAGGCCCAGAATAGGGTCAGCAAACAAGGAAATGAAGAGGATGATCAATGTTTTTTTGGTGAAAAAGGGAATTTAGATTCTCCCCAAAACATCGATCATGTTCTTCATTTCCTGCTGCATACTATCCAGCCGATTACGCATTTCATCAATATCCCCATTCCAGGCCATTAGCTGTCCAATTAGGCATTGTGCACTGTCTGTGCTAAAAGGTTCAACAAGACCTAAAATTAAAGGAAAAAAGATGTATTTAGAAATATGCAGCCATACATAGATTACCTTACCATAAGCTGGTGTGTCAGACACTCACGTGGTGGGGTGCCCATGTCGCCTACTTCCTCCACCTCTACTCCATACACATCTTTGGGGGTGGCACTGGTGCTTGATTCTTCCCCAACCAGATCACCTAAAATAGATGAGAAAAATGTATTTCAAAATATGCAGCCATACATAGATTACCGTCAGACACTCACGTGGTGGGGTGCACATGTCGCATACTTCCTCTAACTGTACTTCGTACACATCCTCGGGGGTGATGCTGGTGCTTATTTCTTGACCTTCCACAACCAGATCATCTAAAATAGATATTAAAAAATGTATCTCAAAATATGCAGCCATACATAGATTACCGTAAAATGGTGTGTCAGACACTCACATGGTGGGGTGCCCATGTCGCCCACCTCTCCTTCCTCAACATCCTCTGTGGGGCTTGGGCTGAATTCCCAATTCGGGTGTTGCGGTCAGGGGTCACTGGGTTCAGCTTGTCTGAGTCTTTTCTCCCCTATGTGAATGAAACAAAAGCTATACTTAGCACACAGATATTTGAGTCCAGGAATAGTAATCTGAAACATTGTAGTGAAGTGGTGTACAAATTGTCTTGGGCAGAGTTCCTAGTTGAAAAACATAATAAAAATTCACTTTGAAATATCTCTAATATCTATATGTAACAATGTTTACTACGATAGTTTAAAACGATCTAAACTGGTACGTTAAAGAAAAGCACATGGAGCAGTGTGCAAGGTAATAAACAGAAGATGAACACACGACAAGTACTTACTTTTTTTAAGCACTTTACCGATCCGTCTGTACTGATCCGGCTCCCGGAGTTTGAGGGCGGACCATCTTTTCCTAAGCTGATCTTTTGAGCACCATACCCCAAAAGTAAGATGCAATGTCTTCACCACCTTCGCCATTATTTTCGCTTTTCTGAAATTAGGCCGGGCGTACTGTCCATACCTCCCATCATAGTGATTTTTTTTTTTAAATTCCCACCATCTCTTTAAAGGCCATATTGGAGGCCTTAAATCTCTGCTTCCCGGATCGGGATGTTCCGGGCTCCGGGCTTTCGTCGCTACCTGAGGTAATACACACCTGATATGTCTTCGCCATTGTTTCTCCCACTACGCACCGTAGAGATGGGGGGGGGATATTCAGTCAAAAAGAACGTCAGGGGCGGGCGACGCAGGTGGAGTTTCACGCAAGCACAGTGTATAAAAAGAGTTATTACGCATGTGTCGTACGTACAGTGCGTAGAGACAAGGGGGCGGAGAATATGCGTAAAAAAATGGTTCTTTGTGGTAACTTTACAAACAAACAAAAAAAAATATATGGAGATAAAGATAAAATAATTTTGACAATAATCATAAAAAAATCTTGATGAAATAAAAAATAAAAGATGACTCAAAAAAAAACAATTGTGTAAACATTAGTATGGAGATATGACTTTTAAAACAAATACAATATCATTCATGAGATTAAGAGAAATAATCCAGAAATCAGTTTGGGAGAACTCTGTGTGAATAGGAACAGCAAAACAACTTCGTTCTTATAGCATTATTAAGAAGACAATTAATGCACTGCATTCAACGATCACAGAATTTGCAGCGTGAGGAATGTGCTACCTACAATATGAGCACTAGTTTTACCAGACCGAGCGATTCCGTTTAGTATTTGCTTCTGAGCATGCGTTGTTTTTTTGTCCGCCAAACTAGCATTCAGACGAGCGGATTTCTGGGTCGGGCGGAGTTACGACGTAAAGATTTAAAGCAAGTTCCAAATCTAAAGTCCATCAGATTTGCGACTGGAAAAGTCTGCTAAAGGTCCGGTGGAGCCCACACACGATCGGATTGTCCGCCAGATTTGGTCCGTCGGCGTCCGTCAGACCAGTCCGGTCGAAAAGTCTGACCGTGTGTACATGGCACAAGAGTCTTGGGTGGGATGGAATCTCCAACCCTGTGTCCGGGTGTTGTGGATAGCCAGCACAGTTTGTGCCCAGGTGCAACACAGCCCTTATAACGATGAGCTGGTGAGAGCAGTAGTTGGTGGAAGATGGGAGTTGGAGCAGTTGCTGCTGTTTGAAGATAGATCCCTGTCAGGAAAACTGTTTGCCCTGTTGGCGACTGCAGCCCGTGTAAGGCTATGCCCAGGGACTGGGAAAGGCTGGCCAGCTACAGGAGTCTGGGAGACTGAGGAAGCCAGTGAGTCCTGGTGGCTGGGGGGAATTTAGAAATCTGTTGGGAGCAAGTAGAGGTACAGTACTTCTGACCAGAGAGCCAGGTGGCTCAGTATGTTTTCATTTATGTTTGCTGAATGAAGTTGAAACCCCTGCGTGGAAATCCTGGATGGGTTTTGTTTTTCCCTTTTAATAAAAGTGGGCTACCAGGCCCTTGACAATAATGCCTGAGTGATATGGACTCAATGCTCAAAAATAGCATCTACCACTGAGCTAAACACCCCCCTGAATATTACAATAACCATGTATCAAAACTCATCTCTAAGGCTATATTTACACTTGTACTCCTGCGTTTAGCTTTTTTACATACAGGAGAAATTATCTGGGAGCTATAAACAAATTTTAGGCATTCTTGATCACTTTTTTGTGCGTTTGGATGTTTCTGCTTTAACTGCTTTACAGATTTACTGCTACAGGGGGCCGCTCTGTGCAGAGTCACGTATACACATGATTCTGGGTTTTGGGCGCAAGCGCACGCCGCTGGCGGCTGGCTTCCGCTGGCGGCTAGCTTCCGCTGTGATTTTACACAGCGGGAGCTGAGCAGCAGGTCCCGCAGTCCTGCCGGTCATTTGGTATTCTGACAGATTGAAAGCAGGGGTGGATTCAGAGTCTAATCTTGGGCAGGGCACTGCCAAAACTTTTGTGGGCAATTCGTTGGGGCGATGGCTGGTGTTGGCGTGCCAATCATTACGGCACCATGGTTGATATGGTGTCAGGATGATTGAAGCGCATTATTTCTATTATTACATTGTAATATAAAATGTAATTGTTCAACTCACCATAATGCAGAATCAGTGGGAGCCCTGAGCGTGTCACTTGCCACCATCGCCTGCCACCAGATGTAGCTTGTCACTTCCCACTGTCGCCTGCCACCAGATGCAGCGTGTCACTTGCCACTGTCGCCTGCCACCAGATGCAGCCTGTCACTTGCCACTGTCGCCTGCCACCAGATGCAGCGTGTCACTTCCCACTGTCACCTGCCACTAGATGCGGATTGTCAATTGCCACTGTTGCCTGCCACAAGATGCAGCTTGTCACTTGCCACCGTCGTCTGCCACCAGATACAGCGTGTCACTTGGCAACGTCGCCTGCCATCAGATGCAAATTGTCACTTACTACGTCTCCTGTCATCAGATGCAGCTTGTCACTTGCCACTGTTGCCTGCCACCAGATGCAGCTTGTCACTTGTCACTCTCACCTGCCACCAGATGCAACTTGTCACTTGCCACCGTCGCCTGCCACCAGATGCAGCTTGTCACTTGCCACCGTTGCCTGCCACCAGATGCGAATTGTCATTTGCCATGTCGCCTGCCATCAGATGCAAATTGTCACTTACTACGTCTCCTGTCATCAGATGCAGCTTGTCACTTGCCACTGTTGCCTGCCACCAGATGCAGCTTGTCACTTGTCACTCTCACCTGCCACCAGATGCAACTTGTCACTTGCCACCGTCGCCTGCCACCAGATGCAGCTTGTCACTTGCCACCGTTGCCTGCCACCAGATGCGAATTGTCATTTGCCATGTCGCCTGCCCCCAGATGCGGATTGTCACTTGCCATGTCGCCTGTCATCAGATGCAGCTTGTCACTTGCCACCATCGCCAGTCACCAGATGCAGATTGTCACTTGAAAGTGACCAGTGACAGTGTCCCTGTTGTCGCAGAGCGAGGGCGGGCAGTGAGAGGTGATGTAATCTCTCTGCTGCCCACACCTGCACAGTTATGGCAGTCTTGCTCACTGACCCGCCGCCAGCCTGCTCACTCACCTGCGGCGCCGGCCCACTCAGCAGCCTGCCCACCTGCTCCCTCACCCGCCGGCCCGCTGAGTCACCCACCAGCCTGCTCAATGACCTGCCTGCAGGCCTGCTCAATCACTCGTGGCGCCTGCCCGCCAGCCATCCTGCTCACTCACCCACAGCGCCAGTAATATTGTCACTGATTCCCAAAAAAGTGTCAAAAGTGTCAGTTAAATGTCCGATTTGTCCGCCAAAAAACACAGTCCCGCTTTATTACTAGTAGAAAATAAATAAAAATATCCCATAGTTTCTAGACGCTGTTATTTTTGCGCAAACCAATCAATATATTCTTATTGGGATTTTTTACCAAAAATATGTAGCACAATACATATTGGGTTACATTGATGAAAAAATTAGATTTTTTAAAAAAAATTTATTGGATGTGTTTTAGAGCAGAAAGTAAAAAAATATTGTTTTTTTAAATTGTTGGTCATTCTTTGTTTTTAGCACAAAAAATAAAAACCGCAGTGGTGATCAAATGCCACCAAAAGAAAGGTCTATTTGTGGGGAAAAAGGTCATCAATTTTATTTGGGTACGGTATCGCACGACTGCAAAATTGTCCATCAAAGCAATGCAGTGCCGTATTGCAAAAAATGGCCTGGGCAGAAAGGGGGGTAAACCTTCCGGAGCTGAAGTGGTTAAAGTGGGTTTGGCCACATTTAGGGTTTCTAATAAGATCCTAAACACTCAGAATTATATTTTCTTTAAATGTAGATAAACTGACTGCACTTAAATGTAGGTAAACACTGAGTTTGAATGGCACTAATGAAAAATCATTACCTGCATTTATATTTTTATAGATGTGTCCTCTAAATGCATATAAATGCAGGTTTGACAGTGCCAGTGTGAATGAGGCCTGTGTAGCGTTATACAATGTACTGATCTGACATGAAATCTGACAGACTGCTATGGATCACTGATCTTTGCAGTGCCTTTTTCTAAAAAGCCAATATAATCCTCTTTCTGTTATCTACATCAAAGACATTATATTCAACATATCCTGTAGACATGCATTTTACGTAAACTAAACTGGTATTTTCCTTTGTTGTCACTAGACATGTGCATGATGAAAAAATTTGATTTGTTTTGATTCATTAATCTAGTTATTTTGTTTAGTTCAATTTGGTTGATTCGTTCAATTCATATTTGGAATTTTCTTCGAATTTACCATTTTTTTTCGATTTGAAATGTTCAAAATCGATACATTTTCGAACTGGTCGAAACGAAAATGTTATTTTTTTTTTGTTGTTATATTGTTTTTGAATGCAGCAAAGTGAACAAACAAAAGAAAAATCTTCATCAAATGATTACAATGACTCTTTAAATCACCTTTGGCTTAACAAAAATAGCATTATTTTGAAGTCTTTGATTTCAGCATTATGTGTAGTTAGAATTCGACTGGAGTTCAATGTAAAATTCAATTCAAATTTCAGTCCGAATTTCGGACAAATTTCGTTACGTTATTCGGAGCATTCGGTAAAATGTGCTTATACTGTAATTCTGGTATTCGGATATATCCGAATAACAAACATTGTGTCCGAATTCGGAACAAAACGAACCGCACATGTCTAGATGTCACCTTTGTGTACGATACAGGTAACAGAGGTCTTTTACAGTCCAACTAAACGCAGAACGTTCTTGTACTTTTGGACAGAGTGGAGATGGATTAGAACCCCTGTTAGTTTTCATTGTTGTCTTTGACCCCATTACGGAGATTCACCCTCTCTATTTGTCCTGTTTATCATGATCATTGAAAGTAAAATAAAACCCCAAATTTTGGGTTGTCCCCAGAAAAGTAATAGAGGGGAAATCTTTCAATGTTGACA
This sequence comes from Lithobates clamitans, assembly GCA_037952925.1. NCBI lineage: Eukaryota > Metazoa > Chordata > Amphibia > Anura > Ranidae > Lithobates > Lithobates clamitans. Next base: position 9,881,511 of record JBBGZY010000285.1, read on the forward strand.
CTAGTTCTGGTGATCTGAGGCTCTCCAAGGGATTCCCTTAATTTGCAGGTATTTCTTTGCACTTCCTGTTTGGACTAAGGGATAGGAAGTGAAAGTACATCTGCCCAATGGGACACTGATGGCAAAAAATAAACTGACAGGGGTTATGACCTTTGCCTATAGTTCTACTTTAAAGTGGTGGTAAACCCCATTCATGAAATCTGGCCTAGGCAGATATATTTGTAGTAGTATGTCAGATGTGACCCCTGGTGTTGTTTAACTATGTAGAAAAGCTGCTACAGCCTGGAGTGTGGTTTCTTTCTTTCCCTCTCTGAAGTCATAGTGCAAAAACTCAGCCTGAACTTGGACCTACTCCGGCCTGTGATTGGATAATGAACAAGCAGCAGAACACTAAGAAAGTCATCACTCTGCTCTTTTCTCCTGTTAGTATTGTTCATTTGGGTAAGAGCATGTCAGTGCCGGTTCACACAGGGGCGACCTGTCAGGCAACTTAGTCACCGTACAAGTCACGCTCCATGCCATGCAATGGAACCGTTCTAATAGGACCGACTCAAGACGCTCCGACTTAGAAAATGGTTCCTGTACTACTTTGGGGCGGCTTCAAAGTGGCTTGCATTGTCTTATATACAGAAGTCGTTTTGCAAGCCGCGCTGAAGTTGGACTGTTCGGGGCGGCTTCAGAGTCGGACGAGAGTCGGGCGACTTTGAAGCCGCCTCTGTGTGAACTGGCACTAAGTGAATACATTTGTCCACCAGTCTAACAACAAAAGCTGCAACCACAATGTATTGTTACTGTGTTGTCATCCTTGTGTAAGCTGAAGGTAACAGAGGTATTATACGTTTAAAGTTGAGTTACAAGCAGATATTAGAAAGCATTTATTTATTTCCCTATGTAATTCATTAACCACTAGGCGCCCGCGGTATAGCAGAAAGACGGCGACAGCGCGGACTCCAATTGCCGGGAGGACGTCCTCCTGTTTACTTCCACAGGAGCGCATCGGGGAAATTCTGTGTTGGCCATGTCCCTTGGACACAGCCAATCACAGATCGTGCTAAATGGCCAATCACAGCTGCCATTTAGCACTTGATCTGAGTGTCCAATAAGAGATGATCTCATATGTAAACATATGAGATCATCTCTCATCGCCGGCTCTCTCTCCTCACACAGATACAACGTGTGAGGAGGGAGAGCGAACGGCTGCAGCGTCAGTGTAAGAAAAAAAAAGGGAAAATAATGTGCCCACAGTACCTGTCCCCAGTGCCACCTGTCATTAGTGCCACGTATTAGTGCCATCTGTCATCAGTGCCACATATCAGTGCCATCTGTCATCAGTGCCACCTGTCAGTGTCACGTGCTATCTGTTATCAGTGTCATCAGTGCCATCTGTCATCAGTGCCACGTATTAGTGCATCTGTCATCAGTGTCACATGTCAGTGCCACGTATTAGTGCCATCTGTCATCAGTGCCACATCAGTGTTATGTGTCATCAGTGCCACGTATCAGTGCCATCTGTCATCAGTGTCACGTGTCATCAGCGCCACATATTAGTGCCATCTGTCCTCAGTGTCACGTGTCAGTGCCACGTATTAGTGCCATCTGTCATCAGTGCCACATCAGTGTCATCAGTGCCACGTATCAGTGCCATCTGTCATCAGTGTCACGTGTCATCAGCGCCACGTATTAGTGCCATCTGTTATTAGTGCCATGTATTAGTGCCATCTGTCATCAGTGCCACATATTAGTGCCATCTGTCATTAGTGTCATCAGTGCCACGTATCAGTGCCATCTGTCATCAGTGCCACCTGTCAGTGTCACGTGCCATCTGTTATCAGTGTCATGTGTCATCAGTGCCACCTGTCATCAGTGTCATGTGTCATCAGTGCCACGTATTAGTGCATCTGTCATCAGTGCCACTAATTAGTGCTATCTGTCATCAGTGTCACATGTCAGTGCCACGTATTAGTGCCATCTGTCATCAGTGCCACATCAGTGTCACGTGTCATCAGTGCCACATATCAGTGCCATCTGTAATCAGTGCCACGTCAGTGTCACGTGTCATTGTCCAGGTGCTCCAGGACCTTCAAAAGTGTAATAAGTAGTCAACAAGTTAGATGTGTCATTTATGCTCCTAAAACACGTGATGGCGCTCCCTGCATGTTTGGCCTCTCTATGTGGCCAGGCTGTGAAAAAGTCCCACGCATGTGGTATCGTAATACGCAGGAGGAGTATCGGAATGTATTTTGTCATTTGTGGTATACACATGCCATGTGAGAGAAATAACCTATTACAATGACAATTTTGTGGAAAAAAAAATCTTCATTTTGCAAAGAATTGTGGGAAAAAATGACAACATCAAAAACCTCACCATGCATCTTACTAAATACCTTGGAATGTCTACTTTCAAAAAAGGGGTCATTTGGGGGGTATTTGTACTTTCCTGACTTGTTCGGATCACAAGAAATGAGATAGGCCACCAGTACATCAGGTGTGATCAATTTTTTATGATTTGCACCACAGCTTGTAGACTCTAACTTTCACAAGGACCAAATAATATCCACTAATTTGGGTTATTTTTACCAAAGATATGTAGCAGTATAAATTGTGGCCAAAATTTATGAAGAAAAATGAATAATTTGCAAAATTTTATCACAGAAACTAAGAAAAATGCGTTTTTTTTACAAAAACTTCGCTCTTTTTTCATTTATAGCGCAAAAAATAAAAAACCCAGAGGTGGTCAAATACCACGAAAAGAAAGCTCTATTTGTATGAAAAAAAGGACAAAATTTAATTTGGGTACAGTATTACATGACTGAGTAATTGTCATTCAAAGTGTGAGAGCACTGAAAGCTGAAAATTGGTCTGGTCAGTGTCCACAAGGGGGGTTTAAGTGCTCAGTTGTTAAGTCAGTAAAAAGTATATTAAATATTTGAATATATTTAGCGCAATATTAGTAAACCATGTGAATGGGTGTACAAAATATGTATTAAGAAAAGATGTGGAGGTATACAAATAATAGCAGCTGCAGGTATTGATGCTAGGATCAATGATCTCTAATTGCATTAAGTAGCGATCGCTGCTATTTACTGGTGGGGTGATGATATTAAAATAAACGTGAAAAAATACATATAAATAACTGCAATGATGTTGTAGTTCCACTCTATAATTAACGTGAATAAAATAGCGTGAATAAAACATTTTTTTCCTGAATAAATCTATGTGAATAAAAAACAGTGAATTCTTCTAAAATCATTGATTAAATTTGCAATCATTCATACAGTAAATATAATCATAGAGCAATAAACATAAAAATGGTGACCATAAAGGTGTGTAATAATAGTCCACTTCAGTGCTATAGTAAAGTGCTGGTGATTAGATTATGATAAAAATGGTTTGAAGGAGGTAGATGGGTAGTAGCTTATGAACAGTCTGTAAGTATTTCTTCTATTTAATCTTGGTCTATGTGATGTAATGAGTATGTTTCCTTCTACTGCTGGTGTCTCCTAGTGTGGTCTCACAGAACCCTCACCTTCGGTTTGTAGTACTCAGGCATTCAATGATGTGGCTTTAAGATGTGGGAGTAGTCTCTGGAAACCTCTCTTTCTTTATTATTTTTTCTCCATCATTCCCTCTAGGTGGCTCCGCTCACAGTCAATCAACAGGTGGCCTGATTGACTGTGAGCGGAGCCACCTAGAGGGAATGTGTCGGTTTATTAAAAGTCAGCAGCTATGCTTTTTGTAGCTGCTGACTTTTAATAAACTAAAAAAACGGGTGGAACTCCGCTTTAATATCAGCAGAGTGACACAAATCTTTTGACAGCTTTATGTAAAAAATATATGATTTTTATTGTATTATGTAGGGAATTCAATAGATACTTTCCAATATCTGCTTGTAACTTAATGTTAAACTTAAAACATTTTTTATTCTGACAGTATATACCTTATACAGCCCACTTCCTGTTTCTTGTCTGGTAAAAAAAAAACTAGGCTTATGACATCATGCACAGCGCTCTCTCACTTTTGTGAGAGTGTGCCAAGAAGGGAGGAGGTATGAGTCATAAGAGGGCCAGTGAGAGCTGCAGAGTTGGAGGTGTGCCTCTGTGTGTGTGTAAATCCAGCAAGTGATCAGGCAGCAGCTTCAGCTGCCCACAGTTAAAATGGATGCAGCCAGACTCGGTGGAGGGAGATTTCTGCAGCATATTTGGCAAGTACAGAATCACAGTATATATAAAATAATATGCAAAGGGGTTGGAGGGAAGCTTCAGAATGGCAAAGATGATGTTTTTATTACAAATGATGTGAGCAGACTGCAGTTCCTCTTTAAAGTGGATGTAAACCCTTACATATACCCAGTGAAGTTAACAGCCTCAGATCATACACAGAGATGAAACAAATCTCCCAACATAAGTTTTACATGTATATCTGCTGTCCCTTTCTACATTCTTTAGAAAGTCCACATGGTGTTAGAAATCTTGTTTCCTTTTCCAGCAGTGGGTGTGGAGTCTGGGCTTACTCTGTGTGTGAGCTGATTGGAGGAAAGGCACCCCCCCCCCCCCCCATCCACATAGGCAAAGCAAGGAAGAAACATGCAGAGCTGCAGTCTGAATAGACCAACTCTCTGCTAATCTACCTCTAAGCTTCCTCCCTGACACAAATTTTCAGCTGCTTTTATCTTTTGTGTCGGTGAACTTGTCAGAAGTTATCATGCTAAAAGAAGATAAGTGAACACTATGAAAAAGTGCTTTGAAGCACAAAAAAATATCAGCGGTGACCCCTGTTGTTATTTATCAAACAAGCAAAGTTGCTTGAGCCCAGATTGTGGCGATTTATTCCCCATTCTAACTGATTTGCTGTGGTGCAATGTGCCAGACCAACATCCGGAAAGCCTGTGGTGAGCCGCTCACCTTGAGCAGTATACATATTTTTTCTCAGAGAGGGCAGATTTTGGCTTTGGGTCATAAGACTGCACAGGATGACCATTTTTTTTTACCACAAAAGATAGATAAGATCCCTATCAAATATGGATTTAGCCATTTGCCTGGAATTTAGCTTTAAGTGAAAAAAAAAATGGCTGCACAGGATGACCATTTTTTTTACCACATAAAATAGGTCAAACATATGTAGTTGAAATATGGATTTAGCCATTTCCCTGGAATTTAGCTTTAAGTAAAAAAAAAAATTCGCTGAGCTTTTGTCTTGATGATGGAAGCTGTTTACTTTGTTGCATGCTGTTCTGTAATTCTCTGCTATAGAAAAGTCAATCTGGACTGTTTCTGTGATTGACGCATCCTCATGTAGCAGTCCTTGAAGCACGTAGCTTCGTGTTTTACATACTGCTATGTATGCAAGAACTGTCTGATAAATCAATGCATAGTGCTTTGATTTCACTGTCAAATAATTGTGACTCTGTTGTCTTTCTTTTGATGTAATAACATCCAGGTTAATGAAACAAGTCATATTTGCACTAGGCAAGTTAGGAGTTAAATGATTACACTGTGTATTATAAGAACATGCTAGCTGATTTTATGGTCTCATTAAGGGGGTCCAGGCAGGTATATCAAATCTGTTTTCCATGGTGCTACTTGCTTCTTGGATGATTTGTACTCATGAAAAAAAGTTCTGACCCATATTGGGCCATGAAATTCCTACAGGACCCTCATGGGATGTAATAACTGAGCAGCCCTGATATTATGTGCAAAATAAAAAGGGGAGACCAGAAAGTAATCATTCAATAGTAACAATTAACCTACCACAATGGAGCCCTTGGTGGCACATCAATAACCCATTAAAGCAGAAACCCATCTATAATGCACAACTGGACTGGCCCAGGGGTATATAGAGCCCTGGAAAACGAAAGCCCCAACAACTGATTAAACATACATTCGATTGCGGTCAGCAGACCCCATCTGTCTTGCAATGAATAAAAGTAGAGTTTGATTCTGTCTTCTATCAGCTGTTGTCCCTTGACTCGTTAGCACAAGGATGACTACAGTAAACTTAATAAGATATGGGATGAACTTTGGCAAGCCGCACTGCCCTGAGCCCTGTTTAAGGGGGCCAGTGACAATCAAAGGTGTAACCATAGTGCTTAACCCTTTTTTCACTGACATGTATAATGGTAGCATCGCCAAGAAATTCCTTTACAAAGACAGCACTGTAAGGTTATAAATAAAACAGATATTAGAGGTTAGTCAGATGTACCATGCCACTGCCGTATGTCACTTCCTTGCCATCAAAAAAGAAATTGTTCTGCTGTATATGTGGCTTAAATTGTAATATTCTTGTTATTACTATAAAGGCATGCTGCATCACATCCTTTTGATCAGCATACTTCGCTTGTATTGTAGTACATTGTTTAACCATCAATAAAAATGTATTGAAACGAAAAAAAAAAGAGGATTTATACTGGTTTTGTACACATTTGTTTATTTTTTACAGTATTTTTTATAGTCGGGGCTAAAAAAATACCATTTAAAATTATTTATACTTTTTAAGCTGTGTAAATATGAAATATTGCATGTTAAAAAATGAATTCCAGATTTTATAGCTACATTGGTCCAGCTTGAACCAATGTAACCATGCTTATACCATACCTGTCCTTGGAGGCTGGAAATCACTGAAGTAGACACTGCTACACCAGTGATCTCCACATGCTCCCATGTTCTGTGCTGAACAATTGCCCTGCTGCATTCTGAGCACAGGAGTTTGGGCCCTTGGCACATTCACCATTTAGAGAATGTTTTGCATTTTATGTATAGCACCCTCTAGTGTGTGCTACTGGTAGTGAGAGTAGGCAAACTATACTCTGCTGGTGAGTCTGTAATTAGATCAGGGTTACTAGAGTTCAGGACTGGGTGACTCATCCTGGCAGCTCTCTGGTGCCTCTCTCTGTTTCTAGAATGTTGGATAACGTTCTAGCAGATAGTGGGCAGAGGCTAGGAGGGGGTGCCTTAAATATTTAGGGACCCTTAATCAATCCCCAGGAGTAAGCCTGGCAGGGGACTAGGGAGCCCTTGAACAGCAACGAGCCATGCCAGTTAAGGAGTCAGGTGGAAGATGGAGAAGCAGTGCTAAGGAGAGGCTGTCGGTGGCTCTTGAGGGGCCCCTGCCGGGGAGGGGTTTTACCTCAGGCTGGAGCTCGGGAAGTTGGCCTGGAAGGATCCCACCACAGGAGGCAGTTGGAGGGACCCTAAATGGAGAGGCAGCAGGAGCAAGGAGAGAAGTGAGTAAGATCAGCATGGAGCAGGGACAGTCAAGGGAAGAGACTGCCAGCTGTAGCAGTACTCTTTTGAAGACAGCATTTGTGCCAAGTCTTCATCCAACCTTGCCCTGGGAGATCTCCATGTGTGCGAGGACTGGGAGGAGAAAGCAGCAGGGTGGGCTAGCATTTCTGCAGGTAGTAGAGCTGGGATCAGTGTCTACGGGGAAGGTGGTGAGAGATGCTGTTCCCTCCACATGTTTTACTTTGAGGGACAGCAAAGTTCCAAGCCTGTAATGGGCTGTTGCTGAGCTAACAGTGAATGTTAGTTCCTCCAGGAGTGACCCAACAGAAGCTGTACAAAGGGAACCAAGTTTCTGCTGGAAGAAGGAAGAAGAGGAATCTGTAAATGGGGAGGATGTTGTCCCTGGGTTTGTGTTTGAACATTTTCAAGTTGGGCATCCCACAATCCCCTACCCCATACAAATTATCATCCCCTGAATAAAAAACAAAAACAAGCCAAATGACTGGTTTCTGAGTGTGAATGCAAGAAGGAAATGCTGTGTGACTGGCTGTGCAGCAGTGGGGAACCCTGACATCAGCGACTCCTACAGGGGTAGTGCTACATATGAATGAATGGAAAGCGTTCTCTGATTGGATGAGGTACAGAGGCAGGGCCGGGGTGTCACACTCTCCACTTCAAACAATCAGAGAGTGCTTTGCAATAATTCAGGAAATGCAGCAGTGTCTTTACGTTCTTCTTTTGATCCAGCATCAGAGCAGCAACTCCTTCCTTACCATATGTCTCTGTATGAGATTTTAATCAGGTCACTGAGCTGAAAACAATCAGTGTCTGCTGTGCTGTCTCTTTAGTTAACACATAGTGCTCTGGGAATCCTTTGTAAAATATGAAAATGCACTTTATGCCAAGCCAAAAAATGTTTTCCTTAACTTTGGTGGAGAAGGATGTTGGTCAGGAAAAGTTTTTACCTTTTATCTGGAGCTCCATTAGAGATTTCCCCTCACCTACTATACTTTTGACAACATTTTGACTGAAAGGAAGTAAGGCATAATCTCAGACAACTACCTAATTTCCTGTCTGGTGAAACCATTGTAAGTGGGACTGTAAGTGAGGGCAAAAGTTTAGAGATTACCGTAAAGGGTAACCGAAAGCCCAGTAGGCACTGTTTTTTAAAATAAATTATTTATTTGTAACAGCGATAGACAAAAACATTGCATGTGAAACTTGGCCTCAACAAAGTTAAAGTGTAAAGAGCAAAAGCTGTAGAGGTGGCAAGGTGAAAAAAAAGATGGTGTTTATAGGTATGAATGGGGGATAATATAAAGGAGGAGGGGTAACACATGGGGTTCACAGGATCAAAGCACCCCCCCCCCTCAGAAGAGCCTGCAATAACATTTGTAGGGGAACGGAGAGTACAAGGGTTTCCTATTTTTCTCAGTGGTGGCATAATCTGTACAATAGAACTAATTGGTTTGGATTATTTTTAAATAATTCATTCAGTGGAGCCTATGATTATATAGGAGGAATATTTAGGCATTTCCACAAAGTAGGGATACAGATACTAACTACATTAACCGGGTGAATGATTACAGACTGTATGTAGGGGAGTGTTGCTATAGTAAAGAAAAAAGAAGGGTCTTTGGAAATCGGGTAGTTGGTGAATTTTTGGTGAATTGTTGGGTTATAGCCTGAATTTGATGCCAAAAATAGGCAAGGGAAGGGCATGACCAGAGCATGTAGCATATCACCCTGTTAGCGGCCACAGCACCAGCAGGTGTCAAGGACAGGTGGTAAAATTATATGGAGAATGGCAGGAAGTTATAATTTGTTAACAAGATTCCTGGGTTTTATCACTTATAAAGTAAGGTAAAAAATAAATAAGTAAATAAAAAACACCTGTCACTTTTCTCCTGGTCAAATTGTTTGTGTAATTTCCCCATCTTTCCGATAGGGCAGTGTCAGAGTATCTTGGAGAGATTTGTACAATACAGATAGAGTGTGTCTGGTAAAAACACAAAAAAGTGACTGTTGTAAACTCCAGTGACTCTGTTTTTCTAGGTCTGACTAAACAATCATTTTGTCAAATTTGTTTGTTGTTTAAATTAGTTACTTTTATTTTACCACTTGTTTTCAGGTGGAGAAAATCACTGGTTTGAATACTTGGTGAGAAGGACTGATTTGCCATTTTGGGGAAAAGTGGGGAGGAAGAGGGAAGGAAGAGGGAAGGAATCCTTTTCTTGGAAGGAGTTTTTAACATAGCAACCAAGTAGACAAAATAGTGGGATGGCTTTTGAGAGAGAAGGACTAAACGTTTGGTGCAAGAGTAACATATCAAGAGGGTGCTGTGAGAAGGTATGTTCTGTTTCAGTCCACAGATTAGTATTCTAGTATCTACACCAGTTGATCACTTTAGTTCAGAGGTAAAGTAAATTGGTAAAATGTACTATCTAATAATATATTTGCTTTTAATTTAATAAAAGCCAATAGTGTCTTTTATAATGTTTTTTTTTTTTATATTCCTGTAGGAGGGCAACATGAACTACATAATTGTGGAAGTCATTGAGGATCATTCTTCACCTTTGGAGGGATGCTAAGGGCCTTAACAATTAGTATACAGAATAGGAGACATTGATGACCGAATAGTCTACAACAGGGAGAGAATTTGCAGTGGCTTAACATGCAGTAGGTGTAAGGGGTGAAAATATGGGAGAAAATGCAAGTGGGATAGGCCCAAGACCAAAAAAGTGGGAGGAAAGTCAATAAGAAAAGAATGAGGAAAGGAAGGAAATAAAGAGTAGAGATGATTCAGTTCAGGGGTTTTGGGGCATCAGATGCCAAGAGGGCAGCTGAGTAGGGTTGGGAAAGAGAGAAAGAAGAAACTATTATAGGTTCACTCTGACATGCACAAATGCAACACCCAAGTCTATGTGTTGATATCTATTGAGAAAAAAAGATGGAGAACAGCTACAAATTCAAATCCCAACACCCCTGACACGCCTGACCCCCAAAGGCTATAGGGACTCCCAGGGACTGGGTAGGCTGGCAATTCACCCCAGGACTGGATTCTTACGTATAATGGGGGGTTTTCAAAATATTTTGGCACTGGTCATCTTCATGAAATAAAGAAGTAATTTACTCCTCAAAGGAGAGAGGGAAAGAGTTTCAGATTCTCCAGAACCTTCTGCATAACTCCAGGACTCCACATACTGCTGTACAGTACAGTAAAGAGCCCTTGTGTATTCTAGCAACCTTCAGCAGATAATATTGGCAGCCATAATCTTTCCTTCCAAGGTGAGTCAACTCAGCAACTCAGCACAAAAACCTCTCCAAAGTGCTAAGAGCTATAAATCAATATGCTGTGTAGGTAAAAAGGAGGGTTTGTCCAGGGCTAGTGTAGCTCTCAGTACAGATATAAGCAAATGCAGTATAGGACCATGTACAGCAAATTAGACAGCATTCTGTAAACTGGACAGTAATGTTTAAATTAATGTACTATGGGGAATGGGACCCAGAAGTAACCGAGCCAAAAGTGAATCACTTTTATTTTAACATTTATTGTCCACAAAGTGTGAGATTAAAAATGGTAATAAAAAGCAAACAATACCATGATGGAAGCTGTGAGCGTTGATGGGCTAATGACCTCAGGTCCAACGTGCAGGGGTGCATGAGGGGCCAGTACCAGGCTGAGCGGAGACACGCAACCGGGTGACGTCATTGCAGGCCACCAGCCGGAAGCTCAGGGCTGTCCAAAAGAGGTTTTTTAATTGAAAACGGTCACATCCCACATTTTCGATTAAAAAAACCTCTTTTGGACAATTCTGTTTGCTGATCCATGGTGTGCTGGCGAAGATGTACTTCTGTCTGATGCTTCCAGAACCCAACTGGTAATCGTTACAGCACCCATTAATGTTTTTGCCATTTGTCCGGGAACGTGTGCCACTGGAATATCGAATTGACGGAAGCTCAGGACTGACGATGGATGTTTCATAGAGCCAGCATAGAGCACAAACATATCTGTTGCTGGGACAACCCGAATCGTACGCATGCACTTTGTCAAGTCCTTAGCCCATCAATGCTCACAGCTTTCATCGTGGTATCGGTTTGCTTTCTATTATAATTTTTAGTCTCCCATATTGTGGACAATAAAATGTTAAGTGATACACTTTTGGCTCGGTTACCTCTGTGTCCCATTCCCCATGGTACATTCATCTAAACATCACTGTTCAGTCTACAGAGCACTGTCTAATTTGATTGGCAACTCAGCAGCACATTTACCTAGGCCTAAGCTTAGGGAGTCAGAAAGACCCTGCTTAAGGTCACCCCAAATATTTATACCTTTTCCAGAAAGTTCCACTAGCAATTATGCTCCTAGTGATTGGCTGAGAAAGGATATGAAAATTTATAACCCAAGCCCCCCTGTAAATTCTCACTGGCACCTACTGCCAGCAGACGGAATTGACAGCCAGGTCGAACTTAGGGGGACTGAGCTAGGACAACTTAAAAATGGACCTTCACTGATTAAAGCCAAGCAGTATAAAAATAGAAAAATACCCCTGTTTAAGGCAGGGTAACTACACAATTACTATATTTCAGGACAAATCAGTTGAAAATGCATTTTAAACTAGACCAGCAAATGTTGTGATGTAGACTGTTGTCAACTGTAAGAAACAGCTGGGCTTAAATCATATGGGTAGTATTGATTAAAAACATGCATTGCACATAAGAAGATTTTCTTAGACATTGTAATATGATGGAGAATATATGTACTGCATATCCAAGTCATGATAGCAAGCCAGTGAGGTTGCTTTTCTGTGGTTAACTGGCTGCAAGTCAGCAACGTAGCGTAGTTATAGTGGGCCCTGACAAAGGTGATGACATTGGATTGCGATACATACTAGCACATTATGCCACTACCCTGCAGGGGATTTTTTTTTTTTCTTTTAATGCTGTGGTTTACTACCACTTTAAAGGTTCAAAGAAGAATAGATGCATTTTGAGTATTATTTTTCTTTTCTTTTTTTATACACCATAGTGTATGTTGTCATGGCATTATTTAAGCAAATAAAGTTACCATATGGGTCAATGGCACATTTGAATCTGCAGCTACGATTTTTTTGTATATTCTGCTTTTCTACTAGTGTTCTGCATAGAGTTTGAAGCCAAATTACAGCCATCTTCTGCAAGAATATGAGCTCTGGTGAGCTAAGAGTTCTTTAGGATGGATATATACAGGGGTTGTTATCAACAACATCAGTACTCCTCAAGGTAAAAAAAATTGATCCTCCACTTGGAGTTCAGTTTGGTAAAGGGCTTGGTAAAGGTTATATGAACTTCTCCCAACAAGTAGCAGGTACATTTGACATAAATGTTGCTGAAATCCCTCTTTTATGTGGGCAGGATTGTTTTCCCCTTTTCAACAAAGCTAGAGTTTTACTTTAAACCCAATTTTGTATTCCAAACGGTTTGGATGGTGATGTAAGCTCAGCAATACACATTTGGCTGAGGCTGCTGAGGAATAAAACATGCAAACAATAATAAGAAAATTTCAGTTCAGACCTCCAGAGGCATTCTGTGCAGCTGATTATTTTTAAGCCTAGCATATAGCACTCACAAACAGTCTTCTCCCTCTGTCTGCCTCCATCTCTTACCATGTTCTCCCTTCACTCTCAGGTCCCTGCAGTCTGGATTTAGTCATGCACAGAAAGGCAAGCAGCTGCGCTTCACAGTCTGTTGATTAGAATGGATCACTCCCACACCAATGGGAAATCTTTTATCAATATGTACTTGCGAGCCTTTTATGAGAACAAATTGTACTTACCAACACAGGCACAGCCAAGTACACCATTTTTAAACAGGTACGCAGAAGCTGGCAAGGATATAGGTGTGCAGATACTCTCTGATGAACAGATCCTAAAATTATTTTTTTTTCTCAGCTGTCATACAGTGCTAATGAGCACAATGAATATGTAATCATATCATGTATATTTGTACCCCACTAGCTATATGCATAACCAACAAGGTATTAGGAACACTCCACATTAACTAAAAATGTAGCATTAGCATACATGAAGAAAACACAACCTCCCTGATCTGGGAACACCTAATCTTAAACCTTCTATTCTATTAAGCCAGATTTAGGACGCCATCTATCTGTGCCTCTGTAGACACTGTATTTAGACAATCCCTTTCCTGTCACCAACTTTAAAAAATTGCCGTTAAAACACAAAAAATAAGTAATTTTAATGCTTACTTGCAGTGTTTCTCCTTTCCATAAATTATATTTTTTCACTTACAATGTTCCTTTGAAATTGCTTGAAAATTTCACTGCTCCAGGTAAACCCATAACACAGCCCAATCAAACCTTGCAAATCATAGCCCTATTTTATTCTGGGAGTGTCTCTACTACTCCCTAAGCTGGCCCAGCTGCACTGCCCCTCCCTTTAGCTCTCGACATAACTTTTTGTTAAGAAGTGCAGGGGAATACTGTAGAGTATCAGTTTAGTAATGTTATCAATTTCTTCTTGAATCTTACCAAGTTCAGCAGGGACCGGCTGAGATTTGAACCAGGTATGGGCAGGTTGATTGCACCCATCCATCCATCGACTTGGGTACAACTAGCATGCCGGATTTTTACATGCAATTATTGCCAGCGGGCAGGCCCGGACTGGGAGAAAAAATAGGCCCGGGCATTTTAGACTGAGCAGCCCATGGCTTATTTACCATCCCCTTCCCCAGCCTACCTAATGGAGGCGAGGGGGACTGGGAAATCGGGGGTTGTAGAGCATGGGGGGGTGGGAGAGCGCAAGGGTACATTAGAGAGCATGGGGGGCCTGGAGAACATGGGGGAGTAAAGGGCACTGTGGGGGGGGGGTGCGATGAGCACAGGGAGGGTGGAGAGCATAGGGGGGCTGGAAAGCACAGGTGGGAGTGCACTGGGGGGGGTGAAGAGCGCATGGGGGGAGGTCTGAGAGCACAGGGAGGGTCAGAGAGCACTGGGGGGATGGAGAGCACATGAGGGGTGAATGAGAGTATGGGGGGGCTGAAGAGCACAGGGGAGTTTGGGAGCACAGGGAGGAAGGCCTGAGAGCACTAGGGGCAGCTAAGAGCATGGGGGAGCTGAGAGCACTGGGGGGCTGGAGAGCACAGGGGGGAGTTTTGGAGCACAGGGCGGGGGGCTGGAGAGCACAGGGGGAGCCTGAGAGCAAGGGGGGAGAGATGAGAGCACTGGGGGGCTGGAGAGCACAGGGGGGCGCGAAAAGCACAGCTAGGTGGGGAGCCTGAAAGTACAAGGGGGGCTGGAGAGCACAGGGGGAGAGAGCACTGGGGGGGTGGACAGCGCATGGGGGGTCAGAGAGCACAGGGGGGTCAGAGAGCAATGGGGACTGGAGAGCGTTGGGGGAGCCTGATAGCATGGGGGGAGAGCTGAGAGCACTGGGGGGCTGGAGAGCACAGGGGGGCGCGAAAAGCACAGCTAGGTGGGGAGCCTGAAAGCACAAGGGGGCTGGAGAGCACAGGGCGAGAGAGCACTGGGGGGTGGACAGCACATGGGGGGTCTGAGAGCACAGGGGGGAGCTGAGAGCACAAGGGGGAGTCTGAGAGCACAGGATAGGGCAGGGGGGCCTGAGAGCACTGGGGGGCTGGAGAGCACAGGGGGAGAGCACTGGAGTGGTGGAGAGCGCATGGGGAGGGTCTGAGAGCACGGGAGGGGTGGAGAGCACATGGGGGCCTGAAAGCACTGGGGGAGCTGAGAGCACGGGGGGAAGTCTGAGTGCACAGGGCGGGGAGCCTGAGAGCACTAGGGGGATTCCTGAGAGAATGGAGGGGAGCTGAGAGCACTGGGGGGCTGGAGAGCACAGGGGGAGTCTGAGAGCACTGGGCGGGGGGGCACAGGGGGAGCCTGAGAGCATGGGGGGACTGGAGAGCACGGGGGGGCGAAGAGCCTGAAAGCACAGGGGGGCTGGAGAGCACTAGGGGGCCTGGAGAGCACAGGGAGAGCCTGTGAGCATGGGAGAGCTAAAAGCATTGGGGGGCTGGAGAGCACGGGGGCAAAAAGCACAGGGAGGTGGGGAGCCTAAAAGCACTAGGGGGGCTGGAGAGCACTGGGGGGGTGGAGAGCGCATAGGGAGGGTCAGGGAGCACTGGGGGTGGAGAGCACATGGGGGAGCTGAGAGCACTGGGGGGGAGTCTGAGTGCACAGGGCGGGGGGCCCTGAGAGCTCTAGGGGGAATCCTGAGAGCACTGGGGGGCTGGGGAGCACAGGGGGGAGTCTGAGAGCACTAGGGGGCTGGAGAGCACAGGGGGAAGCTTGGGAGCGTAGGGGGTTGGAGAGCACAGGGGGCAAATGGCCTGAAAGCACAGGGGGGCTGGAGAGCACTGGGGGGAAGTCAGAGAGCACTGGGGGGGTGGCGGGCACATAGGGGTGATGGAGAGGGCATGGGGGGTCAGAGAGCACTGGGGGGAGTGGCGAGCACTTGGGAGGTCAGAGAGCATGGGGGGGTCAGAGAGCACTGGGGGGTGGGGGAGAGCGCATGGGGGGTCAGAGAGCACTGGGGGGGTGGTGGAGAGCGCATGGGGGGTCAGAGAGCATGGGGGTTGAGAGAGCACTGGGGGGCGGGGGTGGTGGCGAGCACATGGGGGATCAGAGAGCACTGGGGGGTGGTGGAGAGCGCATGGGGGGTCAGAGAACACTGGGGGGGTGAGCACAGATGGGGCCGCAGAAAGTAGCTGGATGGGAGGATTTAGAAGAATCAATCTCTCCATCTTCCTCCTGCAGCCTCTGAATGTGGGAGAGAGAGGAGGATAAGTTGGCTTTAAGAGGCTGCAGGAGTAAAATAGAGAAATTGATTCTTCTATGCATCCGTCCCGCCGCTCCTCCTATCCAGAGGCACAGGGAGCGTTACCTTCGTTCAGGTCAGGTGTGTCCTCCAGTTCCCCTCCCTCGTCATACTCACACATATCACCTGACCTGTAGTTTCCGCCCCCCCGGACCGACGGCGGAACTGAACTAGCTGGCCGCAGAGAGGCCAGGTAAGCAGCGCGGGCTCAAGGAGCAGCCAAGCTGCTTTGGCCATACCAGAAAATGTGGCTCGGCATGCCCTATGGCCTGTTCGGGCCTGGCAGCGGGTATAGCCGCTAACAATAATCACTTTGTTTTCCAGGCAAGGAAAGCTCCCTGCAACCTCCCCCCTTCCTCAGCCAGGAAAGAACACAATAGCTCTGCGGGAGGGATTTCCCCATCAACACTGACTTTGTTCATGGGGGAATCAAGTGAGTTTAATTTCTGCAACCCATGGTTGCAGGAAAGAAAATCACATCATCTATGGCCAGCTTAAGTCTAAATGAATCCCTTTGTTATGTCTCTTTTCCTGAATGGTGTTGGGTAGGTATTTTAGGTTGATTGTGTATTTGATATGGCCATTCAGAAATCTATTTCCCTCTGCTTCACATGAAAATTGATAATTGCAAGTTAGTAGAGACACAGATACCAGTGTTACACTGCATGTAATAGAGAGGTATGAGGTGCTGTATGTAAAAGAAGAGGAAAGAGACAAAGTGTACAATAAGGAACATGAATAACTTATAATAGAGAGTGTCATGAGGCACTGTGTGTGATAGAGAGGGATTAGGCACTGTCCACAACAGACAGGTGGTAGTTAAGATGCAGAGTGGAGAATGACAAAGCAAAACATGTAATAAAGGGTCTTCTTCTTTAATCCTTAGCTGGCGACTGGGCAGCAGATCATTCTCTCAACCAATATGCTGCAGTAGGTGCTACTGGATTTCGTGTGTTATCCCAAAAACACTTCCACCATTCACTGGTGATATACCATAATACCAAAAGTATTGGGACGCCTGCCTTTACACGCACATGAACTTTAATGGCATCCCAGTCTTAGTCCGTAGGGTTCAATATTGCGTTGGCCCGCCCTTTGCAGCAATACCAGCTTCAACTTTCTGGGAAGGCTGTCTACAAGGTTTAGGAGTGTGTCTATGGGAATGTTTGATTATTCTTCCAGAAGAGGTTAGGCACTTATTTGGACGGGAAGACCTGGCTTGCAGTCTCCACTCAAATTCATCCCAAAGGTGTTATACTGTGTTCAAGTCAGGACTCTGTGCAGGCCAGTCAAGTTTCTGGACCCCTCATCGCTCATCCATGTCTTTATGAACCTTGTTTGTGCACTGGTGTGCAGTCATGTTGTAACAGGAAGGGGCCATCCCCAAACTGTTCCCACAAAGTTGTTAGCATGAATTTGTCCAAAATGTCTTGGTATGCTGACACCTTAAGAGTTCCCTTCACTGGAGCTAAGAGGCCAAGACCAAAGCCCAGCCCCTGAAAAACGATCCCACACCATAATCTCCCCTCCACCAAATGATTTGGACCAGTGCACAAAGCAAGGTCCATAAAGACATGGATAAGTGAGTTTGGGGTGGAGGAACTTCATTGGCATGCGCAGAGTCCTGACCTCAACCTGATAGAACACCTTTGGGATGAATTTGAGCGCAGACTGCGAGCCAGACCTTCTCATCCACATCATTGCCTGACCTCACAAATGCCCTTCTGGAAGAATAGTCATACATTTCCTTAGACACACATTCTAAACCTTGTGGACAGCCTTTCCAGAAGAGTTGAAGCTGTTATAGCTGCAAAGGGTGGGCCAACTCAATAGTGAACCCCACGGACTAAGACTGGGATGCCATTAAAGTTTATGAGCTTGTAAAGGCAGGTGTCCGAAAACTTTTGGTAATATAGTGTATTTCTGGCTATGATAATAGTCAATTGCTAGTTTCTTAGGTCTTCCTCAATGTATATTGAGACACTTATTTTCCTGTGCTGCTCATTGAACCCTCCAGCACCAGAGGAGTTTATATGACTGCCAACAGGTATGTATTTTGCAAATGTGGTCAAAAAATAGTAGTGTGCTGTTTTTGGATTTGCTCTGTGAATGAAGGTTGAAAGTCGCAACTCGTAATAAAGAGTCATGGGACACTATATCCTGTAGAGTTATGAAGCCCAAAATGTAGCAGAGAGGCTTTAGGCATAGTATCTAGTAGAGGGATGAGGTACTGAATGTAAAAGAGGCATCAGTTGTTGTAACTGATGTGTGAGATGAGGGGTTCATTTACTAAAGACTAGGGATGAGCCGAACACCCCCCGGTTCGGTTCGCACCAGAACCTGCGAATGGACCGAAAATTCGCACGAACGTTAGAACCCCATTGACGTCTATGGGACTCGAACGTTCAAAATCAAAAGTGCTCATTTTAAAGGCTAATTTGCATGGTATTGTCCTAAAAAGGGTTTGGGGACCCGGGTCCTACCCCAGGGGACATGTATCAATGCAAAAAAAACTTTTAAAAACGGCTGGTTTTTTCGGGAGCAGTGATTTTAATGATGCTTAAAGTAAAAAAAAAAAGTGAAATATTCCTTTAAATATCGTACCTGGGGTGTGTCTATAGTATGCCTGTAAAGTGGCGCGTGTTTCCCGTGTTTAGAACACACCCTGCACAAAATGTCATTTTAAAAGGAAAAAAATCTCATTTAAAACTGCTTGTGGGTTTAATGTAATGTCGGGTCCTGGCAATATGGATGAAAATCAGTGAGACAAACGGCATGGGTACCCCCCAGTCCATTACCAGGCCCTTTGGGTCTTGTATGGATATTAAGGGGAACCCCGCACCCAAATTAAAATAAGGAAAGGTGTGTGGCCACCAGGCCCTATATACTCTGAACAGCAGTATACAGGCGGTGCAAACAAGACAGGGACTGTAGGTTTGTTGTTAAGTAGAATCTGTTTGTAATTTTGAACGGGTACATTTTTAACGTGTTAGCTCCAGCCAAAAAATCTTTTTTAAGCTTTTTGGAAAACATAGGGAAGGGTTATCACCCCTGTGACATTTGTTTTGCTGTCTGTCCTCCTCTTCAGAAGATTTCACCTCACTTTTTGTCCCAATGACAAATGTTTTTTGAAAATTTGGGTTTTTTTGTGAAACAAGGGTTGGAAAGCATCAGTGGAAAGGAGAAATGTTTTTCCCATATTAACTCTTACAGGAGACAATTTCCCTTCCTAGGGGTAGATTTCATCTCACTTCCTGTTGTCTCCTTCCGTTTGCAAGTAGGAGTCGTTTGTAAGTTAGATGTTTGAAAGTAGGGGCCTGCCCTATATACTCAGCAGAAAGTTGGGCCTTAGGTGTTGTTGTGGCCACAATACTGTAAGCCCTCACAGGGCCCTGCTGTGAAATATTAGATCAAGAATTGTAATTACATGCCCCTGTTGAACAGGGGCAGAAAAATTAGGCCTTTGGTGGTGGTGCTGGTGCTGGTGCCACAACACTGTAAGTCCTCACTCGCTCTTGGTGGGTGCAGAAATGGGCCCTGCTGTGAAATATTAGATCAAGAATTGAAATTACATGCCCCTGTTGAACAAGGGCAGAAAAATTGGGCCTTTGGTGGTGGTGGTGCTGGTGCCACAACACTGTAAGTCCTCACTCGCTCTTGGTGGGTGCAGAAATGGGCCCTGCTGTGAAATATTAGATCAAGAATTGTAATTACATGCCACTGTTGAACAGGGGCTGAAAAATTAGGCCTTAGGCACTGGTGCTGGTGCCACAACACTGCAGCCCCTCACAGACACTCTAGTTGGAACGCAGGAACGAGCCCTGCTGCAAAGTATTGCATCAAAAATTGTAATTACACGCCCCTGTTAAACAGGGGCAGAAAAATTGGGCCTTAGGCACTGGTGCTGGTGCCACAACACTGCAACCCCTCACAGATATTCTAGTTGTAACGCAGAAACGAGCCCTGCTGCAAAGTATTGCATCAAAAATTGTAATTACACGCCCCCGTTAATCAGGGGCTGAAAAATTGTGCCTTAGGCACTGGTGGTGGCGCCCAGAACCAAAAATGTTCTTACAAGCTATCAGTGTGATGATTGAGGAGGAAGAGGATAATTTCTCAGGGATAGTCACTCAGCATCAGTATAGGCAGTCTTTGAAGGGATCTGAGATTTAAAAAAAAATTATTCGGTTACATCAGCATCAGGTGCTTGATAGCTGGTGGTGATCCAAGACTGATTCATTTTTATGAAGGTCAGTCAATCGACCGAGTCGGTGGACAGACACACCCTGTGATCGGTTACAAAGCCTCCAGCAGCACTGAATGTGCGTTCTGAAAGAACGCTGGATGCAGGACAGGCCAGTAGCTCAATTGCATACTGTGCAAGCTCTGGCCAGTGATCCATCCTCAAGACCCAGTAACCCAGAGGATTTTCGGTGGGAAAGGTGTCCAAGTCAGATCTTGCCCCTAGGTATTCCTGCACCATGTAAAACAGACGCTGGTGATGGTTGCTGGAACCGATCATACCTTGGGGCTGCGGACCAAAAAATTGTCTGAACGCATCGGTCAGACGGCCACCTTCTCCACCGCTCCTTCTTTGACTGACCGAAGCCTCAGCAACACATTGTCCAGAAACAGGAGTTTGTAACCTCCCAGTCTCTGGGAACGCGTTGCAGAGACCTTTCTGCAAGGCCTCCCGAAGATGTTTCATCCTCTGCTCCCTCTGCGATGGCAAGATAAGGTCCGCAACCTTACCCTTGTAACGTAGATCAAGGAGGGTTGCCAGCCAGTATTGGTCCTTCTCCTTGATACCATGAATACGAGGATCCTTACGCAGGCTTTGCAGGATCAGGGAGGCCATGCAGCGTAGGTTTGCTGAGGCATTCGGTCCGGAGTCCTCTGGGTCACTAAGGACAACATGGTCCGCAGCCACCTCCTCCCAGCCACGTACAAGTCCATGTGTTTCTTGGGACTGATCCCTTAAAGACTGCTGCTGATGCCGAGTGCCAGGCTCCACCTCCATACTGACACAATCTTCCTCCTCCTCCTCGTCTTCTTCCTGTGTGATCGGCGGGCACGCAGGAACACTGTCTGGATAAAGGGGGCCTTGAGAGCTAAGGAGGTCCTCCTCTTCCTGCCTCTGTTCTGCCTCAAGTGCCCTGTCCATTATTCCACGCAGTGTGTGCTCCAACAGGTGGACAGTGTCACTGATGCATGCACTGTCACTGCTCACCATCCTTGTGGCCTCCTCAAATGGTGACAGGACAGTGCATGCATCCCTGATCATGGCCCACTGGCGTGGGGAAAAAAAAAACAAGCTCCCCTAACCCTGTCCTGGTGCCATAGTCGCACAGGTACTCATTGATGGCCCTCTGCTGCGTGTGCAGCCGCTGCAGCATGGCCAACGTTGAGTTCCACCTGGTGGGCATGTCACAGATTAGGCGGTTCTTGGGCAGGTTAAACTCTTTTTGGAGGTCCGTCAGCCGAGCACTGGCATTATATGACCGGCGGAAATGCACACAGACATTCCTGGCCTGCCTCAGGACATCCTGTAAGCCCGGGTACCTGCCCAAGAACCGCTGCACCACCAAGTTAAGGACGTAAGCCAAACAGGGCACATGGGTCATTTGTCCCTGTCGGAGGGCAGAGAGGAGGTTGGTGCCATTGTCGCAAACCACCATTCCTGCCTTAAGTTGGCGTGGCGTCAACCACCTCTGAACCTGCCCCTGCAGAGCTGACAGAACCTCTGCCCCAGTGTGACTCCTGTCCCCCAAGCACACCAGCTCAAGCACCGCATGGCATCTTTTGGCCTGAGTACTTGCGTAGCCCCTTGAACGGCTATGGAGCACCGCTGGTTCCGAGGACAAAGCACAGGAAGAGGCCATGGAGGAAGAAGAAGAGGAGGGGGTGGAGGAGAGGTGTGTCACAATCATTAGCATTTTGGAGGCATGGTGGCGGAACTACCTCCAACACTACTGCACCTTGTCCTGCATCCTTCCCAGCTGCCAGCAGAGTCACCCAATGCGCAGTGAAACTTAGGTAACATCCCTGTCCATGCCTGCTGGACCATGAGTCAGCGGTAATATGCACCTTACCACTGACCGCCCTGTCCAGCGGTAGAGAGCCGGAATTGCCTTCCATGAGAAAAAGTGGCGTTTGGGTACCTGCCACTGAGGAACCGCACATTCCACAAACTCACGGAAGGGGGCAGAGTCTACCAACTGAAAAGACAACAGTAGAAGTGCTAGCAATTTTGCCAAGCTAGCATTCAATCGCTGCGCATGTGGATGGCTGGGAGCAAACTTCTTTCGGCGTTGCAGCAGCTGGGGCAGGGAAATTTGCCTGGTACAATCTGACGTTGGTGTACCAAAAGCAGATTGCCCACAAGTACTTAGCTGTGACAGACCTAATTCTACACCTTCATTCCTCTCAGTGCAGGTCTCAGAGAGGACTGAAGGTATAGTGGGGTTGGAGATCTCAGCTGATGAGGAGCAAGGAGAGGTCCTCTTTGTTCTTTGGTGTGGGTCTTTTAGATACGCTTGCCAACGAACTGCATGGCAGGTCAACATATGTCTGGTCAAGCATGTGGTACCCAAGCGGGAGATGTTTTGGCCACGCGAGATACACTTGAGACATATGTTGCAAAAAGCAGCGGTGCGATCTGATGCACTCGTCTCAAAAAAGGCCCACACCAAAGAACTTTTTGAACAACGCGCAGAGACTGCAGCGCCCTGCACATGTGGAGCTTTGGGGTGTGATGCAGTCAATGTGCTGCCCTTAGGCAGGCCCCTGAAGGGCATCCTGCCTCGTTGGTGATGTGCCGCCTCCTCCTCTCTCCTATCAGGCACTCACGTTGAGTCAGTGACCTCATCATCCCCTCCCTCCTCATCACTGGAGCAAACCTGGCAGTATGCTGCAGCAGGGGGAGCATGACTGCCAGATTGTGGTCCTTCTTGGGCACCCCCTCTGTCGGTGCTCATGTTACTGCCTTCATCGAGCTCAGTATCATCATCAGAGCCTTCCAAACGCTGGGCATCCTCCTGGAGCATGTACCCAACACTGTGGTCAAACAGTTCGAGGGACTCCTCAGGAGGACATGGTGGGGCGAGGGAAGGAGTCACTGATGACATTGAGCCGAGGGAAGAGGCCGCTGCTTTGCCAGACAAAGTACCCTGGGCATGGGTGAGAGAGGATGAGGGGGATGAGGATGGCTTGGTCATCCACTCAACCAAGTCTTTCGCATGTTGCAGCTCAACACGGCCAGCTGCCGAAAAAAAGGCCAAGCGTGTCCCACGGCCACGTGCTGATGAGGATGCACCGTCTCCACGACCAGCACAAGACACAGGGCCTGCTTGCTCTCTCCTTTTGATTTGTGACTGTCTGCCTCTCCTTCTTGGCCTTCCAGACATACTAATGGCCTGTAGCCGCACTAAGCTGGAATATATATATATATATGTGTACTGATACTGCAGCTAGCAAAATCAACTACCTGCCTGTAGTATGACAACACCACCAACCTTCTACAGGTAGCTTTAGCTGAACACTGTGCAGAGCTCGCAAAAAACTAACTTGTAGCTTTTTTAGCTGCCTGCGGTAGTGATAGGATCAGGAAAACACCACCAACCTTCTACAGGTAGCTTTAGCTGAACACTGTGCAGAGCTCGCAAAAAAATAACTTGTAGGTTTAGCTGAACACTGTGAGGTGGACGCACCACACTAACTTGTAGTTTTAGCTGAACACTGTGAGCAGGATGCACAGCACTAACTTGTAGTTTTAGCTGAACACTGTGAGCAGGACGCACTGCACTAACTTGTAGCTTTAGATGAACACTGTGCAGAGGTCTCACTATACTAACTTGTAGGTTTAGCTGAACACTGTGAGGTGGACGCACAGCACTAACTTGTAGTTTTAGCTGAACAGTGTGAGCAGGACACACCGCACTAACTTGTAGGTTTAGCTGAACACTGTGAGGTGGACACACCGCACTAACTTGTAGGTTTAGCTGAACACTGTGAGCAGGACGTACCCCACTAACTTGTAGGTTTAGCTGAACACTGTGAGCAGGACGCACCCCACTAACTTGTAGTTTTAGCTGAACACTGTGAGCAGGACGCACTGCACTAACTGTAAATAGTCTAGCTGCCTGACTGTGGTACTAATAGGATCAAAAGAACACCAGCAATTTTCTTCAGGTAGCTGTTTATACTGTAACAAGACAAGCCTGCCTGTCAGTAAGAAGATAACAGAAACGGATCTAGCTGAACACTGTGAGCAGGACGTACTGCACTAACTGTAAATAGTCTAGCTGCCTGGCTGTGGTACTAATAGGATCAAAAGAACATCAGTAATTTTCTTCAGGTAGCTGTATATACTGTAACAAGACAAGCCTGCCTGTCAGTAAGAAGATAACAGGAACGGATCTAGCTGAACACTGTGAGCAGGACGCACTGCACTAACTGTAAATAGTCTAGCTGCCTGACTGTGGTACTAATAGGATCAAAAGAACACCAGCAATTTTCTTCAGGTAGCTGTAAATACTGTAACAAGACAAGCCTGCCTGTCAGTAAGAAGATAACAGGAACGGATCTAGCTAAACACTGTGAGCAGGACGCACCCCACTAACTTGTAGGTTTAGCTGAACACTGTGAGCAGGACATACCCTACTAACTTGTAGTTTTAGCTGAACACTGTGAGCAGGAGGCACTGCACTAACTGTAAATAGTCTAGCTGCCTGACTGTGGTACTAATAGGATCAAAAGAACACCAGCAATTTTCTTCAGGTAGCTGTAAATACTGTAACAAGACAAGCCTGCCTGTCAGTAAGAAGATAACAGGAACGGATCTAGCTGAACACTGTGAGCAGGACGCACTGCACTAACTTGTAGCTTTAGATGAACACTGTGCAGAGGTCTCACTACACTAACTTGTAGGTTTAGCTGAACACTGTGAGCAGGACGCACAGCACTAACTTGTAGTTTTAGCTGAACACTGTGAGCAGGACGCACCGCACTAACTTGTAGGTTTAACTGAACACTGTAAGGTGGACACACCGCACTAACTTGTAGTTTTAGCTGAACACTGTGATCAGGACGCACCGCACTAACTTGTAGGTTTAGCTGAACACTGTGAGCAGGACGCACCACACTAACCTGTAGGTTTAGCTGAACACTGTGAGCAGGACGCACCCCACTAACTTGTAGGTTTAACTGAACACTGTGAGCAGGACGCACCCCACTAACTTGTAGTTTTAGCTGAACACTGTGAGGACGCACTGTACTAACTGTAAATAGTCTAGCTGCCTGACTGTGGTACTAATAGGATCAAAAGAACACCAGTAATTTTCTTCAGGTAGCTGTATATACTGTAACAAGACAAACCTGCCTGTCAGTAAGAAGATAACAGGAACGGATCTAGCTGAACACTGTGAGCAGGACGCACTGCACAAACTTTAAATAGTCTAGCTGCCTGACTGTGGTACTAATAGGATCAAAAGAACACCAGCAATTTTCTTCAGGTAGCTGTAAATACTGTAACAAGACAAGCCTGCCTGTCAGTAGGAAGATAACAGGAACGGATCTAGCTAAACTGAATACAGTGTATATATATATATATATATATATATATATATATGCAACACCTGGGATGCATATATATACACAATACACTGTAAGTGCAGCTAACTGACTGACTGTTCTGCCTAATCTATCTAACTCAAATCAAATGACATTGTCTCTCTGTCTATCTCTTTCAACGCCGGAACACACACTACACAGGGCCGCCATGCAGGCGGCCTTATATAGTGTGGGGCGTGTACTAAATCTCCTGAGCCATAATTGGCCAAAGCCTCCTTGGCTTTGGCCAATTACGGCTCTCTGTTCAGACGGCGCTGTGATTGGCCAAGCATGCGGGTCATACTGCATGCTTGGCCAATCATCAGCCAGCAATGCACTGCGATGCCGCAGTGAATTATGGGCCACACGAATTTGGCACGAACGGCCCATATCGTTCGCAATTCGGCGAACGGGCGAAAAGACGATGTTCGAGTCAAACATGGGTTCGACTCGAACACGAAGCTCATCCCTACTAAAGACAAATAGGCTGTTCACTTTTCAAGGAAAGTTGTACTTTTCAGCTCAGCTGACAAAGGTATACTGGAACTGACTGACTAGAAAACCTGGCTTAGGACCATCTGACCTACAGTCAGGTCCATAAATATTAGGACATCAACACAATTCTAATCTTTTTGGCTCTGTACACCACCACAATGCATTTGAAATGAAACGAACAAGATGTGCTTTAACTGCAGACTTTCAGCTTTAATTTGAGGGTATTTACATCCAAATCAGGTGAACGGTGTAGGAATTACAACAGTTTATATATGTGCCTCCCACTATTTAAGGGACCAAAAGTAATGGGACAGATTAATAATCATCCATCAAACTTTCACTTTTTAATATTTATTTGCAAATCCTTTGCAGATAATTGCAGCCTGAAGTCTGTAACGCATAGACATCACCAGACACTGGGTTTCATCCCTGGTGATGCTCTACCAGGCCTCTACTGCAACTGTCTCCAGTTCCCAGTTCCTGCTTGTTCTTGGGGCGTTTTCCCTTCAGTTTTGTCTTCAGCAAGTGAATTGCATGCTCAATAGGATTCAGGTCAGGACTTGGCCATTGCATAACATTCCACTTCTTTCCCTTAAAAAACTCTTTGGTTGCTTTCGCAGTATGCTTCGGGTCATTGTCCATCTGCACTGTGATGCGCCGTCCAATTAGTTCTGAAGCATTTTGCTGAATATGAGCAGATAATATTGCCTGAAACACTTCAGAATTCATCCTGCTGCTTTTGTCAGCAGTCACATCATCAATAAATACAAGAGAACCAGTTCCATTGGCAGCCATACATGCCCACACCATGACACTACCATCACCATGCTTCACTGATGAGGTGGTATGCTTTGGATCATGAGCAGTTCCTTTCCTTCTCCATACTCTTCTCCTCCCATCACTCTGGTACAAGTTGATCTTGGTCTCATCTGTCCATAGGATGTTGTTCTAGAACTGTGAAGGCTTTTTTAGATGTTGTTTGGCAAACTCTAACCCGGCCTTCCTGTTTTTGAGACTCACCAATGGTTTACATCTTGTGGTGAACCCTCTGTATTCACTCTGGTGAAGTCTTCTATTGATTGTTGACTTTGACACACATACACCTACCTCCTGGAGAGTGTTCTTGATCTGGCCAACTGTTGTGAAGGGTGTTTTCTTCACCCGGGAAATAATTCTTCGGTCATCCACCACAGTTGTTTTCCGAGGTCTTCTGGGTCTTTTGGTGTTGCTGAGCTCACCGGTGCTTTCTTTCTTTTCAAGGATGTTCCAAACAGTTGATTTGGCCACACCTAATGTTTTTGCTATCTCTCTGATGGGTTTGTTTTGTTTTTTCAGCCTAATGATGGCTTGCTTCACTGATAGTGAGAGCTCTTTGGATCTCATATTGAGAGTTGACAGCAACAGATTCCAAATGCAAATAGCACACTTGAAATTAACTCTGGACCTTTTATCTGCTCCTTGTAAATGGGATAATGAGGGAATAACACACACCTGGCCATGGAACAGCTGAGCAGCCAATTGTCCCATTACTTTTGGTCCCTTAAAAAGTGGAAGGCACGTATACAAACTGTTGTAATTCCTACACCGTTCACCTGATTTGGATGTAAATACCATCAAATTAAAGCTGAAAGTCTGCAGTTAAATCCCATTTTGTTTGTTTCCTTTCAAATCCCTTGTGGTGGTGTATAGAGCCAAAAAGATTAGAATTGTGTTGATGTCCCAATACTTATGCACCTGACTATGTTCAACTGCCTCAAAACCCTTCTTTACCCACTTGCCCACAGGGCACTTATATTCTTTTCCTAACCAGGCCATATTCAGCTATCAGCGCTCTCACATTTTCAATGACAATTACTCAGTTATGCAACACTGTACATATATGAAATTGTTATCCTTTTTTCACACAAATAGAACTTTTTTTTTGGTGGTATTTAATCACTACTGGGTTTCTTACTTTTTGCGCTACAAATAAAAAAATGAATTTTTCTTAATTTCTGTTATAAATATAGCACCCTGGTTGTAGGCAGGGTTGCTAACAATTTGAATTTGCTATGTGGTAACTAGCCTGACTAATTGTTAGGGGGTCCACTGAGTTTTCTCTAACTCTGGATTTGATGCACCTCTCTCTTCTGTCTCTAGGTGGTATTGTTGCCTGTGGCATTAGAATGACAAGGGCATAGTGAATTCAGACTAGGAGGGGATGGGTTGTCTCAGCCAATTGGCAGGGGTTTCTTTGGCCCCTTGGCCTGCTGGCAGAGCCTATTTATTTAGTAGGAGACAGGTGATCGGGGTTCTGTGCAACCTGAACTGCTGTCTGGGTGGACGTGTGTTACAAGGCTCCGGGTTGCTAAACCAGAAGCAAGAGGCCTATCCAGAGAGCACCTGGCTGCTAGGCTGTCTGAGGGCTATCCATGTTTGAGAGAATCAGCGCAAGGTCGGAGCTTCAGGCTGGAAGCCCAACCAAGTTGCAGAGGTTTCGCTGGATGGGGAACCGAATTGTTGCCAGCAGTGAGGGAGAAACAGTTGCCATAAGGGTTGACCACTCCTATCGCCAGGGGCAAGTGAGGATCAAGGCCAGAGGTAAAGGGGAAGCAGTCGCCACCAAGGGGCAACCACTCCTGTTATCAGAGGCCAGTGTATGGAAGTCTGAAGAAGTATCATATAGAATAATAGGGGGGAGTTTGGGACTTTAAATGAAGCATACGGTGTGTGCCTCCATCCCTGGTTCAGGTATAAGAAAAAGGAAGATGGGACTTTAAATGTGCCTATTGATTAGTTGGGTTAGATAATTAGAAAATATATTTAATTGGCATATTGAGTCTGACAATATATAACAATGATGCACATAGTATAAAAGGTTTAATATGTACACACACACACACACACACACACACACATATACATGGTGTTGACCTCATGAATACATTACATATACATATCAAAGGGACAGCATATAAAATCGACAAGAGATTTAATATGGATAAAATTAATTATTGCAAATTCATATGTGTACACATCATCTAAATAGCACTATGCCTTGTAATCAATGGTAAGAAACACAGTATAATCATTTGGTTGTAGATATGGAGTCTAAGTAGGTTCCTATCAGTAGGCATGAGAATGCATCCTATAAGTCCGACGCGTTTTGTGGATAATACCACTCTTCAGGGGCAGATGCATGCAACTACCATGATAAGTCTGGAAAATGGGGGACAAGGAATCAGAGGCTGTCCCAATTGTCTGTACTGGGAGCTGTGGAAGGAGCCTGCAGGAGAGGGACCGGGTGCACAAAACATCATCCTCAAGGAAAACGAAAGGCAGAAATCCAGATAGTGGTATGAGTGGGCTTCATGTCTAAATATATATATATATATATATATATATATATATATATGTATATATATATATATATATATATATATATGTATATATATATAGGGTGTACTATAAATACTCTATATTGTGGGAAGTAGCTAGAGCCCAATGCCAAAGTGCAGGTGGACAAGTTAATGTGAAAAGAAGTGTGTGAAGAGAGAAAAAAGATCAGAGATGAAAAAGAAAAAAAAAGAAAAAAGGGGAAAAAGAAAGAAAGAAGGAAAAAGAAAAAGATAAAGAAAAAAGAAAAGGAAGAGAAAGAAAAAAAAAAGAGAAGAGAGAAAAAAATTTGAAAAAAAGAGAAAAAAAGGGAAGAAAAGAAGACCATTAAACAGGTATAGATGACAAAAATAAAAGTGAGCATATGTGAGCATAAACAGGAAAAGAAAAACCATGGAATTACCTGTTTAGGATATAAAAAAGTAAGTGCCATGTAGTGTGCAGTGTGCACAGGGAGGTCAGCACACACCCACGATGCATCAAGAGAGGAGTCACACAGGTGCATCAAGAGAGGAAGAGAGGCGTCACACAGGTACATCAAGAGAGGAAGAGAGGCATCTACGCCCGAGCAGCAGCTGCCGCCCATGGAGGCTGGAGGCGGCCTCCTCCATATGGTGACACCAGATGGAAAAATTCAGACACGCCAGCGCCTGAAAGCCCTATGGGGACATTGTGCGCATCGCGTGGAAGTGTGATGCCGATTGGCGGTAGAGGCAGGCCCACCCAATCCCCCACATCACATGGGGGGAGGGGGAAGGCGCCAGCACCCCAAATCGCAGCTCCTGGACAAAGGACAAAAACAGGAACAGCACATCAAATCCCGGTCCCGCAATAAACCAGACCCACACAATTGGTACAATGCAAAGTGTGACATAGAAATTCATGTCAATGGTGCCGTCATGGCCTGGGTGTATGGACCCTGTATTTTGTTTTATTTTATTCACCCCCACTAATCAATAGCCTCATTTAAAGTCCCACCTTCCTTTTTCTTATTTCTGAAGAAGTACCATAGCAGCTTTTTCACCAGCAAGGGATGGTGAAGAAGTGGGAAACCTTCAGCAGAGTGCCAAGCTAGGAACCCAGCGGGTTAGCAGGGGTGAAGCTTGATAAGTATACAGCGGGTTAGCTGTGGAAGAGCTCAGGGGATCCAGTGATGACTGGGATCTTGAAGTCTAGTGAGAGACAGGGAGCTCAGTGAGTGAAGATCTACAGTGGGATACTGTGAGATGTGAGAGAAGATACAGTGGGGACAGAAAGTATTCAGACCCCCTTAATTTTTTCACTCTTTGTTATATTGCAGCCATTTGCTAAAATCCTTTAAGTTCATTTTTTTTCTCATTAATGTACACACAGCACCCCATATTAACAGAAAAACACAGAATTGTTGAAATTTTTGCAGATTTATTAAAAAAGAAAAACTGAAATATCACATGGTATAAAGTATTCAGACCCTTTGCTCAGTATTTAGTAGAAGCACCTTTTTGATCTAATACAGCCATGAGTCTTTTTGGGAAAGATGCAACAAGTTTTTCACACCTGGATTTGGGGATCCTCTGCCATTCCTCCTTGCAGATCCTCTCCAGTTCTGTCAGGTTGGATGGTAAATGTTGGTGGACAGCCATTTTTAGGTCTCTCCAGAGATGCTCAATTGGGTTTAAGTCAGGGCTCTGAGTCACGGAGTTGTTGTGAAGCCACTCCTTTGTTTTTTTTAGCTGTGTGCTTAGGGTCATTTTCTTGTTGCAAGGTAAACCTTCGGCCCAGTCTG
Source organism: Lithobates clamitans (assembly GCA_037952925.1). Lineage (NCBI taxonomy): Eukaryota > Metazoa > Chordata > Amphibia > Anura > Ranidae > Lithobates > Lithobates clamitans. The sequence continues at coordinate 9,912,806 of JBBGZY010000285.1, forward strand.
AGGTCCCGAGCACTCTGGAGAAGGTTTTCATCCAGGATATCCCTGTATTGGAGAAATTCCCAGGGGGATATGTACCTAAAAACAGGGTGACACTGTAGGTACTTCTATAATAGTGTGCCAACGTCCCTATATCAAATGCATGGAGTATAGAAGCTAGGAAGATGGACTTTAAAGGCACATGAGTAGTTTAGCTATAAAAAGTAAAAATGATTTTATTTAGTTTAAATTACAGAAATGAAAACAAAAATACTATAAATACTACATTTGTCATATGGAAATGCTCTGTATTCAAAGTTTTCCCACGCTACATGCAATTTAGACCTCCTCTTGTTATACATATAACTTATGATCGAACATTCCAAAGATATGTAGAGGATGAATTCCCAAATCAATGTTGCGATTTGTGAATGTCAGATGAGGAGTAGTAGGTTCAATTGCAGGTCCGGGTGGATATTTTTAGGGGACGACGGCCAGAACAGCAAAAGAGACAGAGGAGACAGAGGAGGTATCAGATCAGTGGTACAAGTCGAGGTGTCGGCTAATGGGAGTAAGCATTTTGCCGTTCCCCCGAATAATATATATGATCGTTGAATCTCTGTCTCAGCTGTCTGGCCATCTTCCCTACGTAAAAGGCCCCACATATACACGTCATAAGGTATGAATTATTATATATAATTATGAATTTTATTAAAGGACCGTTAGTGTCAAAAAGATTTTACATCAAATCTTCCTCCCCTTTTCTTTCTACTTTACAAACAATAGCTTCTACATGCTACTGTTATTCGAAAGGCTTCCCACTGACGCATATCCTCATACCAGGAACTGTGGCTGTATTGGTGCCTCCGCAACGCCTTGTATACACTGCTAACCTTCAAACACAACTAAGTGACTACCCATCTTATCAGCTGTAATACTACATTTACATGCTCTTCACTATGTCTGATCACAGGGGGGTAAGCTGTGTGTATATATATATATATATATATATATATATATATATATAGTTGTTGGTTATCACTGAATCCTTCTTTTGCCTACACTTGTTAAACACTTGATTTACCTCCTTCCCATACACATTGATTGTAAACCCAGTTAATGTGGTAGAAATACCATTTTTTCAATACTCCACCAATAGTTATCTTGGATATCCCTTTTGTAAATCATTAATCTATGATACCATATATTAGGCTATGTGATTTGACTATTTTATACAACCACATGCATGTGCTTTTAAATAGTTTTCCCAGTTACTTGGCTTTACCGTCTGCCCCCGGGTGACCAGCTCCTTTATGGGGCCTCCCTTGTAGCCATTATATTCAGTCGGAACACTTTTTACATTCTATCTAATGTCAGGTATTACACTTTGCAATATGTTTTGTGTTGACACTCTATATGTACTCATTGATGTATTTTATATATATATCCAGCAGAATTTCTTAGCTCCTGAGGAAGCGTCATATAGACGCGCAACATGTTGAGCAACTAAGAGAATACCCACCCAGGCCTGCAATTGAACCTACAACTCCTCATCTGACATTTACAAATCGCAACATTGATTTGGGAATTCATTCCCTACATATCTTTGGAATGTTTGATCATAAGTTATATGTATAACAAGAGGAGGTCTAAATTGCATGTAGGGTGGGAAAACGTTGAATACAGAGCATTTCCATATGACAAATGTAATATTTATAGTATTTTTGTTTTCATTTTTGTAATTTAAACTAAATAAAATCATTTTTACTTTTTATAACTAAACTACTCGTGTACCTTTAAAGTCCATCTTCCTAGCTTCTATACTCCATGCAGGATATCCCTGTACTTGGCCGCATTCATCTTTCCCTCAATTGCAACCAGTCGTCCTGTCTCTGCAGCTGAAAAACACCCCCACAGCATGATGCTGCCACCACCATGCTTCACTGTTGGGACTGTATTGGACATGTGATGAGCAGTGCCTGGTTTTCTCCACACATACCACTTAGAATTAAGGCCAAAAAGTTCTATCTTGGTCTCATCAGACCAGAGAATCTTATTTCTCACCATCTTGGAGTCCTTCAGGTGTTTTTTTAGCAAACTCCATGCAGGCTTTCATGTGTCTTGCACTGAGGAGAGTCTTCCGTCAGGCCACTCTGCCATAAAGCCCCGACTGGTGGAGGGCTGCAGTGATGGTTGACTTTCTACAACTTTCTCCCATCTCCTGACTTCATCTCTGGAGCTCAGCTACAATGATCTTTGGGTTCTTCTTTACCTCTCTCACCAAGGCTCTTCTTCCCCGATAGCTCAGTTTGGCCGGACAGCCAGCTCTAGGAAGGGTTCTGGTTGTCCCAAACGTCTTCCATTTAAGGATTATGGAGGCCACTGTGCTCTTAGGAACCTTAGGTGCAGCAGAAATTTTTTTGTAACCTTGGCCGGATCTGTGCCTTGCCACAATTCTGTCTCTGAGCTCTTCAGGCAGTTCCTTTGGCCTCATGATTCTCTTTTGCTCTGACATGCACTGTAAGCTGTATATAGACAGGTATATAGACAGGTGTGTGGCTTTCCTAATCAAGTCCAATCAGTATAATCAAATACAGCTGGACTTAAATGAAGGTGTAGAACCATCTCAAGGATGATCAGAAGAAATGAACAGCACCTGAGTTAAATATATGAGTGTCACAGCAATGGGTCTCAATTAGGACCATGTGATATTTCAGTTTCTCTTTTTTAATAAATCTGCAAAGATGACAACAATTCTGTGTTTTTCTGTCAATATGGGGTGCTGTGTGTACATTAATGAGGAAAAAATGAACTTAAATGATTTTAGCAAATGGCTGCAATATAACAAAGAGTGAAAAATTTAAGGCGGTCTGAATACTTTCCGTCCCCACTGTATAGATATATAATATACAGTGCCTTGCAAAAGTATTCACCCCCCCCCCTTGGCATTTTTCATGTTTTGTTGCCTCACAACCTGGAATTAACATGGATTGTTTGAGGATTTGCACCATTTAACTTACAGAACATGCCCACAACTTTGAAGATGTTTTTTTTTTTTATTGTGAAGCAAACAACAAATAGGACAAAATAATAGAAAAAGTCAATGTGCATAACTATTCACCCCCCTAAAGTCAATACTTTGTAGACCCACCTTTTGCGGCTATCACAGCTCCAAGTCGCTTTAGATAAGTCTCTAGGAGCTTGCCACATCTTACCATTGGGATTTTTGCCCATTCCTCCTTGCAAAACTGCTCCAGCTCCTTCAAGTTGGATGGTTTGCGCTTGTGAAAAGCAATCTTTAAGTCTGACCACAGATTTTCTATTGGATTGAGGTCTGGGCTTTGGCTAGGCCATTCCAACACATTTACATTTTTCCTCTTAAACCACTCAAGTGTTGCTTTAGCAGTGTGTTTGGGGTCATTGTCCTGCTGGAAGGTGAACCTCCATCCTAGCCTCAAATCACACACAGAGTGGTACAGGTTTTGCTTAAGAATATCCCTGTATTTCGCACCATTTATCTTTCCCTCAACTCTGACCAGAGTCCCCACAGCATGATGCTGCCACCACCATGTTTCACTGTGGGGATGGTGTTCTTTGGGTGACATGATGTGTTGGGTTTGCGCCAGACATAGCATTTTCTTTGATGGCCAAAAAGTTCAATTTTAGTCTGATCAGACCAGAGCACCTTCCTCCATACATTTTGGAAGTCTCCCACATACCTTTTTGCAAACTCAAAACGTGCCATTTTGTTTTTTGCTGAAAGTAATGGCTTTCTTCTGGCCACTCTGCCATAAAGCCTAATTCTATGGAGCGTACGGCTTATTGTCGTCCTATGTACAGATACTCCAGTCTCTGCTGTGAAACTCTGTAGCTGTAGCAGGGTTACCTTAGGTCTCTGTGCTGTCTCTCTGATTTATGCCCTCCTTGCTCGGTCCGTGAGTTTTGGTGTGAGGACGTCTCTTGGCAGGTTTGCTGTTGTGCCATGTTCTTTCCATTTGGTTATGATAGATTTAATGGTGCTCCTAGGGATCAACAAAGATTTTACAACCTAACACTGACTTGTACTTCTCAAGAAAATTATCCCTTACTTGTTTGGAGAGTTCCTTGGTCTTCATGACAGTGTTTGGTTAGTGGTGCCTCTTGCTTAGATGTTGTAGCCTCTGGGGCCTTTCAAAATGGTGTGTATATGTAATGACAGATCACGTGACACTTAGATTGCACACAGTTGGACATCATTTCACTAATTATGTGACTTCTGAAGGTAATTGGTTGCACCAGAGCTTTTAATGGGCTTCATAACAAAGGGGTGAATACATACGCACATGCCAATTATCAGTTTTTTATTTCTGAAAAATAGTTTTATGTATATATTTTTCTAATTTTACTTCACCAACTTAGACTATTGTGTTCTGATCCTTTACATATAATGCAGATTAAAAAAAAACATTGAACTAGAGCCTGTAATGTAACAAAATAGGTAAAAAGCCAAGGGGTGTGAATACTTTTGCAAAGCACTGTAGTGCTATATCCAAGGGAGTTTTCTTCCTCCCAGCAGGTTCCAGTCCTCTAGGGGCAACCTTTCCCAAGGCCCATAAGTAAAAAACCTTGACTATACTGCAGGTAACCAATGAGCCCTTTGGACGAGTGCATGCCAAGACTTAAGGTAGGAGCCAGATTGGCGCGCTTCGCGGGTATCTGGACAGCAAGTGGTGCAGATTCTTGGGTGAAGGTATCAGGCACTCATGGTCAGTTCAGGAGATTCCTCATTTCTCCTTCTCCAGACTCTTTCTTTCTCACTATGCTGCCAGATGCACCACAAAAGCAGGTGAGATGCTACAATGCAGACAGACATTTCAGATCCAGGAGGTTGTCGTCCGGGTTCCATTCACAGAAAACTATACAGTTTTCTATTCAATTGCAAGGGATGGTGGCTAGCGTCCAGTTGCAGATCTGAAGAAGTTAAACTTTTTTATTCTTTTAGGGATCTTCAAGAGGGAGTCCATTAAACCAGTACAGTCAGATGGCTAATTGCTATTACTGGATCTTCAGGGTGCCTGTCTTCACATCTCAAAATTTCTCTTTCTTTTCAAAATGTGCAAGTTTTGCGATCGGTTAGGCGCATCTTCAGTTTAACTGCCTACCTTTTGGCCTATCCATGTCTCCGAGACTGTTCACAAAGGTTCTCAGTGCCGTGTTAGCTCCACTCAGAAAACAGGGTCTCAGGGTTTGCTACTACCTGGATCACATTCTTCTTCTATTCAGAGGTCTAGAACAATTGCTGATGCACCAAGAGATCCTCATATACACCCTGCAGGGATATGGCTGGGTTATCAACTTCAAAAAAGCCAACTCTCTCCAACTTAACAGTTAGTTTGCCAGAAGGTACTCTGCCAATTCCTCTGTTTTGCTTCCACTAGAGAAAACAGTGACAGTCAGGAAAAGAATTCCAAGGACAGTAACCTCCGCTTGTTGACGGCTTCTCATTGCCTCAATCTTTTGGGCACAATGTCATCATGCATACCGATGATCCCTTGTATGCACTGACACCTGCTCCAGTTTCAGCTGGGATTCTTGGCACAATGGAGGAAGCAGAATCTAGTAAAGTTAGTAACTGTGTCACTCAGAATGAGTAAGAGTTTGCAATGGTGGCTGGAGAGACCTTGAGAGACCTGTTAGAACCATTAGACCGGATCAATGTCGGCAAGACAGCCTAGAAGGCACACTGAGAGGGACTGTCAGTTTAGGGCAAGTGGACATTCCCATCCAAGGAAGGTGGTCTCAAATGTGCTGGAAGTTCAAGCAGCCTTTTTAGCACTTTTGGCTTTACTACACAGAATCAAGAGAAGATCTCTCTGCAGTTGAACAACAGTGCAGCAGTTCCCTATATCCAGAACCAGGGAGGAACTGACAGCAATATGCTATTGAGAGAGGTGAAACCCATAATGCCTGGGGCAGAAAATAACCTACAAATTCTGAAAGCAGTTTACCCCCCAAGCAATTTGAACACACAGGCAGACTGCCTATCATGCAAACTTCCTAGAGCACGAGTGGGGCCTTCACCCCAGGTCTTCTCCGAGCTGGTCCACAGGTGGGGCCTGCCACAGACAAAGTTCTTCACTATATTGCCCACGAACGCCTTGGTTTTCCCTGGCCATTAACTTCAGGATACAGAAGCCAATTCCCCTCCTAACATACACAGACTAAGGCTGCAAGCATGGGAGTTCAAAGGGGAGGCTGAAACCTAGGTTGCTCCAGAGTGATGTCTACATTGTTGAGTGCTAGAAGGCCCTCTGGAACAAGTTTGCGATTTCTCGCAGGGCGAGATATTGATCCTACTTTGCCTCTGGTGACGGCTGTTCTGAACTTCCTCTAGACCGGATTAGACATGAGCCTCAGCCTATACTCAGTGAGTTTGCAAGTGTCGGCTATATCCGCAATAACAAAGTCTAAATGGGCCAAAAATCCTTTAGTTTGCACAATTTTTGAGGGCAGTCATGAGTATTCACCATTAAAGAGGAAGTAAACCCCAATGGGTTTTACTTCCTCTCTTGCTCCCCACAAGGCTTGCAAATGAAAAGCATAATGGGCTAGTATGCATCGCATACTAGCCCATTATATTACACTTACCTGCAAACGAAACCCGCGCTGTCCCTTGTGCAGGCCGCGTCCATTTTCACCCCTCTTCCTTCCAGAGCCGCGTGTCGTCACTCCCCCGCATGCGTGCGGGAGCCATTAGTCACAGCACATGCTGGGGGAAGAAATGGCACGGTGGTTCATTTCTTTACAGCGCATGCTGGGTCACAGCACATGCTGGGGGAAGAAACAGCACGGTGGTTCGTTTCTTTACAGCGCATGCGCTGGTGACAACATCGGCGCACTACAAGTGAAATATATCCCATACGGTGCACGTTTAGGAGATATTTCCACTACCTATAGGTAAGCCTTATTCTAGGCTTACCTATAGATAAAAGTAAGACAAAAAGGGCTTACAACCACTTTAAGAAAGAGAGTCTTTCCCCATTAAGATCTATTGGTGTTGCTGGATTTCATGTCAGTTCAAACATTTGCTTCAACAGAGCAGTGTTCGGTTTGGGACATTACCTACTAGGCAGTATCTATTGCAAGAACTTCAAGCAGAAGGTTGTCTGAGATTCAAGCTCTTGGAGTTTTCAGAAAAAACATATTGTTTTCTTTCCAGAACGAGTAGAGTTGCATTCTGTAGTCTCAACCTTAGTACTCCCAACAGGCCATGTTTGCAGGTTTTCCTTTATCTTGCACGGGTGCTTTAAATCAGAGTTAATGGCTTGGTATTTTGGACAGCTATTTTATCTAAAAGAAATTCACAAAACATGGCCTGTTGGGGGTACTTTATGACTGAGATTGAAAACCACTGCTGTAGACCATGTTGTATCAAGGGTCGTGACTAGGGATGAGCTTCGAATTTGAGTCGAACCCATGTTCGGCTCGAACATCGCATGTTTGACCGTTTGTCGAATTTTGAACGTTATGGGCCATTCACGCCAAATTCGAGTGGTGCGTCATGGCCTATAATTTACTGCGGCATCACAGTGCATTGCTGGCTGATGATTGGCCAAGCATGAACTATGACCAATCACAGCACCGTCTGTACAGAGAGTGGTTGCCTTGAGTAGTGTGTTGCGGCGGAGAGAGTGGCAGGCGAGTCAGTTAGCTGCACTTACAGTGTATTTTATATATATATATATATCCTAGGTGTTGTGTCCATTCCTGTTATTCTCATCCTACTGACAGGAAGGCAGGTGTTTTTACAGCTACCTACCTGAAGAAAATTGCTGGTGTTCCTTGATCCTATGAGTCCTATTAGCTACAGTATTTACAGTTAGTGTAGTGCGTCCTCTGCACAGTGTGCTTCTAAAGCTACCTGAAGACAATGGCTGTTGTTCTGATCCTATTAGTACCACAGTCAAGCAACTGCAGTATCCCTAGTAGTGACAGCCCTCCATTTAACAGACATCTGGGCATTGCCTAACTTTCCATAAGATCACACAGGAAAATCACTCGAATTGGACGTTTTCAGAATTTGAAAGAAGTTTCTGTCCACAACTGCTCCTATCAGATCATCTAATAAGCCTTTTATCGTTCAATCTGGAGTTCATCAGGGTAAAGAGGCTACTTCCTGGTCTCTAGCAGGTTTGGTTGTGCATATAGAGTGAGGGGTTGTGAGCCACCTTTAGTGGTGGCTACGCACTCTACCAGAGCAGTTGCAGCATCATGGGCAGCCCATTCAAAAGCATCTACAGAATCCATCTAAAGAGAGGTATCATGGTCATCCCAGCATACCTTTTTCAAGCATTACGGAGTAGACCCAGGTGCCTTGTCATCAGTGGACTTTAGAGGAAGGATTATTTAGTCTTCTGTCCCATCCTAATTAAAAAATGTATTGACAAGCAGAACCCATCCTGTCAACTAGTTATTTATCACAGGTATGCTACCACGTTGGCATCAAGAAAATGGAAAATTGTATCAAATACCTACTATAGTTTTACTTTTCTGACACCAAACCATGGCAGCATACACGTCCATCCTGTACATTTCAGTATGTACATAATTACAAAGAATGGGGGGGGGGGAGCAACTATTACTTTATTTATGTTATGCACTGGTCCTGAGGGAGTGGTTGAGAGGCGGAGCTCTATCATAGGTATGCTGTTATGGTTTGGCGTCAGGAAAGGAAAAATTACGGTAAGTATTTGATGCAATTTTCAGTTTTTGGTCATTTTCGCTGTAAAATAAATGAAAACGAATGAAGTATATGCAATGTGGGACCACTGTTGTAAGAGTTTTATACAACTTTTATTCCCATTGTACAATACAGTCAACACTGAACATCCATCATGGAAACTTACATTTCTGGCAGGAGTACACAAATCACAGCATGTCACTCACTTTGTAACTTATTTATTCTGAAAATGTCTTGCATTCTTTTCAATGAATACATAGCAGTCTGTGATTATAGGAGGCAAGAATGTAACATTCAATTGCACATACCCCAACCAAAGTACACCTTTCATTCATTGAAATAAAGACAAATGCAAGACATTTTCAGAATGGACAAGCTGCAGAGCGAGCAACCTGCTGTGATCTATGTACTCCAACCATACTGTAAATTTCAGCATTGACTGTACTGTATGGGGGAAATGAAAGTAATGAGTATTAAAGTGGAGTTCCACCCATATAAAAGTCAGCAGCTACAAAGAGTGTAACTGCTGACGTTTAATAATCGGACACTGACCCGTCCCGCGGTCCAACGATGTGGGCAAATGAAGCCCTGCTCCTCTCCCCCTCCTCTCCTCGGCGCTGACATTGTGACTATGGGCACCCGGCTGTGATTGGCTGGGCAATCTTCTGGGACCTGTGACGTGTCCCAGACGATTGCATGGAGGGAGGGGGGAGAGGTGAACTTCCTTATGGAAGGGGGTCACCTTCACTTAAAGTGGAAGTTCCTTTTTTGGGTGGAAATCTGCTTTAAATAGTGTAGCAGTAGCTACACATTGCACATACTTCATTAATGTTCATTTACTTTTACAGCATACATGGTGAAAAGTTGTTTTTGGCCAGCGTCCAGCTTTAAATAGCTTAAATGTTTGCAGAAGCCCCTTTCAACTATCCTGTACCTGTTCATGTGACAAAAAATTGCCCCAATTAACCCCTCATTATTTTAGTTTTTTCACAGAAAGAACAGAACCTTAGAAAAAAAGTAAACAAAAAAAACACAAATGGTCAAATATATACATACAAAAAAAGGAAAACAGAACATTACATAATAAAATAAATTAAACTACACTAAATACACAAACAATTTATCCTCTAAATAAGAAATAAAAGATTCAATATTTTTTCAAGCTATTTCACCCAAGCAGCTCTATGAGGGAAATTGAGAGTTTCCGCTTTGCCAGAATTTTGCGGAAATCATTCTTTTTATCTCTTGTCTTTTGCTCTTGCATTTCACTGTGTGATTTTTGGAAGTACTAAAGATTTGCATTGATAGATACAGTCGATAGATAGATACAGTGTCTCACAAAATTGAGTACACCCCTCACATTTTTGTAAATATTTTATTATATCTTGACACCCTCTGAATCAAATAAGTTTATCTTGGTCTCATCAGAACGCAGGACATAGTTTCAGTAATCCATATCTTTAGTCTGCTTGTCTTCAGCAAACTGTTTGCGGGCTTTCTTGTGCATCATCTTTAGAAGAGGCTTCCTTCTGGAAAGACAGCCATGCAGACCAATTTGATGCAATGTGTGGCGTTTGGTCTGAGCACTGACAGGTTGACCCCCCCACTCCTTCAATCTCTGCAGGAATGCTGGCAGCACTCATAAGTCTATTTCCCAAAGACAACCTCTGAATATGATGCTGAGCACGTGCACTCAACTGCTTTGGTCGACCATGGCAAGGCCAGTTCTGAGTGGAACCTGTCCTGTTAAACTGCTGTATGGTCTTGGCCACTGTGCTGCAGCTCAGTTTCAGGGTCTTGCCAATCTTCTTATAGCCTAGGTCATCTTTATGTAGAGCAACAATTCTTTTTTTCAGATCCTCAGAGAGTTCTTTGCCATAAGGTGCCACGTTGAACTTCCAGTATGAAAGAGTGAGAGTGATAACACCAAATTTAACACACCTGCTCCCCATTCACTAATAAACTGGTGACTCGCGCTTTTGAATTAGTACAGTGAATATAAATGTAAAGGTGGTCAGACATCACCTTGAACAAAATTCAAATGTGCATGTAATCATATGTCCAAAAAAGGCATGTGCAAAAATATACTAACAACAAAGGCTGCAATATGTTGTGCAACAATAGTATAAAAAGTTGTGACCAATAGTCCATATAAGAACACCCGAGTATGGTGTAAAAAATCCAATGAAGGTCCAATTACATGGAGCTTACAATTGCATAAGTGTTTAGGTCCAGCACCATAAATAGAGTGTCTGGCCGCTTACCAGAAACCCATGACCCCCCTGTTACAGAGGGTCTGAGTAGGCTGTTATATCCTGCTGCTCCGGACTACCATAAAACCAAGATGGAAGCTGGGATGGGGCATCAGGGACTGTGGTGCGGATGGATGGATCCACAGGAACAAAACCTTGCCCTCAGCGGAGTGATATGACCATAAAAAGAGAAGGGGAGGGCTCCAATAGTGTAAAATCATAAGGGCTTTATTAAAACAAAACAAAGTATACACTCACATGTAAATCAGGGAAAAACGATCTCTGGAGAACAGTCTGTGGCACCGGCCGGATGCCTACAGACAGCCCGTCCTGCTGGTCTTCGCAGCAACAGTGGGAGGTGACGTGATGACGCTGCTCAGTCCTGTTTTGTTCAAGATGTCTGACTACCTTTACATTTATATTCACTGTACTAATTCAAAAGCGCGAGTCACCAGTTTATTATTGTTTACATTGTGTGTTTGTGTCATATAGGATTTCGCAGCTTGTCTTTCATAATTCACTTACAATTACCTTTTTGATGCGCAGTTATTTTCACGTTTCTTTCTTCTCCCCATTCACACCTGAGACCTTGTAACACTAATGAGTCACATGACATCGGGAGGGAAAATGGCTAATTGGGCCCAATTTGGACATTTTCACTTAGGGGTGTACTCACTTTTGTTGTCAGCGGTTTAGACATTAATGGCTGTGTGTTGAGTTATTTTGAGTGGACAGCAAATTTACACTATTATACAAGCTGTACACTCACTACTACATTGTAGCAAAGTGTCATTTCTTCAGTGTTGTCACATTAAAAGATATAATAAAATATTTCCAAAAATGTGAGGGATGTACTCACTTTTGTGACATACTGTATTATTGCGTGGAATGGAAGGGTCAGGTTTGAGAGAGACCTTAATGAACATGGAAAAATGGACTTTTAAAATATAAATCCAGGCTGATCGTAAAAATGCATAACAATTTCAACCTAATGTGTGCACCATTTGACGTATGGCAAACATTCTGTGCTATCCTTGCTTTCTTATCTGTAATTGCCCTTTTCTGTCCTTGTTCATATAAGAAAAAAGCCTGTGGAACTATTCTATAACTTTATACATAATGTTCTCTAAATGTTCCACATCAACATTTTCTTTGCCTCTGTCTAGATTTTGTAATTTAATTGCGCATTCCTTTTACAGATGCCTCCAGGATTGCTAAAATAACCTCTCGTGCCGCCAAACGTATAATAACTGAAATCTCTTCTTTATCACCAAAGCACTTGCACAGTGTCTTATCACATCACCTAAATGGGTATCTATCCTTTGTTATTGCTTCTGTATCACACAGCTGTCTTGCGTTGTCTCTATCTTAAAAACACATCATAGCGTGAAATCTCAGATACTCTTTCAAAAGATGATAAAAGAGCTCATATTAAAGGAGAGGATTTAATACATGTGCCAACCTTATGTGTGGATCACTCTGTGATGCTGCTGCGAGGGAATTAAATCAGTATGTTAATTCAATAAAATTTAGAGGTGATAAGAAAGAAATGCCTCCGTATAATGTAGTTTCTTTTTTTATTTGTATATGCAATGACACATTCCACTGGGTATTATATAATAAAACAATGGAGCCATCCAAAAAAGTTTTTAGTCAGCCCTCATAGATAGGGAATTTGAAAATGGGAGCTTGATGAGTGTCTGTGATGCCTGCCCACCAAATTCCAAATGTAGCCATAATCCCTCATACCAATAAATATATATTTTTTTTAATTATACAATCCCAAATCCCAATTCCAAAGAAGTTGAGACTTTGTGTAAAATCTACATAACAACAGAATGCAATGATATCCAAATCTCATAAACCCATATTTTATTCACAATAGAAAATAGAAAACATATCTAATGCTAAGGCTGGCCATACACTATACAATTTTCTTGTTCAACTTTCCTTTAGATTTACCAAAACCATATAATATGAGGTCAAACCTAAACCCTTTCAATTTGTATGCTATCAGGCAGGCCCTTGCACTACATGGTTGAAGGTAATTCTAAAGGAAATTGAATAAGAAAATTGTATAGTGTATGGCCAGCCTTAAACTCAGTAAATTTAGGGGAAAAAAATGTAATTTTGTAATTGAAATCAGCAACACATCTCAAAAAAGATGGGACAGGGCAACAAAAAGCTGGCAAAGTAAGTGGTACTAACAAGAAGGAGCTGGGAGAACATTTTGCAACTAATTAGGTTAATTGGCAACAGGTAAGTAGCATGCTGGGATCTAAAAAGAGCATTTTCCTGACAGACTCCATGGCAGTCTACGTATGGGTTAATCCCGCCTCTCATATCTCATAGGACCCCACTCCCATAAATCTTTGCTTCTAGACAGAGACCATGTTCCTTTTTTGTCCTCCTCCTAGGACCAAGGTGTATTCTTACCTTACGGAGTTTATTGATCCAGTCCTGGTGGTTTTGCACATAATTGATGGTGATGGCAGTGTCTTTCTGAAGTCCAGCTTCCCCAGCTATTAGCAGGGCGGACACGGGTGGTTTATTGCGATGCCTTGAAGATCTTACTAGCCAGCCATTGGCTGGAAAGTGGCAACATGGCCAAACGTTCCAGCTATTAGCGGGAGGCCTCCTCTTATAATACCCCGGTTGTGTAGTGAGCGTTCACAAAGCTCCCAGTCCCAGGATGGATCTCGTTCGTGCCGTGGTGGTAACGTATGCATTTTTGTTTTTTCATGCATGGCAGCCTGTTTTTGTGTGTGGTTTGTCTCTGTGCTCCGTTTTTTTGGCCATGGCGGCTGGGACTCATCTGCGTTCCAGTCCGCTGCTTCCCGCTCTGATTGCGCAGCTGCGAAGTCTCGATTGAGATCGAGGCTTGGTTCGCGCCTGCGCGGTCTGGGTGAGATGGCGGCGGTCGCGCATGCGCGTGAGCACCGTAGAGCGGCGTCGGTCACAGCATAGGTACGCTGTAGACGCGATGACGTCATCATCAGGTGGCAGATTCAAATAGCTTTCAGAAACAGCTGTTATTTGGGTTGCTTTCACGGCTCAGGAAGCAGGCTTCCCTGTGTTCATTTCTCTGGCATCTAAGGTAGGGGATTTAATGCAGTTTTATCTATCTGGTAGACTGTGCCTTTTCTTAAAAAAAAAAAAAAAAAAAGCTGTAATTCATTAGCTTTATTGGATTGTTTGCAGTCTTTTGATTCTGTTGCCATGGATGTGTCACTGCCCCCTAGTGGATAACCCTTGCACCGCAGGTAGGATGGAAATTTTTGTTTTTTTCATTCTGCCTGTATTGTTTAAGGTATTAATTAGGAGCAAGGTATTCTTTTCTTTTCCCTCAGCCCTTCTAGGTCTGAACCTCAATTATTGGCACACAAAGAGAAAGACCAGTCTAGGTCACAACATCACCAATCCACGTCAAGTTCTAGACGTACTAGGTCGTCCTCCAGACACCGCAAAGAGGAGTCGAGATCCAGATCCAGACACCATGCTCAGCACCATTCCAGCCGTTCTGAGAAAAAAACTTGCTGGAGATGTAAAACTGAAATCCCAGAGGGTAAATCCCTCTGTGAGTTATGTTATTCTAGAGCTATGAAAGAAAGAGGAGCTGTAGACCAGCAAGTGGAAGCTCTGGTCAGGAGAGTGGTCCAAGAATCTCTTAACAAAACAGATTTTGACCGGGCAGTTATTCCTCCTTCTGTTACAGCTCCAGTTGTTGAAGAAACTGAACCCGATATTCCGGGTCCATCTCAACATAAGTCTCTCTTTGAGTGGTTCCTCGGACAACGAGGCAGAGATGAATGAACCTGGTGCAGGTTTTGATTTCTCCCTGGTTCCACAGTTGGTCAGAGTGGTTAAAGACGCATTGAGATGGGAAGAACCAGTAGAGGCAGCTACTAAGCAGAGAAAATTTTAAACATCTTAAGAAAGAACGCCCATATTTCCCCTTCCTGGGTGAACTTGGCGAAATTATCTCGGATGAATGGGGTAAAGTTGAAAGGAAAAACTCTTTCATTTCCAAGATAGCAAAGATGTATCCATTCAAGAGTGATGAAGTAAATCATCTAGAATCGGCACCCCTTATTGATGCAGCTCTCATGAGGCTGGTGAGACATGTTACACTCCCTCTAGAGGATACCGTCTCTTTCAAGGATGGTTTAGAGAGGAAGATTGATACGGATCTAAAACTTATTTATATCACAGCGGGTATGGTTTGTAAACCAGCCCTGGTCCTTGCAGCATTGTCTAAAGCTATGGAGTCTTGGACGAATGATGTGGGTGCAGCTTTAGGAAGTGTGTCTGAAGATTTATTCAAGAGCTCTCCAGTACATGAACTGAAGCTGGCATCTGTCTTCCTGGGGGAAGCATCCCTTGATATTATTCGCCTTATGGCACGTGTCATGCTCTCTTCAGTTACAGCCAAACGCGCCCTGTGGTTACGCCCGTGGGTTGCAGACCCTGCCTCCAAACAAGCATGGTGTAGGATTCCATTTGAGGGTTCCTCACTCTTTGGAAACAAACTTGACTCTGCCATTACCTGTGCTGGTAAATCAGGGTTCTTATCCCAGGACCATCGTCTCCTAAACCAAAGAAGAACTCAACCTAGGCAAGAACTGGAGCGCGCTAGAGATGCTCGCCGCTCCAGACCTGGCCGTGAGTTTAGAAAAAACTGGAGGAGAAGCCAACCTTCCGGCCAAAAGACAGCCCCATCAGGGGGACGGGAGGCTTCCAAGTCCTTTTGATATGGCGCCTGTCCAGATGGAGCAAGTAGGGGCTCGTTTACTCCGTTATCAACATGTCTGGGCAGCCTCGATTCAAGACTACTGGACCGTCAAAACGGTCTCCTCAGGTCATACTTGGGTATTCAACAGTCCACCCACACACCAGTTTGTTCCTACGGTTCTTCCGCATTCAGAAGAAAAGAAACAAATTCTTCTATCATATACAGATTCACTGATAGCCCAGGGGGCCGCCATTCAGGTACCATCAGAAGAAAGATTTCTAGGGGTTTATTCCTCCCTTTTCATGGTCCTCAAAAAGAATGGCTCCTGGAGGCCAGTAATCGACTTGACACAGCTGAACTCCTTCATCAAGAAGGAAAAATTCAAGTTGGAAACTCTGCTGACAATTCGACAAACAATACAACCAGGAGATTGGCTTGTCTCCACAGACCTGAAAAATGCTTACTTTCATGTGCCGAATGCAAGGGAATTCCAGATGTATCTCTGACTTGCAGTAGACCAGAGGCATCTCCAATTTACATGTCTCCCATTCGGGCTTACAACATTGCCTCGAGTGTTTTCTAAGCTCTTATTGGCTGTGGTGGCATTAACCAGGGTCAGAGGTATTCGGTTACACCATTATTTGGACGACCTACTCCTGCTGTCACAAGACAGGGAACAGATGTTGTCACATCGAGATCAAGTCATCTCTACCCTGACAGAGTTCGGTTGGCTGTTGAACAGAGAGAAAAGTCATCTAGTCCCGACACAGTCTCTAATATTCCTCGGAGCCCAATTCAATACGGTGGAGAGCACCATCTCCCTGCCTCTGGAGAAAATTCCGGTGATACGGGAAAGAATTAGTCTCGCAATGTCATCATCTCTTCTCAGAGCCTCACAATGCCTAAAGATAATCGGCACCATGGTAGCCACAGTTCCCATGGTGAAGTGGGCACAATGAAAGATGCGGCCTTTTCAGAAGGGGTTTCTCCAACAGTGGGATCCAGGGTCTCGAGACCATCTTGTACGGGTAACCCCTTCCATGTGGGAGGACCTCCCCTGGTGGCTACAACGGAGAAATCTCCTCAATTGCCATTCCATAGCACCTGTGACAACGGATGCCAGCAACAGAGGTTGGGGCGCTCTCTGACGGAGGTAGCCCAAGGCAAATGGGATTTCCCGTCCCAAGGGGTAGTCTCAAATATTCTGGAGCTTCGAGCTGCCTACCGTGCTCTCCAAGCTTTTCTCCATCTGATATCAGGGGCCTCAGTCCTCCTGAGGCTAGACAATACGACCGCAGTGTCATATATCAAGAGACAGGGGGGCACCCGCAGTCTCTCCTTACTGAAGGAAGTAAGTCCGATCATGTCCTGGGCCCAGGTGAACTTGACAAATGTAACAGCTGTTTATCTCCCCGGAATTCAGAATGTCCAGGCGGACTTCCTTTCAAGGGTCACCCTGGACAACAACGAGTGGTCTCTCCACACCGAAGTTTTCAACTGGGTCCTGTCTCTAGGGATGATGCCGGAAGTAGATCTGTTTGCATCCCCTTGAAACTTCAAACTGGAGAAATATTACACGAGGTGTCTTTGTCCCCAGGCCTTCGGATTGGATGCCTTGACGGACCAGTGGAGATTCCACAGGGCTTATGCCTTTCCCCCGGTTTCAGTCATTCTCCGATTTCTATCGAGGCTTAGGTGGGAGGAACTCGAAGTAGTGGCAATTTTCCCGTTTTGGCCCAACAGGCCATGGTTTCCTCTCCTGATTCAGCTCAGTTACCGGGAGCCGGTCCCTCTCCCATCCAGACCAGATCTCCTGTTGCAGGGAACGTCTCTTCACCCATGCCCATCCTGTCTCCATCTGATGGCTTGGTGGTTGAGAGGGGAAGGCTGGAAGCGCTAGGATGTCCGAGTACAGCTATTGCTACATTGTTGAATGCCAGAAGAGCGGGCACCAACAGAGTGTACCAAAGAATTTGGGCGAACGTTGTTTCCACTAATGGTTCCTGTAATGACCCAAAGATACAGGATATTCTAGGTTTTCTACAAACAGGCCTGGATCTGTCTTTATTGGTTAGTTCCTTGCGAGTCCAGGTTTCTGCAATCTCGGCCTTCACAGGCGTATCATGGGCCAGACACCCTCTTACTAGGCAGTTCTGCAGGGGAGCAATAAGACTTAGACCTTAAAGAAAACCAAGATTTTCTAAATGGGATCTTCCTCTTGTCTTGGATTTCTTCTCAGGAAAAGAAATACGACATATGGATCAATCATCGATTAAAGAGCTTTCTCTCAAAGTGGTCTTTCTAGTAGCCATAACATCGGCCAAGAGGGTTTCCGAAATTGGTTCCTTAGGATGCAAAGAACCATTCCTTACTTTCTTCCCAAATCGAGTGGTCTTGATTCCTATGTTAGGTTCAAATCCAAAAGTAACAACTGTCTTCCATGAAAATCAGGAGATTGTCCTTCCTACATTCAGGTCTACTGAGGACTCTGATATTCATCCTCTAGATGTTGGAGAAGTTCTAAAACAATACTTAGAAGCCACAGCTTCCTTTCGCCAGTCTGATCACCTGTTTGTTCTCTTCCATGGTAAAAACAAAGGATTGCGTGCTTCCTCTAGGACCATCGAAGCATGGATTGTTCAGGCCATTCAGTGGGCTTATAGGTCTAAGGGTTTGGCTCCTCCGGAGGCAGTGACCGCTCATTCTACCAGGAGCGTTTCTACATCGTGGGCAGCATCCCGGCATGTATCTCCGGAAGTAATCCGTCATGGTCATCAATTAACACTTTTATGGCGCACTATTGTGTAGAACCGGCTTCCTTGTCTTCGGTTAACTTTGGTTTGCACGTATTATCTGTTGATGGTGCCAATTAAACCTTTTTTTTCTTTATCCAGCAATTACCCACCCGGGTGTGTATGGCTAGTTATTTCCCATACGTAGGCTGCCATGGAGTCTGTCAGGAAAACAGAAAATTTATATCAAATACTTACTGTAATTTTCCTTTCCTAATGGACTCCATGGCAGCAGGAGTTCCCTCCCATTTGCTGGAGTAGGCCAAGTTACGGAACACGGTCTCTGTCTAGAAGCAAAGATTTATGGGAGTGGGGTCCTATGAGGTATGAGAGGCGGGATTAACCATGCTGCCATGGAGTCCATCAGGAAAGGAAAATTACGGTAAGTATTTGATATAAATTTTCCGTTTTAGAGTCAGAGTGTTTCAGAAGTAAAGATGGGCAGAGGTTCACCAGTCTGTGAAAAGCTTCATTTAAAAATTGTCAAACAATTCAGAATAATGTTCCTCAGCATAAAATTGCAAATAATTTAAACAAATCATCGTCTACAGAACATAACATCGTCAAAAGATTCAGAGAATCTGGATAAATCTCTGTGTGCATAGGAGAAGGCTGAAATGCAATGTTGGATGCCCATGATCTTCAGGCCCTCAGACACAACTGCATAATAAGCAGGCATCATTCTATTATGGACTTCACTGCATGGGCTCAGGAATACATCCCAAAAAATGACGGTCTGTGAACACAGTTCGCTGAGCCATCCAACAACTTAACCACTTAAGTACCAGACCATTTGGCTGCCGAAAGACCAGAGCACTTTTTGCGATTCGGCACTGCGTTGCTTTAACTGACAATTGAGCGGTCGTGCGACGTGGCTCCCAAACAAAATTGATGTCCTTTTTTTCCCCCACAAATAGAACTTTCTTTTGGTGGTATTTGATCACCTCTGCGGTTTTTTATTTTTTGCGCTATAAACAAAAAAAATAGCGATAATTTTGAAAAGAAAACGCATTATTTTTAACTTTTTGCTATAATAAATATCCCCCAAAACTATATAAAAAAAGCATTTTTTTCCTCAGTTTAGGCCGAAATATATTCTTCTACATATTTTTGGTAAAAAAAAAATCGCAATAAGCGTTTATTGATTGGTTTGCACAGCAGTTATAGTGTCTACAAAATAGAGGATAGTTTTATGGCATTTTTATTAATATTTTTTTTTACTAGTAATGGCGGCGATCAGCGATTTTTATCATGACTGTGACATTATGTCAGACAGATCGGACACTTTTGGGGCGATTTTGAGACCACTCACATTTATACAGTGATCAGTGCAATTTAAAAAAATGCATTGATTACTGTGTAAATGTGACTGGCAGTGAAGGGGTTAACCACTAGGTGGGGTAGGGGTTAAGTGTGTCCTATGGAGTGATTCTAACTGTGGGGGGGAGGGGCTATGTGTGACACGGCACTGATCACCGCTCCCAATCACTAGGAGCTGTGATCAGTGTCAGTGTCACTAGGCAGAACGGGGAAATGCTTGTTTACATTAGCACTTCCTCGCTCTTCCTCTCCGTGAGATGATCGCGGGTATCCCCGCGGACATCGAGTCCACAGGACCCGCGATCACACTCACAGAGGTCGCGGCGGCAAACCACTTCTTAAAGGGCAATGTACAGGTGCGTTAATCTGCCTGTATGTGCCCTTCTGCCAAAGTATATTGGTATGAGCCATTAAGGTAAAGCTCTATCTTGCAAGAAGAAGTCTTATCTGAAATGCCACTGTCTTCTCTGGGCCAAAGCTCATTTAAAATGGTCTGTTGCAAAGTGGAAAACTGTTCTGTGGCCATACGAATCAAAGTTTTACATCCTACCAACTTGTTATCACTGCTCAATTCAAAAGCCTGCATCGCTGATGGTATGGGTGTCCATTAGCGTGTATGGAATAGGCAGCCTGCACATCTAGAAAGGCACCATCAATGCTGAAAGATATGTCCAGGTTTTCGAGCAGCATATACTCAGTCAAGAATGGGACAACATTCCTCTCTCAAAAGTCCAGCATCTGGTCTCTTCAGTTGCCAGGCTTTACAGAGTGTTGTTAAAAGAAGAGGGAATGCTACACCCTGGTAAAAATGGGCCTGTCTCAACTTGTTTCGAACTGGGATTGTACTTTGCTAGCTTTTTTGTTGCCCTGTCCAAACTTGTTTGAGATGTGGTGCTGCCATCAATTTTAAAATTATCCTATATTTATCTTAAAATTGTATATTTTCTCAATTTAAACATTTGATGTGTTTTCTATTTTTTATTGTGAATAAAATATGGTTTTATTAGAATCTGTTTTTTACATAGGTTTTATGAGAGCTTTCTTTTGGTGGTATTTGATCATCTCTGCGGTTTTTATTTTTTGAGCTATAAACTATAAACAATTTATGGTCTTGCCCATGCCTCACCTCATATTGGACATATGTTCTTGAAATAGTGTCTAAGGTGACTGGCTCTGGCTCAATACTTACTCCACCACACAAAACATTCAGTATGTTATGAAAGCAAATTTATGACGTCACAAGGCTGTGTCTTCCGACACACTGGCTAGATACACACCCCCCAGTTTTAAGGGAGTGGTTTCTCTCAAACTGAATAGAACCAGAAATTTTAAACATCAAAAGTTTATGCAAGAGGCACTTATGAGCTAACATTTCAAGGAGGTTATTTGCAAATTTGCAAGGATTTTAAAATGCAGATTATCTGGTCAGACTTGAAAGGAATTGTAAAGCTCCAGAGGCGTGTTAAATGTTTATCCTTTTGTGTGTGGTAGATTGCTTTTTTCAAATAGTAAAAATGCAATTTGGCCATAAACAATACATAAACAAGTGACTAATGATGATAACTGGACATGAAAGGGGTCTTAAATATTGATGGAATACTTATTTATAGTAAATAGCATTTTTTAAAGGGTTAGAGGGTTAGGCCTCATTCACACGGACGTTTTTACAACTGCGTTTTTGAGCTTTTTTGCAGCTTAAAAACGCCACTCCATGTTATTCAATGGCCTCATACACACCATGGCGTTTTTGAGCTGTAACAGGCATGAGCTCCAAAAAAAAAAACAGTACCAGCTCGTTCTGAGGCTCCAGTGCTAAAAAGCTCAAAAGCCGAAAAAAGCTCAAAAACGCGCATAAGCGTTTGCGTTTTTAAGCTGTAAAAATGTTTTTTATGTGATTGGTCACTGTATGTAAAAACAGGAAATTCCTGTCTGTAATTACCCAAACGTCCTTTGCAAACCTGGGGGATTGTGGGAAAGAGAAAGAGGAGGAACAAGACATGGCCAGCTCTGTGTCACAGCCAGCTCTTATTTCAGCTGTGGAGGCCCATCCCAAGCTTTGGAACCTTGCGTACCCACAGCATAGAGAACACATTTTAAAAAATCAAGTGTGGATGGAGATATGCTCATCGATCACCCCGGGGTGGGAAGCTATGTCACATGGTATCCAAAAAGAAACAAGTAAGTCTATGTTCATGGAATGCATGATCTGTTTGTTTGTAATGTGATAAATAGAAGAAGAATGCATAACCCTTATTAACGTCTTCCTTTCCGCTTTTCTCTTCTTGTCCACTATTCTTAGGCAAAGTCCTTCAGTGGCGGTGGAAATCCCTCTGTTATCGCGTGAGGAGGGACCTCATGGAAGAGGAAAAGTCAGCCCGTTCCGGAGCGCTAGCGCCCAAAAAGAAGCCGCACATTTACCACTAGAACCTGGCCTTCGTAAAGGCAAGGGATGATTAACAGCGCCAGAGAGTACGTTTTTTACATCATATAATTACCCCTGTGCATTTCTTTGCAGGCGATATGAATTTTCTATGTATAATGTCAACTAACTATTTAAATTCTATTCTTTGTAGGACGATATCCAATATTGCAGAGATAAGAGAGGAGGCAGGGGAAGTGCCGTTGGTGGACAGACCCACCATCAGTGCCACGGACAGCTCAGCCCACACATCTCCCCGTGACAGCAGTGTTGAAAGCCACGCCGAGGAGACAACACATGAGGTAACTGTCGATCCGTTATGTCTGCCTGTCTATCTACCTACATGTCAATCTATATATGTTTTCTTTTGCAGGAATCCAGCTTCAGCCAACAACATGGGGAGATGCGTGGTCGTGGAGGTGTCCGTGGCCCTAGGCATGGGCGTGGCCAATGGCAGAGGGTGGGTGAGTTTATTTCAGAGACTGAGAACAGGGTGCTTGCAATGCTGCAGGAAGTGTGGCAGGAGAGGTGCAGCTTTTACATATTTACATAGTTAGTCAGGTTGAAAAAAGACACAAGTCCAACTATTTCAACTATTAAAAAAAAAAAAAATTATAAAAGAATCCAGGCCTTTCTTAAAGCAATCTACTGAGCTGGCCAGAACCACCTCTGGAGGTAGTCTATTCCACATTTTCACAGCTCTTACTGTGAAGAAACCTTTCCATATGGAAAGCTTTGATGCTTTCCTTGACCAAGCAACAAGCGCACCTGCTTCTGCCGCCACATGTACAACATTCTGGAGGACATGGGTGGAGACCTGGAGATTCAGTGTATGGATCGATTGAACACCATCTGCGTGCAATACAGACAGGCAAAATATAGTGGTGTGCCACCTCCACCTTCAGTCAATCCATACACTGTTTCTCAGGATCCCCTAATGGCCCCCGGGACCTCAGCAGTGCAAGCACCCCCCTCTCTGTATCAGCCCCCTCCTCTCCGTCAGCCATCACCAACCATGCCCCAGAAGCAATTATACCTCCCACACTCCTACAAAAAAATGTGCACCGTCATCTGCTCATTCTTATATGCATAGGTGCCAGCCCCATAGCTTACCCCTTCCCCAATCTCCACATCCCAAAGATGACCAGGCATCCCAGCACATATATCACCAGTTGTGATTTTATTCACGATAGATAAAAATGTATTTGATTAAAAAAATTTCGTCTGATTGTTTTAATTTTTTTATAGGATGCACAACAGCACTCATTTGCACTCTGTTTGAGACAAGCGTATGCTAAGCCCGAATAGGGCTAGCATGCGTTTGTCCCAAGCAGAAGGAAAAGACCACTTTGCACTCTGCTTGAGACAAACGTATGCTAAGCCCGAATAGGGTTATAGAAATCTAAAGACATCCTCTCTAAAACAGACTTTTTGACCTTTTATTGGGCATTCATTAATGATGTCAAGATAAGGTACTCGGACGGCATATGATTGTACATTTTGGAGTACCAACCTATCCTCCTTGGCTGATTATGGAATAAAAGAACACTGGTGTAGGTATCTTCAACTTTCTTGTCGAAAGTGGAAAAATCTTTTAAATAGAAGATGTTTTATTTTTTCAAATATTTCGCCTATCTTGGCACATTATTCTACAGTGTCTTGATTTACAGTAACGCATAGCTCTAAAAGCCTTGTCTGTAATCCGTCTCTCCCTCTCTTATTAAACAGTTGATTAGGGAGCACATATTATCTCTCAGCGCTGTAGACTGAACGTAAGCATGATGGAACCGCTGTGAGGAAAAAGGCAGCCTTTAAGTTGCTAATTTACTTTGGCTGGCATGCAGCACTCGAGCCAATATATTTGAAATTATGTTGAGCTTTACAGCCAAATACTCTCATAAAGAGATTTAGGAGTATGAGTGAGATAATTAAATGACCCTTGCAAGAGTATTGACTTGAAACTGAACAGAGAAGAGAGGAGGGGCACAAAATAAGTACATTTTTCATGGTCACTATAAATCACCTTGACTCCATGGGATATGGGTATGTTCTTTCTTCCCAGCCAGTATTTCTTAGGCTTCTTACAGATTCTCAATCGTTTGTTCCTGGTCTTGTTCAATATTGGCTTTAAGAAATGAGCAGGAAAGGAAATAAGCTTGTGGTACCTTACAGACCAATGAAAATGTTTTCCTACAAATGGTCCCCTAGTAGTTTCCATCAAGTAACTACATCGGCATGCCTGAGCAGTTAAGTATTTGGTTGGAAAATCATCTGGAGAGCTGAAATGGAATGCACCCTGTACTCATCCACTAATGGAGAAAATAGATGCTCCATTTAAAGCAGCAGCTATTGAAGCTCACATTCAAAGGGATATAGTTTTGTGATTTATTTTTTAAACAAGTAAACATTATGAACAAATGATAAAAGCTCATTTTTTCTTTGATATTGTTCGCAGATGGAGAGACAGCACATCTAAAAAAAGATGGGTTATAGGTCATAATGACTGACCATGTATCTATTATGGCTTTCACAGAATATTATTGAACTAGCACAATGAAAATGAACAAACCTAGTCCTATACTGAATATTGATTGTTAACCATTTTTTTTACAAAAGTGGATTATGTTTTGTACTAGGATGTACATTATGATATGCCCATCATGGGGAACTGTCACATGCTAGTTTTTTTATTAGAGCAATTTTTTGTACACACAAAGTGAACCTGAAATAAACAAGGGCAAATGAAACTGATCATAAGATTAAAAAAAATATAGCATTTGGGCTTACCACCAGTGAAAACCAACAAGAAAGTAAGTAAACTAATAGATATGGGTTGAAGTTATAGGCAAAGCTCAACTTTTTCTTGAAGTTGAACTTGGCCCTGCACGTTTCTGCCTCTTCAGGCATTCTAGTGTTTGTAACACCCCCCCCTGACCCTTAGAGTTATGGTGGTACCCCCAGAGGCAGGAGGGACTGACATTTCCCCTCAGAGCTGGATCCCTAACTACTAGTTTTGGGGGCGTCTGTAAGGAATTGGGTGTCAGTCACTTTAGATCAAATAAACAGTAGGTTTATTACTCACACATCACAGAAGAGAGAGAAAGGGTCACAGATGCTCCAAACTTAAGCAGATCTCCAGAACTCTACATGTTACTACAGGACAGGGCATTAATGTCAGGACCGACACTCCTGTTTACTAGAATTCTTAGGCAGATATTATAGGCAGCCACATTTCTTTTCAGGGGAGTCACCCAGCTGCTACTGGTTCTCCATCCTGCGTCCAGATAGAGAAAGTTCATAGACAGGTCACTTCGGGCAGCCTAAAGAACCAGCTCAGATCACATGCATCATCCCCAGGCCACAGCCAGGGGAGGGGGGCTTGCTCCAGCTCACCCAAAATATTTATACTCTTTCCCATGATGCTCTACTGGCAAAGAAACTCCTAGTGGTTGGCTGGAAAAAATATGAATAATACAAGGTGACAATGCTACCTACTGACAGCAGACACAACTGACAGGCAGGCTGAACTTAGGGGAAACTGAACAAGAACAGATGACAAATTGGCATTGGCTGACTACAGCCATGTAGACTAAATTTAAAGAATCCTGCTTACAGGTGGGTGGTTATATGTTTATAAAGTGAGATCCAGAGAAGAGCAACTGGACAGTGGGATCTGCATAACTAAGGGGAGGAACAGGTCAGAAAAGGGATACAAAATGTGAATTTAGTGTGGAAGTGGTGTAGGTTTCAGGTATCAGAGTGGTGGTTAAAGGTCAGATGGGCAGGGTGATGCCACAAGGGTGGTTCCTGTGAAGGCTGCTGGGTATTAAATCCTGAAAAGTTCAGGCAAAAAAGAAAGATTCTGGTGAATGTACCCTGCAGATAGGAAGAGAGAATATGAGTGACCTTGAATTCTTGATGGAGCAAGTCAGATCTGCATCTAAAGTCAGAGTTATGCAGTGACTTCAAGATCAGCTGACAGGCATGTTGGAGAATGGGGGGGGGGGTCCTGCTACCATATTTCCTTGCTTACAGTTTCTAAACACCCTAGGAGGCTCAGAACCCCTAAGCGCCTGAGCCCTTTCCACACACCCGAGTCCAGCAATTAGGGAGGGAACCCCACAGGGACTCTCTAGTGCCCCAGGGCATACCCTGCCACTGACATGAGTCCTGGAAATGATCCCTGTTGCTGAAAGGACCCTCAGAAGATCAAGGAGCTTGTGACAAACCATCTTAATCTTCATACAACCAGGAACCTGCAACAGCCTATGCTTCTGAAGGCCAGAGAAGAAGGACAGCTCAGTGCAGGAGAGGTTCAGCGGTAGGCTGCAGCAGGGATTTAGTCCCCTCATTTGCCTCAATGGAGACTGTGGACCAGGAATATTGGGGCAGCTGACCTGGAAACACTGTGCAGAGGACCTGCTAGGCATCGCAGTGGAGGGGTGACTCAACAAAAGAAGGTAGCACCTACAAGTGGCAGAGGGAACTGGCACCCTTTGCTTTTTCTCAGTGCCAATGACTGGAAGTACATCCAGGAGTAGATTGATGGCTGCCCTTAAGGCACCAGAGTCGCCTTCCAGGATATTTGTGTGTCCATGAACTCCATTGGGCTCAGAATACCAGAAACACACCGCTGAAAAAGGGCTTGGAGTGTCAGTAAGCTCAATAATTGTGACAAAAGCAGAACGGAGGAGAGGTGTTGAAAGCAGCTTATCCCCAGACCATTTTCTAACTGGATTCAGGCCTTCACTGTTTTGGCAAGCATTATGGGTGAGAAAGCACAGACAACTGCTCCCCTGTTGTTTGATATCTTGACGCTATAGGTCAGCCTTTCTAAACCTTTTTAGGAACCCTTGAGGTAATTTTCAGGTTCTGGGAAGAAGATTACAACACGGAAAAAGTACTTGTTAGAATTAATAGGCAATTCTTGTGCCTCTCTCTAGAGCAATTAGGTTTGGGAACTCCTTTTTTTGCCAAAGTCATGTCCTTCTACTCTCAAACTTCTGCATCAATTCTGGTGAATGGCACCTCTTCTGAGCTGTTTGACAAATCTAATAGCACACGTCAGGGGTGCACCCTCTCTCCTCTTCTATTTGTCATTGTCATAGAACACCTGGTGTTTGCCATTCACCAAAACAATTCCGTTCAGGATATCCAGACACCTTCTTCTCATCATAAAATATCTCTTTGTGTGGATGATCCACATAGTTCCCTCCCTTCACTTTTTCGTGAATTCCAGAGATTCGGGTCTTTTAGTAACTTAATATCTCCAAAGCAGAAGCTCTCAATGTGTCTCTGTTGGAGACTACAATGTCCCAACTTCATGCTAACGCTTCTTTTCAATGGCAAACTAGAGGCATTTCCTATTTAATTCCTTCCAACCTGTCCGACCTTTAGATGCTTAATTATGTCCCTCTTCTCTCTCATATTAGGAAGGATCTGGACTCTTGGGGGAGCTCCTCTTTACCTTAGTTTGTGCACATTTGCACCTTAAAGATGGACACCCTCCCTAAACTATTAGATTTATTTTAAACTGTCCCTATTTTGGTCCCTAAGTCTTTTTTCATTTCCTTGAGGTCTTTATCGATCCGCTTCGCGGGGGCGGGCCTACCAGATTACGAACTCTGCTATAAAGCTGCAATAATGGCTTGTACTCTTGAATGGTTCCCTCTCCCTTTCACTAAAGCTTCTACTATGATCACGCAAGACCTGACCCCAGTTGACCTAAGAGCCCCTCTGTGGGGTTATAGTGGTAAACCTACACTGCCTACACTCCTCTTCTCCTTTGACCTTAGCTGCCCTTCGCTTATGGTATATGAGAGTTCTATACTCCATTCTCTCCTCTGTCCCCTCTCCCTCACAACCCTGCTTTCCCCCAGGGGGTGGGAGTTTCTTCAGTAGGCTCATTCTCACGCTCTGCCTGGCCGAGAGCGAATCTGTTTGTGCACCCTCAACATGGAACCCTGCTTGTCCCTACAGGTTCACAAGATTGGCTTACTACTCTCCATCTGTCATCCTTCTGTAAACAGTTATTTCTCTCTACTCAAACGCATTACGCCCTTACTGAATTTGAATGCCTGTGCTCTCTCCATGAGTTGCCCAGCCATCTACTATCTTCCCTCTATTGCCTGATCCACGCATTAACTCATGACAACTTACCAACATACTCCAAGGCATGGTCCACGGATCTGGGAAAGGAGTTTTCAAGGGTGGATTTGCTGACCTCATTCCATTTCACACATAAGTCTACCATCTCCTGCTACTCCTAGGAAAAAAACTTTAAGATCTTTCCCCGCTGGTATAGGGACCCATCGACATTACACAAGATTTTTCCATCCACCTCTGCCATCTTTTGGTGCTGTGGCTAGGCTTTAGGTATGTACTTACATATCTGTGAGAGGATACGCTCCTGTCCATGCTGCCAGGCTCTATAGCCTCCCAAAAATGGAGCCTCCTACATTTCTTTTTGTCCACAGCACGACAGATCATCCCCTTATTTTGGAAAACTGAAGTTAATCCTCCACTATCTTTATGGGTGTCCACTGTGAACAACATCATACAAATGGAGGAAATGTTGGCGCTTGATATTGACACTTTCGACAAATACAAGGTTTTATGGTATATTTGGATCCACTTTTCTTATTCTGACACCCTCACGGACATGCTCTCAACATCAGCAAGTACGTCATCAACCCTCCACTAGCTTAGGTCTTATCTCTGACATTCCTTTTACTAGTTTTTCCCTTTACCGTGCCATGTAGTTACTCAAGGGATACCTCTCTCAACCAAATGGACCTTCTAGGTCCTATACCTCTAGATCCTCATCCCAGTTTTCCTCCCTTCTTCTTTTTCCCTCGCCCTTCTTTCTCTCTTCCTCCTTTCATTCCTTCCTTTTTATTCCGATGCCTATTTTTTCTTTGTACAATCATTGTTTACTTCATAACATCCCAGGTTATACTTGTGTTATCCGCCATTGTGGATTAGTCAATGGTCCTTTTGATGTTTCCAGCTACATACGTCTATGCCATATTGTTCTTATGATTACTTGTAGGGCTTTTTTTCTCAGAGAATAGGTGCTGGAAGTCCCACCTACTGAGTCACTTCTTGTCTCTGCCCTCTACCCACCTCCGAGCAACATCTCTTGGTTCCACCCCCTACCCACCTCCTAGCACCATCTCATTCAGAGAATACAGAGCCAAGTATGATTATGTCATGCTATGCTAAAGTAATTTGTATGGAAATTGGTAATGATAACAAGAAAAGCAGTACAATAGATTCCCTGCAGCCAGCAGCAATAACCCCCTCAGCAACAATAGACCCCCCGGCAACATAGGACCCCTGCAACAAAATATCATCCCAGCAACAATAGACCCCCGGCAGCAAGGCCAAATCTCCCAGCGGCCAGCAGCCAGAAACAATAGACCCCTCCTTTAACAGTAGACTCCTTACAGCAGCAGTTGACCCCCCAGCAACATAACCTCCCCCAGCAACAATAGATCCCCCACCAGCAACAATAGACCTCCCCAGCAACAATAAGCCATCACACAAAAACAGATTCCCTCCAGCAACAATAGATCTTCCAGCAGCCAGCATCAGTAGACCCTTCAGCACACCCCAGCACCCCTTGCCATTAGATAGAATCCGTTCTGGGGGTCCCGGAACTGCATTCCCCTGAGTTCCCGCTGAAAAAAGCCCTGATTACTTGTATTATTAATCAGATTTGACGTTTCTACTCAACCTGGTTCCTCCAGTGTGACACAACTCTCAACTCTTGGAATGATTTTTTTTTTACTTGTACATATCATGCTTTGGGTGATAGCCATTGTTGCTGACTTACTACAGTGCCTTGAAAAAGTATTTATACTCTTTGAAATTTCCCACATTTTGTCATGTTACAACCAAAAACGTAAATGTATATTGGGATTTTATGTAAAAGACCAACAAAAAGTGGCACATAATTGTGAAGTGGAAGGAAAATGATAAATGGTTTTCAATTTTTCATACAAATAAATATGTGAAAAGTGTGTTGTGCATTTGTATTCAGCCTTCTTTCCTCTGATACCCCTGACTAAAATCTAGTGGGACCAATTGCCTTAAGAAGTCACCTAATTAATAAATAGAGTCCACCTGCATGTAATTTAATCTCAGTATAAATACAGCTGTTCCGTGAAGCCCTCAAAGGTTTGTTAGAGAACCTTTAGTGAACAAACAGCATCATGAAGGCCAAGGAACACACCAGACAGGTCAGGGATAAAGTTGTGGAGAAGTTTAAAGCAGGGTTAGGTTAAAAAAAAACAAGCTTTGAACATCTCATGGAGCACTGTTCAATTCATCATCTGAAAATGTAGAGTATGGCACAACTGCAAACCTACCAAAACATGACCATCCACCAAAACTGACAGGCCAGGCAAGGAGAGCAATAATCAGAGATGCAGCCAAGAGGCCCATGGTAACTCTGGAGGAGCTGCAGAGATCCACAGCTCAGGTGGGAGAATCTGTCCACAGGACAACTAATAGTTGTGCACTAAATCTGGCCTTTATGAAAGAGTGTCAAGAAGAAGCCAATGTTGAAAGAAAGCCATAAGAAGTCCCAATTGCAGTTTGCGAGAAGCCGTGTGGGGGACACAGCAAACATGTGGAAGAAGATGCTCTGGTCAGATGAGACCAAAATGGAACTTTTTGGCCTAAAAGCAAAGCGCTATGTGTGGCGCAAAACTAACACCGTACATCACTCTGAACAAACCATTCCCACCGTGAAACATGGTGGTGGCAGCATCAAGTTGTAAGGATGCTTTAATTCAGCAGGGACAGGGAACCTGGTCAAAGTTGATGGTTAGATGGATGGAGCCAAATACAGGGCAATCTTAGAAGAAAACCTGTTAGAGTCTGCAAAAGACTTGAGACTGGGGCGGAGGTTCACCTTCCAGAAGGACAACGATTCTAAACATACAGCCAGAGCTACAATGGAATGGTTTAGATCAAAGCATATTCATGTGTTAGAATGGCCCAGTCAAAGTCCAGACCTAAATCCAATTAAGAATCTGTGGCAAGATTTGAAAATTGCTGTTAACAGACACTCTAACAGAGCTTGAGCTATTTTGCAAAGAAGAATGAGCAAAATTTTCACTCTCTAGATGTGCAAAGCTGATAGAGAGATACCCAAAATAACTTGCAACTGTAATCGCAGCAAAAGGTGTTTCTACAAAGTATTGACTCAGGGGGGCTGAATACATGCACGCCACACTTTTCAGATATTTATTTGTAAAAAATGTTGAAAACCATTTATCATTTTCCTTCTACTTCACAATCATAAATGTAAACAAAGAGCGGTAACTAGCTGTTACCAGCTCTTCTCTCTTCACACACCGTTTCCAGTGTGAGGAGAGAAGAGCCAGAAGCAGTGAGTTACCGATCTGTGTTCTGTAGTGTCTGCACAAACACCACACCTGTCCCATCGCCCCACCCAATTGTCATCTGTCACCCAACAGTCACCACAGTCACCCAATAAAGTGCACCTGTCTCATAAGGGACTGCCATCAGTGACCGTCAGCGGTGCACCTGTCACCTGTCACAAATCAGTGACCGTCAGCAGTGCACCTGTCACCCATCAGCCATCACCCGTCACCCATCAGTGACCGCCAGCCATCACCCGTCACCCATCAGTGACCCCGAGCCATCACCCGTCACCCATCAGTGACCGCCAGTCATCACCGATCACCCATCAGTGACCGCCAGCCTTCACCCGTCACCCATCAGTGACCGCCAGCCATCACCCATCAGTGACCGCCAGCCATCACCCGTCACCCATCAGTGACCGCTAGCCGTCACCCATTAGTGACCGCCAGCCATCACCCGTCACCCATCAGTGACCACCAGCCATCACCCGTCACCCATCAGTGACTGGCAGCCATCACCCGTCACCCATCAGTGACCACCAGCCATCACCCGTCACCCATCAGTGACCGCTAGCTGTCACCCATCAGTGACCGCCAGCCATCACCCTTCACCCATCAGTGACCGCCAGCCATCATCCGTCACCCATCAGTGACCACCAGCCATCACCCGTTAACCATCACCTGTCACCCATCAGTGACCGTCAGCCATCACCGATCACCTGTCACCCTTTAGTGACCGCCAGCCATCACCGTCACCCATCACCCGTCACTGTCCGTGGCGATCAGTGAACGTCAGCTGCCACCCATCGCACAGTCCATCAGTGACCGTCACCTGCCACCTGTCACACCGCGTCATGTCCAAAAGAGTATACAGCAGTGAGGAGGCGTTCCAGATCCTCTCCTTGACCGATGAGAGCAACGGGGAGTTCTCATCAGATTCCAATTTGGATTCTGAATCAAATTCGGCATTTGAACCAAATAGTGAATCGGCAAATGATTCGAAGGAAGAATGGGTCCCTCCCAAAAGGGCACGGCACTCTGGAAACCAGGATTATATTCCCAGGCCCAGTACCAGTGCTGCCACCACCAATAGGCCCCAGGAACAAATTGCCAGGCCCAGTACCAGCGCTGCCCCCAGCGTTAGGCCCAGGGAACAAATGCCCAGTACCAGCGCTGCCGCCGGTGATAGGCCCCAGGAACAAATGTCCAGACCCAGTACCAGTCCTGCCACATCACGCCTGAGTACCAGCACAGGAAATTCCAATCCAACTACTGGAGTGTCACACCCCCCAAGAGCCAGGGCTGCCTTCCAACTCGGCATCGCCAATTATTCCCCCGTTCACAGCACTGCCAGGTGTGCAGACCAACACCCAAAATTTCTCAGAGATTGATTTCTATGTTTTTGCCCGACACTATGCTGCAATTTATTGTGGACCAGACAAATTTGTATGCCCCGCAATTTATTGCCAACAACCCCCAATCATCCTATGCCCGTCCTTTTGAGTGGAGAGATCTGAATTTGGAGGAGTTCAAAGTGTTTATGGGCCTCACCCTAAACATGGGGATTACAAAAAAAAATGAAGGACATGCCTATTGGTCCACCAACCCTATCCACAATATGCCCATTTATTCTGCCCTAATGTCCAGGTCCCGATACAAGATGATAATGCGCTTTCTTCACTTCAGCGACAACACCCAGTGCCCTCCCCACAGTCATCCAAATTACGACAAGTTATACAAGATTCGCCCACTGATAAATTTCTTTTCCCAACAATTTGCAGAACTCTATGTTCCCGATCAGAATATTTGCGTTGATGAGTCCCTGGTACCCTTTTCAGGCCGGCTAGGAATAAAGCAGTATATTCCTAGCAAAAGGGCCAGATACGGAGTAAAGTTATACAAGCTATGTGAGAGAGCCATGGGATATTTGTATGCGTTCCTCATATATGAAGGAAAAGATTCCCAGCTCCAGCCCCCTGAGTGCCCGGCCTACATGGGCACAACTGGAAAGATTGTATGGGACCTGGCATACCCACTTCTAAACAAAGGATATCACATTTACGTTGACAAATTTTACACGAGCCTACCCCTTTTCAAACACTTATACATTGCAAAAACCCTGGCCTGTGGAACCTCCAGAAAAAATAGAAAGGGCTTCCCACAATCTTTAGCGAACAAAAAGCTGCGAAGGGGGGAAAGAGCATCATTGAGATGCAATGAAGTGCTGGCCTTGAGGTGGAAGGATAAGAGGGACGTGCACATGATGTCCACCATCCATGACGACACTGCAATTGAGGTACAAAGAAGACAAGGTCCCATTGAAAAGCCAACATGTGTCCAAGATTATAATCTCTACATGGGGGGGGGGTAGATTTTAACGATCAAATGATTCAGCCCTATTTGTCAATAAGGAGGTCCCGATTCTGGTATAAGAAGGTAGCAATTTATCTCATCCATTTGGCCATTTACAATTCCTACGTAGTCTACACCAAATCCATTGAAAGCCCCGCCCCCTTCCTAAAATTCATAGAAGAAGTTGCCACGTCCTTCATCTATCACCAAAGACCCCCCCCCCCAGAAGACCTTCGCTCTGAGGCTGTTTGCCGACTTCATGAGCGCAACTTACCCTTCAGCATTCCACCATCTGAAGAAGGCCGAAGACAGCAAAAAAAATGTCGCGTGTGCCCCAAAAAAGGATTTAGAAAAGATACCAGCTACCATTGTCCCCAGTGTCCCTCCCAACCTGGCCTTTGCATTGGTGAATGCTTCCAACTTTATCATACATCCATAAAATATTAGCCCATATTTTTAACCATTTCCCCATTTTCATCATCTGTGCTGACCATTTTCTATTCTTTCCCAAATAACCATGCCACTGCCTTCCACGTGAACTGACCCTGGCTTGTTTTTTGACTATGCCTCTGGCTACCGTTTGGACTGCTTCCATGTGAACTGACCTTGGCCTGTTTTGTGACTATGTCTTTGCCTACCATTTGGACTGCCTCCACGTGAACTGACCTTGGCCTGTTTTATCAACTACTCTACTGCCTACCACTTGGACTGGTTGCACGTGAACTGACCCTGGCCTGTTTTATGGACTATGCTTTTGCCTACCGCTTGGACTGATCTGTAGCCCTGCTACTGTAGTACACAGGGGTCTCACATATGTGAGGGGCTCCAGAATTGTTTTTCCGGATGGAGAAAACAATTATTTTTGTTTTCTCCGGGTTTCGGAATTAGGGTCTGGAGTCCGGAGGCTTCATAGAGATTTGGGTGGGTCGAAGCCTCTACCCCTGTGCCCCTGTGCACAGGTCTTACCTGATTGTGGCCCTCAGCTTGCTGCTGACTTACTGCCACCATGCACATGCCTGTCGCATGAATGGACTACACCGCTACCTGGACTATGCAAATAATTAGCTGTAGCAGGAGGCAGTATGTTTATGAAGGGCTGGAGAGCGGTACAATAATGAGTGTCTGCAGGTAACAGTGTACCAGGACCAATATTATGGCTGTGCTGGCTGTCTCTGCCTGGAAAATTTATATGGACTGTGCTGTGCAGACTATAGACAATATTCCTGCCTGCTGCCTGGATAGTTAATATTGCTGTCGCTAAGCACCTCCCTGCCTGCTGCCTGGACCAGTGCTCTCCTCTGTGGATACTACTAAAAGCGCAGGTAATGCTTTTTTTTTACCCTTTCTGCAATAGAATTTATTTTGGCTTGTAATTCTTGGTATGTGCATGCTATGTGTTAGAAATATGAAGGGTTTTCAAAAATGATAGGTTGCCAGGAAATTATATATGTCATTTATGCTCCTAGAACGCCTGATGGTGCTACTTCAATGTTCGGCCTCTGTATGTGGCCAGGCTGTGTAAAAGTCTCACACATGTGGTATCGCCATACTCAGGAGGAGTAGCAGAATGTATTTTGGGGTGTCATCTTTGCTATGTACATGCTATGTGTTGGAAATATATGATAAATTCGACAACTTTGTGTAAAAAAAAATGCGTTTTCATTTTTTTCCACATTTTCCAAAAACTTCTGGAAAAAAATGAACCGTTCAAAAGACTCATTATGCCTCATAGATTATACGTTAGGGTGTTTGCTTTCCAAAATGGGGTCATTTTGGTGGCAATTCCATTGCCCTGGTGCTCCAGGGCCTTCAAAAATGCAAAAGGTGGTTTAGAAATGAGATGTGTCATTTATGCTCGTAGATCGCCTGATGGTGCTACTTCAATGTTGGGCCTTTGTATGTGGCCACGCTGTGTAAAAGTCTCACACATGTGGTATCGCTATACTCAGGAGGAGTAGCAGAATGTATTTTGGGTTGTTATCTTTGCTACGTACATGCTATGTGTTGGAAATATATGATAAATGGACAGCTTTGTGTAAAAAAAAAATGCGTTTTCATTTTTTTCCACATTTTCCAAAAACTTCTGGAAAAAAATGAACCATTCAAAAGACTCATTATGCCTCATAGAATATACGTTGGGGTGTTTGCTTTCCAAAATGGGGTCATTTTGGTGGCAATTCCATTGTCCTGGTGCTCCAGGGCCTTCAAAAATGCAATAGGTAGTTGAGAAATGAGATGTGTCATTTATGCTCATAGATCTATAGACAAATAAACCGCGCTAAAGTGAGTCCAATAAAGTCTGTGATAATAAACAGTCTGTGGTACTGAACAATGAACTCCAAAATCCTTCTGTATGATGAAGTGAAGAAAATAGAGTGACTGTGTGGTGAACTGCTTACCAGAATGTAAGCCAAAAACAGGCAGGTGGCTTAAACCCAGCCCGGGCCTTTGGGAGCACTTCAAATGGACTGAATCCTTTGCGCTCGAACGGCAGAACAAATCCACATAGAGTTAAATCAAAAACAAAAAACCATAGTGTGATACTGACATAACATACTTCATCAAAGAAGGAGGGGGTGTGTTCACACAAATAATCATAAACTAAATATCATGCAGGCACCCTGGGGATGTGAGACCACTCTGGGACGCCAAAAAATGTGTACAGCATGCAATAGAAGATGTCCTTATATCTACTGTAAATAACCACCAATTGCCATACAGCTAAAGGAACACCCAGTGCCCAGGTACGCGGGGCCGCTTACCAGATAGTGAACTAGTGAGGGCATCAATAGTACAGGGTGCAACTTGTATGTGACCTGGGGTATATGTTGAATGAACCTACAGGGGTTCCTGCTCACCAGAAGGACGACCAGAGATAGCCCAAAAACGAAGCACTGGCAGAGTATCTCGATCCCGTCTTGGCAGGTCTTCCCGGGCTCGATGGATATGTGTATTAGAGAGGAGAAGCAGCCAATGGTGTGATAACGTACAACTCCAGTTTATTAAAAACAAAGCAAGCACTTACATATAAAAAACGAATAACATCGATGCCGGCCGGCACTCAAAACAGCTCCTGTCCACTCAGAGCAAAGCGTGGTGACGTCAGCACGTCCCTCCCAGACGCGTTTCGTCACAGGTTGACATTCTCAATGGGGAACGGGCAGCGCGCTGAGCCACCACTATTTAAGCGTATACCAAGCCTCGCTCTGAAGCTGAACAGGAGAAACACAGAGCGCCATCTTGGATGTGGGCACAAATACCGGAGAGTCACGGGAATGGCGACGATTACGTCGGTCCACTCCCTCCACTCCTCCAGCAGTTGAGATTCACAAGGAAGACTTAGCAAAGCAAACTATTATTACACTCCAATGGCCGTTCAAATGGTGCCCACCAGATTCATTACCATTTGGGGGCAAAACCCCATTCCCTTTGAACACAGGAGGCGGGCTTTAAACATTTAATAGAGGAGCCAATCTGTTGACCAGATATGTATAGCCAAAAGGAGTGTAAAGGGGTTTTCTTTTTAAAAAAGAAAAATTGTACAAAACTCTATACATAGAATAATTAAAATTATATAAAAATTCATCACTACAAATACCAGTTGTACTAAATTGCATACCAAAAAGCATATAAGGATATCCCCAATCACGGGCACCTAAATGAGGCACCTGGCACTCAATAGCAAAGAGCCGATTAAAATGATACAAACCCTATGTATCCATAGGGTGAAACTCAAACTTACATTAAGAGACCAATCAAAATGGCCAGATTATAAAGCAAAAGAGAAGGCAATACCCCCGATAATGAACAGCTTTTCTGTTAGACCTCCAGATTTATTGTCATTGAGGGCAAGGCACCCCATCTTATTATTTGGGATCGTACAGTCTCCTACCCCATTCAATTTCTACAAATAGATATATGAACAAAAACAGGGTGAGGTAAGTCTATCAAAAACATCAAACTGTATTACTGACTGGTAGCTAACCTAATAAGTTGAATCAAAAGGTATATAGGTCAAGCCCCCCACCTCCAAATAGTTTCAAACCATGCACATACCCCCGCAAATTGACAATGTGTTAAGTCCCCTAAGGGTAAAGGTATTCAGGTGTAATTGGAAGGAATGTATTAAAATTACAATATTGGATATATTGGGCCAAAAAATATTAGGTAAAGGAAAAATGCTGAATCCTACAAGGGACCCCTTGAGTTTATAGCTGATGAGAACTGGTAATATCATGGATGCCTCCATTGGGTGTCCATAATGACCAGAACTTGAGAGATTCCGATCGAGTCTACTCATAGACTCTGACCGGAGTGTATCTTATCACAAATGGCCAAGGATTAGGCCAAAGCCTTAATTAAGCAATGGAAAGAGTTAGAAGGGCGAGGTATTACCAAAGGTCAGATGTGTCAGGTTGTTAAAATAATGCAAACCCAAATTAAGAGTTGTCAATAAATGAATTTACATCCACATCTATATTGAGACCGTGTGGCGTGTAGCTTTTGATCCTATGGATCCATGCCATTTCAGATTTAGAGATCTCTCTAACCAGGGAGCTGCCCCGCCAGTGAGGTTTATATCGGTCAATTCCCAGAAACAAGGTGTTAGAGGGGTCTCTATTATGAACCATCCTATAATGCTTTGAGACCGAATGGTTTTTGAAGCCTGTCAGAATGTTCGTGATATGCTCATTGAGCCTCACCTGGAGGGGGCGTTTAGTCCGCCCCACATATTGCAAGCCACAAGGGCATTGCAATAGATAGACCACTCCAGTGGTAGAGCAGGTGATAAATGGAGTGATATAGTGGGTCCGCCCAGTTTTTGTGGAAACAAAGGTCTGTGTCCTCCTGGTCACACATGAGTTGTAAGAACAGACCCGACATTTGTTACACCTGTAAAAACCGGTATTCCTGGGGCTAACTTGTTCTTAAACGAGG
Organism: Lithobates clamitans; assembly: GCA_037952925.1. Classification (NCBI taxonomy): domain Eukaryota; kingdom Metazoa; phylum Chordata; class Amphibia; order Anura; family Ranidae; genus Lithobates; species Lithobates clamitans. The sequence goes on from JBBGZY010000285.1 coordinate 9,951,701, forward strand.
GTGCCCCCTTGAAGATAATTCTAGGCCTAGGTGGTAGGGCTTCTTTCAAAAACCGATCATTTGTAATTATGTGCCAGTGTTTTGAAACCAATTGCTTGATCTCTTTGTGTTGAAGTGAGTAAGTCGTGATAAAGGGGACTCCCAGGTTATCTGTGGAGGTGCTAGTGCAGGGTCTATCCTTCAACAGAAGTTCCCTATCCATCTCCTCTACATTTTTTAGCACCGGCATAAGATCTCCATTGGAATACCCCTTTTCTAGGAATCTGTCTGTAAGAACCTTGCTTTGTGATAGGAAGTTATCCAGATTTGAACAGTTCCTACGGACCCTCATATACTGGCTTTTCGGAATACCCTTTAGCCAGGGTCTGTGATGGCAGCTCTCAAGCGGAATATAGGAATTCCTGTCACTATCCTTAAAAAAGGTTGAAGTGGACAGGGTCCCATTCTCAATGGATATGGTAAGGTCCAAAAAATGAATTTGAGTTTGGCTTATCTCGAAATTCAAAAAAATCCCGCGGTTATTGTTATTAAGGGATGACAAATATTGTTGAAGCTCCAACTCATCTCCATCCCATAGGAGGAGGATGTCATCTATATACCTCGCCCACAAAACTAGATGGGGGTTCCGGTTAGTATAGATGACATCCTCCTCCCATTTGGCCATAAATAAATTGGCCAGGCTGGGGGCATATTTGGCCCCCATGGCCACGCCACGACTCTGGCGATAAAACTGCCCTGAAAACCAAAAATAATTGTGGGAGGCCGCAAAAACCAACAACTCCATAATAAAGGAAATCTGGTCCCCAGGGAGGCCAGAGTCCTTTACCAGGGCTCCCTTCACTGCTTGAAGGCCCATGTCATGAGGTATTATAGTGTATAACGAGGTGACATCTGCACTCGCTAACCACATCCCAGGCCTAATAGTGGTATCTGATAAAAGATTGAGCACATGGCGTGTATCTTTGATATACGATGGCATCTTTTGCACTAAGGGCTGGAGGAAAAAATCAATATATCTGCCCACCCGGGAAGTGACCGAATCAATGCCACTCACAATGGGGCGTCCCGGGGGGCAGATAGGATTTTTGTGAACCTTTGGGAGGTAGTATATAATAGGGGTTCTGGGGGCTTTGGGGACCAGATAAAGGCTCTCCTTGTCTCCCAGAATACCCTGGGAAGTACCTTTGGAAATTATTCTACGTAACTCCCTAAGGTAACCATTTTTAGGATCGGAGGGGAGGGGGATATAGGTCTCTGTATCCCCAAGGATCCTGGACATTTCGGCCAGGTAATCCTTTCGGTCAAGAACCACTATTCCCCCCCCCTTATCCGCTGGGCGAATGACTAGGTCCTTGTTCTTACATAAAGAGTCTAGTCCCTCCTGTATAGCTCTGGAGTTCTTTGCATTTTTTATCTCCAATTCCTCGAGATCTCTCAATAGCACATCTCTGAACACCTTGAGGGCTGGAGCAAGTGTTCCCGGGGGATTGAAGAGAGATGCATTCGCCAATCCTGAATGAACATAGTTACTACTAGGCTGGGAGTTCCTTGTGATGGGGTTCCCCAATACATATCTCTTGATGTTTAATTTCCGAATAAATTTATGGACATCCATATACGTTTGAAAGCGATCTAGGCTTTTCGGGGGGGCAAACTTAAGACCTTTGTCTAGTACCAGCTTTTCAGATTGTGTCAATTCAACGGTGCTCAGATTGAAAATGCCCTGACCCATCACATTCTGGCCTTTTTTTGTTCTGCCGTTCGAGCGCAAAGGATTCAGTCCATTTGAAGTGCTCCCAAAGGCCCGGGCTGGGTTTAAGCCACCTGCCTGTTTTTGGCTTACATTCTGGTAAGCAGTTCACCACACAGTCACTCTATTTTCTTCACTTCATCATACAGAAGGATTTTGGAGTTCATTGTTCAGTACCACAGACTGTTTATTATCACAGACTTTATTGGACTCACTTTAGCGCGGTTTATTTGTCTATATATTTTGTTGGTGGGCCCCACTTATAACTGCAGCTTTTTTTGTAATTTGTTTGATACCTGCATACGGTGTCTTCTCACGTTTTATTCATTTACACTGGTATTACCAGAGATTTAAACTTTACTATTTAATTTTTAATTTTTAGTTTAATTTATCCAAGCGCAATTTTGTTTTTTCTTACTGTATGCTCATAGATCGCCTGATGGTGCTACTTCAATGTTGGGCCTTTGTATGTGGCCACGCTGTGTAAAAGTCTCACACATGTGGTATCGCTATACTCAGTAGGAGTAGCAGAATGTATTTTGGGGTGTCATCTTTGCTACGTACATGCTATGTGTTGGAAATATATGATAAATGGACAACTTTGTGTAAAAAAAAATGCGTTTTCATTTTTTTCCACATTTTCCAAAAACTTCTGGAAAAAAATGAACCGTTCAAAAGACTCATTATGCCTCATAGATTATACGTTGGGGTGTTTGCTTTCCAAAATGGGGTCATTTTGGTGGCAATTCCATTGTCCTGGTGCTCCAGGGCCTTCAAAAATGCAAAAGGTGGTTTAGAAATGAGATGTGTCATTTATGCTCGTAGATCGCCTGATGGTGCTACTTCAATGTTGGGCCTTTGTATGTGGCCAGGCTGTGTAAAAGTCTCACACATGTGGTATCGCCATACTCAGGAGGAGTAGCAGAATGTATTTTGGGGTGTAATTTGTTGTATGCATATGCTCTGAGAGAGAAATAACCTGTTAATATGACAATTTTGTAAAAAAAAAACAAAAAATCTTCATTTTGCAAAGAATTGTGGGAAAAAATTACAACTTAAAAAAATTCACCATGCTACTTACTTAATACCTTAGAATGTCTACTTTCTAAAAGGGGGCCATTTAGGGGGTATTTGTACTTTTCTGACTTGTTAGTGTCCCAAGAAATGAGATAGACCATCAGTACATCAGGTGTGATCAGATGTGATCAATTTTCAGTGATTGGCACCATAGTTTGCAGACTCTATAACTTTCACAAAGACCAAATAATTTACACTTATTTGGGTTATTTTTACCAAAAATATGTAGCAGTATAAATTTTGGCCAAAATTTATGTAAAAAAGTTACTAATTTGCAAAATTTTATGACAGAAACAAAGTAAAAGGCATTTTTTTCACAAAATTTACGGTCTTTTTTATTTATAGCACAAAAAATAAAAAACCCACTAGTGATTAAATACCACCCAAAGAAAGCTCTATTTGTGTGAAAAAAAGGACGCAAATTTCATATGGGTACAGTGTTGCATGACTGAGTAGTTGTCATTCAAATTGTGAGAGCGCTGAAAGATGAAAATTGGTCTTGGCAGGAAGGGGGTGTAAGTGCACTGTATTGAAGTGGTTAAATAGGCAGACGCATATTTAAAACAAATTCATCTGAAAATGGGATTGAAGGATCACAGGGATGTCAGCACTTTAGGGCAAGCCTCTTGTGGGGAGCAGAGGCAGTCTCCAAGAAGCATGAAAAAGAGAAAATACAGGATCTCTTAGTTCAGACTGTTAAAAGATTTTTTATTCAGTAAAGGGTATCAAATCCACTCACATTTGGTAGTGTAATGTGCCTGACTGAATTTAAACCTCTAGAGATAAGTGGAGTAAATAGTAGCGCTCAAATAAATAAGAAATGAAAAAATAAAAATGAAAAATAAAAATGTGCTAATGAAAGCAATGATCAATCTAAATGAACAGTAAAAGGTATATATGTGTGAATATTGACAATAATACCCTCATTGAAAATCAGTCACAATATGAATGTGATCTGACAAAAACGTTATTGGTGAACACTGTGAGCAAACACATCCTATCACATAATGTTCAAAGCAACACACCCTGTGGCAGATGTGAAAATGATAAATGAAGTCTTAACATAAAGTTCATATCATGTGAATATATTCTAACGAAAAAAGTTATTGGGGAACACTGTGAGCAAACACATCATATCACATAATAATTAAAATCACACACCTTGTGACAGATGTGAAAATAATGAATAAAGTGTTGACATAAAGTTCATAAATATTCAGATGAATGGTCTGAAAAAATCTATAAATGAAAACTCTTGGTTGTTCTTTGTGATCTACCACCACACCTCAGTGTTTGTGCTTCCACTCCCACTTAAAGATTTGCACTCACCAGCTACAATTGCCTTATTGGGGGTTAAAATGTGATTTCCAGATTCCAAACGTGATCTCCAAATAGCGAGCGTAAATGCAACAAATCCTTTTCCTCAAGAAGTGATTGCTCCACATGAAAATAGAAAAATGTTCCAAATAGTGTGATAAAGTACAGCAAATTTATTAAAAATTCAAACCATCGCACACCATTGCACTCACATGTGTAAAAACCAAAGCAGGCCAAAAAAACACTCCAAAGGAAATCGTTACATAAACTCCATGCACTGGTAAAGCGATCTATAATGATCACGGTGGACCCAGGATAGTGTGTCAGCTGTGCAGTCTCATCCACTCCTAGTCTCAAGCCTCCACCATTGGATGCAGCGTGTCACATCACAATGTCTTGCGTCACGCTTCAGATGCTTGCCGTATAGCCACGCCCCGACATGTTTCATTGCAACCGACTTATTCATGGGATTCATGGCAATCCCATGAATAAGTCAGTCACATGGAACATGCACAACCACAGTAGCCCTGTACCACGATTGGTGATATAATGTGTTCAAGAGACACAGCCATCATAGATCGCACTGCTACACGGCCCCGAGGCCACGCACAAGCACCAAATGTGGGAAGACATATGGGTACATTCTCCCAGAACCATATATAAACAGTGACCGGGCGGGAAGCGGTTAGGAGAGATTTATGGAGTTTGTTGGTCATGTATGTCATTTATGCAATATGTCCTGTAGCAGGGGACCCAGTGCTACTCGGTAGGATGGTGGTTTACGACAGATTTTGAGAAAAGCAAGCACACTGAGTATTCAGGTGTGTGCTGGATTCATAATATAGCCAGAAATAGAGCTCAGGAACCCACCCTCCTGAGGGATTTCAGTGTGTCTGAGGGGAGCAGTGTGGGATGCTGCCATGCATCAAGGCCAGGTTGGGACAGAGGAAGGCCCAAGCCTGAGAGGAAGTGCCAAGCACAGCTAGGGAGCTGCAAGCAATGACACAGAGCTAAAGGTCAGCTTCTGTGCATACAATTTGGATGTGTTTGAAGGTCAGGAAGACCAAAAGGTGTTTGATGGTCATGAAGACCCTGGAGAGATACTCGGAGCAGTAAAGCTGCCACAAGAGAGCCAGGAGACTGAATGTTATGTTTTTGCAGTGATAAAGATTCCTAAGTGGGAAGAGCTATCTATATGAACTTTGACTTGCTTTTAAAAAAAAGTGGGCTGTCATGCCCATAAAATACAGTTTTGGACTGGCACAACTCATTGTGAATGCACCTGATGCTTGAGTTTTATCACCCCAATCTTACAGTCCATATAGCGGGTTATAAGGCAATCAAATTGTGCATACAGGTTTTCTGTATGTTTTAATCAATGCATTTTAATCATCTTAGATGGGTTTGATTTTTCTGATGATTAATTTTGGTTTCAATAGATGTTGAGAGCCTATATCCCTTATGATAAGGGTCTAGTAGTAGGGTCAAGTAGTAAGGGAGTTCTTGGAGGAAATGCATTTGAAATTGAGAGAGTATATTTCTTTAACTTTTGGAATTCATACTAACACTTTTTTACCTTCAATGGATCCCACCAGCTCCAGGTGTAGGGCATAGCAATGGAGACTGCTTGTAGCCAGCAATATGCCAATCTGTACCAGGGGGAAGAGTGTGAGTGTTGCCTTTTTTTCATGGATGTCTCCAACTTACTAGCAGACCCTAATGCACTCTTTGAGCAATAAAAGAGATTTAACCTCCACATACAGAAAGGCTTTTTCGCAGTAAGAGCTGTTAAAATGTGGACGAGACTCCCTAAAGAATTAGATCTAGCCAGTTTAGTAGATTTTTTTTGTTTTAAAAAAGAGCTGACAGCATTTCCAAATACACAAAAAATAACTGAATATTAACATTTATATGTAATAACACCTGAGATTGTTTTGATTGTTTTGTGTGTATATATACACACAGTGGGGAAAATCATTATTTGATCCCCAGCAGATTTTGTAAGTTTGCTTACTTACAAAGTAATGAAGGGTCTATATTTTTTTTTATCATAAGTGTATTTTAAATGATAGAGACAGAATACCAACCAAAAATCCAGAAAAAAACACATGATACAAATGTAATAAATTGAGTTGCAGTTCGGTGAGTAAAAAAGTATTTGATCCCCAAGCAAAACATGATTTAGTACTTGTTGGATAAACCCTTGCAATTACAACCAGTATCCACTACACCATGCGATACATGAAAGGTTTACCAGAAGATATACTGAAGTCAAACAGTGCATGGTTTATATAAATTTGTGGTCCCTATGAGATAAAATTCCACCACATTCCACTCCACCTGTCCTCCAGAAGCCTCATACATAAGGAGAAAAATAAAAATCCTCATGCCCCAAATAGTGTGAAACCCGAGGTTTAAACTACTGGTAATGCGCATGCACGGTGATATCACGATCTTCACCTCCGACCTATATGTTTAATAAAATATGACGTCATTCAGGGCACCTGACGAAATGCATAGGGAAGAGCTGGAGGTTGTCATGTCACCACACATACACATTACCGGTACTCGGAATTCTGGGAGTTGTAGTTTTTTACTGCGCTGTATACAGTATTTCCATCTGACTGAAATAATAAAGTTCTAAGAAAGAAATAAAGGGTCTATATTTTTTATCATAGGTGTATTTTAAATGATAGAGACAGAATATCAACCAAAAATCCAGAAAAAACAGGAAAAACCAGTGGCAGCTGATGAAGTTTTAGGATGGGGGGCGCCAGACCCCGCCCTTCCTTTTTTACCCCTCCCACTTGGTGAAAATAGGTGTGGGTTCAGTGGGTGTGGCTCTAAGGGGGTGTGGTTAGCGTCTGAGATGAATGAGGGACAGCAGGCCCAGATCCTACACAACAATAGAAATATGTGTATTCTAGAAAGTTTAACAATCAGCATATAGGAAGATTCTCCAAACACCTGGTGTTAGCACTTCAATCATCCCGGCACCATGGTTGTTATGGTGTCAGGATGATTGAAGCACATTATTTCTATTATTACATTGTAATATAAAATGAAATCATTTAACTCACCATAATGCAGAATCAGTGGGAGCCCTGAGCATGTCACCTGCCACATCGCCTGCCACCAGATGCCATCAGGTGTTGCCAGCGGAGTCCGTCCTTACATCAGGTGCCCCCAGAGGAGACCGTCCTTACATCAGGTGCCCCCAGCGGAGTCCGTCCTTACATCAGGTGCCCCCAGAGGAGTCCGTCCTTACATCAGGTGCCCCCAGCAGAGTCCCTTCTTACATCAGGTGCCCCCAGCAGAGTCCCTCCTTACATCAGGTGCCCCCAGCAGAGTCCCTCGTTACATCAGGTGCCCCCAGCAGAGTCCCTCTTTACATTAGGTGCCCCCAGCATAGTCCCTCCTTACATCAGGTGTCCCCAGCAGCTGAGTCCATCCTTACATCCTGTGTCCCCATCAGTGGAGTCCCTTCTTACATCTGTGCCCCCGTCAGCGGAACCCCTCCTTACATCTGTGTCCCTGTCAGCAAAGTTCCTCCTTACATCTGTGTACCCATCAGCAAAGTCCCTCCTTAGATCTGTGTCCCCATCAGCTGAGTCCCTCCTTAAATCTGTGTCCCCATCAGCGGAATCCCTACTTACATCTGTGTCCCCTTTAGCAGAGCACAGTCCTCCTTACATCTGTGTCCCCACCAGCAGAGCAGAGTCCTCCTTACATCTGTGTCCCCATCAGCAGAGCAGAGTCCTCCTTACATCTGTGTCCCTATCAGCAGAGCAGCAGAGTCCTCCTCACATCTGTGTCCCCGGCAGCACAGCCCTCCTTCATGCCGCGTCTGTCTCTTCCCTTCAGCGGCAGCTAGTTCCTGGCTTTCTCCCTATGGACGGGCCCCCACTGCACAAAACAAATGCTATAAATTAAGTTGCAGTTCAGTGAGTAAAATAAGTATTTGATCACCAAGCAAAACATGACTTAGTGCTTGGTGGAGAAACCCTTCTTGGCAAGCACCAAGGTAAAACATTTTTTGTAGTTGGTGACCAGGTTTGCACACATCTCAGAAGGAATTTTGGTCCACTCTTCGTTACAGATCTTCTCTAAATCCTTTTATTGGCTCTCTCTTGGGAACTCGAAGTTTCAGCTCCCTCCATAACTTTTCTATAGGATTAAGGTCTGGAGGCTGACTAGGCCACTCCATGACCTTAATGTACTTCTTTTTGAGCAACTCATTTGCTGCCTTAGCTGTATGTTTTGGGCCATTATCATGCTGAAAGACACATCTATGACCCATCCATGACCCATCTTCAGTGTTCTGGCTGAGGGAAAAAGGTTCTCATCCAAGATTTTACAATACATGGCCCCATTCATTGGCCCCTCGATGCGGCAAATTTGGCCTTTACCTCTAGCAGAAAAACAGCCCCAAAACATCATGTTTCCATCATCGTGCTTGACTGTAGGGATGGTGTTCTTAGGGTCATAATCAGTATTTTTCTTCCTTCAAACACGACAAATCAAGTTAATGCCAAAGAGCTCTATTTTGGTCTCATCTGACCACAGCACTTTCTCCCAATCCTTCTCTGAATCATTTAGATGTTCATTGGCCTGACTGTATATGTGCCTTCTTGAGGAGGGGGACTTGCCATGTTTGGAGGAAGAAAAATGCTGAAAATGAACACCATCCCTACAGTCAAGCACCACGGTGGAAACATTATGCTTTGAGGCTGTTTCTCTGCAAAGATCGACTTTGCCGCATTGAGGGGCCAATGTATGGAGCAAAGTATTGTAAAATTTTGGATGAGAACCTTCTTCCCTCAGCCAAAACACTGAAGATGGGTCAAGGATGGGTCTTTCAGCATGACAATGGCCAAAACATACCGCCAAGGCAACAAATGAGTGGCTCAAGAATAAGCACATTAAGGTCATGGAGTGGCCTAGCCAGTCTCCAGACCTTAATCCTATAGAAAATGTATGGAGGGAGCTTAAACTTTGAGTTGCCAATCAACAGACAAGAAATCTTAAGGATTTAGAGAAGATCGGTAAAAAAGAGTGGACCAAAATCCCTCCTGAGATGTGTGCAAACCTGGTCACTAACTACAAGAAATGTCTTACCTCTGTGCTTGCCAACGAGGGTTTATCCAACAAGTACTAAATCATGTTTTGCTTGGGGATCAAATACTTTTTTACTCACCAAACTGCAACTCAATTTATTACATTTGTATCATGTGTTTTTTTCTGGATTTTTGGTTGGTATTCTGTCTCTATCATTTAAAATACACTTATGATAAAAAAAATTATAGACCCTTCATTACTTTGTAAGTGAGCAAACTTACAAAATCTTCTGGGTATCAAGTAATGATTTTCCCCACCGCGTGTATATATATATATATATATATATATATATATATATATATATATATATATATACACAAAACAATCAAAACAATGTCAGGTGTTATTACATATAAATGTTAATATCCAGTTATTTTTTGTGTATTTGGGAATGCTGTCAGCTCTTTTTTAAAACAAAAAATATATATACTAAACTGGCTAGATCTAATTCTTTAGGGAGTCTCTTCCACATTTTAACAGCTCTTACTGCGAAAAAGCCTTTCTGCGGAGGTTAAATGGAGGTTTAATCTCTTTTATTGCTCAAAGAGTGCATTAGGGTCTGCTAGTAAGTTGGAGACATCCATGAAAAAAGGCAACACTCACACTCTCCCCCCTGGTACAGATTGGCATATTGCTGGCTACAAGCAGTCTCCATTGCTATACCCTACACCTGGAGCTGGTGGGATCCATTGAAGGTAAAAAAGTGTTAGTATGAATTCCAAAAGTTAAAGAAATATACTCTCTCAATTTCAAATGCATTTCCTCCAAGAACTCCATCTAAGATGATTAAAATGCAGAAGAAGAAAGAGGGGGGGGGGGTGAACTCTCAAGGCACCCATTAAAATTAACATTAGTACAGCATTGATTAAAACATACAGAAAACCTGTATGCACAATTTGATTGCCTTATAACCCTCTATATGGACTGTAAAATTGGGGTGATAAAACTCAAGCGTCAGGTGCTTTCACAATGAGTTGTGCCAGTCCAGAACTGTATTTTATGGGCATGACAGCCCACTTTTTTTTAAAAGCAAGTCAAAGTTCATATAGATAGCTCTTCCCACTTAGGAATCTTTATCACTGCAAAAACATAACATTCAGTCTCCTGGCTCTCTTGTGGCAGCTTTACTGCTCCGAGTACCTCTGCAGGGTCTTCCTGACCATCAAACACCTTTTGGTCTTCCTGACCTTTAAACACATCCAAGTTGTATGCGCAGAAGCTGACCTTTAGCTCTGTGTCATTGCTTGCAGCTCCCTAGCTGTGCTTGGCACTTCCTCTCAGGCTTGGGCCTTCCTCTGTCCCAACCTGGCCTTGATGCATGGCAGCATCCCACAAGGCTCCCCTCAGACACACTGAAATCCCTCAGGAGGGTGGGGCCCTGAGCTCTATGTCTGGCTATATTATGAATCCAGCACACACCTGAATACTTAGTGTGCTTGTTTCTCTCAAAATCTGTCGTAAACCACCATCCTACTGAGTAGCACTGGATCCCCTGCTACTGAACATATTGCATAAATGACATACATGACCAACAAACTCCATAATTCTCTCCTAACTGCTTCCCGCCTGGTCACTGTTTATATATGGCTCTGGGAGAACGTACCCATGTCTTCCCTCTTTTGGTGCTTGTGCGTTGCCTCGGGGCCATGTAGCAGTGTGATCTATGATGGCTGTGTCCCTTGAACACATTATATCACCAATCATGGTACAGGGCTACTGTGATTATGCATGTTCCATGTGATCGCTGTGTCCACAGCAATCACTAAATGGAAACAAAAGCCATATGTTGTAGTATTGGATCTCTTTCTCCAAGCACATGAACAGGCACATTACACTACCAAATGTGAGTGGATTTGATACCCTTTACTGAATAAAAAATCTTTTAACAGTCTGCACTTAGAGATCCTGTATTTTCTCTATTGCATGTTTCCTGGAGATTGCTTCTGCTCCCCACAAGAGGCTTGTCCTAAAGTGCTGACATCTCTGTGACCCTTCAATCCCATTTTGCGGATAAATTTGTTGTAAATAGTATCTGCCTATTTAAGACTTAGACTGTGGACTTTTACATACGGATATCCTTACAAGACTTAAGATCATTACATTGTGCCATATTCCATTTTTTTGGCCATCAAATAGTATATCCCTAGTAAACGGGTCAGATATGGGATGAAATTATACAAAGTTTGTGAGAGGGACACAGGGTACACTCATGACTTCCAGGTTTATTAAGGAAAAGACAGCTGAAGCCCCCTGGATGCTAAATCTATATGGGGAGCAGTGGAAAAATTAATCACTGTACTCCCCTGCATTTCTGTCCCACTGCTGAACCCCCTTTCTCATCCCTCTCACTACTGTACCTCCTGCGTACCTGCCCCACCACTGTAACCCCTTGTTCTTCTGCCCCACCACTGTAACCCCCTGCTCATTTGCCCCATCAATGTACCCCTTTTCTCATATGCCCCACCACTATACCTCTCTGCACAGCTGCTCCACCACCGTACCCCCATGCTCTTCTGTCTCACCGCTGAAACATCTTCTCATCTGCCCCACTACTGTAACCCCCTTTTTCATCTGCCCCACCACTGTTCCTCCTGTACATCAGTCCCACCTCTGTTCCCCCTGTTCTTCTGCCCCACCCCTGTAACCCCCTGCTCATGTTTTCTACTAATGTACCTCCTTTCTCCGATAACACCCCTCTGCACATCTGCCCCACCTCTGTACCCCCTGCTCCTCTGCCCCACTGCTGTAACCCCCTGCTCTCCTGCCAAACCACTGTATCCCCCTGTTCATCTGTCCCACCAATGCACCTCCTTTCAGATCTGCCCCACCACTGTAACCCCCCCCCCGCTATTCTGTCCCACCGCTGAACCCCTTTCTCATCTGCCCCAACACTGAACGCCCCCTGATTATCTTTCCCACCACTGTAACCCCCTTCTCATCTGGACCAACATTGAACCCCCTCTCTGTAACCTCTTGCTCATCTGCACATCGCTGTACACCCCTACTTTTCTGTCTCACCGCTGAACCCCCTTCTTGTCCCTCCCACCGCTGTAACTCCTGCACATCTGCCCCACCCCGGTACCCCCTTGCTCTTCTGTCCCACCACTGTAACCCCCTGCTCATCTGGCCCACCACTGTACCTCCCTTCACATCTGCTCTGCCTCCATATCCCCATGCTCTTCTGTCTCACTACTGAATCACCTTCTCACACTGAACCCATCTGCTCTTCTGCCCCACCACTGTAACCCGCTTTTTCATCTGCCCCACCAATGTACCTCCTGCATGTCTGTCTCACTTCTGTACCCCCCTGCTCTTCTGCCCCACCTCTGTTCCCCCTGCTCTCCTGCCCCACTACTGTAACACCCTGCTTATTTGTCCCACCAATACACCTCCTTTCACATCTGCCCCACTGCTCTACCCCCCTGCTTTTCTGTTCCACCACTAAACCCCCTTCTCATCTGCCTCAACACTGAACCCCCTTCTCATCTGCCCCAAGACTGAACCCCCTTCTCATCTGCCCCATCACTGAACCCCTCTGCTCATCTGCCCCATCACTTTAGCCCCCTGCTCTTCTATCCCACTGCTGAACCCCCTTATATCTTCCACCACTGAAGCTCCCTGCACATCTGCCCCACTGCTGTACCCTCCCGCTCTTCTGTCCCACCTCTGAACCCCTCCTGCTCATTTTCCCCACCGCTGTACCCTCTTCTCATCTATGATATGCGTGATATGCAGAGTGGTGAATGGAAGCAGAGATGAGACACATCTATCTGTCTTGGCACACTCATCCAGCTGCTCCGCCTCTTCCATCCAGCCCACGTGCTTGTATCTGATGTCACATACAAGCATTTGGAATGGATGCTCTCAGGTCAGAGGCATTTTCTGAAAGCAGTGGGCCTGTGTGCAGGATCATAAGTAGGGCTCCCACAGCTGAAAGTGCGGTGCTCTGCGCCGCAGCAAAAGTTGGGTGTGATTTTCACTGTGCTGAATACTGGCTGTGGCTTAAAGGGACACAGAGTGCAGGGTTTCAGTTTTAAGTGACGCAAAGGTTCAGGAATAATGTCAACAAAGTTCCCAGCAGCTCAACAGTATTTTCACAAACTGTCACCTGATTATGGTTTTCTCAATCAGTGAAATCCCTTCCTTCTGAGATTGGTAGTGGCAACCAAGCGAATCATCTTCCTCCAGATGGTGGATGAGGCTAGCAAAACTGTGATTGGTTTTAGCAGTGGCCAAAAATAGTCCTCCTCCTCCTGGAAACAGGGACCGCCCCCCTACCAGAACGGCACCCAATCTCTTCCCCATCACAAAAGCTGATGATCGCAGCTACAGCAAATTTAGAGAACCAAACAATGTTTCCCATCTTTTACAATGTGTGGGGGCACAGTGCATCCACCTCAGCACAGGTGCGGTGTGGGAAATTCTGATAGTCTAATTCTGAGTCTCACTGACACTTCCCTGCACTGCTTATGGGGAGGGAGTCGAGTGCTGGCAAAAAAGGCTTGAGGCACTTGAGGGGTTGCCTATTCCTGCTCTGGTCCATTTTTGTTTATACTTTTAAGTACTTTAGATTCTGTATTAGTAATGATGTGTATAAACCTTAATTGTATTGTTAGGCTATGAATGTCTGGCTGACTGGTAGCCTTTATAATGTTAGATTGTTAACCCCCCATGGACATATGCCACATAAGTTAGGGAAAGAATTTTTTTTTTACTTTTTGTTTTATTTTGTCTTTTTTTTGTTTGGTTTTGATTTCTGTTTAGTTTTGTCTTTAGTTTTGTTTCTGATTTGTCTATGATTTTGTATTGTGCGTTTAGTTTTTTTCCCTCCACAGTCTCTATACAGCTTGTTTGTGGTGTCTGCGGGTTTCCAGCCAGATGATCATCTGACCAATATATTTTATTTCCGGGAGGTGGGGCGGAATATGTCATAATGGTGCAATAGCACAATAAGAGCAAGGTGTATGCTCAGTTGGGAAATCTTCCAGCCACAAGCTGATGTGACAACACAGAGCATTGGAAGCAAAGCACCCAGGGGGAAGGGAAGATAGGGATTGATGGCTGTGAGACAGGAAGGCCAGGGAGGAAATGCCTGCATGGTGGCTTATACTAGGCTGTTTGTTGTAAAACCTACTTGTCCTGGAATTTTCAGTAATGCCCTCTCTGCTTCCAATATTTTTATTTTTGTATTTATTTTTTTTATATCTTCTCAACCCCTCTGCAGAAGTACACCTTATTTGGGCTGTATAATTTTATAATGTGATGATCATGCATGAGTCTGCTTGTAATAACATCACACAATATAAATGATAATACACTGAGATACATAAGGTTATTGAGGTAACAGACGTTAATAGCTCAGTTACATGAGTAAATCGTAATTTTATAAAAAGAGGACATTGTATCCCTCTGGTTTTTATGAATGGAACTAAATAAAATGATGTATATTATCTATTTGTTGAATAGTATGTAAGGGACACTTAGTTGAAATGCCTTGATCCCTATTGGGTTTAATAAATTGCAACAAATTGCAAATCTACCATTTCAGTGCAACCTGTTGTTTCCATTATGAGTGCTCTAGCAACAAAGGCTCGTATTGTTTTGCAAGATTCTTCCAAAAAGGTCATAGTCAGCTTCAAAAAGGGAGGACATCATTAAAACCACACATGTATCTAAGTAAATACCTCAGAAGGGATGCGGCAGACTTTATTGCAGACAGTTTTGCCAGTGGCTTTAAAATTTCTTGAACTTTCATACCCTAAAAATTTGAAATCAGCATTTCATTTCCTCACAATGGTTCCACAAAGTTTGACAAAGCCCTTTTTGATCATTGCATATTTTGATTTTACATGTGTCACCATTAAAGTGTTACTAAACCCACAACAGTAAAATCAGTCTGTATATGCAGTAAAGTATGCTTGTTATACTCATTGTGGAACCAAAGGGGATAATCCTCCGCATTGTGTAAAAAGGCTGTTTGATCCTGTCTTCTCTGATCCTTCCCTTCTTCCACAGTCCCCAATCCAACTCCTGATAGAATACAGCCTTGGGGGCACTCTGAACTTGCCCAGTTTGGTGTGTATTGCTAGAAAGAAACAGGTGAGTGTGACATTAACACCCCCCTTGTACAGGGGTCTCTTTGAGGCTGAAGCTCTTCCATTCTTACATGTAATTAAGTTATAGAGTTTCTCACAGGAGAACTTGTGTTCAGGACCATTGACCTAAGCAGGGATACACAGAAAGAGTTTGGAAATATTCATGCGTGGTGGCAAAAAAGTTAGAACAAATATGGATTGACACATCTTTTGTGTTTAGTGGCTGCTTGCAGAAGTTGCTCTTGTACTTGGATCCATATCTGAATTATATTCCTTTGCAGGGAATTCAGGCTAAAGGCATTGACAGTTTATAAGTGGGCATTTGCCAAAAATAATGATAAATGGAGACTGCTGGGTTTCTCATTCTAGTGATTGTTATGGCCACCCAAAGCAGAAGAGTGACCCATTTGTCCTGGTGGGCCGACAAAAAAGGCTCAGAGAAGTTGCTCAGTTTGCCAATTGGATTGCAGGTTATAGGCATTGGAAAACTGTAATGAGACTTCCAGAGATTTGCAAAGACCCCTTCAGGATCACAATGGGAACTGGACTGATCAGACACAATGGTAGTAGGCACAGATATCCAGAATAAGGTTTGGCACCAAGGCAGCACTGAAGACAATGACAAGAAAGGTACAAAATGTGCCATCTTGGAGAATCGGTCAATGGCCACCCAGATCATGGCACAGAGGATAGGTCAGTAATGAAGTCTGTGGCAATGTGACAGAAGGGCTATTCAGGAACATATACTATAAGAAAAGGTCCTGTTGGCACTAGAGTGGGAAATTTAGTCTGGGTAAAGATTGAACATGGTTTCACATACTCCTCTACATCCTTGCAGAAGCCCAGCCTTCAGTAGAGGAGAAAGGAAGACAAAAGTTTTGTGGACCCCATGGTGTCTGGAAAAGCCAGGTGACTGACTAGAGTACACAAGGAGACACAGTGAGAAAAGGAGACTTGATGTTGGCAGGGGTGCACAGAGTCACTGGAACAGAATGAAGACTGGGGAATACAAGAAACACAGGAATCACAGGAGCAGAATTGTAGATGCAAGCACAAGGTACCGATTGGAGTGCACAGAAGTCAAAAGGCTGGATGCAGGTTGGAGTACACAAGAATCACTGGAGGGATGGACATCACTAAGAAATGCTGGGGTTGCTGAGGTCACTAAGACAATGTGAGGTGGAACAAGGGAACACAGGGGGTCTTACTGCTAATGTGTGGACCCCTTGCCTGAACTCTGCAACCTGCACACTAGCCCTTTTATACAGTTCCTCCTCTGTGATTGGCAAAAGGAAGCAGGAAGTTGTCAGTCACATACAGAGGGAAAGACCCAGATCGAGGAACAGGTGAGTGTGACAAGCAGGCCCAGGTAGTGGATCACCAGTTTGCACTACCTGAAGAGGTGCCGCGGGTGATCATGTGGCATCAGACTCTGGTAAGTAAGTGTTTTAAAGAGTTATTTTAAACAATTGAATGACTGGAATGGGTAGTGTATGGGTTTAATTTTGCACAATAATTTAGTTCTACTTTATGACAGGAACTCTTTACTGACACAAGTCACATTAATATAAAAATCAACAATGTGAATAATGTTTAACACATTTCATACACCATCAAAGTTCATTATAGCTCTCTATCTGACGCATTTAGACCACGTGTTCTATATCCATCAATCAGAGAGCACAATCACTTTTACCACGCTAACATTGGAAAAAGTAGGCTAGACTTTGTAAGGACCTTTTATAATGATGATTTTCATATAATGCTGTAGAAAATTAATATAATTATAATATATACCGTAATTATAATATAATATAATATAATATAATATAATATAATATAATATAAAATATAATAATAATATAATATAATGAGGCCATCACCTTTACACCTACTCCCAGAAATTCTGAGAATGTTACAAAAAAAAAAAAAAGATTGGTATAACTAAATTCAGCTGTAAAAAAAAGTCTAAAAAAACACCTACCAAGAGCAAGATTAAAAGGATAATACTTATGTAGCACATAAGAGAAAGACGTGCGGACATATATTTTCTATGAAAAGGTATATATTAATTTCTCTTGGACTACAAAACATCTTTTACATAAACTGCAATCCTGCCTGCATAGTCAGATTTCTAATATTTCATTCAAGTTGAGTTGTGAGTTGCATAAAATACGATAAGCTTGACAAGCACATCAAGGTAACCTCAATAAAGTCAAGCAATAACTTTAATGTTATTGTCTAATAATGTCTTGTGGGTTCAATTTGATTTAATTTTCTCTTTTGTTTTTAGGGATGAGAATTCTTTGAATATGTCATCAACAAGCCATCTTATCACACATGGATAGAGAATTGAAATTTATTGTAAGTTATTGCAAATCTGCAAACTTTAAGTGTCAATTAAAGGCAAAAATATACAAATTAAAGTTTCAGTGTACTTTTTTTTTCCTTACTGAAATAATGATATGGCTTGGGAAGGCTGGAAGTTAAAGCAAATATCTTACGCTGTATCCAATTATCACACTGGGACTGGAAAAAAAAAAAGGACTAACACTGTTATCAAAGTCCTTGCTTAAAGGACATGTTCACTGTTACTAAACTTGGCCTTTATTTCCCCAACCCCCTGAGTATAGCCTTCCATGTTATATACCTTTGGGAAACGGCTCACCCATAAGAATAGAATAAGAATCGGCAGGGACATTTGTGCTGGAAAAGCTGTGCAGCGTCATGCAGCATCATAAAGTGAAGATCGCTGGAATGTGAAGGGAGGTAAGTATTTTAACATGGCAGGCTAAAGAGGGATTCAATAAAGGCCACATTTCCTTAAAGCAAACTTGTCCATTAAAGATTCTTATACTAAACACTAGCAACTTCAATTATTAAACCAACACATTATAGAATCTACAGATTTTGCAAGCAATCTAGTGTATATGGATTCTTGTCAACTGGGGAAAGAACAAACAGTGGATCTCAGTTTGCAGTTAATCCTAAACTGAAGACTTCACTCAGTGTTTGCTCTAAGCCAACAATCAATGGATGACTCTGGTTACCCTTGGCAATGATGTTGGACTACCCTTTTAAGTATCTATGTATGTATCTCTACAATTTCAACAAGTCTGGCTTAATATAGCTGTCCCATCCATTATCCCAATTACTGACCTGCTCACTAGGCATAACCTGCATCTGTGAAGGTATCACTGACCTGCCCAAATTATGTAATATGCTGCAAAATCTCTTTGCGGCACATAAGTATGTATACATATTAGGGGTCCTTAAAAAGTGTTTATTGATTTTTATTATAATCGATCAGACAAATGTTATGGAGTGTGTGTATAATGCGAATGTGAGCAGCAGTTTACTTATTAACTATCTAAAATCCAATTGTACCTTCAGTTTAAGTCACATGAACACATTCCAAGTGCTTCAAAATAAAAGGTGTTCAATGACTTACAGTTTTGAAGCATCCACAGCTCAGTAGAAAATCCTGCCCACTGTCAGCAGCTGTAAAGTGTGACTATTGCTTCCTGTGGGAAGGCTGTGGTCTCATTACAGAGGTCTGACATGCCCCCCTGTAATTCAGACCTTTAGCTCTGCTTTCAGCAAAATCATGTCACATGCCAATTGGAGAGGTTTGGATCTGATTCGGCAGGGGGTTTGTTCTCAAGAAGTCATTGAGAGTCCTGGTAGGGATTCTGAGAGTAGAAGTTCTGAAAGTGCTAGCAAAGATTTTATGAGTACTATTGGGGTCCTGGCAGGAATTCAGAAAGTGGGAGTTATGGCAGTCCAACAAGGAATCTCGAAGTACTGAAATAAAACTCTCTAGCTATAAACACAGTGTTGCAACTTTGTAGCCTTCCCAACTTTTAATCTTCAGTGAAGTTGAAGCTGAACTGCCAAGAAAGCAAGTTTGGGCTTCTGCTGTGAACTTTGAGGATGAATTGCTTAACAGTGCCTGCAGTTACAGCTGTAAGCAAGGACCTGTTTTTAAACCTTTTTTACTGATTTTTAAGAATATGTAATTATTTGAATTCACATAACCTGGTCACAGGTTCACTTTAATGCAGGGAAAAGCAGCAGGTTCGCTTCAATGCTCCCAGTTCTAGCAGCACATATTCACAGTACTTTTGGACCCTTTTATCTCATGTTACAGTGCTGAAATGTTGTCACTGCCGCAGTACTGTCACATGCGGGTGGATATATATATATTTGGTCAGCCACCAATTGTGCAAGTTCTCCCACTTAAAAAGATGAGAGAGGCCTGTAATTGTCATCATAGGTATACCTCAACTATGAGAGACAAAATGTGGAAACAAATCCAGACAATCACATTGTCTGATTTTTGAAAGAATTTATTTGCAAATTATGGTGGAAAATAAGTATTTGGTCACCTACAAACAAGCAAGATTTCTGGCTTTCACAGACCTGTATATTCTTCTTTAAGAGGTCCTCTGTCCTCCACTCATTACCTGTATTAATGGCACCTGTTTGAACTTGTTATCAGTATAAAAGACACCTGTCCACAACCTCAAACAGGCACACTCCAAACTCCACTATGGTGAAGAACAAAGAGCTGTCGAAGGACACCAGAAACAAAATTGTAGACCTGCACCAGGTTGGGAAGACTGAATCTGCAATAGGCAAGCAGCTTGGTATGAAGAAATCAACTTTGGGAGCAATAATTAGAAAATGGAAGACATACAAGACCACTGATAATCTCCCTCGATCTGGGGCTCCACGCAAGATCTCCCCCCGTGGGGTTAAAATGACCACAGGAACAGTGAGCAAAAATCCCAGAACCACATGGGGGGACCTAGTGAATGACCTGCAGAGAGCTGGGACCAACGTAACAAAGGCTACCATCAGTAACCCACTACGCCGCCAGGGACTCAGATCCTGCAGTGCCAGACGTGTCCCCTTGCTTAAGGCAGTACATGTCCGGGCCCGTCTGAGGTTTGCTAGAGAGCATTTGGATGATCCAGAAGAGGATTGGGAGAATGTCATATGGTCAGATGAAACCAAAGTAGAACTGTTTGGTAGGAACACAACTCATCGTGTTTGGAGGAGAGAGAATGCTGAGTTGCAACCAAAGAACACCATACCTACTGTGAAGCATGGGGGTGCTTTGGGGCTGTTTCTCTGCAAAGGGAACAGGACGACTGATCCATGTACATGAAAGAATGAATAGAGCATGTATCGTGAGATTTTGAGTGCAAACCTCCTCCCATCAGCAAGGGCATTGAAGATGAAACGTGGCTAGGTCTTTCAGCATGACAATGATCCCAAACACACCACCCGGGCAACGAAGAAGTGGCTTTGTAAGAAGCATTTCAAGGTCCTGGAGTGGCCTAGCCAGTCTCCAGATTTCAACCCCATAGAAAACCTTTGGAGGGAGTTGAAAGTCTGTGTTGCCCAGCGACAGCCCCAAAACATCACGGCTCTAGAGGAGATCGGCATGGAGGAATGGGCCAACATACCAGCAACAGTGTGTGACAACCTTGTGAAGACTTACAGAAAACGTTTGACCTCTGTCATTGTCAACGAAGGATATATAACAAAGTATTGAGATGAACTTTTGACATTGACCAAATACTTATTTTCTACCATAATTTGCAAATAAATTATTTCAAAAATCAGACAATGTGATTGTCTAGATTTGTTTCCACATTTTGTCTCTCATAGTTGAGGTATAGCTATGATGACAATTACAGGCCTCTCTCATCTTTTTAACTGGGAGAACTTGCACAATTGGTGGCTGACTAAATACTTTTTTGCCCCACTGTATATATATATATATATATATATATATATATATATATATATATATATATATATATATATATATATATATATATATATACAGTATCTCACAAAAGTGACACTTTTCTACAATGTAAAGTAGTGAGTGTACAGCTTGTATAACAGTGTAAATTTGCTGTCCCCTCAAAATAACTGAACACACAGCCATTAATGTCTAAACCACTGGCAACAAAAGTTAGTACACCCCTAAGTAAAAATGTCCAAATTGGGCCCATTTAGCCATTTTCCCTCCCCGGTGTCATGTGACTCATTAAAGTTACAAGGTCTCAGGTGTGAATGGGGAGCAGGTGTGTTAAATTTGGTGTTACCGTTCTCACTCTCTTATACTGGTCACTGGAAGTTCGACATGGCACCTCATGGCAAAGAACTCTCTGAGGATCTGAAAAAAAGAATTGTTGCTCTACATAAAGATGGCCTAGGCTATAAGAAGATTGCCAAGACCCTGAAACTGAGCTGCAGCACGATGGCCAAGACCATACAGCGGTTTACCAGGACAGGTTCCACTCAGAACAGGCCTCGCCATGGTCGATCAAAGAAGTTGAGTTCACATGCTCAGCATCAGTTCCAGAGGTTGTCTTTTGGAAATAGACGTATGAGTGCTGCCAGCATAGCTGCAGAAGTTGAAAGGGAGGGGGGTCAGCCTGTTAGTGCTCAGAACATACGCCGCACAGTGCATCAAATTGGTCTGCATGGCTGTCGTCCCAGAAGGAAGCCTCTTCTAAAGATGATGCACAAGAATGTCTGTAGTTTGCTGAAGACAAGTATACTAAGGACATGGATTACTGAAACCATGTCCTGTGGTCTGATGAGACCAAGATAAACTTATTTGGTTCAAATGGTGTCAAGCGTGTGTGGCAGCAACCAGGTGAGGAGTACAAAGACAAGTGTGTCTTGCCTACAGTCAAGCATGGTGGTGGGAGTGTCATGGTCTATAGCTGCATAAGTGCTGCCGGCTCTGGGGAGCTACAGTTCATTGAGGGAACCATGAATACCAACACGTACTGTTACATACTGAAGCAGAGCATGATCACCTCCCTTCGGAAACTGGGCCGCAGAACAGTATTCCAACATGATAATGACCCCAAACACACCTCCAAGATGACTATGCTTTGCTAAAGAAGCAGAGGGTAAAGGTGATGGACTGGCCAAGCATGTCTCCAGACCTAAAACCTATTGAGCATCTGTGGGGCATCCTGAAATGGAAGGTGGAGGACCGCAAGGTCTCTAACATCCACCAGCATCGTGATGTCGTCATGGAGGAGTGGAAGATGACTCCAGTGGCAACCTGTGAAGCTCTGGTGAACTCCATGCCCAAGAAGGTTAAGTCAGTGCTGGAAAATAATGGTGGCCACACAAAATATTGACACTTTTGGCCAAATTAGGACATTTTCACTTAGGGGTGTACTCACTTTTGTTGCCAGCGGTTTAGACATTAATGGCTGTTTGTTGAGTTTTTTTGAAGGGGCAGCAAATTTACACTGTTATACAAACTGTACACCCCCATATTTTACATTGTAGCAAAGTGTCATTTCTTCAGTGTTGTCACATGAAAAGATATAATAAATTATTTACAAAAAATGAGAGGGGTGTACTCACTTTTCTGAGATACTGTGTGTGTGAATATATATATATATATATATATATATATATATATATATATATACGGTATATACTGTATAAAATTTAAAGCTTCAGACAATTTTCACAATGGCACTACTTTAAAAAAGAAAAATAAGTATGTGTAATTGTCCTTTCTAAAGAATAAGAAAGGACACTGTGTTATTACTTTCCAGAAAAGTATGAATAGACTGCCAATGTGTATGTCACAAACAAGTACCCAAGTCTCCAACAAAGAAACAGAAGCAAATAGTACGTTTCAAATTAAAGTGGTCTGACAAGGAAACTATTAATCATGATGGAATGCTTAGTATTGTTCTGCGCCTAGGAAAACCACAAGCCCGTTAAATGGCCCCAGAATAGTTACAACTAAAGCATTAATTTCCAACTCTGTTGTTTTTCATAAAAGGACAAGACATTAAAAAAAATAACAGAATACCTGTCCAATTAAACAGGCTTATCACTGTATCAATAGAACTTTCATTTTAAATGACAAAACACAAATAATGTCTATTTTACTTGCTACTTTACGGAGACTGTGATATACTGTATATACAGTAAATATATATGTGTGTATATATACTGTATATGTATAAAATGAGTAGATTGAGCTTATTACAGGGAATGGATAATTGTCTGTTTTCAGTAAATAGTTCAGTTAGATGCTTTTTATAACTGCTGGTGGTCTCATTCCAGCATCCTGGTTTTGGCTGAGCTGCATTCACACTGTCTGCCTGTCCACCTTCAAGGTGATTGATGTAGCCAGTCTCTGGGTGGAGATCAAACCTGTTTTAAGCCAGCTAAGCCCTCAGTATCTTGCTTATGACAGTGTTTGTAACATTAGCTTCAAGCTCCCTGTATCCCTGCCTTGTTTCCATATCTAGATTTGCATCTTAGCCCTGTTCTTTTAGCTTGCTTGGATTCCCTTGTTGACAACTTCGGATTGGATATTGACTATGCTCAGAACTCAGCCTGCCCTGAACCCAGACTGTCATTGACCACTCTGCCTGTCTGCCAACCACACCTACCTGTCCACTGTGCTCTGTTTGAGTTCCTGTGCTCAGTTTGCACCTACCCCTGAATGGTAGCCAAGCCCTATAGCATTGTGTATAAGACTGGGGGCAACCGAATATCAGTAGGCCTGCTTGCCTTCTGAGATAGGGGCTGCTATATGTGAAGAACACAGCAGCCAGTTATAGTGCCTGATGACCTATGCTAGGGGTAGGCATGACAATGTGCAATTGCGAAAGTATAGTTGTCAATAGGGATGAGCCGAACACCCCCCGGTTCGGTTCGCACCAGAACCCGCGAACGGACCGCAAGTTCGCACGAACGTTAGAACCCCATTGACGTCTATGGGACTCGAACGTTCGAAATCAAAAGTGCTCATTTTAAAGGCTAATTTGCATGGTATTGTCCTAAAAAGGGTTTGGGGACCCGGGTCCTACCCCAGGGGACATGTATCAATGCAAAAAAAACTTTTAAAAACGGCCGTTTTTTCGGGAGCAGTGATTTTAATGATGCTTAAAGTAAAAAAAAAAAAGTGAAATATTCCTTTAAATATCGTACCTGGGGGGTGTCTATAGTATGCCTGTAAAGTGACGCGTGTTTCCCATGTTTAGAACAGTCCCTGCACCAAATGTCATTTTTAAAGGAAAAAATCTCATTTAAAACTGCTTGCGGGTTTAATGTCATGTCGGGTCATGGCAATATGGATGAAAATCAGTGAGACAAACGGCATGGGTACCCCCCAGTCCATTACCAGGCCCTTTGGGTCTTGTATGGATATTAAGGGGAACCCCGCACCCAAATTAAAATAAGGAAAGGTCCCTATATACTCTGAACAGCAATATTCAGGCGGTGCAAACAAGACAGGGACTGTAGGTTTGTTGTTAAGTAGAATCTGTTTGTAATTTTGAACATTTTTAATGTGTTTAGCTCCAGCCAAAAAATCTTTTCTAAGCTTTTTGGAAAACATAGGGAAGGGTTATCACCCCTGTGACATTTGTTTTGCGTCTTTCCTCCTCTTCAGAAGATTTCACCTCACTTTTTTGTCCCAATGAAAAATGTTTTTTGAAAATTTGGGTTTTTTTGTGGAACAAGGATTGGAAAGCATCAGTGGAAAGGAGAAATTGTTTTCCCATATTAACTCTTACAGGAGAGAATTTCCCTTCCTTAGGGGTAGATTTCATCTCACTTCCTGTTGTCTCCTTCCGTTTGCAAGTAGGAGTCGTTTGTAAGTTAGATGTTTGAAAGTAGGGTCCTGCCCTATATACTCAGCAGAAATTTGGGCCTTAGGTGTTGCTGTGGCCAAAACACTGTAAGCCCTCACAGGGCCCTGCTGTGAAATATTAGATCAAGAATTGTAATTACATGCCCCTGTTGAACAGGAGCTGAAAAATTAGGCCTTAGGCACTGGTGCTGGTGCCACAACACTGCAACCCCTCACAGACACTCTAGTTGGAACGCAGGAACGAGCCCTGCTGCAAAGTATTGCATCAAAAATTGTAATTACACGCCCCTGTTAGACAGGGGCAGAAAAATTGGGTCTTAGGCACTGGTGCTGGTGCCACAACACTGCAACCCCTCACAGACACTCTAGTTGAAACGCAGGAACAAGCCCTGCTGCAAAGTATTGCATCAAAAATTGTAATTACACGCCCCTGTTAGACAGGGGCTGAAAAATTGGGTCTTAGGCACTGGTGCTGGTGCCACAACACTGCAACCCCTCACAGACACTCTAGTTGGAATGCAGGAACGAGCCCTGCTGCAAAGTATTACATCAAAAATTGTAATTACACGCCCCTGTTAAACAGGGGCTGAAAAATTGTGCCTTAGGCACTGGTGGTGGCGCCCAGAACCAAAAATGTTCTTACAAGCTATCAGCGTGATGATTGAGGAGGAAGAGGATAATTACTCAGGGATAGTCACTCAGCATCAGCATAGGCAGTCTTTGAAGGGATCTGAGATTTCAAAAAAAATTATTCGGTTACATCTGCATCAGGTGCTTGGTAGCTGGTGGTGATCCAAGACTGATTCATTTTTATGAAGGTCAGCCGATCGACCGAGTCGGTGGACAGACGCACCCTGTGATCGGTTACCACGCCTCCAGCAGCACTGAATGTGCGTTCCGAAAGAACGCTGGATGCAGGACAGGCCAGTAGCTCAATTGCATACTGTGCAAGCTCTGGCCAGTGATCCATCCTCAAGACCCAGTAACCCAGAGGATTTTCGGTGGGAAAGGTGTCCAAGTCTGATCTTGCCCCTAGGTATTCCTGCACCATGTAAAACAGACGCTGGCGATGGTTGCTGGAACCGATCATACCTTGGGGCTGCGGACCAAAAAATTGTCTGAACGCATCGGTCAGACGGCCACCTTCTCCACCGCTCCTTCTTTGACTGACCGAAGCCTCAGCAACACGTTGTCCAGAAACAGGAGTTTGTAACCTCCCAGTCTCTGGGAACGCGTTGCACAGACCTTTCTGCAAGGCCTCCCGAAGATGTTTCATCCTCTGCTCCCTCTGCGATGGCAAGATAAGGTCCGCAACCTTACCCTTGTAACGTGGATCAAGGAGGGTTGCCAGCCAGTATTGGTCCTTCTCCTTGATACCACGAATACGAGGATCCTTACGCAGGATCAGGGAGGCCATGCAGCGTAGGTTTGCTGAGGCATTCGGTCCGGAGTCCTCTGGGTCACTAAGGACAACAACGTCCGCAGCCACCTCCTCCCAGCCACGTACAAGTCCATGTGTTCCTTGGGACTGATCCCTTAAAGACTGCTGATGCTGAGTGCCAGGCTCCACCTCCATACTGACACAATCTTCCTCCTCCTCCTCCTCCTCCTCCTCGTCCTCTTCCTGTGTGATCGGCGGGCACGCAGGAACACTGTCTGGATAAAGGGGGCCTTGAGAGCTAAGGAAGTCCTCCTCTTCCTGCCTCTGTTCTGCCTCAAGTGCCCTGTCCATTATTCCACGCAGCGTGTGCTCCAACAGGTGGACAAGGGGGACAGTGTCACTGATGCATGCACTGTCAGTGCTCACCATCCTCGTGGCCTCCTCGAATGGTGACAGGACAGTGCATGCATCCCTGATCATGGCCCACTGGCGTGGGGAAAAAAAACCAAGGTCCCCTGACCCTGTCCTGGTGCCATAGTCGCACAGGTACTCATTGATGGCCCTCTGCTGCGTGTGCAGCCGCTGCAGCATGGCCAACGTCGAGTTCCACCTGGTGGGCATGTCACAGATTAGGCGGTTCTTGGGCAGGTTAAACTCCTTTTGGAGGTCCGTCAGCCGAGCACTGGCATTATATGACCGGCGGAAATGCACACAGACTTTCCTGGCCTGCCTCAGGACATCCTGTAAGCCCGGGTACCTGCCCAAGAACCGCTGCACCACCAAGTTAAGGACGTGAGCCAAACAGGGCACATGGGTCAGTTGTCCCTGTCAGAGGGCAGAGAGGAGGTTGGTGCCATTGTCGCAAACCACCATTCCTGCCTTAAGTTGGCGTGGCGTCAACCACCTCTGAACCTGCCCCTGCAGAGCTGACAGAACCTCTGCCCCAGTGTGGCTCCTGTCCCCCAAGCACACCAGCTCAAGCACCGCATGGCATCTTTTGGCCTGCGTACTTGCGTAGCCCCTTGAACGCCTACGGAGCACCGCTGGTTCCGAGGAAGAGGCCATGGAGGAAGAAGAAGAGGAGGGGGTGGAGGAGAGAGGTGTGTCACAATCAGCATTTTGGAGGCGTGGTGGCGGAACAACCTCCAACACTACTGCACCTTGTCCTGCATCCTTCCCAGCTGCCAGCAGAGTCACCCAATGCGCCGTGAAACTTAAGTAACGTCCCTGTCCATGCCTGCTGGACCATGAGTCAGCGGTAATATGCACCTTACCGCTGACCGCCCTGTCCAGCGAGGCATGGACATTGCCTTCCACATGCCGGTAGAGAGCCGGAATCGCCTTCCGTGAGAAAAAGTGGCGTTTGGGTACCTGCCACTGAGGAACCGCACATTCCACAAACTCACGGAAGGGGGCAGAGTCTACCAACTGAAAAGGCAGCAGTTGAAGTGCTAGCAATTTTGCCAAGCTAGCATTCAACCGCTGGGCATGTGGATGGCTGGGAGCAAACTTCTTTCGGCGGTGCAGCAGCTGGGGCAGGGAAATTTGCCTGGTACAATCTGACGTCGGTGTACCAAAAGCAGATTGCCCACAAGTACTTGGCTGTGACACACCTAATTCTACACCTTCATTCCTCTCACTGCAGGTCGCAGAGAGGACTGAAGGTCTAGTGGGGTTGGAAATCTCAGCTGATGAGGAGCAAGGAGAGATCGTCTTTGTTCTTTGGTGTGGGTCTTTTAGATACGCTTGCCAACGAACTGCATGGCAGGTCAACATATGTCTGGTCAAGCATGTGGTACCCAAGCGGGAGATGTTTTGGCCACGCGAGATACGCTTGAGACATATGTTGCAAATAGCAGCGGTGCGATCTGATGCACTCGTCTCAAAAAAGGCCCACACCAAAGAACTTTTTGAATAACGTGCAGAGACTGCAGCGCCCTGCACATGTGGAGCTTTGGGGTGTGATGCAGTCAATGTGCTGCCCTTAGGCTGGCCCCTGGAGGGCATCCTGCCTAGTTGGTGATGTGCCACCTCCTCCTCCTCCTCCTCCTCCTCCTCCTCCTCCTCCTCTCTCCTATCAGGCACCCACGTTGAGTCAGTGACCTCATCATCCCCTCCCTCCTCATCACTGGAGCAAACCTGGCAGTATGCTGCAGCAGGGGGAGCATGACTGCCAGATTGCTGTCCTTCTTGGGCACCCCCTCTGTCCGTGCTCATGTTACTGCCTTCATTGAGCTCAGTATCATCATCAGAGCCTTCCAAACGCTGGGCATCCTCCTGGAGCATGTACCCAACACTGTGGTCAAACAGTTCGAGGGAATCCTCATGAGGACATGGTGGAGCTAGGGAAGGAGTCACTGATGACATTGAGCTGAGGGAAGAGGCCGCTGCTTTGCCAGACAAAGCACCCTGGGCATGGGTGAGAGAGGATGAGGAGGATGAGGACGGCTTGGTCATCCACTCGACCAAGTCTTCCGCATGTTGCGGCTCAACACGGCCAGCTGCCGAAAAAAAGGCCAAGCGTGTCCCATGGCCACGTGCTGATGAGGATGCACCGTCTCCACGACCAGCACTAGACACAGAGCCTGCTTGCCCTCTCTTATTGGCTTGTGACTGTCTGCCTCTCCTTCTTGGCCTTCCAGACATACTAATGGCCTGTAGCTGCACTAAGCTGGGATAGAACACCTGTAATTTTCTTCAGGTAGCTTTATATACTGTAACCAGACAAGCCTGCCTGTCAGTAGGAAGATAACAGGAACGGATCTAGCTGAACACTGTGAGCAGGACGTACTGCACTAAATGTATATAGCAGGAACGGATCTAGCTGAACACTGTGAGCAGGACGCACTGCACTGAATGTAAATAGCAGGAACGGATCTAGCTGAACACTGTGAGCAGGACGCACTGCACTAAATGTAAATACCAGGAACGGATCTAGCTGAACACTGTGAGCAGGACGCACTGCACTGAATGTAAATAGCAGGAACGGATCTAGCTGAACACTGTGAGCAGGACGCACTGCACTAAATGTAAATACCAGGAACGGATCTAGCTGAACACTGTGAGCAGGACGCACTGCACTAAATGTAAATACCAGGAACGGATCTAGCTGAACACTGTGAGCAGGACGCACTGCACTAAATGTAAATACCAGGAACGGATCTAGCTGAACACTGTGAGCAGGACGCACTGCACTAAATGTAAATACCAGGAACGGATCTAGCTGAACACTGTGAGCAGGACGCACTGCACTGAATGTAAATAGCAGGAACGGATCTAGCTGAACACTGTGAGCAGGACGCACTGCACTGAATGTAAATAGCAGGAACGGATCTAGCTGAACACTGTGAGCAGGACGCACTGCACTAAATGTAAATACCAGGAACGGATCTAGCTGAACACTGTGAGCAGGACACACTGTACTAAATGTAAATAGTCTAGCTGCCTGACCGTGGTACTAATAGGATCAAAAAGAACACCTGTAATTTTCTTAAGGTAGCTTTATATACTGTAACCAGACAAGCCTGCCTGTCAGTAGGAAGATAACAGGAACGGATCTAGCTGAACACTGTGAGCAGGACACACTGTACTAAATGTAAATAGTCTAGCTGCCTGACCGTGGTACTAATAGGATCAAAAAGAACACCTGTAATTTTCTTCAGGTAGCTTTATATACTGTAACCAGACAAGCCTGCCTGTCAGTAGGAAGATAACAGGAACGGATCTAGCTGAACACTGTGAGCAGGACGTACTGCACTAAATGTATATAGCAGGAACGGATCTAGCTGAACACTGTGAGCAGGACGCACTGCACTGAATGTAAATAGCAGGAACGGATCTAGCTGAACACTGTGAGCAGGACGCACTGCACTGAATGTAAACAGCAGGAACGGATGTAGCTGAACACTGTGAGCAGGACGCACTGCACTGAATGTAAATAGCAGGAACGGATCTAGCTGAACACTGTGAGCAGGACGCACTGCACTGAATGTAAATAGCAGGAACGGATCTAGCTGAACACTGTGAGCAGGACGCACTGCACTAAATGTAAATACCAGGAACGGATCTAGCTGAACACTGTGAGCAGGACGCACTGCACTGAATGTAAATAGCAGGAACGGATCTAGCTGAACACTGTGAGCAGGACGCACTGCACTAAATGTAAATACCAGGAACGGATCTAGCTGAACACTGTGAGCAGGACGCACTGCACTGAATGTAAATAGCAGGAACGGATCTAGCTGAACACTGTGAGCAGGACGCACTGCACTGAATGTAAATATCAGGAACGGATCTAGCTGAACACTGTGAGCAGGACGCACTGCACTGAATGTAAATAGCAGGAACGGATCTAGCTGGACACTGTGAGCAGGACGCACTGCACTGAATGTAAATAGCAGGAACGGATCTAGCTGAACACTGTGAGCAGGACGCACTGCACTGAATGTAAATAGCAGGAACGGATCTAGCTGAACACTGTGAGCAGGACACACTGCACTAAATGTAAATAGTCTAGATAGAAGATAACAGGAACGGATCTAGCTAAACTGAATACAGTGTATATATATATATGCAACACCTGGGATGCATATATATACACAATACACTGTAAGTGCAGCTAACTGACTGACTGTTCTGCCTAATCTATCTAACTCAAATCAAATGACACTGTCTCTCTCTCTCTCTATCTCTCAGCACACCGGAACACACACTACACAGGGCCGCCGTGCAGGCGGCCTTATATAGTGTGGGGTGTGTACTAAATCCCCTGAGCCATAATTGGCCAAAGCCACCCTGGCTTTGGCCAATTACAGCTCTCTCTACTGACGGCGCTGTGATTGGCCAAGCATGCGGGTCATAGTGCATGCTTGGCCAATCATCAGCCAGCAATGCACTGCGATGCCGCAGTGAATTATGGGCCGTGACGCGCCACACGAATTTGGCGCGAACGGCCCATATCGTTCGCAATTCGACGGACGGTCGAACAGCCGATGTTCGAGTCGAACATGGGTTCGACTCGAACACGAAGCTCATCCCTAGTTGTCAACAGTTCAAAAAAATTCCACTGGCAGATTTTCTTTCTGTGGTCCAGCAACTCAGTGTAGGCAGAGTGATGTACTTTAATTCTGGGTGGGGCATTTATTCAAAATGGGCGTGGTTCTACAGGCGGCATATTAACTTATTAAACAATTTAATTTAAAATACTGTATATACAGAAAGGAGTAGCATATGATAAGGACAAAAATTTACTTAAGAAGGTATTGTTAATTTGTAAAAGTTATTTTTGTAGTTATTTAGCTAGCTACAACCTTTAAGCTAGCCATACAATGCTCCTGCTGAATCTAATGAAATTTGAGCCATGGGTGGCTTTTGGCACCACCTAGCTTAAGTGGTTGTAAACCTCAGACATGAAAGTGGTTGTAAACCTCAGACATGAAATATGAACAAAGCTTATCCCTCTATAGTGTGTAATTTTCTTAAATAAGAGCACTAAGTGTCACTTTTGTCTGCTGCTTTGTTTCTCTGTTATCAGCATGAATGACTTCTGATAAGTTTTCCTGACTTTCTTTTCCTGAGAAAAAAAAGATGACAGGGGAGGGACCTCTATCAGATTGACAGTCTCAGCTCTGTCCTTGTGTGCTGTGTGAAGGGGGTTGTGTCCTTTCCCTCCAATCAGCTTTTAGAGCTAAGCTATGCAGAGTGTGACTTCAGCTCTCCACCCCCTTTTCTGCCAGCTCAGACAAGCTTTATAAATTCTGGATTTTGAAATGATGTAGAGAATAGAAGACTGCAGATAAACAGGTTCAACCTATGTAGGATAATGTGTGTCCTCTCTGTGTATCACCTGAGGCTAGTCACTTCACTGGGTGTAGGTAAGGGTTTACAAGCACTCTAACAAAAGTCAGTTTAAACTAGAATGATCTGGGTAGAAAATTATCGGCCAAACAGTAACTGCATCCAATTAGATGTATTATCTAGTCAGATGCAATCCCTGTTCCGGTATTCAGACAGTTGCGTCTGCTGAGACTGTGTGAATACAACAGTCACCAGAGTGGGTTTGTCCTTCCACACTGCTTAGTAAGGATTGGGGAACCGAGTAATTTCTCTTATCTGGGGCTGAACAACAGAAATTTACATGTTTATGGCTAGCTTTAGTCTGTACAGTCTATTCAACCGCTTTCCGACCAACCACTGTCATTTTACTGCGGCAGGTCGGCACGATCCCGCAAACCGTCGTAGCTATACGTCGGCTCACGGGATCGGAATAGCAGGCGCGGGGGTGCCGATGCTCGTGATGACCGCCGGCCACGAGTGTTTGCAAGCACAAGGGACAGAACATGGAAGTGTTTGTTTAAACACACAAATCCATGTTCTGTTCTGAGAGGAGTGACAATTCGTATGTTCCTGTTAGCTAGGAACCTAGATCCGTCACTTCCTTTAGTCAGTCCCCTCCCCCTTCAGTTAGAATCACCTCCCAGGGAACACAGTTAACCCCTTGATCGCCCCCTAGTGTTAACACTTTCACTGCCAGTGACATTTTTTCAGTAATCAATGCATTTTTATAGCACTGTCGCACTATCACTGTATAAATGCCAATGGTCCCAAAAATGTGTCAAAATTGTCCGATGTGTCCGCCACAATGTCGCAGTTACAATAAAAATTGCAGATTACTAGTAAAAAAAAAAAAATATCAAAAATGGTATAAATTTATCCCCTATTTGTAGACGCTGTAACTTTTACGCAAACCAATCAATATATGCTTATTGCGTTTTTTTTTTTTACCAAAAATATGTAGAAGAATATATATCAGCCTAAACTGAGAAAAAATTAGCTTTTTAAAAAAAAAAAAAAAAATGCGGAGGCGATCAAATACCACCAAAAGAAAACTCTATTTGTGGGGAGAAAAAGGATGTCAATTTTGTACAGCGTCGCACGACCGCGCAATTGTCAGTTAAAGCGACGCAGTGCCGAATCACAAAAAATGGCCCGGTCATTCAGCAGCCAAATCTTCCGGGGCTGAAGTGGTTAAAAGTGCAGCAACCCAACAATTTTTGTGAGAATACAGTGATAAAGATTAAATACACTGTAAACACATTTGATATAAAATATTTAGAAAACATCTTGACAATGACCATTCTGCAACACCTGTTGTGACTGCTGCTAAATTTAAGGTTTTTGTAGGTGGTAAAAATTCTGTGTAATAAAACTAGTTAGCAGACTAGTTACTGTGGTGAATTCAGATCTTTTGCAAATTTGTAATGAGGCATTCTACACTAACCACAAATGTAATGGGCAATTTACACTGACCACCAATGTAAGGGTGGACCCTACACTAACCATTAATGCAATGGGAAATTTACACTGACCACTAATAAAACAGGTGATTTTACACCAACCACTAATGGAAGGGGGGGGTTCTATTCTGGCCACTAGACATGTGCAGAACTGAAAAATTAGTTTTGTTTTGCATAGATTTGTTATGTTACTAATTGTGTTTCGTTGATTAGTTTCGGAATTAGTTTTGTTTTGTTTTGTTTATTTTCCTTTCATTAATACATTTTTGAAGGAATTCCAAATTTTCAGAACAATTCAAATTCGGATCCGTCAAAAAATTATTGACCAATTCGAATTCTGTGTGAAGAATATATGGTTGTTAAGGAGCATTCTGGAAAGCTGGTCGCCGCATCCTTAACAACCGATGACTAATCAGCTGTCAGCGGGTTTCCCCACTGACGGCTGAAATGTAAACAAAAGAATGCCAGCTATGAAAAATAAAGAAAAAATACAGCATGGGGTCTCCCCTTCAGGTCTGGTATGGATTTTAAGGGGAACCCCATGCTAAAGTTTGAAAAAAAAATCCATACCAGACCCTTATTCGAGCTTGCAGCTTGGCAGGCCAGGTAAGGGGGGGGGGGGCGAACCATACCAGGCCACATGCCCTCAACATGGGGGGTGTTAAATGTTGATGGGGACAAGGGTCTCTTCCCTACAACCCCGGTCAGTGGTTGTGGAGGTCTGCAGGCAGGGGGCTTAATGAAATCTGGAAGCCCCCTTTAACAACAAAGGGGCCCCCAAATCCTACCCCTACTCATTCACCAAATAAGTGTAGAAAGTAAATAAAAAACACAACACAAGTTTTTGACATGTCCCCCGGTGTAGATCCATCATCAATCATAACACCCGCCACCACCACCGACCAAAAAAAAAAAGAAAAACACCTGGTTCCGACGAAGGCTCCCGCCGTCTGCCAGCTCCACTGTCTGAGAGTTCTTAAATAGCTAAGCTGTGTGGAATTATCGACCTGGGCATAGTGTTATGGTAAATTCTGTACCTGGATCATTTCATCATAAAGAACACCAACACAGCACACACACGGCACTGTAGATTTGATATTTTTCATAATACATAAGTGTCAAGCTATAGTGTAACATGTTTAATTACAGTTTTGCGTACTTTAGATTTTAACTGATTTGCAAAAGGCATAATATATATTTTACAAATATTTGTTATGTATTTACTCGATACAGGTTTATTTTTTAGATTTAGTAGGAATTGTGTAAGTTATGTTGTGTTTGTGTGTGTGTGTGTGTGTGTGGGTGTGTAAGTACTGATTTATTATATTTTAATCAAAATTTTATCAGTTTGATAACCATTTACACAACTATTATGGGACCCACAAAATCAGTAGCATCATCTTTTTTATTCTACCGGTCCTGTGCTTTCAGAAAATGCATAATTTGGGGGATTTTTTACACTGTGAGAGCTGTAAATGAAAGATAAAATAAATATTGCAAAAATGGTCCTGAGGTTAAAAGTGAAGTACCTGACCTGATAGTGAAAGGGTTAAAGTAGAAGCATAACCTAATTAAATGCTTTAGCAGCATGTATAATAAACAACTGCCCTTGTTAAATAAAAGGTGTGTTTTACCTTTCTTCATGCTTTGTCATATCTCAGTACTGCTGATTTTCTGTAGCCTCTTTGCAACAACTCCTTGTCTACTTGTCCTCCAGTAATGGCTGCATAGCATTTCACAGGCAGGCTTTCCTGGTGACAACAGTAGATCATTTCTGCATAATATGAGCTGAAAAAGCCACTTTATAATAAGAAATGCCTGAGCAAAGACCTTCGTATTAGGAATACCAACTATTATTTTAATGAAAGCTGTAGATTTGAAAATAATAAAAAAGACTTTAGAAATAACATTAACATGTTAAAGCTTATCTGAGATTTTACTGGTTAGATTTACTTGAAATCTATAAAATAACGATTTCATGCAAATAATTAAAAGGATAAAAAAACACTACTGTGTAAACTTAAAAATAATAAAATTACCCAAAAATAATTAGTTTCCCTCCATCTAATCACATTCCCTGATATACAGATGATAACTAGAAGAGGCTTTATGGATCTGTATATAACATACAATGATCAAACTATAAACTACAGACTTAATGACCTAATGGTAAATGTCACAATGATCACTAAAAATGAGTTCTTAGAAATAATATACAATATTTCCTCCTACTGTATATAGAGATGTGTTTTGCTTAAAACGAATGTCTAGTGTTTTTGTGTGTAATTTTTTTTTTATGTTCAAGACTAAAATATGACATTTAAAAAATATACTGTATGTTTGTTTCTTATGCACAAATGCATAAATATTAATTATTTCACATAGATATTTGTAGTGCTAACCCCCAGCGGGAAGCTGGACATAACCCAGGTCTCCCTTACCTGTTCAGAGGCTGCCAGGGCCAGGTATCAGTTCCAGAGCACACCAATAAACACAGGCTCAATTTAGGGGATGACTTTCTGAAGTTTTATTGCAGTACTTGAACCCAGATGGGTAGAGGGATGAGGGTGCAGGATGCTCTAAAATACACTCAGGCACAGAGGACATATTCTCAAGTAAATTCCTTTAGTAGCAAATATTATTGGAGGTAGAGGGGACAGCCAGCTAGTCTGTGACTCCATAAGAGCAGTCGCAGTCCTTGTAGCAGCCTCTGTTTCCCAGCAGGTTTCCTTATGTCCAAGTTCCTCTTATGCCCCGTACACACGGTCTGATTTTCCGACGGAAAATGTGTGATAGGACCTTGTTGTCGGAAATTCCGACCGTGTGTAGGCTCAATCACACATTTTCCATCGGATTTTCCGACACACAAAGTTTGAGAGCAGGCTATAAAATTTTCCGACAACAAAATCCATTCGTGTGTACACAAATCCGACGGACAAAGTGCCATGCATGCTCAGAATAAATAAAGAGATGAAAGCTATTGGCCACTGCCCCGTTTATAGTCCCGACGTAGGTGTTTTACGTCACCGCGTTCAGAATGATCGGATTTTCCGACAACTTTGTGTGACCGTGTCTATGCAAGACAAGTTTGAACCAACATCCGTCGGAAAAAATCCTAGGATTTTGTTGTCGGAATGTCCAAACAAAGTCCGACTGTGTGTACGGGGCATAAGGCTCTCAGCCAAACATATGCTGAGGCCTGACAGTAGGGGTGTAACTAGAAATCACAGGGCCCCATAGCAAAATGTTGTATGGCCCCCCCCTTGCAAACAGCCCCCCCACAAAAAAAATGAACTAATGCCATTGAACAACAAATTACCACACCCATGTGGCACAGTACCATACCTCCCAACATTCTGAGATGGGAATGAGGGACACCTACTAGCAAATGTATGTAGACATAGGACATGCCTCCTGCCACACCTCCTTAAAGGAGAATTAACCATAAAAAAAGGTTAATTAAATCCACAAGGGCTTTTTTTTACCACTACTGTTCCTTTATATGGACATTTAAAATGTACAAATGCAGCAATTTAGAATTTGGATGAAAGGTTTAGCGCTGGGAAACACTTTTTGAAAAATAAAAAGTGCATTTTATATACAACTATATAGATCAGACCAAAATGAGGGACAAATGAGGAGGAAAGAGGGACAGAGGGACATTGCTCCAAATCAAAGACAGTCCCTCGAAATCAGGAACAGTTGGGAGCTATGCAGTACCCAGGTAACAGCTTATATTAATTTTAAACAACAAAGTATGCAGTATACTGTATGCAGCCTCTGGAGGACACACATTGCTGACCTCCATGCCTTTTAACCAATTTCTGTTCTGTTATATAAAATGAAATAGTTCAACTTACCATAATGCAGAATCAGTGGGAGCCCTGAGCGTGTCACAGAATGTCACTTGCCACATCACCTGCCACATGTTGCCGATTGTCCACTTGCCACGTCGCCTGCCACCAGATGCAGATTGTCACTTGTCACACGTTGCAGAATGTCACCTGCCATGTCCCCTGCCACATGTTGCCGATTGTCCACTTGGCAAAAAACAGAAGAGAAAGGGTTCTCTTAAAGAGGGTCAGCAAAGAACACTAATGTTGATACAAAAACCAGCTTTATTGATTACTTAATAAAAAAACAAATTGAAATACAAAAACGAGAGTGAAAAATCAGCAATAGAGACTGACGGTTACCATTGTCCAATTAAAATTGGACAACATTGTCACAGGGAGTGATTTAAAAACATGGGGGAGCCGCGGTTACACATCCACTCATGTACATCATACACACCTCTAATATGCTAATAAAATAAGCTAATAAAATATAATAGATAATGGCAAAATTAAATAGTCCTGCCCTGTTGGAGTATCAATAGTAAGCAGCAATTTAGTAAAAAAGCAATGTCCAGTATGGTAGGGGCGGATCATAAACCAATATCTGAGATGTGGGTGGATGGACGATCTGGCTATTGATGCAAGTGGATCGATTTCATGGGGAGTTGGCCATACCCAGGCATTGCACAAACACTGTATACATAACAGCTGTTAGATAGGTTGCAACTCAAACCATATCCCAGTTCCAGCAAGAGAAGATATAGGTTACACAGCCCAAATTGCAAGATATATATCCATGGAGACAAAATAAGAAAGGTGCAAGGAAAACTGACATACGTTTTGAAGGCGCTGAATGAAATGGAAGGATCTCACCAGCCGCAGTAACTCCGTCGTCAGATTTGCAGTAAGTCCTTAATTCCTGAGTCTCTACATGGATAGATGCCGCTGTGGTGGTACAAGTGAATTCCGAAGTAGGAACCGTTGCTTGTTGGTGAAACCACTGTGGGGCGGATGTCTCAGTATGAAGAGATGTTAGTCGAAGGACAAGCATCAGCTGTTGAGTTGTGCAGGCATAGGCCAGATCGAATTGTCAGGTCGAATTGCCAGATCGAATTACGCGCGGCTCCCGGTGACGTGCTGACTAAAAAGTCACCCAAATTCCGTGCGTTGTGGTTAAGGTACATCGACGATGTACTCATGGTATGGGAGGGCACAACAGAACAACTTGAGGAATTCATGTCCCAATTAAACACTAATGAAAGGAATATCCATTTAACCTATTCCTATTCTGCTGATGCCCTCTCTTTCCTTGACTTACAAATCACAAGATGCGGAGATCAGATAGTAACTAGTACGTTCCGGAAAGAAACAGCAGCCAATACCCTCCTCTTGACACAGAGCCATTATCCGAAGTCGCTAATAAAAGGGATACCAACGGGACAATTTTTAAGGATCAGGCGAAATTGCTCAGAAGAGGCGCAATTTCTATCTGAAGCACATGAGATGTACAATAGGTTCAGAAAAAGAGGGTATTCACATAATTCCCTTAAAAAAGCCAAAAATAATGCATTAGAAAGGAAACGTGAAGACCTTTTAACTACACAGAAAAAGACTCAAGAACCTGATAGACTAGCAAGTGACTTCCCAAGAATCATCACTAGGTTTGGCTCACAATGGACAAAAGTCCAGGAGATCCTCAATAAACACTGGTACATCCTCAAATCGGCACCCCTAATTACAGATTTAATTAGCCCCAAACCATTACTTACAGCTAAAAGGGCACAGAATTTGGGCGACTTTTTAGTCCACTCAGAGTACACCAGAACCATCAATAAAAATTGGCTCACTGAGAGAAGACCTCCTCCAGGTATGCATGCATGTGGACATTGTAACATATGCAAATATGTGCATCACACTGATGAGTTCGCCAACCCGAGAGGAGGTAGGCATTACCAAATTAAACAATTTATCAATTGCTCAACAACACGTGTCATATATATGCTCACGTGTCCTTGCAATAAAAACTACATAGGAAAGACTAAACGCCAACTCCGAATCCGGATTGGCGAGCACATCAGTGGTATTAGGAATAAGAAAAAGAACAAAGAAGATGATCGACCTATTCCAGTACACTTTGCCAAATTCCACGACAGTAATCCAAAGGGCCTAAAAGTAAAAGGGATTTATGTGCTGAATTTACCCCCAGAAGAGGGGATTTTGACACTGTTCTCCTTCAAAAGGAGAAAATGTGGATGTACTATTTAGACTCCCTAGCCCCCAAGGGGTTAAACACAGAATGTAGTTTTCAACCCTTTTTAGAGAAATAATAGCTTCTCCCCAAATGTCTGGATGAACTATTAATATAGCTATTACCATGAACAATTAATTTCTTCACTCTTTCTATGGCTATTTTTTACAAGTTATTATATCACAATCTCTTTCAATCACAAGCCCCACTAATGTATTTTTGTGCTTAATATGCACGTTCTTTCCTTTGCTGAATGTCTTTCATGTGAGGGGTCTGGATGATGACATCTAGTGGATAGAAACAGGAACTGTAACCTCTAACACCTATTTAAGTCTTTCACTATTGACCCCTCCTCGCTCTGAGGAAACCAGCGTCCATTGGCTGGTGAAACGCGTCAGCGGTGTGACGTCAGCACGTCACCGGGAGCCGCGCGTAATTCGATCTGGCAATTCGACCTGACAATTCGATCTGGCCTATGCCTGCACAACTCAACAGCTGATGCTTGTCCCTTCGACTAACATCTCTTCATACTGAGACATCCGCCCCACAGTGGTTTCACCAACAAGCAACGGTTCCTACTTCGGAATTCACTTGTACCACCACAGCGGCATCTATCCATGTAGAGACTCAGGAATTAAGGACTTACTGCTAATCTGACGACGGAGTTACTGCGGCTGGTGAGATCCTTCCATTTCATTCAGCGCCTTCAAAACGTATGTCAGTTTTCCTTGCACCTTTCTTATTTTGTCTCCATGGACATATATCTTGCAATTTGGGCTGTGTAACCTATATCTTCTCTTGCTGGAACTGGGATATGGTTTGAGTTGCAACCTATCTAACAGCTGTTATGCATACAGTGTTTGTGCAATGCCTGGGTATGGCCAACTCCCCATGAAATCGATCCACTTGCATCAATAGCCAGATCGTCCATCCACCCACATCTCAGATATTGGTTTATGATCCGCCCCTACCATACTGGACATTGCTTTTTTACTAAATTGCTGCTTACTATTGATACTCCAACAGGGCAGGACTATTTACATTTGCCATTATCTATTATATTTTATTAGCTTATTTTATTAGCATATTAGAGGTGTGTATGATGTACATGAGTGGATGTGTAACCGCGGCTCCCCCATGTTTTTAAATCACTCCCTGTGACAACGTTGTCCTATTTTAATTGGTTTGTGGTAACTGTCAGTCTCTATTGCTGATTTTTCACTCTCGTTTTTGGATTTCAATTTGGTTTTTTATTAAGTAATCAATAAAGCTGTTTTTTGTATCAACATTAGTGTTCTTTGCTGACCCTCTTTAAGAGAACCCTTTCTCTTCTGTTTTTTGCTATTTGGTACATAGGGCAACTGGAACTGCATGCAGACTTATGCCTGCATGATTGTTGGATACTCACCCGTTAATATGACCACTTATACAATTAATTAATTGGTTGATCCAGGCAACACCCATTTTTCTTTCGATTGTCCACTTGCCAGGTCCCGGATTGTCACTTGCCACGTCACATGCCACACATTACGGATTGTCACTTGCCACGTCCCAGATTGTCATTTGCCACGTCACCTGCCACACATTACGGATTGTCACTTGTCACGTCCCGAATATTCACTTGCCACACATTACTGATTGTCACTTGTCACATCCCAGATTGTCACTTGCCACACATTACAGATTGTCACTTGCCACGTCGCCTGCCACACGTCACTGATTGTCACTTGCCACGTCACCTGCCACACATTATGGATTGTCACATCGCCTGCCCCATGTTACGGATTGTCACTTGCCACGTCCCGGATTGTCTCTTGCCACGTCACCTGCCACACATTACAGATTGTCACTTGCCACGTCCCAGATTGTCACTTGCCACACATTACAGATTGTCACTTGCTACGTCGCCTGCCACACATCACTGATTGTCACTTGAGTCAGGCAGCAGATTATCAGTCAGGCAGCAGAGAGATAATGTCATCTCTCTGCTTCCCGAGGCTGCCTGTACAGTAAGGGGGGGAACTGCACTGCAGGGATGCAGGGAGGGCATCGGGTGGTGAGAGATGATGTCATCTCTATGCGCCCATGCCTGCCTGCTCCCTGGTTGGCCAGCCCGCTCACCCACGAGCCGCCCAGCTGTCTCACCAACTGAGCCACCTGACAGCCCTCGGAGCCGCCCGCGCTCTCACCCGTGGACCCGCAGAGCCACCTGTCCTCACCGGGCCCCACTCAACTGCGGACCCCATATCGCCCGAGTGTGTCGCTATGGTGGTAGTTCTGCCACTGCCCAACAGCAACAACTCTCCTTTAGCATAGGGCTGCCTCCCAGGAGAAGAGGCCCAAGGAGAAGATACTATTTCAATAGCCCTCCCAAACATTTATCCTCTCCCCAGCTACACTTTCAGGGCACCCCCTCCCAAGGTTGATTGAGGTCAGATAAATATTCATAACCCAGTGGCTAACCCTCCTACACTATTTATGGAAGCTTCTTCCAGAGGCAGACAGGAGCAATCAACCACCAGGCTTAGGGAGACCTGACTCAACCAAGAAAATAACCTGCTGCTCAGCTGAGCATAGCACCAACAAAAACTAAATGTATCCAGCTCAGGAAATAGTGTTACATATTTCATATTTTCATATATTTTCATATTTATTGTGACCCACCAATTGGAATTCTATGACATTTTTCTGTGTATTTACAAGGGTTAACACTTTACCAGTCTGCTTTTCTAAACAAAGGCTGCTGTTTACTAAGCTCAATATCTCTACCTAAAATGTGAAAGCTGTATTTTAAATTAAAGTGCTATAGTCACAGCATATACTTTATTTTATAACATCAGCTTTGTAATAGCAATGCAAACAACATAAATGTTTGACAATTCTTTATAAGGTTACTTGAAAAATCTGTTTTCATGTTGTGAATTCTGCCATCTCTTTCAGCAACTCTCTGGTTTCACTGTGTACTTTTCAGCTACTCCTCTGCTGTTTACTTTCAATTTCTAGAAACTACATATCCCATGGTACCTTGCTGCCTGAAAGCAGTTATTCCTGTACTGAGTCTGTCTCCTGAAACAACTTCTCTCAGCACCTCTGTGAGACACAACAGTGCCTTTTCACAGGGCATAGTGAATATGTGGAGTTGACTACAAATAATTTAAATACAATGTGGAAAATAATATAACATTTTACATTTTGAGGATTTTTCATGTAGCGCTACCATCAAAGGAGCCACTTGGTAATTTGGGTTCTCTGTGTTCAACTCCAAGAACACCGTCAGTCCCTCTGGCATACCTGGTTAAAGAAAAGTTACTGCAAGCACTTATAAGAACACGAGTATATATACCTTTAGCTCGGCTGTAAATTAGTACCAGGAAATAGACAGAAGACTGTTTAATGGTAAATGAGCTCAATGTATTGGTAAGGGTTAGAATACATGTTGGTTTGAGCATAAATGAACACACAGAAGGTAGGTTCAGACACAGTCTGTTAGACAGAATAATCACTATGCCAAGGTGACTTAGAGGTCTGTACCACTAAACTGGAATCAACACATAAATTAGCAAATTCAGCAATAAATTGTGCATATAAGCATTAACTGCAAAACGTATAACAATTACTATAACTAGTCAATAGTGCACTTTAGGAGAATGGCTAGGATATGGTACAATATCTCTTGAGAGGTACCTCTTAGCATAA
The DNA here is from genome assembly GCA_037952925.1 of Lithobates clamitans. NCBI lineage: Eukaryota > Metazoa > Chordata > Amphibia > Anura > Ranidae > Lithobates > Lithobates clamitans. Next base: position 9,995,181 of record JBBGZY010000285.1, read on the forward strand.
GCAATAGGTAAAGGTCTCTGTGTAGCAGCATCAAAGGGACAGTCTTTAGGCCTAACTTTTTAGCCGGCTAGCATTGAGGCCCAGTTGCACTGGTACAGTATACAGTTGGTACGACAACTCAAAACTCCAGATTGTCAGAGAGGTTACCTGGTTGGGCGTCGGTGCGCGCCGGGACGCGTTGGTGCGTGCGTTCCTGTGCGTGCTGGGGGCGCGTGCTTCTGGGGGCACTGGCGTGTCTAATCTGGCTGGCCGTGCTGTGCCTGGTGGTGCTGGTGTGCGTGCCGGCATCCGGGGGTGTGTTCGGGCGCGTGCGGGTGTGTGGGCGTCTGTGCGTATCGGCGCGTGCACGAGCGCGGCGTTTGGCGCCAATCAGCCTATTTAGGTCTGCTGCTATCTCTGATCGGTGCTGCCTGATCAACAGCTCTGTGCCTAGTTCCTGTTTCCTGTTTCCTGTTCCTAGTTCCTGTGTTCTTGAGTTCCTGATCTGTTGATGACCCGGCTTGCCTTTGGATTCTTCTGACCTCCGCCTGCATCTGACCCCGGCTTGTTTTGACCTCGCTTCTGCCTGCTCCTCCTGTTCCTCTGCTGCCTGTTGCCAAACCCAGCCTGTGCATTGACCTGTCTTTAGCTCCGTTGCCTGTGCCTCTGACTATCATCTGCTGTCTGAAGACTGCTAGCTTCCGGAATACGGACTCCTGCACAGGCTTTCATACCACTCCGCACTCGTGTGCTTCCTGTCTGCTCTACCAGGGGCCGCAAGTCGGATACGTAAGGGAGCCTACCCTCTGCCCAAGTGGACTCTCCGGTCTGGTAAGTGAGAGACCTGACACAGATCTTGCTCAGGCCACCATTATGCAGCAGTGATGGTGCATACTGAACAGTGATGTGCACTCTCTGGGCTCCCTCATGGCAAGATGAAGCTGTGTCCTGTACAGCTTGGGAAAATGCAGCTTTTTCCCATCCTCTGGGCAATCTGTCTCTGGGGAATGCAGTTTAAAAGCTCTTATTTACAGTAGAGTCTCTCTCCTCTGGACCACAGTTCCCCCAATGCAGTGCTGCCCGACTCAGTCTATTGAACTCTTCCTGCTCAGCAGCTCTATCCTCTTGCTGATATAACTGTTAACCAGTTCAGCACTGCAGAGCAGCAGCTACAGCAATCAGCTACAGCCAGTGTTTCTTTCACTCTGCTTTGTTGGCCAAGCACCTGGCTACATAAGAAAGAAGTAGGTTCTTGTAGAGTCAATCTCAAATGTTATTTAGAGGTACATTATGGCATAGTACAGCTTTTAAGGACCAACTACAGGTGCAGGAGGGGGAAAGCCTTAACGTGAGAGCACCAAAGCCAGAAACACCCAGTGCTATTGTACTTAGGAAATATACAGTCAACAGCCAACAATAGTCCAACAAATCATTTGTTTTGTTTGGGCAGATCATTTAACATGCTTTAAGTGTGTTTAGAAAACCCATTTCTATTCAATCTATTTGTTCTTTACAAAACCAATTTTCATAGACTTACACAGTAGATTTTCCTATTACTGATGAAGCAGCACATATACCTATATACTTCTTCCCTTGAACACATTTTATAAATTCTGCTAATTTTCGGAAATAAAGGAGCAAAACCAACACTGTGTTTTTAAATGATTCAACCTAAAACATAAAGCTTTCCCATTGCCCCCTTTTCAAACAAACCAAGCTGATATTGGTACAATTTGTATACATACAGTATGTACAGTATATATATATATATATATATATATATATATATATATATATATATAAACTCCAACTGTTAAGCTTGTTAGCAAATTTGCAGTTTAGTAGTGTGAATTATTCAAATATATGGAGAAAAATGGATGCAAATGGCTGAAAATCTTATACATAACACTAAAAATATCATGGATATGGAAATCAGCTTGTCTCCTGTCTCAAACATTGTGGGGCTGTAGATGCCAAAAAGATCTATGAAGTTATTTCTAAAGTAGGTGGTCTGTAATCTTAAAAACCATGGATGTCACACTATTTATATATAGCAGGACTCTGCCAAACTCTACAACTAGGTAGAGACATGGCACTGGAATGTATGACATGATCTAGCTATCAAATGGTCACAGGCACACCATCCCACCTCTTTGCACTGTGACACCAAAATCTTTAGCAGTTTTCCTATATGTGCCTGGGATCTCAGGAACAAAAACCATCATTGGTGTGTAGAGGACATGTGACTGACAAAAGAGGAAATATAAGGTCCACATATATCTTTCCTTGAAAACTCTGCTTGATAACAGTGATAAAAATTAATGACTATTGTAACTCTGCATGTAATTGAGAAAACGGCTAAATCAACATGCCACACATTATATGGCATAATGGAGCACCTACAGTATGGGTAATAAAGTAGATCTAAGTCCACAAACTAAAATGTTATACTTTGTAAGCTTTAATGTGGGCCTTGAACTGAAAAAGTAGAGACTTACTATGTTATATTGACACTGTCCTCTGCCCTACTGACACCGTCCACTGCCCCACTGACACCGTCCACTGCCCCACTGACACCATCCACTGCCCCACTGACACCGTCCACTGCCACCGCACTCTGCCCCACTGACACCATCCTCTGCCCTACTGACACCATCCTCTGCCCCACTGACACCGTTCCCTGCCCCACTGACACAGTCCACTGCCACCACACTCTGCCCCACTGACACCGTCCTCTGTCCTACTGACACCATCCTCTGCCCCACTGACATCGTCCACTGCCACCTCACTCTGCCCCACTGACACCGTCCTCTGCCCTACTGACACCATCCTCTGCCCCACTAACACCATCCTCTGCCCCACTGACACCATCCACTGCCCTACTGACACCGTCCTCTGCCCCACTGAAACTGTCCTCTGCCCCACTGACACCATTTTTTGCCCTACTGACACCGTCCTCTGCCCTACTGACTGACAGTGCCCACTTTTAAAGTAGGCTAGGTTCATATTTTAACTGACATTTCTTTTATTAATCTAATCATATTTTATGGTCACACAAATGCTTTTGTTTTATTTAACCATGCCCCTTTAAGTCCACCCCCTCTCCCCTGTTAACACAATTTGGCCACAGCCACTGTTCAATGCAGCTTGCTATGCGCGCCTCCTTACTACTCTCCTAGGGTAACTCAAAGGTGTTCCAAGTCTCTTACAATCCTATAGCGTGTACTACAAAAGAAATTGCCGTGCGCCGCTAAAGTGTTTGGGTTGGGCTTGACACGAAGGTGTCAACCCTACTTCCGCCCTCCCATGCCATGGAGCCGAGCAGGGGCCATCTTCCCCCAGTCGCCAGCCAGGCATCCACGGGAGAGGAATCGATCGTCTTAGCCGCTACCGGTGGGTCCGGTAAGCAGCGGAGACAACCGGAGCATGGCGGGAGGGGGGGGGTCACCTCTCCCACGGTCAATAATAGTGATCTTGCAGGAAATCCGCCGCGGAGACCACTTTTATCTCAAAGAGAAACGCTAGCTAGCTGCTGCCATAACCCCGGTATTTAGTATCAAAGTTGATGGTTAACTGATGTCACCAAAGTTGATGGTTAACTGTTCTCTTTGCTGGAGGCTCTGGCATGAGGTTACAAAGGCCTACCTCTACCAAGATGATGACCTCTACACAGAGACAGATTGCATAACAAGCTGCAGCCTTAATAGAAAATGCCTGGTAATCCTGCTATGGGGAACCTTGTTTAGGCACTTCTTGGTATAAGGTGACAATGTTCTGTTCCTTACAACCAGTTGTGATCCTGTGTTGGCACCTTCTCACACAGTAGAGTTGATTTACTAAAATTGGAGCGTGCAAAATCTGGTGCAGCTGTGCATGGTAGCCAATCCGCTTCTAACTTCAACATGTTCAGTTAAGCTTTGACAAAAAAACCTGGAAGCAGGTTTCTATTCAGAGCTGCACAAGATTTTACACCCTCCAGTGTTAGTAAATCAATCAAATTAATTTAGTAAATGAACCCCATTTGATTTCAAATGGAGAATACAAGTAGCCAGGGGTGGGCTGGTCCATGGGGCAGGGTGGCAATTGCCCCCCAGGCCGCCCTAACTTATGTTTGAAACGGCTGGTGACTGATGCCCTCTGCCATTTTTTTTCTTCTCTAGGAAGTCGGGCCGGGGGGGGGCACAGGCTCTGTTACATTCTGGGAGTTGGAGTCCATGCTTAAGCGCAGAGGAAACTACTACTTCCAGAGACTGGAGTCTTGGAGGCAGACAGAGGCAGGGTATGCCAGGGAGTTAGGAGGCACGTGACTGGCTTGGGCTGCGGGGCTGAGCGCTGGCTGCAACTTGACTCCAGGTTCAGGACCAGGAGCATCACCCCCCAAGGAGGCCATGGTGTGAAAGGACCTGCTGAGTTGAGCTGTCAGCTGTCAGGTGAAAGACCCTGACAGCCCCAGATGACCCCCACATCCCATTTCCCCCCTTATATACCCCATTTACCCTGCCCCAGTGATCAGGCTGCATTTGATGGGCACTGATGAGGCTGCATTAGTGGGCACTGATCAGGCTGCATTGATGGGCACTGGTGAGGATGCATTGATGGGCACTGATCAGACTGCATTGATGGGCACTGATCAGGCTGCATTAATGGGCACTGATCAGGATGCATTGATGGGCACTGGTGAGGCTGCATTGATGGGCACTAATCAGACTGCATTGATGGGCACTGGTGAGGCTGCATTGATGGGCACTGATTAGACTGCATTGATGGGCACTGATCAGGCTGCATTGATGGTCACTGATCAGCCTGCACTGATGGACACTGATGAAGCTGAGCTTATGGGCACTGGTAAGGTTAAATTGATGGGCACTGATCAGGCTGCATTGATGGGCACTGATCAGGCTGCACTGATGGGCACTGATGAGGCTGAGCTGATGGGCACTGGTGAGGCTGCATTGATGGGCACTAATCAGGCTGCATTGATGGTCACTGATGAGGCTGCACTGATGGGCACTGATGAGGCTGCATTGAAAAACCAGGTGGGCATGGATGGTGAGATAATTCGGTGGATCAATGGGCCACTTGACTGTGCTTGCCCCCCAGTCCTAAGGCTGCCAACCCTTCCCTGCAAGGAGCCATTTCAACACACAATACTCAAACATGGTCCACTGTTGTCAACAACAGGAAAAGAGCCCTGGGAAACATCATGCATACATGTAGACAGAATGTTGCTGCAAAGTGGTCACAGGAGATCGGCAGAACAAAGATGCAGCAAAGGATGAAGAAAATGAAAACAAGTATTTTTTTATGATACTTTATGCTTTAGAAATCTAAATTTCCTTCAGTGATGCCGCGTACACACGAGCGGACTTTACGGCAGACTTGGTCCGGCGTACTGGATTTAGTCGGACAATTCGATCGTGTGTGGGCTCCAGCGGACTTTGTTTGCTCAAAAGTTGGATGGACTTAGATTTGAAACATGTTTTAAATCTATCCGACGGACTCTTCTTTCTAGCGGACAAACCGGTCGTCTGTGTGCTAGTCCGACGAACTCAAACTGACGCATGCTCTGAAGCAATTACAAGACGGAAGCGCTCGGTCTGGTAAAACTAGCCTTCGTATTGAAGCTAGCAAATTCCTCTTCTGTGATCTTTTAATACAACTAGGCAATCACTTTCAAGTCTTCCTTGGAGCCTTCCTTGCATGCTATTCTGCAGCCTTCCCTCCACGCTTCTCTGCAGCTTTCCGCGGAGGCTGGGCCTCTGGTGGTGTACTTGGGGCAGGAGGAGGAGGAGGAGTGGCTTCATCTGCCAGATAGGTTGTAGCAGTAAGCTCCCCTCTCAAGCCCTTCTGATAGGCCTGAAAAATCAAACCCTCACAGAGGAGACGTTGCCCCTTTTCCAATTCCAGCAATCTGGTGGCCATATATGTCCCATATGCCTCCTCTGCATTGGGTGGTGTATTTAGGATTTGGCTTGCTTCACATATGAGGGCTAGGGATTCCTCCTCAGTTTGGGTCATTCTCCTGGGCCTTTTGGTGAGAATGCGGAGGGGAGGCACCTGACACTCCGTGTGGCTTCTACTTGGCCCAGCCACAGCCTCCTCCTCTCTCCCACTAGGCAAGACCTCCCCCTCTCTCCCACTGGGCAAGGCCTCCTCCTGGCTGAGGTCATCCTGTGTCAAAAAAAGGGACATAGTTGTAATTTTGTGTTACGCAATCACACACAATTTTCAGCTCATGACTTGCAAATATAATTCTCAACAAAGAGTAAAGGCTATCTATTTGACATCACCATTATTACAGCTGATCAACAATATCTGAAGTTAAGTATATTTTTGGCCACTACTGTCTAGTGATATGTCTACATATTAATATTTGTGATGAAGTCATTTTTTAGCAAGCACTTAAAAATTTGACACGTTAACATCATTAATAACATTTACAAGATCACAAATTCCACAAAAAAGGATACCTGCCTGAATCTGGGCACATCCACTTCATCTGGGATGAAAAGGCCCAGTTCTTCCTGGGACTCCTCAGCTAGGGTGGAGGTGAATGGAAGGCTGGAGGGAAGAGTGGGGGGAAGGCTGGAGGGAAGGGTGAGGGGAAGGGTCGAAAGTGATTGCCTGGCTTCTGTCTGGTCATCCAGGAATCGCATTTTGTGGTAGTACCACAACTTGGGTACATAAACTTGGTCGGCTGCTGCTCCGGATCTGAGCGACTCCTGGATTTTATTGTGTTCCCGCTTATACATGTTTCGCAAGATACCAATTTTCTTGTCCACGAACTTGAGGTCTGCCTGGGGAACTTGAGTCTTCACAAATTCTAAAAGTGTGCCCAGTGTTGCCTTCCTTACAGCTCGATTGAAATATAGTGGGTGTTTGACCTCCCACAGGTTTTTGTTTTCCTGATATAAGTTGATAAATCTCGACAAAAAATCTGCCTCTTTAAAGGGATTCATTGTTGCTGAAAGACAAGACACAAGATCAAAACTGTAATGTCAGTCAGAACTCCCAGGATTATTTTGTGAAGAGTCTAGGGGACACATATACGCACACACACCCCCACGTTTAATCTTACCTTCGTTTCTGACGCTCGCTACTTCCGTACGGACATACGTAGGCCATCGTACTAGCTTTATATACACTGCGCCTGTGTCATGCTCCGCCTGCGTCTCCCGCCCCTGACATTCTTTAGTACGATTTGTCCCCGCCCCTTCACTCTTCGTTGCGCAGTGGGAGTAGATAGAGAAAGATGGCGGAGAGAATCAGTGGAAGTAGCGTGGAGGAAAGCCCGGAGCCACAACCATCCACATCCCAGAGGAGATATAAGGCCACCAACATGGCTTTTGAAGAGATGGTGGAGATGGTGTCCATATTGAGAAGGGAGGACTATGATGACAAAAAAGGACCGTACACACGCCCGAATATGCGGAAGGACAAAATAATGTCCTCAGTTGTCACCGCTCTAGAAGCTAAATTGGCACTAAACGTTCGAAAGAACAATTGAGGAAGCGGTGGTCTGACATCAAAAGTCGGGAGCCAGAACAATATTGGCGAATAAAGAAGCTGCTTAAAAAAAGTAAGTACTTGTTGTGTTTTCCTATTGAGATACTTAACTTGCATGCTGATCCATATTTTTTTTGTTTATACAGCATCGTTCGTAAAGACCGTTCTTTGTAAAAGACATATGATACTAAAGAAACGGATGGTACAGGGTTGGACATATACATTTATGTCTTGATAATTTTTCGTATTCCAAAAATTTGTTGATGTGGTGTAGATGTGTTGGAAAATATAATGCTTCTTCAAAAATGATTCAGTGTAATGTAAGGACAGGACACAGCAGCTGGTTCCACATCTGGACTCACAAGCACTAGTGTACTATGTGACCATAAAGAAATTTTAGAGGGGTAATACACATAGGAGATCATTGAGGTGTCTGCATCTGTGAAACTTGCATGAAAATGTGTATTGTTTATAATTGTTGTTCATAGGTAATGTTCATCCTATCTTCTAAATTTTTGAGGACAAAAAAAGGCAATTGTCCACAACTCATAACCAACGTTTCAGATTATTTAAAAAAAACTAATCATATGGAAGAAAAGACTCAGACAACAGTCCAAGGATCCCAGGACCCCCCCAAGTCACCAGCCTGAGGCTGAAGATAGCCCAAGCCCAAGACCACGCCCACCTGACGAGCTGGAGGAAGGAGAGGTGGAGGAAGTGTGCGACCTTTCAACCCCACCAAGTGAGTGACTGACACCCCAGCTTAAGGTAATGTATTTAGGCGTGCATATTTTAACCCTTGTTTTTTTCACACATTTTAGGTGAGCTTCTGGTTGTGGAAGGCCAAGCGGCAGAGCCATTCAGCACAGACAGTGCCCAAAGACTGATTGGCCAGATAATGCTGTGGAATGGCCAAATTGATAAAATGCGTGACCAAATTCACAGCATGCAACTTTGCCTGGACTCCATGCAACAGGAAATGAAGAACATGATTGATGTTTTGGGCAGAATATAATAACGTTTTGCCTAAAAACATCAATCATGTTCTTCATTTCCTTGTGAAGTTTGTTTCTTCTTGAAATTTTTTTTTACAGTTTTTTCGTAAATTTTTTTTTTTATGATGCACACGGTGTCATCATGTGCTATATTCCATCATGGGATATCAATGTACTTGTTTTGTGTTTGCAACCCCTTCATCCTCAAAATTATTTAGTGGTGAGAGCAACAAAGGGATTGCACACACAAAACACATACATTGCTCACCCATGATGGGAGATAGCACCTGTTGACTTGACCCTTTTGTAATGCTCAATTTTGAGCATTTTAAAAATTATTGATTTACAAGGGTGACATCACCAGCACCGTTCTTAAAATGTTGAACTTTGTAAGTTCTTTTATTTTTTTGTATGTTTTTCAAAACACTGTTGTGAATTTAAAGATTTTAAACAAGGTCTATTTTTGTTTAAATATGCCTTTAATAATGTTAAAAAATAAAAAAAAAAAAAAAAAATTAACCAAAAAAAAAAAAAATACAAAAAAAAATAAAAAAGTTTCAAATAATGCACCTTTCAATGTGCATACAGTAAAATGTTTTTACTACTACAATGTGTGTGGCTAATGTGTGTGATTATTTCTCAATAATATGTTTTGCAAATTTTTGTGTGGTTACAGTGACAAAGGGCCTTATTAACTAAAGGTAAATGCACTTGCCACTACTACAAGTGCACTAGGAGACAGACCAAACTTAATGCAAACAAGAAGAAAAACAAGATATTTTATCCAAAATTTTTCTTTATTTTTTTTTGGTAAAAATGAAAGCTCTTCTTGAATAGCAATGGCCCCCCGACCATTAAAATAATTCACATATCGCTCACACACTTGACGTGCGGTTCGGGGGGCCAAGCCAATACGGCCAATTTCCAGGCCTGTTATTGTTTCATCTTGTACAAGTCCAGCCTCAGGCCCAACAGAGGTAATATATGTAGCAGAATGTCTACGTAAAAAGTTATGTAGTATGCAGCAAGCAAGTATGACGTGATTAATTTTATAGTCCACCAGATTTATGGCTGAAAGGAACAAACGGAACCAGCTGGCCAGAATCCCAAAGGCATTCTCCACAACTCTTCTTGCTCTGGCCAGCCAGTAATTAAATACCCTCCCCTCAGGGGTGAGTGTCCTTTGGGGGAACGGCCTCATCAAGTGCTCACCGAGAGCAAACGCTTCATCAGCGATAAAAACTGAGGGGAGTCCATCCACATTCTGGTCACCAGGTGGCAATCCCAGGCCACCAGTCTGGAGACGCTGGCACAGCTCGGTCTGTGCAAACACTCCTCCGTCAGACTTCCGGCCGTTCTTCCCCACATCCACAAACAGAAAGTCCAAATGTGCTGAGACCACCGCCATCAAAACTACACTATGGAACCCCTTGTAGTTATAGAAATAAGACCCCGAATGCGGTGGTGGCACAATGCGGACATGCTTCCCGTCAATCGCCCCGACACAGTTGGGAAAGTCCCAACGGTCAGCGAACTGGGAGGCCACAGTCTGCCATTCTTGTGTACTGGAAGGAAACTGTGGAGTGCAAAAAAAAAATTTAAGATATGGACTTTTAAACATAACTTGGATATCAGATTACACAAAAAAATTAGTTAGTGAACAACAGCAGTCAAACATTATTAATATGTGTGTTTGTAATTTAAATTAGAAAAAACATAAGGCCCACTTATAAGATTAATCACCCCCTCTGATGGCCCATTGATCAATTTGAATGTGGGGGGAGGGGTTCTAATTAGGTTAAGAAACGCACCTGACAGTTTCAAACATTTGAGGGGGTGGGGAAGGGGTTCTAATTAGGTTAAGAAACACACATGACAGTTTCAAACATTTGAGGGGGTGGGGGTGGGGGAGGGGTTCTAATTAGGTTAAGAAACACACCTGACAGTTTCAAACATTTGAGGGGGTGGGGGAGGGGTTCTAATTAGGTTATCGAAACACACCTGACAGTTTCAAACATTTGAGGGGTGGGGGAGGGGTTCTAATTAGGCTAAGAAACACACATGACAGTTTCAAACATTTGAGGGGGTGGGGGAGGGGTTCTAATTAGGGTCAAAAACACACCTGACAGTTTCAAACATTTGAGGGGTGGGGGAGGGGTTCTAATTAGGTTAAGAAACACACCTGACAGTTTCAAACATTTGAGGGGTGGGGGAGGGGTTCTAATTAGGTTAAGAAACACACATGACAGTTTCAAACATTTGAGGGGTGGGGGAGGGTCAAACAGTACAATGGAGCTGACAATATACATTGTTCAAGGCACTATAGGCTAGAGATATAAATGGACCCAGGATTGCATGGTGGGAAGGTCATTGAATGTAATTATGCATGTAGGGCAATAAATGATTAATGTCCAAAAACAGGCATGCATGAAGATAAAGGGGACATTCACAGCATATTCCAGGCATGGTAATTAGGTAACGAGGATATTTAGACAATACATTAGCAAACATTTAATACATATCATGTAATGTTAAAGGATAAAACTTACCTTCATATAGTCCTTCTGCAGGACCTGAATGATGGCAGAACAGGTCTCTGGGATTATGATCCCCAGAGCCTGGGGGGAGATGCCTATCAAGAACTTCAAGTCCTGAAGACTTCTCCCAGTCGCCAAGTAATGTAAAGTGGCAACTAGCCTCTGCTCCGCACTGATGGCTTGCCTCATGCAGGTATCCTGCCTGCTGATATAGGGGGTCAGCATAGCCAGCAGACGCTCAAAAACGGGGTCCCTCATCCGGAGATAATTCCTGAAATCCTCAGGATTATTCTCACGGAGCTCACGGAGCAAAGGCATATGCGAGAATTGGTCACGCTGGCGCAACCAATTCTTCATCCATGAACTCCTCCTCGCCCTGTTCATGGACTGGACTCGAGAACGTGTACGTCCACGCGACATGGCTTCAAAGCGGTCGGCTGGTCAAACAAACAAACTTATAACAAACACACTGAAGAACAGCAAGGCCTATGAAGAACGACCTGAAAATCAGGAACGAGGGGACCAGAACGGCCTGCAAGGCAGGTTACGAACTGACCAACACACACTGAAAAGCAGATACAAACCTCACAAGCACAGCAGAAGGAGCCCAAAGGGTGCCGTAGTGGGGCTTGAACTTCCTTTTTATAGTCCCGTCGTACGTGCTGTACGTCACCGCGTTCCAAACCAGCGGACTTTTGCAGTGATCGTGTGTGTTCAAGTCCGTCCCTTTTTAAGTCCGGCGCAAGGAGCCGACAAAGTCCGGCGTAAAGTCCGCCGAGCAAAGTCTGCCGTAAAGTCCGCTCGTGTGTATGCGGTATTAGTGTTTACATCTGTCTGGCAGAGCTGTCAGCACAAGTTAATACAGTGCATAAGTCTCAATTCACCTGCTGTTCTGGTACAGTGTACTCACAGGAAATATTATTTCATGGCCCAAATATTACAAATGAATCTCAAATCAGTTGCATAACTTGGTAATATAGGGTTCACTATAGACACCCTAATGTACACTATGTGTTCAACTTATTTGCGATTTACAAATTATTACACACCCAATAAATATAATAAGCACTTTGGCCCCAAGACTCTACTTCACATACTCCAAGATGAAATAGGCACAAAGCCGAGGAGAGCTGTACCTTTAGAGACTTTAAACAAGAATATGAGCTTTGATTCACAAGCTTAATGAATGATAATATAATTTGAAGGAGGCTAGAAATGTAAAGTATGTTGAAACCTCATTTCAGATGCACAGAAGGGACAATTTTCCACAGCTCTAAAACATGCAAAGTGTATTAGGGTGATTACTTTTAGGAAGGAGTAGGCAACACTTATTTCCTTTGAATCTCTTCCTATTAAATTAATATGAAAGGCTACAATGGATGGCAGTTGATATTAAACTTTATATGCAGCATCTAAACAATGTGATGTGCAGCCATATAAACTGAGGGGCTAGCTTTATTTACTTGCAGTGTAATGTCTGCTATAAAAGATTGCCACTATTTTATCTTATAACTTTTACAGACCTTCGATGCCATTTAAAAATGCTAGTTAAGTGCTGGCACTGCTGTCTGTATATTTGCCACAAAACAGTATCAATAATTATAAGTACACTCATTCCTCTATAGATAAACCAAGAATATATTCTGTATCAGGGTGAGTATATTGTGTTATTATCATATTATTATTTATTATAAAATACACTTAATGTGATTTTTTTTCTCTTTATCAATGTATTTTGACACAGTTCAATGTTTTGTATAAAAGGTTTACATTTCTTCTTTGCTTTGGGACTTTTCTAACACAACGGTTCCCACATACTACAGCCTCTTTGTGAACAAAAGAAAAACAAATAACGCCACCCAGATAAACATGTGAAAAGGAGGCAAGAGCCCCACCTACTGCTGGCATATGAAAATAAAAAATATTCTCATTGAAATATTTTGGAAGGATGGAAGGAAGAATAAGCAAAACTACTACCTTCCCATAACATGATAAGCAGGTTTTGCCATAACCCCTACTCCCACCATTCAAACCATGCTTTTGAGCTGGATATTGGTGGATGGCCTGGAGTTAACGCATTATATATGTGACTCCCAGTGACTTTTCAGGCAGTTATTCTCTTATTCACACCAGCATTCCTGTTCAGGTCAAAAATTGGGCAACGTTTTCTGATTTGCTTGAGTATTTTGCTCTGAGAAAGGCAGCTTAGCACTGTATTTGACCTCCCCAATTGATTGCTTCATGATCCACCCGTTTGCAGCCAGATTGCAATGTGACACCTATTGTCTATAGCAGTGCTGGTCAAGTGGACATAAGAAGTGAAACCCCTAATAATACCAAAGAGACGCTCATACTATTGAGCATATGCTTATACTTACGCTGCTAGCCTTAGAAAAAAGGCTCCCCTTGCTCTCTGCAACCTTGAAGAAGCTTCCAGAAGTAGAGGGTGGAGTTTAGGAGGAGCTATTTGGAGCATTGAGGAGGGCCCCAGCCAATACCCAGCAAGTGGGCTGACAGGCACCTCTTAAATACTCTTTAATGCTACAGCTGTTCCCCACTGGCTCTAAGGCCAAGAACCAAGTGATCACATCACCACTGACTACTAAGTTCCCAGTCTTCACTGAGCAGAGAGTGGTGACTGTCAATCACCGCTCTCTGTACTGCCCCCTCAGAGCTCACTGGAGCACCAGGCTGTGGAGGGGATGGGAGCGACTGTCTCAGGCTCTCAGTGCCCTGCTGAGAGGCTGACCCACCTTCCAGTTAGGTATCTGGGTGGATCCCAGCCTTAAACTCGTAAACCTTGCAGAGCGTGGAGCGGCTATGTGATGTCAGCGGGGTCACAGGAGTGCAGAAATAAGTGCACTTCTGCGACCCAGAAGAGAAGTATGGTCAATAAAGCTTTGGCCTTCTCTTTTCAGACTAAGAACCTGTGGCCTGTCCTGTGCTGTACAATTAGCAAATTCTCTTTGTATTTCAGGCTCTTGCCCTTTGAGTGTTGCACTAATTTCAAAGCATTTTAAAAAGGCATATCAGAATTATCCAAAAGACACATTCTTTCTTTCTCGTGCTCCCCACTATCACCTGATATGGCCAATTTTCCTTTTCTGTTATACATACAAACTTTCCACATACTTGCAGCAATTCAATAAGATCTTACTGTCTCTCAGGGTAACACTTTCAAAAGTCGTTTTCACTATTTCTTCTCTCCCTGTATATGAAAAGATACAGAGATACATAAGGCAGAGCAGGTTGCTTTTCAAAGCATTACCATGGGAGAAAGTGGGATGTTACTGGATTGCTGAGAGTACATAGTAACAAAGACAAATAAATATCGGGAAAGGAGAAAAGGTTATATGACAGAGAGGGGGAGCAGAAAGAAAGGTGTCTTTTTAATATATAGAGAGGGGGGAGCAGAAAGAAAGGTGTCTTTTTAATATATTAACTTGCACTTTAAGTAAAGAACATGTATTAGCCCTTTCTTTTGCACAAACTTTTATAACACGCAACTTGCCACTAACTCTGGAAAAGTTAAACTTTACACTTCAAATTTATTGTTGGTATTTGAAAAATATTTCCTGTTTATTTGTGTACTTGTTCAGTTCACAGAAACAGACACTGATGAAATCTGTCTTTTTTTTCAGCTTCTAAAAGGTTATTGTGGAAATCCATTACTTTAGCATGACATATTTTTGTGTCTTTATTTCATGTTGTTCTTCAATGTTTTTTTTATTAGTAGTTTATGTTCTAGTTTATGCTGTCTTCTATTTTTGGTTGTCATTTTTGTAGTCCTAAAGAAAAGCTATTTTCACTTGGATTTCAATCAGTTACCATATGTTGCCTTGATGATGATTAAGATAAAATACATCTTCAACATGTTGGAAAATTGAGGGTCATGGACTCTGTGAGCTGCAAAGTAAACTTTTTATAGTATGTTTGCTTTGCATTTTTGGTTAATTAACACTAAATTTGATGTAACTCTAAGCGCACTGAGCAAAAAGGGAAACTTAGCATGGCGCAGAAATGACAAACATAACAGTAGGTACTTGATACATACCACATCAAAATCTCAGTCATCATAGCTTTTATAAGAATATTGTTCCTAAGGGTCAGTACTAAAACAAATAAAAGACAGATACTGCAATCAGTATAACCAGCCACTGTATATGCATATGGTAAATTTTATTAGAATAACATCATGCAACACACAGTTACATTAGTAATCTATATTTGCCACGAAGTAATCAGTGACACTATTCCAGTTCAGGCATAGTCTACTGTGAGATTTTACTATACCAAAGGCAATGTATTTTAGTACTCCAATAAGATAATTTTAGATTTTTATGGTATGGTGCCCTAATTTCGAGTATATATATCCCAACTGATCTGCTCATGATAAAAAAAAAAAACAACTTAAAAAGAACCAAAATTGTTGGGGTCTAATTTGCCAAAAAAAGTTTTCTAACTATATAGGGAGATACAAGGATTTTAATAAATCATCATGGCCCTGAGTGCTTTTGAATCTTGTTTACAGCTTGAATTTGAAATCATCTTTCAGATTATAACCAAATGATCAAGATAAAATGCAGACTGCTTGAATTTTAGCAAGAGGCCAGCAAAGGTAGCCCCCTAGTTAATTTCATGACAGGTTTACTTTAAAGAGTAGGTTCACCTTTGCTGAGAAGAAAACAATCATCTCTAGGTGATCAATATAAGGCTTTCAACAAACTTTGCTGTATATTTCTACCAAACTCAGGTGAAAAAGCTGTTTGTTCTATTTTGTCTTTTGGATACTGATTCTGAATGGGAGTAACTAATTAATTTTATTCAGCTGGTGCACCTTCCATGTTCTGATGAGGAACGTTGCAGTGTCTGTATCTCTTTAGATGTGATTAACCCTTAGGGAGTATCTCACCAAAAATGACATTTTTGTTGCAGAGGATGCCTAAAACCTGACTTGTATCCTAGTGCAGAGTTCTTCACAAAAACAAGAATTGACATTTCTGGGGGAGTTTTGTACACCAACTGTGTTCAGGATGCCTCCGGGTTGCAATATTGCATTGAATTTTACAGAAAACGACATATATTTTTAATAACATTAAATTACAATATGAGGTGTAGCAATTGTATATGCTATATTATTTTTTTTTATTTGCTATATTTGTTTTTTCTACGGAAGCAGAGATGACCTTTAAATTGACCCAGTACTTATAAAGAGACCGTAGTGGACCTATGTTATCATAGCCCTTATATCTTAATTTGATACTCCATGTTATATTACCCAAATAGCTGTGTACACTAACAATTTGTTTGAAATACTAAACAAAGCTGCATACAATGCATCTTGAGCACTGTTGAGTGGAGCACCACTGATACAGAATACAACCCTAAACAGAGTGTTCAAATAGCCAAGGCACATTTGTGTACATCTAGACTGGGTTTTGGGAATTTACCTAAAGCTGTCTGGTCAGGCTCAGTGGGCAGGCAAACCAGATCCATTGATTATGAATACTTCAAGTTAGAACAAGTCAGAACTTTACAAAACAACTTGAGACTGTGGGTTGTCTTACAAGGTGAGGGTTTATAATCACTTTAATCTGTAACAGAAACAATGAGTTACCGTTGCTTTGGATGGGGCTGGTGTGTCACATCTTTGTGTCACAGGTTAGTCTCTCTGACCTAACCTATGCTTTTCTTTACAGCTGCTCTGGATTCCCGTGATGTAAGTAGGTCTCAGAAGTTCAACCCATCTTCAACCTGATCTCAGTGTCTGCTTTTTTTTCCGTGCTTGTCCCTTTGAATAATTTCACATGAACTGTTGTGACTGTTTCTCAAAAGCTTTGTACTAACAATCGGATTATCGCTCCAAAAGCAGTATTTTTCATCTGATTTTCTCATCATGTGTTGGTTATTGCCAGCTGTTGCAGACTTGAGTGTATATGAAAAAGATATGTTAGGAATAATTTTGCTGCAAAGCCAATCAGGGTGGGCTGATGAATATTGGGTGGCTCCTTAGATTCTTGTTTCCAATATTCATATACTTGTGTTAGATTAGAGTTGGGTCAACGATTCAGCCCAAGCATGAGTTCGGGCCGAACATTGGCTGTTCGACGAACACCCAAATTATTGGGGCGTTCAACCATTTGTTCGGCCCGCCGAACGACCACAATGCACTGCGCAGCCACACAGTACATTGGAAGCCCTGATTGGCTGAAGCAATGAAACCCAACCAGGGCACAGAGCACTGTCAGAGCCATGATTGGAGAAAGTAATGATGACTCTATCCAATCATGGCCCATTGTTCATAGTCCCACCCCACACTATGAAAATATTCTCCCCAAGGCGGCCATTAGCAGTGTGATATTGTGTGGAGAGAGATAGAACAGGGCTCTGTTCAGTACTGCTAGCGAATTAGTGTGCTATAGTGCTTCTATTGTCAGTGTAGAATATCAGATTAGTGTGAATCTAGTGATAGTTCAGTGTGAGTGTAGAGTCACCATTCATTTTTACTTTAGTGTCAGTTTTGTGAGTGTAGTGTGACCATTCATTTTTTCTTTAGTGTCAGTATAATTTGTCAGGGCAGGTTTCCTGCAGTATATATCAGTGCATTACTAAACGTTTAATGCAGTATATATCCACGTGTTACTGCACATTTAACGCAGTATATATCAGTGCGTTACGGCACATTTAATGCGGTATATATCCGCGCGTTACTGCATGTTTAATGCAGTATATATCAGTGCATTACTGCACGTTTAACACAGTATATATCAGTGCATTACTGCACATTTAATGCAGTATATATTAGTGTGTTGCTGTACATTTAGCACAGTATATATTTGTGCATTACTGCACATTTAAAGCAGTATATATCCAAGCATTACTGTAAGTTTAATTTGGTTTATATCAGTCCATTACTGCATGTTTAATGCAGTATATATCCTTGCGTTACTGTACATTTAATGCAGTATATTTCAGTGTGTTACTGCAAGTTCACTGTACATTTAAAATTGCATTACTGCATGTTTAACACAGTATATATTTGTGCATTACTGCATGTTTAATGCGGTATATATATATCAGTGCGTTACTGCACGTTTACCACAGTATATATCATACTTATATATTTACTGCTATTTATTGTAGTGTGTCAGTGGAGTGTGTCTGTGTAGTGAGTACTTAAGTTAAAGTGCACCAAACACCACTTTCCATTGATTAAAGTGCATCCACGTACACATTTTCACATCTTTATTACATTTTGTTAATAAGCGCCCCCCATCATGTCTGGGAGGCCAACAAGGAGAGGCAGATGTTCCCATGTCACTGTAAGGGGTACATACAGTAATGTATGTGTCCACAGGCAAAGGTGGACGTGGTCCATCCTCAGGCCATCATTTCCTCTGTTTAGTGATGTTGCCGGTGCCATCCAGCCACAGCATGCAGAGGAGTTGGTGTACCGGCTTACAAAACGATGACCTTCCTCCTCATCCTCCTCATCCTCCATCAACCCAAGCAGAGACAAGTGCGCAGTCCACTGCAGCTGCCTGAGTTGCTTATTCTGCCTCCTTGTCCACAGCTACTCCCTCCATAGCCCCAGCATCAGGCATAGAGGAGTCAGCTGAGTTATTTGAACACAGTGTCAGACACTTACTCATTGACAATGCACAACCATTACTTAATTCAGATCTTGGTTCTGAGGTTAAAGAAGGTAGAAACATGAGCCTACAGAGAGGGGGGAACACTGGTAAACAACAAATTGACAGTCATGTTCCCCCAGCCACAGCCTATTGCCAAGTTGTTTCCAGTGATAATGAGGAAGGAGGAGATGATGAAGATGATAAGGTCACTGATGTGACTTGGGTGCCAGATAAAGTAGAGGAGAACAGTAAGGGTTAGACACAACCCCAAAGAGGCAGCCATCATGGAAGAGTAGAGAGCAGCCACCCTATTCCACTGGATTGTGGACCTGTTAGCCCATTTCCCACGACTTAGCTGTTTGGATCTTTTTTAGCACGTGTGCAGCCGGTCGCACTGTTCCAATTTGCAAACTTTGCCTAAAGCACATCAAGCATGGCAAAAACACCAGCCATTTGGGTACCACATGCTTGGCAAGGCATTTAAACTTCCACCACTCAGCCAGTTGGCAAGAGCACCTGAAAGGCATGCAAAAGGGATGCAATTCTGCTCCTCCTCACTCCTCACCTTTCCGGTCTACCCCCGCTATACCTCATGACCTCTTAGCAGTCTCCACCGACAGGGACGATGATATAACGCAGCATGTCCCAGGTCCTTGCAGCATGTTTGCCAGTAGCACACCACCAGCTGTAGACTACAGTAGGCAAATTTCTCTGCCCCATCTGCTGCAGCGAAAAAAAAATACAGTCACTGCCACCCACATGTCCAGCGTCTAAATTCGAGCTTGTCAAAGCTGCTGGCTTTACAACTTCTGCCTTTCCATCTGGTGGATTCTGCCCCCTTCCGTGAATTTGCGGGAGACATGTGCAGTTCGCTACATTCTGAATTAAAATTCGGACGAACTTTTGTTTTTCGGAAATTTGGATGTATCCGAATTTCACAATTACAGTAGTACCGAATATAAAATAATTACGAAATAACGAAAAAAATATTCTACCGAAATTTGAATTTGAATCAATTCGAATAGTTTTCGAATCAAATTCCAATAGGTTTCAAATTTGAATAGTTTTCAAATTCAAATAGTTTTTCAATTTCCAAAGAGAATAAAATAGAATAGAAAAAAATAGAATAGAAAGAATATAACAGAAAATAAAAGAATAGAATATAATAGAGTAACAGAACAAAATAGAATAAAAAATAAAAGACCAGAATATAATAGAATAGAATAAAATAGAAAGAATATAACCATCTTCTGAAATTCAAATTTCAAATGGAATTAAATCAAATTTGAATACATAAGAAAATTATAGAATAGAAAAGAATAGAATAGGAAAAAAGAATAGAATAGAATAGAATAGACTATAATAAAATAGAACAGCATATAATTAAAAAAATAATAGAATAGTATAGAAGAATATAACCATTTCCCAAAATTCAAATAGAATCAATCCAAATTTAAATAGAAAAGAAAACAATAGATTAGAATAGAAAATAACAGAATAGTATAGAAAAAACTATAGAAGAAAGAAAAAAAAATAAAAAAAATAAAAAAAATAACCATCTTCCAAAACTCGAACTTCGAATAGAATATATTCAAATTTGAATAAAAAAGAATAGAATAGAAAATAATAGAATAGAATAGAAAATAATAGCGAAGCTTGGAATAGAATAGAATAGAAAATAATTGAAAAATGTAGAATAGAACAGAATAAACAAATAAAAAAATAATAGAATTAAAAAAAACAATAGAATAGAAAGAATATAACAATTTCCCAAATTCAAATAGAATCAATTTGAATAGAATAGAAAATAATAGATTAGAATAGGAAGAGGGTTTTATTCTTTCTATTCTATGCTATTCTGTTTTTTTCTATACTACTCTGTTATGTTCTATTCTATTCAAATCTATTATTTTCTATTCTATTCAAATGCAAATTGATTCTATTTGAATTTTGGGAAATGGTTATATTATTTCTATTGTATTTTTTTTAATTATTCTTTTCTTTTAGAATTTAAGAAGATAGCTATATTCTTTCTATTTTATTCTGTTCTTTTTTGATTCTATTCTATTCTATTTGTTTCTGTTCTGTTCTTTTATTTTCTATTTTATTTTGTTCTGTTTTACTCTATTATATTCTATTCTTTTATTTTCTGTTATTTTTTTCTATTCTATTCCTTTATTTTCTATTATATTGTATTCTCTTTGGAAATTGGAAAACTATTCATAATTGAAAACTGTTCTAAATTGATTTGAAAACTATTCAACACGATTCAAATTCCGAAGATTTGACACGCTTCGAATACGAACAAACAAAACAAATTCCAAAAATGAATTAAACGGATTAAATGAATTTAACTAAACAAATTTATTTAAATAATGAAACAAACTTTTTCGTTCTGCACGTCTAATTTGCAGAATGTGCTGTACCACAATGGCAGGTTCCTATTCACTATTTCTTTTCACGTAAGGCTATTCCAGCTCTCTACCATCACGTGAAAGACAATGTTGTGACATTGTTGGGCAAGGCAGTCAGCCGCAAGGTCCACGTTCCTGCTGACATGTGTTACAACATGCATGGTCAGGGACGATATATTTTGTTCACAGCATACTGTATATTTTGTTCACAGCATACTGAGTAACTCTGCTTTCAACTGGGAAGGACGTAGGACAGGGATCAGTGCTGCAGCTTGTTGTGCCCCCACATCTCCATACAGCTAGTGGGGATGATGCAAGATTTGTCAGCTCCACCTCCTTCTCCATGCCCTCCTCTGTTGAATTGTTCCATGAACCACAAGTACCCCCTAAGCGTTCAAGGGGCTATTCAATGAGTCAGGCTAAAAGGTGCCATGCTTTAGCTGTTCTGTCTAAGGCACAGGAGCCACACCGGAGAAGAGATTCTGGCAGCTCTACAGGGGTGGCCCAGAGGTGGTTCACGCCATGCCAGCAGGGAGTTAGGAATGGTGGTGTGCGATAATGGCACAAACCTCCTGTCCGCACTTAGAAACGAAAAGTTGACACATACCATGCCTGGCACATATCCTCAATTTGGTGGTGCAGTGTTTTTTAAATAGGTACCCAGGGTTGGAATATCTGCTGAAGCAGGCCAGAAGAGTCTGTAGCCATTTCAGGCGGTCCTACACAGTCAGTGCTCGGTTGGCTCCACCTGAATTCCACCTTCCCATAAACCGCCTGATTTGTGACATGCCTACCAGGTGGAACTCGACTTTGGCAATGCTGCAGCAGCTGCACATGTAGCAGAGGGCCGTCAACGTATACCTGTGTGAGTATGGCACAACAACAGGCTCAGGCCGGCTCGGCTTGTTTTCCCCATGCAAATGGCTGCATGCACTGTTCTGTCACTATCTGAGGAGGCCACAAGGATGGTGAGCCGTGACAATGCATGCATCAGTGACACAATCCCTGTTGTGTTCCTGCTGGAGCAGACTCTATGAACAGGGCACTCGAGGCAGAGCAGTGGGAGGAAAAGGACTTCCTTTCCTTTCAAGGTCCACTTTATGCAGACCCCATTAATGAGTTATAAGATCAAAAACGAAGCCTGTCAAATCAGATGGAAAAAAATATGCACCAATACAAAACCCAGGGGAATGTTCACAAATGCCAGGAGCCTAGTCAATAAAATAGAGGAGCTGGAGCTGCTATTACAGGAGGAGTATGTGGACCTCATGGGAATAACAGAAACTTGGTTTGACAGCTCACTGTCAAAAACCATGAAATCAGACCGAGACAGAAGTACAGTTAAATCACATTTGTTTAATAATAAAAGTAAATAGAACAAACGTAGTCAAAACATAGCCAACGTTCGGTAACCAAGAGGGATAGTCAGCCAAGCCAGAAGGTCAGGGATCAGTGTAGTGGAACAGCAAGCAGGATCTGGAGCCAGAAGGGATGTCAGCCAAGCAAGTCTTTAAACAGGAATGCAGGAGATAGTCTCTGATGTTGACCAAGTTGAAGGCAGAGATCCTCTGGACTGGACTGCTTAAGTAGGCAGGACTGATGAGCAGGATATCATCAACAAGTGAGTAACTGTGGAGAGATAGGAGCTGACAATTAGCCAACAGCTGAGCTGCCAGCTCAGATAAGGAAGGGCTGAGCCCAGTCCTGACACTCACATAACTGGCTGGAAAACATCCAAGGGTATTCCTTGTATCGGAGGGACAGGGAGGGTAAGAGAGAGGGAGGGGTGTGTATATATATATATATATCAGGAATGATTTAGGGGTAGAAGAGCAGAATGACATCAGTGATGGGGCAAGGGAGGGTGGAGTCTGTATAGGTGGAACTCCAAAGGGTGTAAGTAAGTGGGAAATTACTAGTGGGGATACGTTATAAGCCCCCTAACCTGAGGGAAGAGGTGGAGTTGTATCTCCTTTCACATTTAGAAATGGCAGCAAGACAGGGAAATGTCATCATAATGGGGGACTTTAACTATCCTGACATTGACTGGGCGGAATAGACAGCCCACTCATTAAAGGCCCGCCATTTATTAAATGTTCTACAGGACAACTTCATGTCCCAATTGGTGGATTCCCTGACTACAAGTATTGCTAGAACTTTTAATTACAAATGATACAGATCTGGTTTCAGATGTGGAAATATGGGACAACTTGGGAACTAGCGACCACAGAATTTTTACATTCCAAATAAATCATATGAAAGGAAGGCACAAGGGGAGTGTAATACTAAATTTCAAAAGAGCCAACTTTTCTAAACTGCGCTCAATGCAACAGGATATTAAGTGGGGCCAAATCCTTGAAACAGTGAACACTGAGGGAAAACTGGGATGCTTTAGGAAGATTTAAATAAATGTGTCACCCATGTGTCATTCCAAGGGGTAATAAGTATAGAAGAACAAAGGTTAAACCTAGGTGGCTGAACCAAAATGTAAGATGTCATATTAAGGACAATAAAATGGCATTTAAAAAGTATAAAGGGGAGGGGAGGAGAGTAAAAATAATGTCAAGACATTTTTTAAGTATATTAACAGCAAAAAGGCAAGATCGGAACACATAGGCCCCATAAAGGACGAGGAAGGGAAGGTGGTTAAAGATGACAAGGAGAAGGCAGCTGTGCTAAATGCTTTCTTCTTCTCAGTCTTCACACAGGTAAAGGAGGACCATGACAGTATTATTAGCAACACGCCACAGGATCTACCCTAGTGTCTAACAGAGGCCGGAGTTCGGAAAAGATTAGAGAAGCTTAACATAAATAAATAACCAGGACCAGATGGCTTACACCCGAGTGTTCTTTAAGAACTCAGTCGAGTTATAGCCAGACTGCTATTCCTAATCTTCATGGACAGCATACTGACAGGATTGGTACCAGCTGACTGGCGAAAGGCCCACGTGGTACCAATATTCAAAAAAGGGCAGAGATCTATTCCTGAGGACTATAGGCCTGTTAGTCTAACGTCAGTAGTTTGTAAACTATTTGAGGGGGTGATAAGGGACCATATTCAAGAATTTGCTGACTAAAAAAGTATCATTAGCAGTAATCAGCAGAGGGTTTACGAAAGGTCACTCTTGCCAAACCAACATATTAACATTAGACACGAAGTGGGCTGCCATCTTGACAAAGGTAGGCCAGTGGATATGGTATAGAAAAGGTAAAAGTGTATTGTGCTAACCCTACACAAAAATGAAAAAGGGGGTGCAGCTGCTTGTGTAAGCCCAAAAATACCAAAGACCCAAATGTGTCATAAATTCAAACAAGCGCGCATCCACAGGTGATTTCTATAAGTATTAAAATGATTAAATATGAAAAAAAGTGTGATCAAAAAAATTTACAGAAATGTGTTATATCATGTGGGATATGTCAACACCCGTCTTATAACTTATGTGATAAAGCATATATAAAAAAATGTGTAACTCAATACATAGATATGGCTCTAATATATTCCAAGTGTGGGGTGTGAAATTGAAACAATATAACTCTAAATTTATGAGCATTTAAGTGAAAAAATGAAGAAATATGTGATACAATGTAACCTGTAACTGCAACATTTCCTTGATAATCTGTAGTGAGTCCTTTAGGTATGCCGGGGTCTTGGTTACCAATGGCTGGAGAAAAAAATCCACATATTTGCCTACCCTTGAAGTGAGTAAGTCAATGCCACTCACTATAGGTCTCCCAGGTGGTTGCAGAGGGTTTTTGTGTATTTTGGGTAGGTAATAAATAATCGGCATTTTCGGTGCCAAGGAGATCAAAAACGCCTCTCTTTTTAATCCTCCTGGTAAACCAGCTCCTAGCCTTGTGGTTTTTAAAAACCTGGTGTTACAGGATTTACAAAAAAGATTGAGGATGATGTCATACTAGTGACTGCCGATGTTTCTTCACTATATACCAATATTCCCTATGACTTGGGCTTTCAGGCAGCAAGGTACTTCCTGAATAAAGATGAATCCCTTGATCAATCTACTAGGGAATTTGTCCTAAAACTGCTGAAATTTGCGATGGAACATAATTTCTTCTATTATGACGGCCAATACTTTTTACAATGTACAGGCATGGCGATGGGGGCTAAATTTGCCCCCAGCCTCGCCAATCTTTTCATGGCATTATGGGAAAATGACAATATGTTTTCAAAGAGGGAGCCACGCCTACTTTTTTGATGGAGGTTCATAGATGATGCCTTCTTTTTTTGGAAAGGAGATGTAGAATCGTTGGATTTCTTTATGAATACGATGAATTCCAACCAATGGGACATTAGATTTACTTATGAACATAGTGCAGTTTCTGTCAATTTTTTAGACTTGATTATTACCAAGGCTGGAGGACAGTTATACACCAAAACATTCTTCAAGGTGACTGATAGGAATGGATATATACCTGTCGGGAGCTGTCATCACCCCAACTGGCTTAAAGCTATACCCAAAAGTATAGGGGTAGGGCCGCAACTTTACCGACCACCACGCAAAAAAGACTAAAAAAAGAACAATTACTAAGGACCAACCCACAATCAACCATCAAAGGCAGGGAGACACCGATCCAACCACAACAACTATCATGCGCCCTGATCAACACCAGATCTGCAGTCAAGCACAGGCTGGAAATCCGCGATTTCATCATCGAAAACAACATAGACTGCCTCTTCATTACAGAAAGCTGGCTAACTTCCGACTGCAACACCATCCTGACTGAATTGGTGCCCAAGAACTACAGTATCATATCTGAGCATAGAATTGGAAAAAAAGGAGGAGGTCTTGCAGTGATTTTCAAATCGCACCTGGGGTTCACCAAACCAAACTTACAGAACTCAGTGCCTTTCATGGAAACACTCTCACTGCATCTTCAATCAACACCTCAAGACACCATTCACATACTACTTTGCTACAGACCACCAGGACCAAAGACCAATCTCCTCACACCGCTCACTGAATTCTTCTCAATGCACACCTTGAAAACCAAAAACCTTCTAGTACTTGGGGATTTCAATCTGTGGGCAAACTCCGCCCAAGACCCTATTGCAACCGCCTGCGTTAACCAAATGGAAGAACTTGGCCTGCAACAACTGATAAATGCTCCTACGCATGGTTCAGGTCACACTTTAGATCTCATCTTCAAACAGAATATGGACATCGACGTATTGAACAACACCCCACTACCATGGACGGACCACCATGCTATCAAATTCAAAATCACCACTAACACCACCCTCCGAAAACAGAAACGGGCAATAGCAACACACTGGAAAAGATCTCAGAAGAAACTACACTCTGAACTCTTCAAAACTACATTGTCGAGCAAAATTCTTCTGCTAAACCCAAACCTCTCAACGGAACAAACACTCAACTCCCTAAACAATGTTTTACTACAAACAGCAGACTCCGTGGCGCCAAAACGCAGAACACCCGTCCGCACAAAAAACTCGAATTGGTTTAATGGCACTCTCACCCTACTCAAGCAAGAACGCAGAAGATCTGAGAGAACTTGGAGAAGAAATCCCACCAAGGAAAACCATGCTAACTACAAAGCACTCACGGTGAAATACCACAAGGCAATCTTCAAAGCCAAAAAAGAACATTTTGCAGACACCATCTCATCCGCCTTAAACCGTCCACGTGAACTTTTCAAAATAGTTGCTCAATCAATGAACCCGTCCTGCCTAGAGCCCCCTGCAAACGATACCCAAGAATTCTGCAATGAGTTATCAGATTTCTTCATCGACAAAATCGACAACATTCGGAAAGCAATTCATCAGAAAATAACAACCAACCTCACCCAACCAATGCAAAAAGAGGATATCGACACGAACATCACTCAACCACCGAAGTTCTTTTTGGCCCCAATCACCACGGACACGACTAAAAACGTCATCGGAAGCCTTCGCGACAGCACATCACCGAACGACATCATCCCCACCAAATTGTTCAAAGAATGTTCCGACATCCTGGCCCCCACCCTAACACATCTCATAAATCAATCATTCAAAGAAGGGACTGTGCCAACCTCCCTCAAGCAAGGCATCGTCAAACCCCTGCTAAAGAAACCTAATCTCGACCCTAAAGACCCTAACTGCCGCAGACCAATAACAAGCCTCAACACCATCTCCAAGATTATAGAGAAAACAGTAGTACAGCAGCTACAACACCACCTGGAGACACACCACCTCCTGGACCCTCTGCAATCAGGCTTCCGCCCAGGCCATGGCACAGAAACAGCACTTCTCAAAATATGGGACGACGCCCTCGAAGCAGCAGATGACGGGGAACCGAGTCTTCTGGTACTGTTAGACCTCAGCGCAGCATTCGATACAGTGGACCACAACACTCTACTTGTCCGCCTCTCAGAAGTTGCAGGAGCCACAGATTCTGCCCTAAAATGGTTTACATCCTTCTTAGAGAATCGCTCTCAGACAGTGAAACTGGGAACATTCACCTCGGAATCTCGGGCAGTCTCCTGTGGAGTCCCTCAGGGCTCACCCTTGTCACCAGTGCTATTTAACATCTACATCCGCCCGCTTCTCAATATCATCAGGAAAACGGACCTCTGCTTCCACTCATACGCAGACGACACCCAACTCTACCTTCGCATTAATGGACAAAAAGATCATCATCAGAAACTACAGAAATGCCTCACTTTAATCAATGACTGGATGACCGCTAGCTCCCTCAAACTTAACGAATCAAAAACAGAACTTCTTCTCCTGCAAGCCAACAAAAATTCCAAAATTAAGACTCCGTGGACACCACCCCCCATCCTCGGACAGACCATCTCCCCCAGCACCAAAGTCAAGAGTCTCGGAGTCATCTTTGACTCAGGAATGACAATGGATGCACAAATAGGATCGGTGGTGAGCGGATCCCACCACCTCCTCCGCCTGCTTCGCAGACTCATCCCCTTCATCCCAGAAGAGGACAAAGCGGCAGTTGTGGGAACGATCATCAATTCCCGACTCGACTACGCAAATTCCCTCTACGTAGGTCTACCACAATATCAGCTTGCGCGCTTGCAACTCATGCAGAACACGGCGGCAAGACTGTTAACAGGAAAAAAGCCCTGGGAATCCATCTCCCCATCCCTAAAAAGCCTACATTGGCTAACTGTGAAGAACCGGATCATATTCAAGACCCTCTGCCTCACCCATAAATGCATACAAGGAAACGCTCCGCAATATCTCCAGGAAAAAATAAAACACTACACACCGATTCGCAGTCTTCGATCAGCTAACCAAAATCTCCTCCTCATTCCCAAACACCGCTACAAAGCAAAGGGAGAACGTAGATTTGCAGTCCAAGGACCTCGCCTATGGAATGCTCTCCCAACCAACCTCCGCATGGAAGAAAACCACCAGGCCTTCAGGAAAAAACTAAAGACCTTCCTCTTCTAGAAGCTGGCTACAGAGAATACATCTAGCGCCTTGAGGCGATTCAGTTCGCAATTGCAGCGCTTTACAAATCACTCATTCATTCATTCATTCATTCATTCAAAAGTCAATTCCAACTGACTTAAAGCTATACCGAAAAGTCAATTTCAGAGGGTTAGAAGAAATTGCTCACATATTGAGGATTTCTACACCCAAGCTGAAGTTTTAAAAAAACGTTTTGAGGCTAAGGGGTATGACTCCAAATTATTGGAAGCAGACCTTTTGAAAGTAGCTAATACAGAGAGGGAACAATTCCTTATGCCTAAAGTGAGAAGTTTGGATGACGATAAAAATAAAAAGAAGGCCCATGAATGGGCATTCATTACAACTTTTTCTTCTCAACATTTGTGGGTGAATAGGATAATGAAGAAATATTGGAATATTCTAAAAGGTGATGAGATTTTGGGCCCAGCCCTTCCTAATAAACCCAACATTGTTTACAGAAGAAACCAGACTCTTAACGATAAACTAGCACCTAGTGCAATAGAGTTACCACCAAAAATCAGTATGTTTGGCAATCTGAAAGGTTTTTACCCATACAAAAAATGTAAGGTATGTAGAACCTCACAGACTGTAAGAACCTCTTTCTTTACTTCTAACGTTACAGGAAAGGTATATAGTATCAAAGATTTCATTACCTGCGGGACCATAGGAGTAGTTTATTTGCTTATTTGCCCCTGTGGGCAACAATATATAGGAAGAACAACCCGAGCCCTTAACGTTCGGATAGGAGAACATTTGGGTAACATTAGGAGAGGTTTCATAGGACACAGTGTGTCCAAACATTTTAGAGTACATCATAACAGGAATACTGCTCTACTTAAAGTGATAGCAATAGAAAAATATACCCCTCATTGAAGAGGAAGTAACCTAAAGAGACATATTTCTCGCAGTGAAACTAGGTGGATATATGACCTCCAATGTTACAGTCTCCTAGGACTCAATGTAGAATGGGATATTAATTGCTATATTGACAGCAGATAATAGGCTCTGACTCCTCTTCCTCCTTTTTTCCCTACACTATATATATATATATATATATATATATATATATATATAGAGTTGTAAATTTAATTTTAATTTTGACTCAGGTGTGTATAGGTTTATAATCAGGGGAATACATATACGCAGAATATATATATATAACAATTTTACAATTTTCAATTTTTAAATTTAGATATCCCCTTTTGATATATTATATACTAATTATTCTCCTTGAGACACCATCTTCTATTGGGAGGTATTAGATCAGCCAAGTAGGAGAGTAATTTTTAATAATAATTTTTGACATTAACTGGTTTTGTCAATTACTCATGCCCTTTATTAATATTTCTTCTGGATCGATTAAGAAAATTTTAGCCTATTGGGTTTATGTGAAAGGTTTTTTGGGTGCACTGCTGTGCAACCTGGGAATTTTACATATATCCTGTATAAACGAAAAAGGATCATAATTCAATAGTGTTAACCTAAAAAATAATGTGAAGTAATATAATATACAATTTTATTTGTAATATATAAACAAGGGAGTTTTTAAGAGAAAAGATATTTTTAATATATTTTTAATTCATTATTTGTGGACAAAGGATAAGTGTTTAATATTAACACATTCTTTTTGGACCAAGTTTGTAGCAATCGAACCAGATAAAGGACGGTGAGACTGGATGACAACTGGAGAGAAAGTCCGACGTGTTACTTCCGGTGTCTCCCCTGCCTTCAAAGTATTTAAACGTGATGTGCTGGCGTATGGTCACGTCTCCGTTCCCAGTCGAAGCCTGTTGAGGGGAAACACGTCGGGTGGAGCAAGTGACTGTGACGCCATCACGTTTTTTACCTTTTTTCCTGTGCAGTCATCTGGTTCGATCCTGTGCTGTGGAAAGCTGGCCGTGTGCTAGTTTTAATTGCTGTGAATTGAGAAGTGACATTTTTTAATAAAACTTTTTGAAACATATCTGCACTATGAAGTCTCCCTCCCTTCTTATTTTACTGAGGGATTAATTCCAAGAAGTTTTGAGGAAAAAGAAAAAAAACCTTAATTGAAGGCAACATATTCCCTTCACCTGTGGATCCAACTTGCTGAGTTAAAGAAACATTCACTTTCTGGTCGGGAATCGGATGAGGATATCTCCCTCCTTGGATCGGAGTGTGAGTGAGAACCAGCGCTGCTGGCAGGCTAAGGCATCAGGCGTATACGATCTCTATAACTTGAGATCCAACATATAAGGTAAGCGGCCCTTTTATATAAAAGCTCAAGCAGGAGGAACATCGATACGTTTTTTTCAAGTGTTGAAGATCTGTGACTGTTTGTTTTCCTACTATATAATGGGATCATTATCCATGAGACTTTTGTCTTGTTGATGCTAATAGATACATTTGATTTCACTAATTTCAGAGTGACATTGTGCAATGGAAATTTGTACGTTCTGTATATAAATGTATTGTATTTTGTATGTATTGCACACTGCCCTCACTGTGCACACAGCACTAATAATATTTTCAGTAAATGTTTACATTCTTTCGAGTTCTGATTAGAATTAGCCTGCCTATGTAACACCCCTTGTTACCATAAACGTACAATTGTAATATTAATGTGATACCTACGTAATCATGTGCATAAAAACCTTCAATTGCGTCATAATAAAGCAAAAGTTATTTGGAAAGATGCTGAGCGTATCTTTGTGTCTGTTCCCTACTGCAGTAGTTATTATTAATTTGGAACCACTAATCAATATGAGGATAGGAGTTGCCTATCATCAATTTAACCAAGTCAGCATGGCGAGCTTTGCCTTAGGAGGGGTTTCCAGGTGACCCTGAGTATCCGAAACGAGGAGCTTGAGACGATCCAGGAATTTCTGACAATCAGCCGGCTGAGGTAAGGCTTTTGCTTACATTTGAGTTATCAGACTTCCTTGATCGGTAAGGCATTTTCGGGACAAAGGGTACCTATTTTACTCCCCTTAATCGAACTGTATTGATTGGTGGTTATATGTTATGTTGTCACTGTCTATTGTCCATCGGAGTGTTATAGATAAGAAAGGGAAGAATAGTGCTGTTCACAGGTATATGTAGTACATCTGCTAGATAAAGTAGTTTAGAGGCAAGAGGGTATAGGCACATGTAGAGAAGACTGGCCAGTCATTATGGGCATTGAATTAAGTAAGGGAATGAAGGGTAAGGGACCCTCAAAAATGCCCAGCGCAAGAGGAGCGCTATATATGAACCGAAGGTGCGGTTCCGCCTATACTGAGCCCCTAGATTAATGGTTAAAGTGGACAGGGATCCACAATGGGTAACTGGGTTACCAAGGTCCACAGGGACTAAGAATCATGCAGAGTAAACAGCTAGAGAAACGGCTATCTATGTGAGCAGGATGGATCAAGGGTGACAATAACACTATACAGAAAGGGACATTTTCATGTTAAGTTGTGGGATGAATTTGGGGTCAGGCACTACAACTAGTAGTCAGAAACAGAGAAATGAGAATTAAAACACAATACTTTATATGTTGTCAGAGAGGGAAGATGGGATGAGCACTCTGGCTGCCCGTCTGATCATAGAAGCTAGATATAAAGAATATCTGAACAAAATAAGGAATGCAGAATTTAAGGCAGGGAAATATTAAAGAGTTAAAAGAAAGTGAGAGAATGATATGCATGTGTTGTGTACAAATGGAAAAATGTAAGCGATTTTAGAGAGATATTGGTGTATGTGTGTACAAATGCTGGGACCTTTAGGGGGGGGCCCTCTAGTGGCGCTGGGTTTTTTTGGTTGGGGGGAGGGGTTGTGTGGTTGTGTGGTGGGGGTAGGCTGACTTGCTGGTTGCTGCCTGGCTTACCAGTGCCCATCAATGCTGACCACTCAACTGACCTACCTACCTGACCCACACTGACCTACCTGACCCACACTGACCTACAAACACTGACCTACCTACCTGACATACACTGACCTACCTGACATACACTGACCTACCTGATACACACTGACCTACATACACTGACCTACCTGACCCACACTGACCTACCTGACATACACTGACCTACACTGACCTACCTGACCCACACTGACCTACCTGACATACACTGACCTACCTGACATACACTGACCTACACTGACCTACCTGACACACACTGACCTACATACACTGACCTACTGACCCACACTGACCTACCTGACATACACTGACCTACCTGATACACACTGACCTACCTGACCCACACTGACCTACCTGACATACACTGACCTACCTGATACACACTGGCCTACATACACTGACCTACCTGACCCACACTGACCTACCTGACATACACTGACCTACCTGACATACACTGACTTACCTGATCCACCCTGACCTACATACGCTGACCTACCTGACCCACACTGACCCACCTGACATACACTGACCTACATACACTGACCTACCTGACCCACCCTGACCTACATACACTGACCCACACTGACCTACCTGACATACACTGACCTACCTGACCCACACACACTGACCTACATACACTGACCCACCCACACTGACCTACCTGACATACACTGACCTACCTGACCTACACTGACCCACACACACTGACCTACATACACTGACCTACCTGACACACACTGACCTACATACACTGACCTACCTGACCCACACTGACCTACCTGATACACACTGACCCACCTGACATACACTGACCTACATACACTAACCTACCTGACCCACCCTGACCTACATACACTGACCCACACTGACCTACCTGACCCACACTGACCTACATACACTGACCCACACTGACCTACCTGACATACACTGACCTACCTGACATACACTGACCTACCTGACCCACCCTGACCTACATACACTGACCTACACTGACCCACACACACTGACCTACATACACTGACCTACTTGACATACACTGACATACATACACTGACCTACCTGACCCACACTGACCTACCTGACCCACAATGACCTACCTGATACACACTGACCCACCTGACATACACTGACCTACATACACTGACCTACCTGACCCACCCTGACCTACATACACTGACCTACCTGACCCACCCTGACCTACATACACTGACCTACCTGACCCACCCTGACCTACATACACTGACCCACACTGACCTACCTGACCCACACGACATACACTGACCTACCTGACATACACTGACCTACATACACTGACTTACCTGACCCACCCTGACCTACATACACTGACCTACCTGACCTACACTGACCTACCTGACATACACTGACCCACACACACTGACCTACATACACTGACCCACCCACACTGACCTACCTGACCTACACTGACCCACACTGACCTACATACACTGACCTACCTGACATACACTGACCTACATACACTGACCTACCTGAACCACACTGACCTACCTGACCCACACTGACCTACCTGACATACACTGACCTACATACACTGACCTACCTGACCCACCCTGACCTACATACACTGACCTACCTGACCCACCCTGACCTACATACACTGACCTACCTGACCCACCCTAACCTACACTGACCTACCTGACATACACTGACCTACCTGACCCACACACACTGACCTACATACACTGACCCACCCACACTGACCTACCTGACATACACTGACATACCTGACCTACACTGACCTACACTGACCCACACACACTGACCTACATACACTGACCTACCTGACATACACTGACCTACATACACTGACCTACCTGATACACACTGACCCACCTGACATGCACTGACCTACATACACTGACCTACCTGACCCACCCTGACTTACATACACTGACCTACCTGACCTACATACACTGACCCACACTGACCTACCTGACATACACTGACCTACCTGACATACACTGCACCTACATACACTGACTTACCTGACCCACCCTGACCTACATACACTGACCTACACTGACCCACACACACTGACCTACATACACTGACCTACCTGACATACACTGACCTACATACACTGACCTACCTGACCCACACTGACCCACACTGACCTACCTGATACACACTGACCCACTTGACATACACTGACCTACATACACTGACCTACCTGACCCACCCTGACCTACATACACTGACCTACCTGACCCACCCTGACCTACAAACACTGACCTACCTGACCCACCCTGACCTACATACACTGACCCACACTGACCTACCTGACCTACATACACTGACCCACACTGACCTACCTGACCTACATACACTGACCCACACTGACCTACCTGACCTACACTGACCTACACTGACCCACACACACTGACCTACATACACTGACCTACCTGACATACACTGACCTACACTGACCTATCTGACCCACACTGACCTACCTGATACACACTGACCCACCTGACATACACTGACCTACATACACTGACCTACCTGACCCACCCTGACCTACATACACTGACCTACCTGACCCACACTGACCTACATACACTGACCCACACTGACCTACCTGACATATACTGACCTACATACACTGACTTACCTGACCCACCCTGACCTACATACACTGACCTACACTGACCCACACACACTGACCTACATACACTGACCTACCTGACATACACTGACCTACATACACTGACCTACCTGACCCACACTGACCTACACTGACCTACCTGATACACACTGACCCACCTGACATACACTGACCTACATACACTGACCTACCTGACCCACAATGACCTACATACACTGACCCACACACACTGACCTACCTGACCCACACTGACCTACCTGACCCACACTGACCTACATACACTGACCCACCCACACTGACCTACCTGACCCACACACACTGACCTACATACACTGACCCACACACACTGACCCACACTGACCTACCTGACCCACACTGACCTACATACACTGACCCACCCACACTGACCTACCTGACCCACACGGACCTACACTGACCTGGTACCTGCCATACACACACTGACTGACCTACCTGTGTCCAGGTCCTGCAGCAGCAGCTCAGCCGTGGTGCTGGTGTGTGAGGCAGCCAGAGAAGAGGAGGAGAGCCGCCCGCCCGAGCGCCGATCGATGTCCTCTTCCAGTCACAACACGCTGGGATAGGACTGCATCGCACCAGAGGGCCGCTCCAGTCCAGAAAAGGAAGGCCCCATTAGCACTAGCGTGGAGGAGGAGGAAGTGCAATCCTCCTCCGCTTTGAATGCCGGGCAGTGACGTCACTGGTTGCTAGCCGCTAGGTGTAGAGTGGGGGGGCGGAGCTGGAGCTGGAGCCGGCCGGAGCCAGCGCTACCACGGCTCAGTCCGCCCCTGTCCCCTGCATTCGAGGACCGGGACAAGAGACTCGGGGCTATCAGCCCCAGGCTCGGGGCTGTAGCCCCAATAGCCACCCCCTGGTGACGCCTCTGCAGCTAACTAAATGTTTGTCTAATGAAAGGTTTAAAATATGAGTTTGTGTATGTACAAATCTAACAATGAAAAATGCGTACATTTGAATTCAGCCACCTTATTGCCTCTATTGGAGGAGGCTGGAAACAAAGGAAGGCACATGTGTTAAATTGATGGTGTAAAAATCAGCTGCTGTGAGCCCAGTGCAGGACACACTCCCTGAAGACCCAGAGATTACATTTTTTGTAAATTTGAGTATGCAGTTTATCACCCAGAAGGATACTCTGTATTCAAAGTCATTGGATCCTTTTTCCCCAGCTCAAGAAGCAGAGCTCCATGTTTTAGCAATGCCTGTGAGCTATAAAAATAATGTATATTTATATATATATAGTCGAGATATCGAGAGCTTTTGGTTCCATTAGAAGGGCCAGAAGTTTGCTTTTACTTCGGCAGGTAAACCAACCAAGCATGCCAAGTTAATTTGATTGGCTGTTTTCAGCCTTCTAGGTTCTTGCTGTTGTGGTAGCCATATTAACTTTAAACTTTCACACATGGAAGCAGGCCAGGTGACTAAGGATGCTGCATTTACAGCCCCGGACACTTGATGGGTCTGTGCAACTCACAGATTCCACCCTAGTTCTGGCCCAGTATAGCTGGGATTAATAATTCAACTTTAAGGACCCCAGAACGAGAAGAACAAGTGGTCCACAGGGGGCAACTTCTTATGAAATAGGACTTTGGAAAAGGTGATCATTTATGTCTGCCAGCCACTCTTTTCCCTCCAGCTTGACACATGGACCGTGTCATCAGTCACAAGAAGTTATGGCTGCCTTAGTAAATGAGCATGGGATAGAGCCAGGGTTCACCACAGTTGTTTTTATAACATACTACTTCTTGTTTTACCTGTTACCAAGGTGTTACCAAAAGCTGAACATCCCTTTCAGAGATTACAAAAACATATATCCAGATGCCCAAGTCAGGATCTTACGAGTATGCATTTTGTTTGTATGGACATGTTTTCTGGATGTCCAGTGGCAAATGCTACTGCAAAGGCTACAGTAAAAAGTGTTATCAGAAGTAGTTTGTAAGTACAGAGTGCCAGAAAGTACAGATAGTAACAGAGGAAATCATTTTTATAGGAGAGTCCTTACTAGAAGTTTTGAGGTTTTATTTTTACACCCCTTACTGTCTACAATGTAGCGGACAAAGTAGAGTAAGAAACTAGCAAACGTTTGCCTGAATGTTTTCTTATATTTTATGAAGCCCCTAAGGGGGATGTTGGACTCTCTCCCTATGGGATTTGGTTTGGGAGTGTGTTACTCACTTGCTTATATTTTGTCTCAGCAGCTGAAGTCCTCCATTCGGATCTCACAAAGAATGTTGCTGATCTTTTAAGGTTTTTGACAAACTCATTTATGTGTTTTCTCCCCAATTCCAGATCCTAAAATTTTGGAAGGATCTAAAACTAAAGCCAGGTGACTTGTGGATTGTTAAGAGACATTTATATATAAGGAGATGTTTGGAGACTCAATTCAGCATCTTTTTAATGTACAGTTTTTGCAAAACTTGAAGGAAAAGTCACCTGGATGCACACCAGACACTGCAAAAATGACTAAATTAAAGAAATCTCTGTATTTGATTTGTTTCCCTCTTGTGATCACAGTATAGGGTACTTTTTGATTCAATTACTTTAATTGTAAGGGATATATATATTAGAAAAGTAGTTTAGCCATGTTGAAGTCATATTTGTCTTTTGTAAGTCTTCCATTTTATGTAGAATTGTCTTTGTTTACATATGCTGATAAGTCAGCATGCCAACAATTCAGCTAGAAGGTCATTCTGGCCACAGGAGTGTACAGCCAGTACTCTGTAAATATGTCTTATCAATCATTTGTTTTTCACAATGAAAAGTCATTTTGTAATTAAAAAGTTGCTCAGCTAGGGTACCACACCCACAGCTCAAATGGGTAAATGACTTCAAATATTTGGGGATCCAGGTTAGCGGCAAGGTCCAAGACTACATGGATAACAATTTACGACCACTCATGACACAGCTCACGGCTAGATGTGCTGTTTGGCGTTCCCTTCCACTGACACCTGTTGGCAGAGTTAATCTGCTAAAAATGATCTTTCTTCCCAAGTATCTCTACTTCTTCCGTAATACACCTATACACATACCTGGGACTTTCTTTCGAAGGTTGGAGAGTCTGCTGATACATTTTGTCTGGGCCGGGAGGCCACCTAGGGTGGCTAAGCAGATTTTATATCTCCCGCTCTCGGGGGGGGGACTGGCCCTACCGAACTTTCAAATCTACTATTGGGCAGCTGTTCTGGTCACGATTCGGTGGTGGTTCTCCCAGCCCATACAGAATCCGGCGGTCACTCTGGAGGCAGCTATTTTGGGTTCCTATGCGGCCCTGAGCAATCTCCCATTCCGTGGACTTAGAGCCAGCCTGACCATGACAACACTGATGCGAACTACCGTGAAGGTATGGCAGGAGGCTAGGAAAATATATGGGAAGCCCAATTTCATCTCACCCCATATGCCCCTATGGGGTAACCCTATGCTCCCCCACTTTTACAGCATACCGGATCCCTCGCTTTGGGCAAAAAAGGGAATTCTCACATTAAAACATATAGTCAAAGAGGGTAGACTTATGTCTTTCCAAGCCCTGAGGCAATCTTTCGCTATTCCGCTCTCCTTCCAATTTAGGTACTGGCAGCTGAAACACGCCTTTGAAGCTCAGTTCCCTGCCCCCCTCATTCTGGAACCGGACTCCATTGAACGGCTCTTGACTTCCAGCGTGATGGGGAAGCCCCTCTCAACACTATATCTTTACCTTACAGTGGAGTATGATACCAAATTGACCAAAACCTGGGAAAAGTGGAGGGTCGATATTCCCTCTTTGAACGAGGAGGAATGGAAGGAGTGCTTAATCTCCTACATTCCCTCCATGATAGCTGCAAAAGATAGGTTCATACAATTTAAGTTCCTACACAGAGCGTATTTCACCCCACAGAGACTGGCGCGCATTTACCATCAAAGAGATCCCAACTGTCAGAGATGTAGGCAGGAGGAGGGTACTTTCTGGCACATGGTCTGGTCCTGTCCCAAACTTCACCCCTTCTGGTCTGCAGTGGCCTCCACAATGAGCAGGGTTATAGGCTCACACTTGCCGGTTGATCCGCAGGTACTACTGCTTAGTCATTTGGAGGAAGTGGAGGGAGATAGATATAGTAAATTGTGTCTAACCTTTGCATTATACTATGCTAGGCGTGAAATCTTATTGCGATGGAAACTAGTGGAGCCTCCTACTCTGGCCTCGTGGAGAAGGTCGGTGAATATGGCACTTCCCCTTTATAGACTGACATATGAAAGTAGACAATGCCCAGGAAAGTTTGATAAAATCTGGTCCTCTTGGGTTGATGCCTCCGGGGATTCTGAACCCCCATCCCCATAACCAAGAAGTGAAACATTTTAGTGGACATCCTTCATCTCATGTTCATTTTTTGATGCTCGCCCCTCCCCTCATCCCCTTCCTTCCCCCTCCCCTGGTCCCCTCTCCCCCCCCTCCTCCCCTCTCCTCCCCCCCCCGCCATTCCTACTAGGTTTGACTGCATATTGGTTGCCTACTTTATTCCACCTGAAGAGGTTATTACGCTTTAATGCCATAAGAAGTATTGCTGGGTGTAATTTCTGACGTTTGCATAACTGACATGTCTGCTAAATAGTGGCTTTTGATTGAAGGCAGATCCTACTGTCACTTTTCTCATCGCATTGACTGTACTAATTTATTGTATTGTAATGCTGATTTGTTCAATAAAATCTTCTGTTAAAAAAAAAAAAAGTTGCTCAGCTATTATTTTCTCCACAATGGAGTTTTTTGCCTCTTTGGCCAGGACTACCTCCACCTCAGCGT
The DNA here is from genome assembly GCA_037952925.1 of Lithobates clamitans. Taxonomy (NCBI): domain Eukaryota; kingdom Metazoa; phylum Chordata; class Amphibia; order Anura; family Ranidae; genus Lithobates; species Lithobates clamitans. The sequence goes on from JBBGZY010000285.1 coordinate 10,035,027, forward strand.
GTGGAGGTTGCAGGTTAAAGGTTATAGCAGGTATGGTTAGTGATCAAAATATTGATCAAAAGAGGGGAGACCGTAATGGAAATTTGTACGTTCTGTATATAATTGTATTGTATTTTGTATGTATTGCACACTGCCTTCACTGTGCACACAGCACTAATATTTTCAGTACATGTTTACATTCTTTCGAGTCCTGATTAGAATTACCCTGCCTATGTAACGCCCCTTGTTACCATAAACATACAATTGTTTTTTTTTGTTTTTTTTTGTTTTGTTTTTTTTTTGTTTTTCCACATCAGTAAACAGTGTTTGGAGGGCTAAATCAGTTTGATGTTCATTAACTGTCGCCTTCTCGTATTCACATCATAGTGGATTATACTTTTTCTCATTGCTTTTTATATCGCCATAATGACCAACGGATTCCATTACGCCTCTTTACCAACAAGTCCTCTGTCCCTTCCATCTCGTAAGCCCCACTAACTAGGACTCGATAACCAAAGGGACCCATCCTTTTCCAACTCAGTTTAGAGAAAGAGGGGACCTGTAAGAAGGAAGAAAAAGGACAAAAACACCAACAAAAAATACAAGAAGAGAGGTTTGTAAAAATGAACTTGTGGGCTCCCCGTGCCCATCATCTACTGACCCAGCCTGTATTGTGTACCAAATTACCTATGCCCTAATACCCCGATCCCCCACCTACTCCCTATATGTTTATCCTATGCCCTACTAAGCTATATATTTAACTAAAAATGTTCATATCCAGAAACACCTTATTATAGCATCCTTTGCCTGCAAGGATACCAGTTGCCTATATACCTATATTAAGCCCATCCCTCAGTCTATTCCGTGTCTATGCAGATCCCACTATTAATGACTCTTCACTTTCTCTATCCACATCTTCCACATGCTTTCAAATTCCTGACGATTGCCCCTTTTTATGTACTCCATTCTTTCCCTACCCAAGGTTTCATTCATTGTAGAGATCCAGTCTTTCACAGTGGGGGGCTCCTTTACCTGCCATCTAAGTGCTATCAACTTTCTAGCCTGAAACAGGGCCCGCGTGACAGCTAAGGTAGTACTCAACCTTTCTCCCATCACTCTTCTATGCCCCAGAATACAAGCCAAGGCCTCGTTTGCCATACGATTGTAATATTAATGTGATACCTACGTAATCATGTGCATAAAAACCTTCAATTGCGTCATAATAAAGCAGAAGTTATTTGGAAAGATGCTGAGTGTATCTTTTGTGTCTGTTCCCTACTGCAGTAGTTATTATTAATTTGGAACCACTAATCAATAGGGATGAGCCGAACACCCCCCTGTTCGGTTCGCACCAGAACATGCGAACAGGAAAAAAATTCGTTCGAACACGCGAACGCCGTTAAAGTCTATGGGACACGAACATGAATAATCAAAAGTGTTAATTTTAAAGGCTAATATGCAAGTTATTGTCATAAAAAGTGTTTGGGGACCCGGGTCCTCCCCCAGGGGACATGAATCAATGCAAAAAAAAGTTTTAAAAACGGCCGTTTTTTCAGGAGCAGTGATTTTAATAATGCTTAAAGTCAAACAATAAAAGTGTAATATCCCTTTAAATTTCATACCTGGGGGGTGTCTATAGTATGCCTGTAAAAGGGCGCATGTTTCCCGTGTTTAGAACAGTCTGACAGCAAAGTGACATTTTGAAGGAAAAAACACATTTAAAACTACCGCGGCTATTGCATTGCCGACAATACACATAGAAGTTCATTGATAAAAACGGCATGGGAATTCCCCACAGGGGAACCCCGAACCAAAATAAAAAAAAAAAAAATGATGTGGGAGTCCCCCTAAATTCCATACAAGGCCCTTCAGGTCTGGTATGGATATTAAGGGGAACCCCAGCCAAAATTTAAAAAAAAAATTGACGTGGGGTTCCCCCTAAATTCCATACCAGACCCTTCAGGTCTGGTATGGATTTTAAGGGGAACCCCGCTCCAAAAAAAAAAAAAAAAACGGCGTGGGGTCCCCCTAAAAATCCATACCAGACCCTTATCCGAGCACGCAACCTGGCAGGCCGCAGGAAAAGAGGGGGGGACGAGAGTGCGGCCCCCCCCCCTCCTGAACCATACCAGGCCACATGCCCTCAACATTGGGAGGGTGCTTTGGGGTAGCCCCCCAAAACACCTTGTCCCCATGTTGATGAGGACAAGGGCCTCATCCTCACAACCGTGGCCGGTGGTTGTGAGGGTCTGCGGGCGGGGGGCTTATCGGAATCTGGAAGCCCCCTTTAACAAGGGGACCCCCAGATCCCGGCCCCCCCCCTGTGTGAAATGGTAAGGGGGTACTTACCCCTACCATTTCACTAAAAAACTGTCAAAAATGTTAAAAATGACAAGAGACAGTTTTTGACAATTCCTTTATTTAAATGCTTCTTCTTTCTTCTTTCTTCCTTCATCTTCTTCTTCTTCTGGTTCTTCTGGCTCTTCTGGTTCTTCCTCCGGCGTTCTCGTCCAGCATCTTCTCCGCGGCGTCTTCTATCTTCTTCTCCTCGGGCCGCTCCGCACCCATGGCATGAGGGGGGAGGCTCCCGCTCTTCTCTTCATCTTCTTCTCTTCTTCATCTTCTTCTTCTTCTTCTTCTTCTTCTTCCTTCTTCTCTTCTTCTCTTCTTCCTGTCTTCTCCGGGCCGCTCCGCAATCCATGCTGTGGCATGGAGGGAGGCTCCCGCTGTGTGACGGCGTCTCTTCGTCTGACGGTTCTTAAATAACGGGGGGCGGGGCCACCCGATGACCCCGCCCCCCTCTGACGCACGGTGACATGACGGGACTTCCCTGTGGCATTCCCCGTGACGTCACAGGGAAGTCCCTCAAGTCACCGTGCGTCAGAGGGGGGCGGGGTCACCGGATGGCCCCGCCCCCGTTATTTAAGAACCGTCAGACGAAGAGACGCCGTCACACAGCGGGAGCCTCCCTCCATGCCACAGCATGGATTGCGGAGCGGCCCGGAGAAGACAGGAAGAAGAGAAGAAGAGAAGAAGGAAGAAGAAGAAGAAGAAGAAGAAGATGAAGAAGAGAAGAAGATGAAGAGAAGAGCGGGAGCCTCCCCTCATGCCATGGGTGCGGAGCGGCCCGAGGAGAAGAAGATAGAAGACGCCGCGGAGAAGATGCTGGACGAGAACGCCGGAGGAAGAACCAGAAGAGCCAGAAGAACCAGAAGAAGAAGAAGATGAAGGAAGAAAGAAGAAAGAAGAAGCATTTAAATAAAGGAATTGTCAAAAACTGTCTCTTGTCATTTTTAACATTTTTGACAGTTTTTTAGTGAAATGGTAGGGGTAAGTACCCCCTTACCATTTCACACAGGGGGGGGGCCGGGATCTGGGGGTCCCCTTGTTAAAGGGGGCTTCCAGATTCCGATAAGCCCCCCGCCCGCAGACCCTCACAACCACCGGCCACGGTTGTGAGGATGAGGCCCTTGTCCTCATCAACATGGGGACAAGGTGTTTTGGGGGGCTACCCCAAAGCACCCTCCCAATGTTGAGGGCATGTGGCCTGGTACGGTTCAGGAGGGGGGGGGGGCCGCACTCTCGTCCCCCCCTCTTTTCCTGCGGCCTGCCAGGTTGCGTGCTCGGATAAGGGTCTGGTATGGATTTTTAGGGGGACCCCACGCCGTTTTTTTTTTTTTTTGGCGCGGGGTTCCCCTTAAAATCCATACCAGACCTGAAGGGTCTGGTATGGAATTTAGGGGGAACCCCACGTCAATTTTTTTTTAAAATTTTGGCTGGGGTTCCCCTTAATATCCATACCAGACCTGAAGGGCCTTGTATGGAATTTAGGGGGACCCCCACATCATTTTTTTTTTTTTTATTTTGGTTCGGGGTTCCCCTGTGGGGAATTCCCATGCCGTTTTTATCAATGAACTTCTATGTGTATTGTCGGCAATGCAATAGCCGCGGGTAGTTTTAAATGAGTTTTTTCCTTCCAAATGTCATTTTGCTGTCAGACTGTTCTAAACACGGGAAACATGCGCCCCTTTACAGGCATACTATAGACACCCCCCAGGTACGAAATTTAAAGGGATATTACACTTTTATTGTTTGACTTTAAGCATTAATAAAATCACTGCTCCTGAAAAAACGTCCGTTTTTAAAACTTTTTTTTGCATTGATCCATGTCCCCTGGGGCAGGACCCGGGTCCCCAAACACTTTTTATGACAATAACTTGCATATAAGCCTTTAAAATTAGCACTTTTGATTTCTCCCATAGACTTTTAAAGGGTGTTCCGCGGCATTCGAATTTGCCGCGAACACCCCAAATTGTTCGCTGTTCGGCGAACTTGCGAACAGCCAATGTTCGAGTAGAACATGAGTTCGACTCGAACTCGAAGCTCATCCCTACTAATCAATATGAGGATAGGAGTTGCCTATCATCAATTTAACCAAGTTACATTGTATCTCCATATTGCTTCATTTTTTCACTTAATTGCTCATACATTTAGAGTTATAATGTTTCAATTTCACACCCCACACTTGGAATATATTAGAGCCATATCTATGTATTGAGTTACACCTTTTTCTATATATGCTCTATCACATAAGTTATAAGACGGGTGTTGACATATCCCACATGATATAACACATTTCTGTGTATTTTTTTGATCACTCTTTTTTTCATATTTAATAATTTTAATACTTATAGAAATCACCTGTGGATGCGCGCTTGTTTGAATTTATGACACAGTGGATATGGTATATCTGGATTTTGCAAAAACATTTGATACAGTCCCCCACAAACGGTTAATTTACAGTTCTGTATGCATGAACCATTAGGTTTGTTCTTGGATAGAAAACTGGCTAAGTGGTCGTGTCCAAAGGGTTGTGATAAAGAACATGTACTCAGAATGGTCTAGAGTGGTTAATGGGGTACCCCAAGGCTCTATCCTGGGGCCAATTCTGTTTAATTTATTTATAAATGATATAGAGGATGGGATAAATAGCTCGATCTCAGTGTTTGGTGAGGACACAAAAATATGCAGGGCAATAAAACAGCAGGATATAGAAACTTTACAAGAGGACCTGAATAAATTAATGGGGTGGGCTACTGCATGGCAAATTAAGTTTAACATTGAAAAATGTAAGGTAATGCACTTGGGGGGGAAAAAATATAAACACAAGTTACTCATTAGGGGGAGAACCCCTAGGGGCTTCCAGGATGGGGAAGGATGTAGGGGTCTTAGTAGAAGACAGACTGAGCAATAGCATGCAGTGTCAAGCTGCAGCTACCAAAGCCAGCAGAATATTAGCATGCATTTAAAAGGGAATTTACTCCAGAGATAAAACGATCATTCTGCCACTTTATAAAACTCTGGTTCGGCCGCATCTGGAGTATTCTGGCCACCAATCCTCAGCAGGGATGTGTTGGAGCTGGAGAGAGTCCAGAGAAGGGCAACTAAATTAATATGGGGACTGGAGGACCTCAATTATGAGGAATGACTACAAGCGCTAAATTAATTCCCCCTGGAGAAGAGACATTTGAGAGGCAATATGATAGCGTTATGCTGGGATCACTGTTGAGATATTTGTAGAAGTATTAGAATTTTCAGTCCCAGGTAATGTAAGGGGACACGGGGCCACACAATGAGACTGGAAAATAATCGGTTTAACCTTAAGCTGCGTAGGGGCTTTTTCACTGTTAGGGCGGTAAGGATGTGGAACTCTCTTCCACAATCAGTGGTGTCGGCAGGAAGTATGGATAGTTTTTAAAGAGTCTTGGACGGGCATCTTAGCTAAAACAATATACGGGGATATGGCAGGAGGAGGATTATGGCAACCTTTAACAGGTGTTTTTTTCATCCCCAGAACCCTTGAGAGTAGTAGAGGCAGTTCAAGATACTGTAATCCTCAGTGACCCCGAGGAGTCTGCTTCTCATGCCTCTGCAAACTTGTGGGCTCCCTCATTCTTCAAAGCCTGTGAAAGGCCTCGAGAATACGTAGCATCAAAGAGAAGGATCACTATTAATTGGCAACCCTCCTTGACCACCATTACAGTTTATGTAACACCTTTCCTGACTCTGGTAGTTTACAGTCTGGTGGAAAATGTCGTTTTGAGGCTTCCATTGGTCAAGAGAGCAGTGGTGGAGAAGCTGGCTACCTAAGTGATGCATTTCTGAATTTTTTTAATCCTCACCGCCCAGGGCTGTCAGCTTCCACATCCCATCGGCAGCCTCTGCATCACACAGTGGACGATTATCTAGGGGTCAAAACAGAGATGGAGAGCTTTCCAGTTGACGAGCCACTGGCTTACTGGGTCATGAGAATAGACCACTGGCCAGAACTTGCCCAGTATGCAAAAGAGCTGCTGAGCTGCCCTGCATCCAGGGTGCTTTTCAAATGGGCATTCAGTGCTGCCGGAGGTTTTGTGACAGATAAGAGAGCGCGTCTATCCACAGACTCCTTGGACCGGTTGACATTTATCAAAAGAATCAGTCCTGGATTAGCAGCAGCTATCAAGCCCCTGATGCTAATGCAGATGTTGCTGATTAAGTGCTTTTTGGATCTCAAATCTCTATAAGACTGTCTAGGCTGCTTAGCTTTGTGGGTGTTGAGTTCATCTGGAAGAATTTTTTTGCTGTAGGTTTCATGGGCACAATTAACACCAATTTTTCCACACCTGTTTGACAGGCGCATATCATTGCAATTTTTGACAGCAAGGCCAATTCTTGCTTTTATCAAGAGCACCTCTATAGGGTTATGGTGTGAAGGCACTACCGACACAGAAAGACCAATTTTTCTGCACCTGTTTGACAGGTGCATATTATTGCAACTTTTGACAGCAAGGCCAATTCTTACTTTTATCAAGACCACCTCTATAGGGTTACGGTGTGAAGGTACCACCGACACCTAAAGCCCAATTTTTTCACACCTGTTACTTCTATCCAAAGTACCTAAAAAAAAATGTGGTAATCTTGGCCTAAGTGTACTATAGATGGCTTCTTCAAAAATGTTTGAGAGTTTTTGTGCAGTGGGTGTTCGGCCCATCTCTATTCCTTAATAGGGATGGGCCGAATGGGCCCCTGTTCAGTTCACACCAGAACTTCGGAACACCGCGAAAGTTCAGACCCGAATAACAAACCCCATTATAGTCAATGGGACCCAAATGTCAAAAATCAAAAGTGCCCATTTTAAAGGCTTATATGCAAGTAATTGAGCATACAATGGTTATAGGGGTCTGGGTCCTACTCTGGGTGACATGTTTCAATGAAAAAAAAGGTTGTGAAAAACCTACTTTTTAAATGAGCAGCGATTTTTGTTGATTTTTAAAGTGAAAGCCTACAAATGAAAAATTCCTTCCAATATAGCACCTGGGGATCCCCTTAGTCTACCTGTGGCAGACCTGTATCATGTCTAGAATCTGCTGCAGCAATAATTGCATTTATGAAGCCCCAAAAAAATGACATTTTCCATGCAAGCTGCCTTTATTTTGCTCAGCAACAGCTGAGGAGCCAGTGTGTATGATGAGGCCACAATTTAGTGCACTGGGAACAAGATTAGAGATTTTTGGGATACATTCTGGTGTCACTTTGACTTTGTATAGAAGTAACGGGTGTGTAAAAATTAACCTTTGGGTGTTGGTGATGTTTTCCCACCGTAACCCTATAGAGGTACTCTTGTTGAAAGCAAGAATTGGTCTTGGTGTAAAAAAATTGCAATGATGTGCACCTGTCAAACAGGTGCATAAAAATTACTCTTTGGGTATCTTCCCACCGTAACCCTATAGAGGTGCTCTTGATGAAAGCAAAAAAAAATTGCAATTATATGCACCTGTCAAACAGGTGCTGAAAAATTGGTCTTTGGGTGTTATTTGTGCCCATGAAACCTATACCAAAACATTCTCCCAGATAAAATGATTGAACACCCTCAAAGCTAGGCAGCCTCAAAGTCCTGCAGAGATTCCACATCCCAAAAAGACTTAATCGGTGACATCGGCATCAGGGGCTTCATAGCTGGCAATCTAGGACTGATTCATTTTTATAAAAGTCAAACGGTCCACAGAGTCTGTGGATAGACGTGTTCTATGATCAGTAACGAAACCTCCTGCAGCACTGAATGCCCCTTCTGAAAGCATGCTGGATGCAGGGCAGCCCAACAACTCAATAGCATACTGGGCAAGTTCTGGCCAGTGGTCTAGTCTCAAGACCCAGTAAGTGTCGGGTCACCTGAGGCCAGGTGACAGATGCACACCGCTGGGATCAGGAGTGCACTGCAAAGGTAGTGCACCCTACGGCTGACTGCTGGGGATGGGAGTCTGGGTGGTAAAGGAAGGCAGGCCCACTGGAACACCAAGACGGATCACACAGGGGCTAGAGCGTAAGATTCCCTAGGTTGTGGATTCTAAGAGCCAGCAAGTGTTCACCAGAGCCTCTAGTGGTGAGGATGGACTGGGCTGCAACTGGCTTCAGGTTGCGACCCCTAGGGTCTGCCAGCTCACGCCCATAGTAGGCTACAGGAGGATAGAGATAGTAAGGGAAAGCCAAAGGTCAGGGCGACTAGCAGACAAGGATAAACATAGAACACGCCAAAAGTCAGGGTCACAAGCAGACAGGGATAGTTGAGAACAAGCCAAGATCGGTAACTGGAATCAGACGTAGAAGACACAGCAAGATGCACACGGAAACTACACACAAAGTTGACCAGCAGGGTTGGCTTGCAGTGCACAGGTTAATATAGAGTTCTCTGATAGGGACTGGGGTGGAGCCATGCTAGAGGAGAGATTATAAAAGCAGTCAGGTGAGAGTGGCTGGTCTCTAGAGGTGAACACATGGAGGAAGGTAAGCTGACAGACAAACACTACTGCATAACCATGACAGTAGGTCAGTGGATAGTCAGCTGGAAAGCTCTCCATCTCTGTTTTGGTCCTGGGGTAATTGTCCACCATGTGATGTAGATGCTGCCAATGGGATGTGGAAGCTGACAGCCCTGGGCGGCGAGGATTAAAAAAATTCAAAAAAATTCTAAGAACTAAAAACTAATGTATGTATGAATGACACGGTCTCACCACACTACAGTGAAACTATCTGAGCTGCCCCTACTCTAGCTGAACACTATGCAAAGCTGAATGATGGTCCTCCTGACTACACTCACACTATCCCTAGACTGACACTAAACTAATATTCTACACTGACAATTGAAGCAAAATAGCACAGTATAGCACACTAACTAACTAATAGCACTGAACAGAGCCCTGTTCTATCTCTCTCCACGCCAAAATCACACTGAAAATGGCTGCCATTGAAAGAATACTTTTATACTGTGGGGCAAGAATGATCCATAATTGGATAAAGTCATGATGACAGTGTCCATTAATGACTCTGACAGTGCTCTGTGCCCTGATTGGCTGAAGATTTCACTGCTTCAGCCAATCAGGGCTTGCAACTGTTCAGCGCCGCGAAGCATTGTGGTCAGTCCGGGGGATCGAACAAACGGTCGAGGGACCCATTTGTTGGACTATTCGTTGAACGTCCGAACTGAATTTATGCTCGGGCCGGATCGTTCGCTCATCCCTTTTTGCTTAACAAAAAACAGAAAATGGTTGGTTTGCAGTCTCCCAATAGTACCACTTTTAAACAGACTTTAATAGCTGTTCTAACGTTATGTCCTTATCTGGCTTTAAAAATGTGTTTTTTTTCCATCCAAAGTCTGCCAAAGAGACTCCAGACCTCCCAGGCACTGTATTTAACTGCTTGCCGACTGCCACATGTAAATATACTGTGGGGCAGTGGCTCCTACAGACAGAATCACATACAGGTCCGTGATTTTGCACTTCCGTGTCGAAGAGTACACACTCATGTCGCTGGCGACCCGCCTCCGCTGTGGGGACCCGATGTCTCCCGGGACTCTCCGATCATTCCTGAAAGAAGCAGAGCAGTGGTCTGCCAATGTAAACAAAGCAGATCAATGTTCTTTGACAAGGGAAGATAGAGATCTGTGTTTCTACTAAGCAGGAACACAGATCTCTGTCTTCACACAGTTAGTAAACACTCCCTAGGAACACATTTAACCCTTTGATTGCCCCTGATGTTAACCCCTTCCCTGCCAGTGCCATTAGTACAGTGACAGTGCATATTTTTTAGCACTGATCACTGTATTAGTGTCACTGGTCCCCAAAAAAGTGTCAAAAGTGTCACTTATGCCCGTACACATGATGGGATTTTCCGACGGAAAATGTTTGATGGGAGCTTGTTGTCGGAAATTCCGACCGTGTGGAGGCTCCATCAGACGTTTTCCATCGGAATTTCTGTCACACAAAATTTGAGAGCTGGTTCTCAAATTTTCTGGCAACAAAATCCGTTGTGTGTACAAAATTCTGACGCACAAAGTTCCACGCATGCTCGGAATCAAGCAGAAGAGCAGCACTGGCTATTGAACTTTATTTTTCTCAGCTCATCGTACGTGTTGTACGTCACCGGGTTCTTGCCGTTCGGAATTTCCGACCAACTTTGTGTGACCGTGTGTATGCAAGACAAGTTTGAGCCAACATCCGTCAGAAAAAAAACATGGATTTTGTTGTCGGAAAACCATGTTGTGTGTACAGGGCATTAGTGTTCAATTTGTCCACGACAATGTTGCAGTCCTGCTATAAGTTGCTGATCACTGTCATTACTAGTTAAAATAAATAAATAAATAAAAATGTCATTCCAACTCTCACCCCTGCTCAAAGGGAAAGCCTGGATAGTCCAATCACACTGGAGGAGGTTCAGCAAGCGCTAGGCTCACTACAATCTGGTATGACTCCATGGGTTCCCACCTGAATTTTATAAACAATACATGGAGGATGTGGCACCTAGGATGCACAATATGATTACAAGGACGCTCAAGGTGGGTGCCCTCCCCTTATCCATGGCACAAGCCATCACTGTGGTGGTACCTAAGCCAGGGAAGGACCCCCAACTGTGTTAGTCTTATAGGCCTATCTCCCTCCTTAATTTGGATGCTAAAGTATTGACTAAGATTCTCGCTAGACGTCTTAATGAAGTGAAATTCACTTTAATTCACAAAGATTAATTGGGCTTCATGCCGGGAAAGGGAACAGATATTAATCTTCAGAGACTGTATGCGGTCTTGGCCTCTGGGGTTGGAGACGTCAGGAATGCGGTGGTGGCCTCCCTGGATGCGGAAAAAGCTTTCGATTCAGTGGAATGGAAATATCTATGGGAGGTCCACCGCAGGTTTGGCTTTGGACCCGTCTTCATCTCCTGGGTCGAGGCTGTGTACAGATCTCCGACAGCCAGGGTACGTACTGGAACTGTTCTCTCCCCACCCTTCCCTCTGGGTAGGGGAATCAGACATGGCTGTCCTCTGTCACCAGGGCTTTTGGCGCTAGCAATAGAACCCATGGCTATCCTTCTGCAGTCAACTTCCGAGTTTCAGGGTATAGTCATAGGCCCCCTCCACGAGAAGGTGTCACTATACGCTGATGATACCTTACTGTATATCAAAGATGATGGGGTTTCCCTACAAACGGCACTCTCAGTGATAGATCGGTTCGGGCGATATTCGGGAATAGGGATGAGCCGAACACCCCCCGGTTCGGTTCGCACCAGAACCCGCGAACGGACCGAAAGTTCGCACGAACGTTAGAACCCCATTGACGTCTATGGGACTCGAACGTTCGAAATCAAAAGTGCTCATTTTAAAGGCTAATTTGCATGGTATTGTCCTAAAAAGGGTTTGGGGACCCGGGTCCTACCCCAGGGGACATGTATCAATGCAAAAAAAACTTTTAAAAACGGCCGTTTTTTCGGGAGCAGTGATTTTAATGATGCTTAAAGTAAAAAAAAAAAAGTGAAATATTCCTTTAAATATCGTACCTGGGGGGTGTCTATAGTATGCCTGTAAAGTGACGCGTGTTTCCCATGTTTAGAACAGTCCCTGCACCAAATGTCATTTTTAAAGGAAAAAATCTCATTTAAAACTGCTTGCGGGTTTAATGTCATGTCGGGTCATGGCAATATGGATGAAAATCAGTGAGACAAACGGCATGGGTACCCCCCAGTCCATTACCAGGCCCTTTGGGTCTTGTATGGATATTAAGGGGAACCCCGCACCCAAATTAAAATAAGGAAAGGTGTGGGGCCACCAGGCCCTATATACTCTGAACAGCAGTATACAGGCGGTGCAAACAAGACAGGGACTGTAGGTTTGTTGTTAAGTAGAATCTGTTTGTAATTTTGAACATTTTTAACGTGTTTAGCTCCAGCCAAAAAATCTTTTCTAAGCTTTTTGGAAAACATAGGGAAGGGTTATCACCCCTGTGACATTTGTTTTGCTGTCTTTCCTCCTCTTCAGAAGATTTCACCTCACTTTTTTGTCCCAATGAAAAATGTTTTTTGAAAATTTGGGTTTTTTTGTGGAACAAGGATTGGAAAGCATCAGTGGAAAGGAGAAATTGTTTTCCCATATTAACTCTTACAGGAGAGAATTTCCCTTCCTAGGGGTAGATTTCATCTCACTTCCTGTTGTCTCCTTCCATTTGCAAGTAGGAGTCGTTTGTAAGTTAGATGTTTGAAAGTAGGGTCCTGCCCTATATACTCAGCAGAAATTTGGGCCTTAGGTGTTGCTGTGGCCACAACACTGTAAGCCCTCACAGGGCCCTGCTGTGAAATATTAGATCAAGAATTGTAATTACATGCCCCTGTTGAACAGGAGCTGAAAAATTAGGCCTTAGGCACTGGTGCTGGTGCCACAACACTGCAACCCCTCACAGACACTCTAGTTGGAACGCAGGAACGAGCCCTGCTGCAAAGTATTGCATCAAAAATTGTAATTACATGCCCCTGTTGAACAGGAGCTGAAAAATTAGGCCTTAGGCACTGGTGCTGGTGCCACAACACTGCAACCCCTCACAGACACTCTAGTTGGAACGCAGGAACGAGCCCTGCTGCAAAGTATTGCATCAAAAATTGTAATTACACGCCCCTGTTAGACAGGGGCAGAAAAATTGGGCCTTAGGCACTGGTGCTGGTGCCACAACACTGCAACCCCTCACAGACACTCTAGTTGGAATGCAGGAACGAGCCCTGCTGCAAAGTATTACATCAAAAATTGTAATTACACGCCCCTGTTAAACAGGGGCTGAAAAATTGTGCCTTAGGCACTGGTGGTGGCGCCCAGAACCAAAAATGTTCTTACAAGCTATCAGCGTGATGATTGAGGAGGAAGAGGATAATTACTCAGGGATAGTCACTCAGCATCAGCATAGGCAGTCTTTGAAGGGATCTGAGATTTCAAAAAAAATGATTCGGTTACATCAGCATCAGGTGCTTGGTAGCTGGTGGTGATCCAAGACTGATTCATTTTTATGAAGGTCAGCCGATCGACCGAGTCGGTGGACAGACGCACCCTGTGATCGGTTACCACGCCTCCAGCAGCACTGAATGTGCGTTCCGAAAGAACGCTGGATGCAGGACAGGCCAGTAGCTCAATTGCATACTGTGCAAGCTCTGGCCAGTGATCCATCCTCAAGACCCAGTAACCCAGAAGATTTTCGGTGGGAAAGGTGTCCAAGTCTGATCTTGCCCCTAGGTATTCCTGCACCATGTAAAACAGACGCTGGCGATGGTTGCTGGAACCGATCATACCTTGGGGCTGCGGACCAAAAAATTGTCTGAACGCATCGGTCAGACGGCCACCTTCTCCACTGCTCCTTCTTTGACTGACCGAAGCCTCAGCAACACGTTGTCCAGAAACAGGAGTTTGTAACCTCCCAGTCTCTGGGAACGCGTTGCACAGACCTTTCTGCAAGGCCTCCCGAAGATGTTTCATCCTCTGCTCCCTCTGCGATGGCAAGATAAGGTCCGCAACCTTACCCTTGAAACGTGGATCAAGGAGGGTTGCCAGCCAGTATTGGTCCTTCTCCTTGATACCACGAATACGAGGATCCTTACGCAGGCTTTGCAGGATCAGGGAGGCCATGCAGCGTAGGTTTGCTGAGGCATTCGGTCAGGAGTCCTCTGGGTCACTAAGGACAACAACGTCCGCAGCCACCTCCTCCCAGCCACGTACAAGTCCATGTGTTCCTTGGGACTGATCCCTTAAAGACTGCTGCTGATGCTGAGTGCCAGGCTCCACCTCCATACTGACACAATCTTCCTCCTCCTCCTCCTCCTCCTCGTCCTCTTCCTGTGTGATCGGCGGGCACGCAGGAACACTGTCTGGATAAAGGGGGCCTTGAGAGCTAAGGAAGTCCTCCTCTTCCTGCCTCTGTTCTGCCTCAAGTGCCCTGTCCATTATTCCACGCAGCGTGTGCTCCAACAGGTGGACAAGGGGGACAGTGTCACTGATGCATGCACTGTCAGTGCTCACCATCCTCGTGGCCTCCTCGAATGGTGACAGGACAGTGCATGCATCCCTGATCATGGCCCACTGGCGTGGGGAAAAAAAACCAAGCTCCCCTGACCCTGTCCTGGTGCCATAGTCGCACAGGTACTCATTGATGGCCCTCTGCTGCGTGTGCAGCCGCTGCAGCATGGCCAACGTTGAGTTCCACCTGGTGGGCATGTCACAGATTAGGCGGTTCTTGGGCAGGTTAAACTCCTTTTGGAGGTCCGTCAGCCGAGGACTGGCATTATATGACCGGCGGAAATGCACACAGACTTTCCTGGCCTGCCTCAGGACATCCTGTAAGCCCGGGTACCTGCCCAAGAACCGCTGCACCACCAAGTTAAGGACGTGAGCCAAACAGGGCACATGGGTCATTTGTCCCTGTCGGAGGGCAGAGAGGAGGTTGGTGCCATTGTCGCAAACCACCATTCCTGCCTTAAGTTGGCGTGGCGTCAACCACCTCTGAACCTGCCCCTGCAGAGCTGACAGAACCTCTGCCCCAGTGTGGCTCCTGTCCCCCAAGCACACCAGCTCAAGCACCGCATGGCATCTTTTGGCCTGCGTACTTGCGTAGCCCCTTGAACGCCTACGGAGCACCGCTGGTTCCGAGGAAGAGGCCATGGAGGAAGAAGAGGAGGGGGTGGAGGAGAGAGGTGTGTCACAATCAGCATTTTGGAGGCGTGGTGGCGGAACAACCTCCAACACTACTGCACCTTGTCCTGCATCCTTCCCAGCTGCCAGCAGAGTCACCCAATGCGCCGTGAAACTTAGGTAACGTCCCTGTCCATGCCTGCTGGACCATGAGTCAGCGGTAATATGCACCTTACCGCTGATCGCCCTGTCCAGCGAGGCATGGACATTGCCTTCCACATGCCGGTAGAGAGCCGGAATCGCCTTCCGTGAGAAAAAGTGGCGTTTGGGTACCTGCCACTGAGGAACCGCACATTCCACAAACTCACGGAAGGGGGCAGAGTCTACGAACTGAAAAGGCAGCAGTTGAAGTGCTAGCAATTTTGCCAAGCTAGCATTCAACCGCTGGGCATGTGGATGGCTGGGAGCAAACTTCTTTCGGCGGTGCAGCAGCTGGGGCAGGGAAATTTGCCTGGTACAATCTGACATCGGTGTACCAAAAGCAGATTGCCCACAAGTACTTGGCTGTGACACACCTAATTCTACACCTTCATTCCTCTCACTGCAGGTCTCAGAGAGGACTGAAGGTCTAGTGGGGTTGGAAATCTCAGCTGATGAGGAGCAAGGAGAGATCCTCTTTGTTCTTTGGTGTGGGTCTTTTAGATACGCTTGCCAACGAACTGCATGGCAGGTCAACATATGTCTGGTCAAGCATGTGGTACCCAAGCGGGAGATGTTTTGGCCACGCGAGATACACTTGAGACATATGTTGCAAATAGCAGCGGTGCGATCTGATGCACTTGTCTCAAAAAAGGCCTACACCAAAGAACTTTTTGAATAACGCGCAGAGACTGCAGCGCCCTGCACATGTGGAGCTTTGGGGTGTGATGCAGTCAATGTGCTGCCCTTAGGCTGGCCCCTGGAGGGCATCCTGCCTCGTTGGTGATGTGCCGCCTCCTCCTCCTCCTCCTCCTCCTCCTCTCTCCTATCAGGCACCCACGTTGAGTCAGTGACCTCATCATCCCCTCCCTCCTCATCACTGGAGCAAACCTGGCAGTATGCTGCAGCAGGGGGAGCATGACTGCCAGATTGCTGTCCTTCTTGGGCACCCCCTCTGTCCGTGCTCATGTTACTGCCTTCATCGAGCTCAGTATCATCATCAGAGCCTTCCAAACGCTGGGAATCCTCCTGGAGCATGTACCCAACACTGTGGTCAAACAGTTCGAGGGAATCCTCATGAGGACATGGTGGAGCTAGGGAAGGAGTCACTGATGACATTGAGCTGAGGGAAGAGGCCGCTGCTTTGCCAGACAAAGCACCCTGGGCATGGGTGAGAGAGGATGAGGAGGATGAGGACGGCTTGGTCATCCACTCGACCAAGTCTTCCGCATGTTGCGGCTCAACACGGCCAGCTGCCGAAAAAAAGGCCAAGCGTGTCCCATGGCCACGCGCTGATGAGGATGCACCGTCTCCACGACCAGCACTAGACACAGAGCCTGCTTGCCCTCTCTTATTGGCTTGTGACTGTCTGCCTCTCCTTCTTGGCCTTCCAGACATACTAATGGCCTGTAGCTGCACTAAGCTGGGATAGAACACCTGTAATTTTCTTCAGGTAGCTTTATATACTGTAACCAGACAAGCCTGCCTGTCAGTAGGAAGATAACAGGAATGGATCTAGCTGAACACTGTGAGCAGGACGCACTGTACTAAATGTAAATAGTCTAGCTGCCTGACCGTGGTACTAATAGGATCAAATAGAACACCTGTAATTTTCTTCAGGTAGCTTTATATACTGTAACCAGACAAGCCTGCCTGTCAGTAGGAAGATAACAGGAACGGATCTAGCTGAACACTGTGAGCAGGACGCACTGTACTAAATGTAAATAGTCTAGCTGCCTGACCGTGGTACTAATAGGATCAAATAGAACACCTGTAATTTTCTTCAGGTAGCTTTATATACTGTAACCAGACAAGCCTGCCTGTCAGTAGGAAGATAACAGGAACGGATCTAGCTGAACACTGTGAGCAGGACGCACTGTACTAAATGTAAATAGTCTAGCTGCCTGACCGTGGTACTAATAGGATCAAATAGAACACCTGTAATTTTCTTCAGGTAGCTTTATATACTGTAACCAGACAAGCCTGCCTGTCAGTAGGAAGATAACAGGAATGGATCTAGCTGAACACTGTGAGCAGGACGCACTGCACTAAATGTAAATAGTCTAGCTGCCTGACCGTGGTACTAATAGGATCAAATAGAACACCTGTAATTTTCTTCAGGTAGCTTTATATACTGTAACCAGACAAGCCTGCCTGTCAGTAGGAAGATAACAGGAACGGATCTAGCTGAACACTGTGAGCAGGACGCACTGCACTAAATGTAAATAGTCTAGAAGATAACAGGAACGGATCTAGCTGAACACTGTGAGCAGGACGCACTGCACTAAATGTAAATAGTCTAGAAGATAACAGGAACGGATCTAGCTGAACACTGTGAGCAGGACGCACTGCACTAAATGTAAATAGTCTAGAAGATAACAGGAACGGATCTAGCTGAACACTGTGAGCAGGACGCACTGCACTAAATGTAAATAGCAGGAACGGATCTAGCTGAACACTGTGAGCAGGACGCACTGCACTAAATGTAAATAGCAGGAACGGATCTAGCTGAACACTGTGAGCAGGACGCACTGCACTAAATGTAAATAGCAGGAACGGATCTAGCTGAACACTGTGAGCAGGACGCACTGCACTAAATGTAAATAGTCTAGAAGATAACAGGAACGGATCTAGCTGAACACTGTGAGCAGGACGCACTGCACTAAATGTAAATAGTCTAGAAGATAACAGGAACGGATCTAGCTGAACACTGTGAGCAGGACGCACTGCACTAAATGTAAATAGTCTAGAAGATAACAGGAACGGATCTAGCTGAACACTGTGAGCAGGACGCACTGCACTAAATGTAAATAGCAGGAACGGATCTAGCTGAACACTGTGAGCAGGACGCACTGCACTAAATGTAAATAGCAGGAACGGATCTAGCTGAACACTGTGAGCAGGACGCACTGCACTATATGTAAATAGTCTAGAAGATAACAGGAACGGATCTAGCTGAACACTGTGAGCAGGACGCACTGCACTAAATGTAAATAGCAGGAACGGATCTAGCTGAACACTGTGAGCTGGACGCACTGCACTAAATGTAAATAGCAGGAACGGATCCAGCTGAACACTGTGAGCAGGACGCACTGCACTAAATGTAAATAGCAGGAACGGATCTAGCTGAACACTGTGAGCAGGACGCACTGCACTAAATGTAAATAGCAGGAACGGATCTAGCTGAACACTGTGAGCAGGACAAACTGCACCAAATGTAAATAGTCTAGAAGATAACAGGAACGGATCTAGCTGAACACTGTGAGCTGGACGCACTGCACTAAATGTAAATAGCAGGAACAGATCTAGCTGAACACTGTGAGCAGGACGCACTGCACTAAATGTAAATAGCAGGAACGGATCTAGCTGAACACTGTGAGCAGGACGCACTGCACTAAATGTAAATAGCAGGAACGGATCTAGCTGAACACTGTGAGCAGGACGCACTGCACTAAATGTAAATAACAGGAACGGATCTAGCTGAACACTGTGAGCAGGACGCACTGCACTAAATGTAAATAGTCTAGATAGAAGATAACAGGAACGGATCTAGCTAAACTGAATACAGTGTATATATATATATGCAACACCTGGGATGCATATATATACACAATACACTGTAAGTGCAGCTAACTGACTGACTGTTCTGCCTAATCTATCTAACTCAAATCAAACGACACTGTCTCTCTCTCTCTCTATCTCTCAGCACACCGGAACACACACTACACAGGGCCGCCGTGCAGGCGGCCTTATATAGTGTGGGGTGTGTACTAAATCCCCTGAGCCATAATTGGCCAAAGCCACCCTGGCTTTGGCCAATTACAGCTCTCTCTACTGACGGCGCTGTGATTGGCCAAGCATGCGGGTCATAGTGCATGCTTGGCCAATCATCAGCCAGCAATGCACTGCGATGCCGCAGTGAATTATGGGCCGTGACGCGCCACACGAATTTGGCGCGAACGGCCCATATCGTTCGCAATTCGACGGACGGTCGAACAGCCGATGTTCGAGTCGAACATGGGTTCGACTCGAACACGAAGCTCATCCCTATTCGGGAATGTGCTTAAACTGGGGGAAGTCTATACTGTTTCCGCTCCACTCAGAAACTGACCCTGTACTGTTGGATGTGCAGCTCCAGCGGGTATCCCAGTTTAGATACCTGGGAGTAGAGATACATAGGGACCTACGCCAATTTATCGTTCTCAATCTGAACCCAGTAGTCTCTCAGCTGTCTTATTGCTGTACGACCTGGAAGTCTCTCCCCCTCACTCCAGTGGGACGGGTCAATTTGATTAAGATGTCAATCCTCCGTAAATTTAACTATCTTTTTAGGCAGACTCCTGCTCCCGTGCCCATCTCCTTCTTTAACAAACTAGACAGTATCGTTATCTCCTTTATCTGGAATGGGAAGGTTCCTAGGATAGCGAAAATGACCCTGCAACTACCTGTTATGCTAGGTGGTCTAGCAGTACCCTGTTTTCTAAAATATTATTGGGCTGCGGTCCTGGTGACAGTTAAGTGGTGGTTGGCGGAAGACCCGGCCAACCCGGCATCCACAGTGGAGGCAGCACTGATGGGCTCCTACTCAGAGTTGAGTAACCTTATACATGGGGCCCCAGATCCAATCCAAAGGTGATCCCCTCCATGAGGACAACCCTTAAAGTGTGGGATGCTGTTAGTTTGAAATTCTGGAAGCTGAATACTTGGTCCCCCGAAACCCCGCTATGGGGTAACCCGCAACTGCCCCATTTTCACTCTATCCCAGACCCGGTAGTGTGGGCCAGACATGGGATCACAACTCTGGGGGACATAGTGACCCGTGGACAGCTGACATCCTTTAATACTCTTAAGAGCGACAGAGGCCTCCCAAACCAAATGTTTTTTAGGTATCTCCAAGTGTGTCTTGCTTTTCGCTCCCAAATCCCCAATTTGGTCATCCTACAGATGTCTGACTTGGAGACAGAGCTCCTGTCCTCTGAAAGCAGCAGAACACTTTCGAATCTCTATAATATGTTTGCTGCTCTGGACGCATCCAAGGTTTCCCAACTATTAATATGTTGGCAACGCGACATTCCTTAATTGACTGATGATTACTGGGAGGAGAGGAACAGTTTCTAACTTTAACAATCTCGTCTAAAGATAGATTCACCCAACTGAAATTCTTACACCGCACCTACTACTCTCTGGTACGCCTAGCGAGAATCTATCCTGACAGATTAGCAACATGCCCCAAATGCGGTTCAGATAATGCTGATTTCTTCCACATAGTTTGGTCCTGCCAAGGGTGGAGGGTTTCTGGAGGGAGGTCCTGGACGATATTAACTCCATAGGGAAGCTGAAGGTCCCAAACAGTCCTATCCCTCTTCTCTTGGGCATCTGTGACTTCCTTGAAGCCCCCGAAAGGATAAAATTGTTTGTCTTTTACACATCATTCTACGCTAGGAAAGCAGACCTCCTTCAATGGAAGCAAGCTCAACCCCCCACTAAACAACTATGGCTCTCCCTGGTAAATGCAGCCCTTCCCCGTTACAAACTAACATATCAGACACCTGACCCTTAAATAGGGACTGGAGGCCTTCTCCCCCATATCTACCCCCTCTAATTCAAATAGCTCCCCCCTCCCTGGTCCTTATCTAGCCCTGGTCTCACTATCAATAAGATATGCTACGAATAGTCATATGGACCCTGACCATCCCGCACCCCCCCCCCCCCCATTCGGTATCTATGATCCACTAATTAGCTACTACAGTCACTGGTTGTAACTTTACTGTCTATCACAGTCACTATACTTACCTTTCTTGTTTAAAAAAAAAAAAAATGACATGAAAAAATCCCATAGTTTGTGGACGCTTTAACTTTTGTGCAAACCAATCAATATACGCTTATTGGGATTTTTTTTACCAAAAACACGTAGCAGAATACATATTGGTCTAAACTGATGAAAAAAATTAGATTTTTTTACATGTTTTTTATTGGGAGTGTTTTATAGCAGAAAGTAAAAAATATAGTTTTTTTTTTCACAATTGTTGATCTTTTTTTGTTTATAGTGCAAAAAATAAAAACCACAGAGGTAATCAAATACTATCAAAAGAAAGCTCTATGTGACAAAAAAAAGGACATACATTTTATTTGAGTACAGTGTCGCACGACTGTGCAATTGTCAAATTGCAATTGTTAAAGTAACGCAGTGCCTTATGGCAAAAAATGGCCTGGTCATGAAGGGGGGTAAACCTTCTGGAGATGAAGTAGTTAGAGGATTTTTTTCATTTTTATCATTTCACTTTAAGCATCATTAAAATCACTTTTTCTTTAAAAATATTTTTTTTAAAGCTTTTTTTGCATTGATACATGTTCCATAGGGTAGTACCCAGGCCCCATACTCTTTTTATGGCCAATAACTTGCATATAAGACTTCAAAATTGGGACTTTTTATTTTTTAAGTTGGGGTCCCATAGACTTCAATGGGGTTTGCAGTTCGGATCCGAACGTTTGCGATGTTCAAGAGTTTTGGCGCAAACCGAAACAGTGAGTGTTCAGCCCATCTCCATTCCTTAACAACAAATTGAAAATGTTTGGTATGCAGTCTTACAAAAGTACCACTTTTAAACAGACTTTAATAGCTGTTCTCACGTTACGTCATTATCTGTCTTTAAAAATTTTTTGTAGCACCTCGGTCCAGGTTGGATCAAAATAACAGTGAGAGAACTAATATTTTCATAAGGAGAGATCAGCAATTGCAGCCTTCATACTCCACTAGCATAGGATTTCCTTCCCACCTATACATCTTAGTTTGAAGGTACCTTTAACTAGTCAGAGGGTATTTTAGTCAACTGAGGTTCACAGGTAACTATATCACTTTGGTTAGACTTTATCTGTACATTGTTTTAAACAAAATGTAATGTAATTATGGGTATTATATACTCTAAGCCAGACTTTTGCATCCTTTCACCTCAGAGAAAAATGTAAAATAATTTCAGTTGTACCTAGTCTTATTTTCAGGTATATTCAAGAAATCTAGGGGCTCATTAGGTAGTAAGTAGTGGAAAACTGACCTCCTTCTTGATGGTGCCAGTATAGTTCTAAGCCAATGTTACCTGGCATTGTCAGTGGTGTGGGACCAGTGAAGTTCCTCCCCTCTTCCTTCTGATAAGTAACCACTGACACCAAAGTTCTTTTTAGCTGTCTATATGGGTGACATTATTTCCAGTGAGGCCCAGTGTAAGGGGCATTCTTCCCAATGACTCCACTGTGAAAGGCATTTGTACTCCCTCTAACAACTAATGTAAGTGGGATTATCTACAATTAATCACCAATGTAAAGGAGACCTACGGTTTCACAGAACTCTGCCTTAGAATGCCTGTTCTAAGAACTCATCAGCACTACTGGCATAGGGATGATTAGTATGCATGTGTATTATACAATAAGAAAATGTAAATATACAGCTACTGTATATGTACTGCCAGACTCGCAGGAATTGGATTTATGCATTTGTAAATGAAAAATACAGTCTATCTAGTGAAACTTCTAAGCCAGATAATAATTTGCAGAAATCTATGCTTTCTTTATTAATCCTTTAGGTTTTAACTTTTTGCTGCTATTTGTAAGTGGTGCACTATTATTTCAGTTATGCCCTGTACACACGACCGGTTTTCCCGTCGGATTAAACTAAGTTTTTTCCGATGGAGTTCCGACGGAATTCCGCTGAAACCGTCTTGCGTACACACGACCACACCAAAGTCTGACCATCAAGAATGCGGTGACATACAGCACGTACGACGGGACTAGAAAAAGGAAGTTCAATAGCCAGTAGCCAATAGCTTCAGTCTCGTACTTGCTTCAGAGCATGTGTCGTTTTTGGTACGTCGGAACAGCATACAGACGAGCGTTTTTCCCGATAGGAATTGGTTCCATTGGAAATATTTAGAACATGTTCTATTTCTAGGTCCATCAGAATTTTCGAAAAAAAAAGTCTGATGAGGCATACACACGATCGGAATATACGATGAAAAGCTTCCGTCTGACTTTTTCTGTCGGACATTCCGCTTGTGTGTACACGGCATAAGAGATAAATATGAGCACTGTTCCTGTGGTTTTAAGTTCATATACTGTATTCCAATTTTCACTATCCAAGGCTAAAACCCTTTAAGTATTAGTTCATTCTGTCACATTTTTTATTGTGAAAAAGCTAACAATACAAGTATTTTATTCAAAAAAAGTCCCACAAAACCAGTGTGCTGCGCTTGCAGGCTAATTAAGTTATAGTTATTTATATAGAATGTGTACTTTACCATTGCCATCTAGTGGCCAAAGTCTGTAGCAGCTTTAGCTCCAGTTATGTAAATTTCTCATACAGGATGTGACCTTTGGTTTAGAAAGTTCTTCAGCCATTTTAGACTGTCATTCTACATGGATGCAGCATGTCTGTTTCTCTCCCAAGGGGCTTGAGACATCATCACCTGTAAGTGCCTTTCTGATGTGTCATCTGTAATTTATGCTAGTTTAGTTATTCTATGTGTACTGATATCTTGTTATTGTATTGTATTGCAGTTTCACAAAATTAAAAACAAAAAATAAATAATAAAGAAGTAAAGTTGGATTACTTCGGTAGACAAAACAAGCATTGGGCTTCCATTTACTGGAGTCTCTGACAAGTGTTTAGCTGTCCATTTAGAACCACACATAATCAGTGTTTTGAGAGCGGAACAGTGAAAAGGTGATAGCGCAACAAGCCTGGAGATATTAGTCCCTGCACAGACAGAATGAGTCTAAGATCAGGAAGGCAGTATAAGGCTGAAGATCAGCTACCCTGGACACATCAAGGCAGGGAGAGCATGCCAAGTGTCCAGCAAGACGATACACGCTCACACTCGTCTAAATCAACAAGATCCAGTCAGATTTCATCAGCAAGTGCCCTTTTAGTCAGAGCTCGCGCCAAAGCAGAGGCAGCTCGGGCCAAGCTAGAATTTGCCGAGAAAGAGGCTGCCATTATAAAAGAAAAATCAGAACAGGAAGCAAAGTTGCATATACTTCAGTGTCAGTGCGCAGCTGCCGTTGCAGCAGCAGAGGCCGCAGCTTATGCTGATATTGAGCGGTCTGGAAGTGGGTCTATCCACAAAGGCCCAGATGTGCCTGAGAAACCCCGTTCCTCAGCAGAACATACAAAGGAGTATGTTCAAGAACTTTTAAACAGCTATGCAACAAAACAGTTTCCCAATCCAGAGACAGCTGAATTTAAACCAGAACCAGCAGAACCCCTGAGTGTACGAAAACAAACCCATGAAGCCAGCATTGCCAGAACATTTAAAGATGAACCATTAGAGACATATAGGAACATTCCAAGTGAATCCTTACTACAGCAACCCAAACATCAGAGCACACAAGATGTCACTAAATATCGTATCCGTAAAGAAATGGTTAATTAAGGCTTTCTCAAGTTTGATGATAGCCCCGATAATTACTGGGCATGGAAGTCTTCTTTTCTGAATGCAGTCAAAGACTAATGCCGTGTACACACGAGCGGACTTTACGGCAGACTTTGCCCGGTGGACTTTTCTACGTACTTTACGACAGACTTTCTGAATGAACGGACTTGCCTACACACAATCCACCAAAGTCCGTTGAATTCATACGTGATGACGTACGACAAGGAAGTTCATAGCCAGTAGCCAATAGCTGCCCTAGCGTGGCTTTTTGTCCGTCGAACTAGCATACAGACGGTGGACTTTTCGACCGGACTCAATTTCAACGGATTAATTTAAAACATGTTTCAAATCTAAGTCCATCCAACTTTTGAGAAAACAAAGTCCGCTGGAGCCCACACACGATCGAATTGTCCGACCAAATCCCGTCCGCTGGGCAAAGTCTGCCGTAAAGTCCGCTCATGTGTACGCGGCATTAGAATTACCAGCAGCTGAGATGCTAGACCTGATGATAAAATGGCTTGGGACTGAGTCAGCAGAACATGCAAGAAGGAAGCGCAGGATACACATATTTAACCCTTCAGC
The DNA here is from genome assembly GCA_037952925.1 of Lithobates clamitans. Lineage (NCBI taxonomy): Eukaryota > Metazoa > Chordata > Amphibia > Anura > Ranidae > Lithobates > Lithobates clamitans. Next base: position 10,060,173 of record JBBGZY010000285.1, read on the forward strand.
AGGATTTGATATGGCCTGGCAAAGGCTAGAGGAAAGATATGGATCACCAGAAGCAATTGAAGGTGCTCTAATGAAAAGACTGGAGTCTTTCCCTAAGATAAACAGCAGAGACAATTTCAAACTGCAAGAGCTGGGTGATATTCTTTGGGAAGTCCAGTGTGCCAAAGAAGAAGGCTATTTAAGAGGACTTGCACATTTAGATACCGCTAGCGGTACTAAGCCTATAGTGGAGAAACTACCTCACAACCTACCAGAAAAATGGTTGAGTGTTGGAGCCAAATACAAAGAAGATCATGATGTCCCTTTTCCCCCATTCTTTGTGTTTTCTAGGTTTGTGCAGCAGCAAGCTAAGATCAGGTGTAATCCCAGCTTTTCAACAGTCAACTGCCGAAAGCAGAAAAAACACCTAGAGCCTTCCATAGGACTTGAGTGATCGCCCATAAGACAACTGTACCCTCTGAGGACCCAGACTGTCTAAGCAGCTACAAGGTAAACACCTTTGAAGACCCTGACAGACTTTGCCCACTTCATAAAAAGCCCCACCCCTAAACAAGTGCAAAGGGTTCAAAAGTAAACCTGTCAAGAAAAGGATAGCCTTTCTTAGACAAAACGGCATCTACTTCAAGTGTTGTGGATCCACTAAATATGTAGCCAAAGACTGCAAAATACAAACGGATTGCTCCGAATGTGGCAGTAACAGACACATCACAGCTTTACACCCTGATACTTTGCATCAACCATTAGAGGTCACTGAAGCCCCAAAAGGTGGGGACAGGGAGCAAAAAGATAATTCATCTACCCCAGTGATGTCCAAATGCACAGAAATCTGTGGTGACTGTATAACTCCACATTCATGTTCCAAGATCTGCCTAGCAACAGTGTACTCCACAGGGGAAAAGCAAAAAGCAGTTAAGATGTATGTGGTTCTGGATGAACAGAGTAACAGGTCACTGGCAAGGTCAGACTTTTTTGATGCTTTTAACATTACATCGAGTGCAGTTCCATACACCCTAAAGACATGTGTAGGAGTGATGGAAACTTCAGGAAGAAGAGCTACCGACTTTACTATTGAGTCTCTTGACAAGAGAATTTATCTCTCACTTCCCACCTTGATAGAGTGTGATATGTTACCAGACGATAAAGCTGAGATCCCTTTGCCAGAAGTGGCCCTTCATCATCCTCATCTCAATTCGATATCACACCTTGATCCAGCTATCCAGAAAGATGCCTCTATTCTTCTACTTCTTGGAAGAGGCATTCTATAGGTACATAAGGTACGCCTACAAATTAATGGGCCCTTTAATGCTCCCTATGCTCAAAGACTTGACCTAGGGTGGGTTATAGTAGGAGAAGTTTGTCTAGGAGCAACACATCGGCCTGACAGCGTCAACACTTCAAAGACATCTGTGCTAGTGAATGGGCGCACGTCCCTTCTTAGTTCATGTCAGAACAGCTTTGTCGTCAAAGAAACCCTGAAACCATACTGTGACTCTCCTAATTACAATAGAGACAGTAGTGGCATGAAGACTGACACTTTAGGGAACTCAGTGTTCCAGAGAACAAAAGATGATGACAAACAAGCAATGTCCATAGATGATCAAGTCTTTCTCAATATCATGGATAAAGAGACTTTCCAAGATGAAAACAACAATTGGGTAGCTCCTTTACCTTTTCGCACACCCAGGTGTTATTTACCTAGTAACAGAGAGCAAGCCATGAAGTGCCTGAACGCACTACGTAAAACTTTGCAAAGAAAACCTGAAGTGAAAAAAGACTTTACAGAGTTCATCAAAAGGATGCTTGACAACAATCATGCTGAAGTAGCACCATCACTGTACGAAGGTAAAGAATACTGGTATCTGCCAATGTTTAGCGTTTACCATCCACACAAACCAGAACAAATAAGAGTTGTGTTCTATTCCAGTGCACAACATGAAGGTGTTTCATTAAATGATGTTCTGCTGAGTGGCCCAGATCTAAACAACACACTTTTGGGTGTCCTCTTACGCTTCAGGAAAGAGCCTATTGCCTTCACAGGGGATGTGCAACAGATAGGACCATTGTGATTACCAGCGTTTCCTGTGGTACAAGGATAATGACACAGATATAGACTGAGGGTGCATGTTTTTGGTAATAGCCCTTCTCCTGCTGTTGCCATATACTGCATGCGCAAAGCTGCCCAGAAAGGTGCAGAACATTGTAGTCAAGATGCCAAACACCTTGTGATGAGAGATTTATATGTAGACGATGGACTTGCTTCAGCTAGCACACCTGAAGGGGCAATCAACATTCTTAACAAAGCAAAACAAATGCTGGCAGAGTCTAATCTGCGACTACATAAGATAGCCTCTAACAGCAAACAAGTCATGGAAGCTTTCACCGCAGAAGACAGAGCTAAAAATCTCAAAGACTTTTGCCTGACAGAAGAGTTTAGGCCTAAGCTGGGATATAGAGGAAGACTGTTTTGTTTTTCAGGTTTCTTCAGTAGAAAAGCCATTCACTAGAAGAGGAATTCTATCCACTGTGAACAGTCTCTACGATCCTCTCGGGTTTGTAGCACCTGTCACCATAAAAGGTAAGGCCTTAGTTCGTGAACTGTCAAGTGGAGAAAGGGAGTGGGATGCCTTACTTCCACAAGAGAGACTCCATGAGTGGGTCCAATGGACGGAGTCTTTACAAGCCTTACAATGTTTACAAATACCCAGATGTTATGTTCCTGTTTCATTGTCACAAGCCTGCAAAAGAGAACTGTACATTTTTTCAGATGCATCTGTTACAGCAATAGGTGCAGTTGCTTACTTGAAGGTAAACAATGCAGGAACTGTCTGTCATGTTGGATTGGTTATGGGAAAATCCAAACTGAGTCCTAGGCCGGTGTTCTGCCGAGAAAGTTCCCCTCGGCGGATAAGGGCCCCCCTCTACTGCGCAGGCACTGAGCCTGCGCAGTAGGAGCCGGCGGAAATAGCTGAAGCGGAATAGTTGGAAATTAGCTGTACACGGCGCCTGTAAGAGGGCCCCTTGTGGGCTCGCTTCACTCGCCATGCTTTGGGCACGGCCTTGCTTTGCTCGGCACTTTTTTATTCTCCCTCTAGGTCCACTTGGATGGTGGGGCTTGAACCTGGACCTAGGGCGCAGGCGCCGTGTACAACTGATTGAAGATTTTCAGCTTCGGCTATCTTCGGCGGCTCCTAGTAGTTCGTACTGCGCAAGCGCAGCGCCTGCGCAATACGGGGGGGTGGTCCTTATCCGCCGGGGGAACTTTCTCAGCAAGACACCGGTACATACAATTCCACGCCTAGAGTTATGTGCAGCTGCACTAGCAGGTTGAACTGTATGAGCTAGTGAGAGACGAGATGCTGTGAAATTCTTTACAGACAGTAAAACAGTCTTAGGCTATATCTGTAACACTACCAAGAGATTCTTCTTATGCCCTGTACACATGATCGGACATTGATCGGACATTCCGACAACAAAATCCATGGATTTTTTCCGACGGATGTTGGCTCAAACATGTCTTGCATACACACGGTCGCACAAAGTTGTCGGAATTTCCAATTGCCAAGAACGCGGTGACGTACACCACGTACGACGAGACTAGAAAAGGGCAGTTCTGAACCAAGCGCGGCACCCTTTTGGCTCCTTTTGCTAATCTCGTGTTAGTAAAAGTTTGGTGAGAGACGATTTGCGCTTTTTCAGACTCGTGGTTTTCAGATCGTTTTCTGCTGTTCAGTTTGTGCTTGTGGGTTTGTATCTGCTCTTCAGTGCGTGCAGTCAGTTCGTAATGGATTATTCAGTGCGTTCTTGTCCGCTCGTTGCTGTTTTTCAGGTCGCACTTCATAGGCCTTGCTGTTCTTCAGTGCGTTTTGTTACTTTGTTCTGAGCAGCCGACCATTTTCTAGCCATGTTGCGTATACATACTCCTCGTAGAGTTCGTGCTGTGCGGGGGCTTGGTGTTGGGGTCCTTACCTTGACACAAGTCCAGTCCATGAACAGGGTGGGGAGGAGTTCATGGACCAAGAATTGGTTGCTCCAGCGTGACCAGTTCTTTCATATGCCTTTGCTTCGTGAGATCCGTGAGAATAATCCTGATGATTTCAGGAACTTTCTCCGGATGACGGACCCCATATTTCACAGTTTTTTGGCTTTGCTGACCCCCTATATCAGCAGGCAGGATACCTGCATGAGGCAAGCCATCACTCCGGAGCAGAGGCTAGTCACCACCCTGCGGTACTTGGCGATGGGGAGAAGCCTCGACAGGCATCTCCCCCCAGGCTCTGGGGATCATTATCCCAGAGACCTGTTCTGCCATCATCCAGGTCCTGCAGAAGGAGTATATTAAGGTAAGATTTTTATCCTTTAATATCACATTTTATTGTATTTAATGTTTGATAATATATTGTATTTCTCTCCTCATTCCCTAATTACCATGATTGTAATATGCTGTGAATGTCCCCTTTGTTCTCATGCATGCTGGATTTTTATGTAATTATTTTTTTTGTTCTTATATTTGCCTTCACTTACCTCCCCAGCATGTTCTCCTGGCCCTATATTCACCTCATGTAGTCACTTAACAGTGTATTTTGTCAGCTCCATAGTAGTGCTTTACCCCAAACACCCCCTAGTGTGTAAAAATGTGATTTGTGCTTTCAATTCAGGCAGAGTGCCAGAGGCTTTTTTTGGGGGTCCCCAAATCATTTGGAACCCTCCCTCCCCCCAACTGCTAAGTCAGCTGATACCAATTCTCTATCTATCCTCAATCATCTATCTGCTGACTTTGCTAAACCCATACACACTATACCCATCTCTTTTGTGGTCAGATGTATGGATGAATTCCCCAAAGCATGTAGTGCAAGGGCCTGCCTGTATACTTTCAAATGGTACTGTTTAAAGTTTTTGTATCCTATTATTATCTTGATAGGTAATAGCAGAATGTCCAAATGTGCTAAAATGTGTACAGTGTGTATTTATATCTTTATATTATGACACTTCTTACCTGTCCAGTGGGCTGTCAATAGTGTAAGTAAGGAGGGGCTGGCCAAAGTAATACACATTATTTAGGCATTCATCTCTCAATGAAGTGGAGAGGGTTACCTGTCCAAAACATCTCCCCCCCCTAAAATGTTACAAATGGCCCATGGGGGGAGCGAGGTGGAATCTGATAGGTGGACCTTATACCTTGGTCTTTCAAAACTCCCTAAAATAAATGTTATACTGATGTTGGCCAAGAATATTTGTGTCTAATCTGCTTTCCCTGTTTAGGTGCAAAATGACTAATTTTTTTTTCTTGTTTGACTCCACAGTTTCCTTTCAACCAACAGGAATGGCAGACTGTGGCCTCCCACTTTGCCCAGCGGTGGGACTTTCCTAAGTGCGGAGGGGCAATTGATGGGAAACACATCCACATTGTCCCACCATCCAACTCAGGGTCATACTATTACAACTATAAGGGGTTCAATAGTATTGTGATGTTGGCGGTGGTGTCGGCTACTTATGAGTTCCTGTATGTGGATGTGGGGAAGAATGGCCGGATGTCTGATGGTGGAGTCATGCCCAGACGGAGTTCTACAGGCGTCTCCAGAATGGCAGCTTGGACTTGCCACCTCCAGAAGACAACGTGGAAGGACTCCCATTCGTCTTCGTTGCGGATGAAGCGTTTGCGCTGGGGGACCATCTTGTGCTGCCATTCTCTATGAGGACCCTCAACCCCAGAGGGTTTTTAAATAATGGCTGGCCAGAACCAGAAGAGTAGTGGAGAACACATTTGAAATCATGGCCAGCCGGTTCCGCCTATTTCTTACACCCATACACATGGCGGAGTACAAACTGAATCATATCATCCTGGCGTGCTGTGTTCTACACAACTTTTCGGCCTGAGGCCAGAATTCATAATGAACAACCCTGACAGCGCTTGAAAGTGGCCGTCCTGGCTTGCCCCCCCTGAGTGCCCGTGAGGTCCGTCTTAGATACCTTGATTACTTTGCGGGTAGGGGGGCCGTCAATATGCCAGACAATGTCTGAAACATTTTTTAAATAAAAAAATCATTTTAACTACTAAAATCATTAGTGACATTTACTGCTTGTGTTTCTTTTAACTGACCCTGACAGAAATGTGGTGAGTCCTGAAAATGGCGTGATTGTGTAACATTACCAAGCACTGTTGGGTGTTATTTACTAAAGGCAAAGACACTTTGCACTACAAGTGCACTTGAAACTGCACTGAAACTGCACTTGTAGTGCAAAGTGGATTTTCCCTTAGGAAATAACCCCCATTGTCACAGAAAACACCAATTTGAGCACAACAAAAGTTTTGGAGCGTTGAAACAATAATCCACACACTCTTGATTATAAATCTTTTTAATACCAGCACAATCACATGTGCATTTAGAAAAGGTTTTTAAAACAAATCAACATGTTTGTTGTATAACAATTTTTTGGGTCACATTACTAAAAGTAGAAATGTCCATTTAAGGTAAAACAGGCATGTTTAAAACCAACAAGAAAGACACAAATCTGGAACTTACAAAGTTCAACTTTTAAAGAAATTGAAGGCAATATCAGACATGAGTATTTATAAACTGTGTTTGATATTGCGTTCAGATGGGGTGAAGTCACCCCTGGAAAAGCCAAATTTTGAAGATGCACACAAATTGCCGAATGTCAACATGTGCTAGCTGCCATCACAGGGGATCAAGGGACGTGTTTTGGAGGTGCAACCCCTTCCTCCCATCTACTTTATTATTGAGGAAGGGGTTGCACCCCCAAAACGCATACATTGAGCTCCCGTGATGGCAGATAGCACATGTTGACACACTGTGTAAATCTTCAAAATTTGGCTTTTCTCGAATATGTCAAAAAATGTTAGAAATTTTTAGATCCCAAAAAGCACAAAAAAGGGAAGGGATTTGGCGGGGTTTTAAACTCTCCCTAAAACATCAATGATGTTCTTCATTTTTTTTTTGAACATCATTGATGTTTTTCTGGATGTTTTCCAAGTCCCTATTACACCCCATCATCTCTCTGATCAGGATCTGTGCACTTTCAGAGGTGAAATGACCTAGATCCACAACATCACGATCACCTAAAAAGATAGAAACAAAAACACACCATGTATTATGAATATGCCGGCATCCATCTCTTACCTGAGCCTGTGGTCGCAGACACTCACCTGTTGTGGTGACAATTTCCACCACATCTCCTTCCTTCTCCTCCTGTTGTCTTTGGTGGGTCTCCACTTCTTCCTGAGGTGGGGGTCTGTGGTCTCCTTGGATGAGGGGTGTCCTCCGAGTCTTTTATGCCCTATGTAAAAAAAAATAGGTATACTTAGCACACAGATATTTGATGGCAGAAATCGGAATATGAAACATTGTTTGGAAGTAGGGTACAATTGTCTGTTTGGTCAGAGTTCCAAGATGAAGAAATATTTTTTTCCTTTGTCAAGCTTGAATACTTACCTGTTTTGTGCAAGCTTCACAGATGGAGTCACCCCTATAGTATCCGCTGGAGCACCTGTGTGGGGCACCCTAATAAAAACGGTGTTCTTTTGTCCCACACTAGTGCTACAGCGTCCAGATGTGAAAACTGCTGCTGAGTGTCCTCTCCTTACACAGAATCTAGTTTGCATTTCATTCTAGTTACAAACCCATCTACACAACCAAATTATTTTAAGAGAAGTAGGCCATAAAAAATGTATTCGAATGCATATGGCCAAACAATGGTGTTTTCTAGGCCGAACAAACAATGTTTCATACGAATGAACAATGTGCCCATGAACATGAAAGTTGCCATTTTAAACAGTACAACAGTAAAGAAAAGAACATGGAGCAGCACGAACATAATAAAAATAAAGAATAGGAACACAGCACAACTACTTATTTTTTTGCAGCACTCTCCTGATCCTTCTGTACTGCTCGTGCTCCCTTAATTTGAAGTCCGACCACAGCTTCCTGAGCTGATCTTTCGATCGTCATACCCCGAAATTATTCTGCAGACTTTTGACCACTTTCGCCATTATCTTGGCCTTTCTGACATTGGGGTTGGGGTAAGGTCCATACTTCCCGTCATAGTCGGCCCTCTTCAGGATGTTGACCATCTCCAACATCTCCCCAAAGGACATACTTGAGGCCTTAAATCGTCTCTTCCGGGATCGGGACTGTTCTGGCTCCGGGCTTTCCTCCACCTCCTCCTCGTTGCTGTAATTAGCACGCACCTGCTGTGTCTCCGCCATGTGCTCTTCCCCCACTGCGCCGAACGAGAAGGGGCGGGGAATAGACTAGAAAGAACGTCAGGGGCGGGCGGAGTTTCACGCATGCGCAGTGTATATAAAGCGTAACACGCATGCGTAGTACGTACGATCTGTGAGCGAAGGAAGGAGTATCGGAGGCGCCGATCGTGATAACGAGGGTAAGATCTAAACTTGGGCCTATACTGCTTCTAGATTGAGGCCTAGATTGTAACAAGATTAGGAGAGTTTCGCATGACATTAGGGTTTGTCTTATGTTGTGTCTTGCAGATAAAATGGATGGCTTCAATGACCACAACTTCCTCCCCCTGTTCATAGACAAATACAGGGAGCTGCCCTGTCTGTGGCAGGTCAAACACCCACATTATAATCATAAACAAAAGAGGCAGGCAGCGCTGGAGAAACTGCTGGAGTTGGTGAAGCCGGTGGTCCCCATGGCAACCATCCCCTATTTAAAAGCCAAAATTGGTGGCCTGAGGAGCACTTATCTTAGGGAGCGCAAGAAGGTCACGGATTCCCAGAGATCGGGAGCTGCAGCAGATGACATTTATGTCCCCAGGCTGTGGTACTATGAGAGACTGCGATTTCTGTCAGACCAGACTGAAGTCAGGGAATCCCTCTCCACTCTCCCTTCCACTCTTCCTTCCACCTTATCTTCCACCCCAGCTGAGGCTTCCGATGTCCAACCTGGGACTTCCAGCCAGGAAGAAGTGGAGGAGCCCAACTGGAGCCAGGTATAGCATTCTTCTACAGATTTCTGGTCAATAAATAAATGATGTTTACTAGATGTTATTATTGATCACTAATTGCTGATTTAATAAAGTGTTTTACATATCAATAGACAGTAGTGGGCAAAAATAGTTGGGACAAGAATGAAAAATGCTGGGCTCAGAATGATAATCTGTTATATTTGTTAACATTTAATTTGCAACAATCATGAGGTAAAAATTGTGTGTGATTGATGAATAAAAAACTCAAACTATGTCCCTTTTTCATACACAGGAAGACCTCAGCCAGGAGGTGGCTGTAGAATGTGGCACACAGGAGGAGGCTGTGGAATGTGGCAGCCAGGAAGAGGGGAGTCACGTGCAGGATTCAGCACTCAGGCTTATTCAGGAGGCTTCTGCATCCCTCAGAGTCACCCCCACTCCTGAAGAGGCCTTTGACTCCATGGCTGCCACAAAACTGCAGGGCATGCAGGAGGGTCAACGCCAGCTGTGTGAGGACCTTCTTTATAAAAAACTAACTAAGGGGGTGAAGGGCGAAATCACACACAAAGCCCACCTGTGTGAGTAGGATCAGACAACCAACCTGTCCAGAGCAATGGTTCTATGTGCCCTCAGATCAAAATACTGCAGATTATGCTACCAGGCCTACACAGATGGCTTGCCTTCAGAACTCTATATGGTTCTCAGGCCCACATTTTCTGTATCAGACAGTTGTAGATAATCCTGATAACACCAATGTTTACTCTTTAGTGGAACCCGAAGCTGATCCTGAAATTAGGTCAGAAGTAGTAAGCTTCAGTACTAAAGCTGTCGACACTAGACTGCAGTTACATTGCTTCGAAAGATTTTCCAACTGGAAGAGACTAAGCAGGGTCATAGCAAGACTAATTCATGTTGCAAAAAGCTTCCAGAAGAAAACCAATGATGACTGACCCGGAACCTGGGGAGTTTTTCATGAAAGAGTTTGTTTAGAAGAACTTTCACAAGCCAAAACAGTCATAATTTCTTCTGTACAACACACATATTTCAAGCAAGAATATGACTACATTGAACAACGAAAGACGCTTCCAAAACATAGCCGTCTTACAAAACTCAGTCCCTTTATAGATCAAGATGGACTATTGAGAATAGGTGGCCGTTTATCTTTTGCCACGCTGTCAGATGAGGAGAAGCAGCCTGTCATCATTCCTCATGATCACCACATTGCTACTTTGATTGTAAGACGTTATCACAATCAAATAGTTCACCAAGGGCGCCACATAACAGAAGGTGCAATCTGAGCTGCAGGTTTCTGGATTCTTGGTGGAAAACATCTAGTGTCTGCAATCATTCACAAATGTGTCATGTGCCGTAAGCTCAGAGGGAGATTGGAAAGCCAAAAGATGGCAGAGTTACCAAAAGATAGAGTCAATCCCGAGCCTCCATTCACTAGTGTGGGTTTTGATGTGTTTGGTCCCTGGGCAGTTGTAACACGCCAAACTAGAGGAGGTAGCGCTGACAACAAACGCAGGGCTGTTCTTTTTACATGTCTTTGTACAAGAGCAGTGCATATAGAATTGATTGAGTCCATGTCAGCATCCAGTTTCATCAACGCTCTGTTTTCGGTTCATGGTCCGGCTAAGTTAATTCGCTCGGATAGAGGTACTAATTTTGTAGGAGCATGCAAGGAACTGCATATATGTTTAAATGATTTAGAACTTCTAGACTATCTTGAAGACAAAGGATGCACATGGATCTTTAACACTCCACACTCATCTCACATGGGAGGTGCTTGGGAAAGGTTAATAGGTGTAGCTAGGTGCATTTTAGATGCAATGTTACTCAAAGCTAAACCTACTTGTTTGACTCATGAGACTTTGAGTACTTTCATGGCAGAAGTTATGGCCATCATTAAGGCAAGACCTTTGGTACCACTATCTACAGATCCAGATAATCCAACAGTTCTCACTCCTGCTATGCTCTTGACCCAAAAGGTAGACTCTGTGTCGGCCCCTTGTGGAGGCTTTAGTACAACAGAACTTCATGTAAAGCAATGGAAAAAAGTCCAGTGTCTGGCTGATACATTTTGGAAGAGATGGAGGAGAGATTACCTGTTTACCTTACAAAGTCGCAGGAAATGGGATAAGACCAGTCCTAATGTTAAAGTTGGAGATGTTGTGTTATTGAAAAATGGTCAAGAAAGCAGAAACAACTGGCCTATGGGAATTGTCACTAATACGTTGCCAAGTAAACATGGTAATGTCAGAAAGGTTGAAGTCAAAGTAACGAAACAAGGGACTGTTAAAGTGTACGCCAGACCAGTTTCGGATGTTATTGTTCTCCTTTGAACAGGTATTTCTGTTATGATGTTGACACAATACATAGCATAGAGCTTGTCACTGACAGCTTTCAGACTTGACATTCGCCAAGAGTTAAAATTCATCCTGTGGATTACAATTGGCATTGGAGATAGTTTGGCCTAGTGCGGCTTCTCCAATCCGAAGATGGGTTTATGGACAAAACTATTTCTTCATGTGGGCTACCAGCTTGAAGTACCATAGCCAAGAGACACTGATATCGTGGACTCATGTTTTAGTTTATGTTACCAGTTCTAGACAGGAACGTATTTTCTTATGAGTGTGTTTTTCCCTGTACAGTAGATATGTATAAGTAGTGATATAATGTATTATATCAGACAGGGAGTGTGCTGCCCTTGCAGGCAAATTAAGTTATAGTTATTTATATAGAATGTGTAGTTTACCACTGCCATCTAGTGGCCAAAGTCTGTAGCAGCTTTATCTCCAGTTATGTAAATTTCTCATACAGGATGTGACCTTTGGTTTAGGAAGTTCTTCAGCCATTTTAGATTGTCATTCTACATGGATGCAGCATGTCTGTTTCTCTCCCAAGGGGCTTGAGACATCATCGCCTGTAAGTGCCTTTCTGTTGTATCATTTGTCATTTATGCTAGTTTAGTTATTCTATGTGTACTGATATCTTGTTATTGTATTGTATTGCAGTTTCACAAAGTTAAAAACAAAAAATAAATAATAAAGAAGTAAACTTGGATTACTTTAGTAGACAAAACAAGCATTGGGCTTCCGTTTACTGGAGTCTCTGACAAGTGTTTAGCTGTCCGTTTAGAACCATACTTAGTCAGTGTTTTGAGAACAGAACAACCAGTAAAACAGTTTAACCTTTTATTTGTTATAATTGTATTTCAGATTTTTTTAAGACTTTGTTCATCTCGGTTTAGTTGTCTAGCTAAATTTATAATTGTATGTTCTTCAAGCATAAAAATAAACTCAAGCCACAGACATTTGGGGCTCATGCACGCAGCGCTTTTAAAGCTTCGCTGTTCCTGTGTTTTTGTTCAGCCTGTAAAAGCACCTCTATGTAAGCTTATGTGTTAGTACACACATAGGCGTTTTCAGGCATATTAGAAAAGGTGCATTTACAGGCAGAAAACAAAACATCAAAGACATTCAGGAGAGGAGCTGAAGAGCATAAAAATGCAGACGACTTCAAAATACACCTGGATGCTAGACACATCTAGCATTTGAGCATTAATGCATTCTAATGGCCACACTAAATTAATATTTTGACAAATAGAATGCATTAACACTCAAATGCTAGATGCTCCTAAATGCACATGCAATACGTAGCCTTTACTGCATTTTTTAATTAGATTTTTCCTGCCAGGAGTCCTGGCATTCAGAGGGGCTTAAACAGATGCCTTGAGGGCAGGAGGCTTTATACAAATTAATAAATGGGAAAAAGGTGAGGTGTTAAATGCTCACCCCAGTCCTGTTTACTGTAGAGTTCATTGATTTGTACCCATCGGATAATAGAGCTAGCACTGTCCTTTCAGCACAGCAGTTAGGAGACCTATGAGAGCTGTAGCTCCCATACAGTAAAGATCCTATTGTGTATTCTCCCTTTCCTCTCCTCTTGTTCATTCACCATATACCTTGTATTCTGTTGATAGAAAGCAGCTGGGAGACAAAGACAGAAAAGGTTGACACACCATTATAGGAAGTGCCTGAACATTGACCTTTATGGCAAGATAACCTTTTATCAATACTTCTGCCAAAGCCCTTTATCACATGTACACACAAATGGTCACCTACACCTATTGGTGCCTTTTCACTGCTACTTTATTTTAATAATAGCATTTCAAAATATAAGTGTGATACTATGAATCTTGGAAAAAAGTGTAAAAAAATATAAACAATGTTGGCAGTTAAATCTATTTATTAATAAAGATCTCTACAAAAGTGCTAAAAGAGGAATATTTAAGGAGGAATGAGGGAGAGAGGTATATGGTTCCATAGCAGGACAATGTTAATTCCCCATTTTGCTTCTAAAGTTTTACGTGCTTACATAAACCCCCAATTCCTATAGTTCACTCACAAGTTAGGTTTGACATAGACATTTATCTGCTTTAATGTGCCAATTTAATTCAAAGTCATTTTTATGATTTTTTTAATATGCAGTTTTCATTAAAATAGGTGACCCTGTAATTAAGGTCCTTGTTCAGGCACTTTCTGTTATAAGGTGACAACACTATGTCCTTGTCTCTAAAATGTGCTCCTGCGTTGTAAGCCTTTCACATGCTATTCCAATGGGGACTACAAGTAGCCGTGTCAACTCACATTGCATAGACATGGTCCATTCTTATCATTTCCAGGAAATATGCCCTGAGAAACCCAACATTGCAACATTATTTATTATTTTATTATTATAACTATAATGGTAGTTATTTTATACACAGTGCCTTAGCCAACAAATTTCTAGTAATATTTACAAGTATTTTGAGACAAATAACTTTTTATTCAAATAGGGTACAAACATATATAAGGACATAAATGTAAAGACTTTCCATAATAAGTCATACTGTCAATGAGGATTATATTCGAAAAAGAGATCAATACAGAGCAATGGAAATATAATGCATACGGTACCCCAAAACGCAGTACAAAATAATAAACTGGAACAGAATGAGAGGTTACAGAACCTTTTTATGATTTCGCAATGAAAAACAGGACAGGAAAAGGGAGAAAAAAAAAAAAACCTGAGAAGCTCTCAACAGCCAACACAAAAGGAAATGGCACATGCCCCAGTGAAACCATAGGAAGGATGGACATACTATCCCACTATTAGACAATCGCTATAGGCCCACCAGCACATCAACGAAGTACGTACTTTCTCGGGACTATCCTCTGCAACCAGTGTTTCCATAGCCATGATGTCATTAAGAATCTGGACCCACTTCAAAAGGTGAGAGGTATAGGTGATTTCCAGTGATGGGATATGGCTACCCGGGCTGCTAATAAGCAATGCCTAAGGATGCCCTTTTTGATTTTGGAAACCGGCCCAGGGATCATTGACAATAGGGCGACCTCGGGAGATGCCTGAATGTCAGATATACACATAGAGGTATAGGACGTAAATATATTCTGCCAGAATATAGCGAGGAGCCTACAACTCCACCAAATTTGGAGATAGGAACCCTTGGCCTCTAGACAACACAGACTAGATCTGGAGGGTTATATACGGTGTAGGTCAACTGGTGTCCAGTACCATAGGGATATAATCTTATAGCTCTTCTCCTGAAAATAAGAAGATATGGATAGTTTATGAGTGAAAATTTAAAAAAAATTCTCCAATCTTTTTCCCACTTTGGAGGGTACAGCAGTTCCCCTCCAGAGGTCCCCTCTCTCAGAATCCCATATATGAGATACTGTGTGGGTAGGAGGTGTGTCCTGGGAAAGAAAATGTTCCAGGGAGGTAAGGTCAGGTACTACTCGGGCATCTTTTTTAAACCTGTGGAGAAAGATTGACAATTGAAATTGTGTAAGCCAAGGTTGACTATGGGTTGAGAGTGGGGAGAAGTAGTGTTGTGCCTAAGAAATAGTGCAGTCAGGGTAAAAATTGCGTATTTGTGGTCAGTCTATTCAAGACAAAAAGGGTGACAGTGGTCACCTGGAGTCCTGGTCCAAAAGAGGTGTTGTCAAAAATGGGAGAAAGGCCCCGAGCCATAATGCCCCTATCCCAGAGGAGCAAGAGGTGTTGGGTCAAGAAAGGAAGGGAGGTCAGGGGTGGACGACATGGGGGGGGGAATCCAGGGGAGGGCACGTAAGTCACGAGCGGAAAGGGCCTGCTGCATTTGAACCTCTTGGCCAACCCGTGATAACACCAATCAGATAATCTGGTAAGAATTGCTGCTTTGTGGTAAAGTTCATAGTCTGGGAGGCCAAAGCCTCCTGCCGATTTAGGCATATAGAGACACGCTAATCTCAGACATGGGCGATGCAAACCCCAAATAGGTTTACATGTATTTTAGTTAGAGATGTTGGGAATGTTAAGTAGTTCTGAATTTGGGAACCCTTGGCAAATGCCTTTTTGGCTTCCCAAAATGGCTCAAGGGGCCAATTACATCAAGCAGATAGCATACAGGATGCAGACGGGTGTGACTGATATAGATCAGAGACAAGGACCTTCCAGTGCAAAATAATTTCCAATGATAGTCTGTTTTATTAATACTAAACTATAGAGTATGTAATCCCTGCAAAAAAGGTCATACCCGATATTACATTTAAAAAAAAGACTGATTTAAGGCTGATCTCCAGGGAAAAAATCTATACCTTCTCCCCTCATCCCACTTAAAGGATTGCTCTGTTTACCAAAGGGATAAATAAGGTGATATATTTACCTTATTCCTCACCCCCCTAGGCAGCCCGTGTTCTCCTCAACTGTCCAACACTCCCAAGTTGTGGGCGGGCCCTCTTCACTTTCATGTACAATGCAGGCGTAATGGTTGACATAAGGGAGTTGCGACTGGTCAGGCAGCGATGGGAAGGCTTTACAAGATTAATCAGACCAAAAAGAGGAGGCCTGCAGGATCAAGAAATAAGGTTGGTATATCACTTTATTTATCATTAACCCTTGTAGTGTAAAGGGGGATCCACTGCAAAGGTAAGGTTTTTTTTTTTTAACCAGAATTCATTTTTAACTAAGTAGTAAGTTCCCTCATTTAAATGTTATTACATTGTGTTTATGACAGTTAAATGAACTGAAGTCCTCCCAGCTCTTTGTTTCTATGTAAACACAATCTCCCATTAATTTTTCAGCAGTCCAAACAATTACTGCTCTGGATGAGTACCAAAACATTATAGATTTAATATAATCTTGGAGGTTTACTGAAGTCTTTCCCACAACATAATATAATACCAGCAATTTCTATGAAGCGCCAGCGTCTACTCCCATAAACTCCAATAATGAGGTGCTGTAGAAGAACAGCTGTCTTGAAACCTTGCTGCCTCTCAAAGAAACGACGCTGCTGGATAATAGCATCCAGCGATGGCTGGCAAACAATAAGTGTTCAAGTCTATTTATGCCAGGCAGCTGCGACTTCTAACTGCTCTTCTGTATGTCTTGTGTATGCAAACGTTTCACCTTCAGAAGAATGGCAGGAATGGAATCTGAATTACTGTAGGCACACATTCATTTAACGTAGACAATCAAATTGGGAGCTGCTGCCCATAATATGGGTTTTGAAGGTCTGTCAGTCAACAGATGGGTTAAATGTTTGCTGGGCCCAGTTAAGCTATTGATAATAAGAATATGGATGTTGCGTAGCAACAAAGTAGATTATTTTTGCTCACCCTGCTGTCGCTGGTATCTTGCCATATCCTTCTGTTCTTTGCAAAAACTCTTGGGGTTTGGGTCCATTAACCTTTTCACTGCCTAAAGCACATTCATAGCTAAGCTGGCAGATGCAGATTATATTGCACTGTCACTGAAGCGTAAGGGTAGTCAATAATTTAGAACAGTCTTCATAAGACTGGTACTGCGAACAGTTTAGTGTCTCTATGGGCGTATTCTAAAAAGGCAGTGCAAAGTGCGACGACAGTGCAAAATGTGAAAACCCTTAGTAAATTAGATTTCGGTGTACTAATGTGGAGAAAGAAGAAATCTGATGTTCTTAATAAAAATTATTAATAATTAGTGAATAATAAAATGTGAAAGACTACATGGTCTAGTGACTGCAAGTTTGACAGACCACAAATGCTGCTAGAGCTCTTGAACTGTTGGATCAGGCAAAAATAATGCAGCTTGAATTTTAAATTTTATCTATGTGTTTCTTTGTCATAAAATAGTTAAAATAAATATACATACATTATTGTATATACTAAAAGCAGTCATTCAGCAGCTGCAGGAGGAACATCTTCATTATGCTATTCAAAATAAAAACATTTGAAATTCTGAACCATTTAATTTCATTGTGGCCCTTGACCGGTTACTAAATCACTTAAGTGGCCCTCGCTCTTCAAAAAGTTGAGCACCCCCAAGTTAGACCCTTCGGGTCTGGTATGGATTTTAAGGGGAATCCCATGCCAAAAATTCATACTAGACCCCATTCCAGGCATACAGCTTGGCAGGTCAGGAAATGGGGGGACGAGAGAGAGCCCTCCTCTCCTGAACCATACCAGGCTACATGCCCTCAACATGGGGTGGTGCTTTGGGGCAGGGGGGTTCTGCCCCCCACCCCAAAGCAGGTTGTCCCCATGTTGATGGGGACAAGGGTCTCTTCCCCAAAACCCTGGGCTGTGATTGTGGGGGGTCTGTGGGCAGGGGGCTTATCGGAATCTGGAAGCCCCCTTTAACAAGGGGGCTCCCAGATCCTGCCTCCCCTATGTGAATGAGTATGGGGTACTACCCGTTCACCAAAAAAGTGTCAAAAAGTAATAAAAACACAGGCAGTTTTGACAATTACTTTATTAAAAGAATTTAAAAAGTGTCCCTCGATGTAAATCTATTCTCAATCACGATGACAATGCACCGCTGGACCCAAAAAAAATGCTCTGCCCACCATGAAGGCAAACCACCAAATGGCTGGCCAAATGGCTTGCCATTTGACAGTTCTTATATAGATAAGGGCTAGACCACATGGTAACGTCAGCAGGTGGCATCGCCCCCCTTGTGACATCATGGACCAGTGCATGCTGGGTCAGTGACGTCACAAGGGGGCGGTGTCACCAGGGGATTTTGCCAGGTGGCTCCGCCCTTACCTATATAAGAACTGTCAAACAGCGGAGGAGGCATTCGGTGGTCAGCCGTAAATGAGTGCGGAGCATTTTATTCTTTTTCATGAGCAATGGGTGTCATGATTGAAAATAGATTTATATCGGG
This sequence comes from Lithobates clamitans, assembly GCA_037952925.1. Taxonomy (NCBI): domain Eukaryota; kingdom Metazoa; phylum Chordata; class Amphibia; order Anura; family Ranidae; genus Lithobates; species Lithobates clamitans. The sequence goes on from JBBGZY010000285.1 coordinate 10,078,314, forward strand.
GGACACTGTTTTTTTATTTTTTAATAAAGTAATTGTCAAAAACTGTCTCTGTGTTTTTATTACTTTTTAACACTTTTTTGGTGAATGGGTATGAGTTTGCACCCCATACTCATTTGCATAGGGAGGCCGGGATCTGGGGACCCCCTTGTTAAAGGGGACTTCCGGATTATGATAATTCCCCTGCCCCCAGACCCCCACAACCACAGCCCAGGGTTGTGGGGAAGAGACCCTTGTCCCCATCGATGGGGACAAGGTGCTTTGGGGTGGGGGGGCAGACACTGATCCTGGTATGGATCAGAATTGTGCTCGCTTGTCCCCCACCTTTCCTGACCTGCCAGGCTGCATGCTTGGATAAGGGTCTGGTATGGATTTTGGGGGGACCCCACCCATTTTTCTTTCTTTTAAATTTAAATGTGATTTGACTCAGAGGGGTTAATTTACTAAAGGCAAATAGACTGTGCACCTTGCAAAGGCAGTTGCCCTTTGCAAGTGCAGTTGCTTCAGAGCTTAGTAAATGAGGTGAAGCTTCACATTGCAAAGAATACCCAATCACGTGCAAGGAAAATTTAAAAAACAGCCTTTTTGCTTGCACATGATTGGATGATGAAAGTCAGCAGAGCTTCTGCTCATTTACTAAGCTCTAGAGCAACTGCTCTTGCAGAGTGCAACTGCACTTTGCAATGTGCACAGTCTATTTGCCTTTAGTAAATCAACCCCATTGTTTTTTTCTTGAGAAATGTCAGTTTTGCTGCAGCATGTTCTATACAGATGCGCCATTTTACAGGCAGACTAAGGGGACCCCCCCCCCCCCAGCCACTATATTCAAAAGAAGTTTTCATGTTTATTGTTTCACTTTAAAGATCATTAAAATCACTGCTCCTGAAAAAACGATTGTTTTAAAAAACAAATGTTTGCATTGATACATGTCCCCCAGGGCAGTACCTAGACCCCCATACCCATTTTAGGGCCTATTACTTGCATATAAGCTTTCAAAATGGGCACTTATGACTTCTCATGTCCGGCTCCTATAGACTTCAATGGAGTTTGCGGTTCAGGACTGAACTTTTCCCCTGTTCGGGTGTTTGGCTCATCTCTAGCTGGTACACAATTGTATATGCTGTTGCTTGGCAGCTCCTATGGGAAACAGCAGGGAGTTGGAGTCCAAGGTAAGTATCCCTATTTCTTCCATTTTTTAAGTGTTTTTATTCAGGGGGTGAGGTTGCATTTTTATACAAAGCTGCAGATTTAAAAATATTGAAAATCATTTTTAAAATTACATTTCATAAGATTTTAGTGATTGGCTTTATATATTCATTAAAGCCCAAATCAATCCTCCTTCCTCCAAACCAGAACCTTAAGGGCTTCTTTACACTGTGTCTACTGAGCTGCACACAATCGCACATGTATGGGGCAGAAAACTCCACACATACCATGTGAACAGAGAGCATAGATAACAAATGTGCCTTGCTCACACCATAAATGTGTGGTGGTGTGCACAAAAGCTTAGCTCAAAGGAGATGGTGTGAACAAGACCTAAACTAGTGTTGAGCTTAGGGAGGTACTATACAACAGGAAAAATAGAATATAAAAATAGTCTGCATATAGGTTACCAGATCTTCAAAATGAAATCCAAATACAATCTCAAGACCACACCAACTTTTATCAATGTTCACAAAAGTACACCCTTATTTGATGTCTCACACATACAAAATCAATTACCTGAAACAATTGGTCACATACAGTTTTAACAAGAGGCAGGTATTCTAGCTAAAAAGTCAAAATACCTTGGGCATCACGAGAAAAGAAATGATGCAGCGCACGTAGAGCGCTGTAGCAAATTGTGTGTGTGTGTGACCAAATTGTGTTAACAGTGGTTTGGCCTGAAATGGATAAATAAAACCTAAGCCTATGCTGCTATGGGGGTCAGGATTAAGTAACGCACAGAGTGCAAGAGTCAGAATTGGGTAATGCACAGAGTGCAGGGGTCGGGATTAAGCAATGCGCAGAGAGCTAGTGTCTTGAGTAAGTAATGCGCTGAGTTCAAGGTTCAGGATTTGGTACCACACAAAGTTCAGGGGTCAAGATTTAACAACACACAGGGGGATATTTACTAAAAAAACAGAATTCAGTGCAGCTGTACATAGTAACCAGTCAGCTTCTAACTTGTTCAATTAAGATTTGACAATGAAACCTAGAAGTTGATTGGTTATTATGCACAGTTGTAACAGATTCAGCGTGCATACATTTTAGTAAATCTCTCCACAGTGTGCAAGGGTCAGGATTAGGTAACACACAGAGTGCAGGGGTCAAAAATAAGTAACTCAACGACTGCACCTGGTGTTCTTTACATTCAGTTTCCATTTTCATCATACTCCCCCCTCTGTCTTCTGGACATCCCTAGCCTTGTTCCTGGGAGCTGGGCAGTGTAGATTAAACATTACTGTGCCCAGGCTCCAACTCAAATCAAACTGTGAAAAAGTCAAACCAAAATGGTGCAGTTGGAGCAGCCTGCACATATGCTTCAAAATGGATTACCATGCACACACAAGTTGCTCTTGTGGTGCCATTTAAGAATGTTGTTTGTGCAGTGTGATTTGAGTTGAAGCTTTCGCACTGTAGTGTTTACTCTATGGTAGTGGGCTCCCAGGGACTAAGTTGGGAACACCCTTTTCTCAGGGTAAAAACCCCATATGAGAGGCTGTCCCAGGAAACAGGGACAAATAATAGCCTTAGTCTGTGCTGAAATGTCCACTTCTAATAGACGCTAGCATAAAGATAATATACAGTCCATAACAAGCATGCAACACTTGTATCCAGACGATGACTGTGATATTTGCAGACAGACAAAATTATGAAATATCCACCATTGTGTTCACGGATATAACTTACCATAGCTACTTTATAGAACAATTGAGGTCAGTGTGCACATACGTTTTTAGATTCCACAGAAGAGGAAAAGCCAGGAATATCACACTACTGATAGATAAAACTACCAGCTTGCAAAGCTGATAGGTCCACTAAGTGGGATTCCATTAATCCTGGGATGTTCTTCCAGTGGAATTTAAAAATCTTCAGATGCAGCAATTCTCCCAAAAGTGGAAGTAACCTCTGACATTGGTTGTGATGAAAGGCGTAAGTCTGAGTTGGAAGGTCTGACACATGTAGCTGGTGTGTGCAGTGTTCCTGTGCAGGGATTGTTTTGTTTTTTTGGGGAGGGGGTCATATACAAGGCAGAATTACTGCAGTTTTATATAAAGTTTCAAAGGTAGGTTTTAGTTTTGGTTCAGCTAATGAGTATTTGTAGTAATCTTTAAATAAAATATTCTCTGAACATTACTTGGAATATTTGGATTTCTCTTTGTGTAAGAATACCACCAGAGCATTTTTAATTACACCGGACAAACGTTCTCAGGGTAGACGGTATCCCACATGGCCTGGCAGCCGGGCAAACCAGTAGTTTCTTCATCAGAGGTGCAAGTGTTCCTGGGTGTTCTTTAGAGGTCGGCAGCTCTGATGAGTTATATCTGTGTTCAAGAAGAAAGATGTGGTCACCTGTTAGCGAACCTCAGAGAAATGCTGTTTATGGAAAATCTTTATTAAGATTTAGAAAAATAAACAATACAAATATCACAAAAATAAAATGTTTACATGTAAAAAGGGGATATAAATGTAAAGGGGACACAAGGGGAAATCTAGCAAAAATATTTTAAAACTGACTACAATTTATTTATATATAAATAAAACATTTTAGCGCTGACTTTTTTTTTATCAGAAGTGAAAACATTGCAAAGTTTAGTGATAATGCTCTAAGAGAGGTAATCTATTGCAACCAATCAGATTTCATTTTTTCTTCATTTATTTTAACTCCAAACATAATTGGCTATTATAGGTAAGTGCACTATACAAATAATCAGTTAGCACTACCTTAAGCGTGTGTTTGACAGCCGTTCCAATTCCAGAATAGAGCATCCTATCAAAGCACTGTAACCTTTCTATAGCACCTGAGAAGCAACAAATTAAAACTTCAATATACTGTAAACAACGAAATTAACTGTGGCATTCACTGAATGTCATGACAGTCACTAGTGATGATCTCTGCCCTGTCAGGAAATCCTTTGCAGCGAACACAAACTTAATTAACTGCATTGTTATGTACAAGCTTGCTCCCCTTTTTCATTCATATTATACTGGCTGATCTTCCAAATGACAAACAAGGGACAATTAAGATGGTAGTACAAAATTAAAAACCATTCTTTTATGACTGTATACAATGTGTACATGACGTAATTCTAAATCAAATTACTTTAAGAATCAGGCAGTCTTGACAAAAAAAAAAGCATGGAGACATTTTTTCATGAAGTAAGTGACTGAATCTTTGCTGTTTATAGTACATTTATTGCAGGACTGTCTTTAATATTAGCAGGTCCAAAGTTTGACCCAGCGGTCAGGAATTTAGATAGGATGGTCATATGTCAATAAGAAAGTTACAATTTTGTATGTAATGTAAACTGTGAGGAGTAGGGATGAGCTTGATTGCTGTATGATGATTGGCCAAAGCATGCACCTGACTTGCATGCTTTGGCCAATCACAGCGTGCTCTGCTAAGAGAGCCATAATTGGCCAAAGGCAGGGTGCCTTTGGCCAATCATGGCTCAGGGGGACTTAGTCCACACCCCACACTATATAAGGCTGCTTACACGCTGGAGATTCATCAGTTTAGGCGACCCGTCAGAATGTGTAACGGAAGTGACGTACACCCCACACTCCTCCATAGTAAGGATACACTGAGAAGGGGGAAAGCAGACATCTTGTTACACCCACCGGAGTTTTGCATTTTTCACTTATTTTTAACAGTAAAGTGAGTTTATAAAGTGCAATACAGTACTTAGAACTCTGTCTGACTGGTTATATGTCAAATTTTAAAAGCAGTGAACTTCTGTCAGATTAGCAAACCTATGAGATGAGCAGATTTGCCACTGCTTCTAAAATTCAACATCTAACCAGTCAGATGGAGTTCTAAGTACTGTATTTAACTATATAAACTCATTTTACTGTTAAAAATAAATGTAAATTACAAAACTCTGGTGGGTGTAACAAGATGTCCGCATTCTCCCTTCTCAGTGTATCCTTACTATGGAGGAGTACGGGTGTAGCAAGATGGCGGCGATGGAGCATCACTTCCGTTACACATTCTGACGGGTCGCCAAATCTGATGAAACACCGGCTGTGTGTAGTGTTGTTGGCGTGGACAGAGAGATAGCTTGATTTAGATTAAGCAGGCAGGTTATTCAGTTAGTGGCAGTGTATTTGATATATACAGTCAGGTCCATAAATATTGGGACATCAACACAATTCTAATCTTTTTGGCTCTATACACCACCACAATGGATTTAAAATGAAACAAACAAGATGTACTTTAACTGCAGACTTTCAGCTTTAATTTGAGGGTATTTACATCCAAATCACGTGAACGGTGTAGGAATTACAACAGTTTGTATATGTGCCTCCCACTTTTTAAGGGACCAAAAGTAATGGGACAATTGGCTGTTCAGCTGTTCCATGGCCAGGTGTGTGTTATTCCCTCATTATCCCATTTACAAGGAGCAGATAAAAGGTCCAGAGTTCATTTCAAGTGTGCTATTTGCATTTGGAATCTGTTGCTGTCAACTCTCATTATGAGATCCAAAGAGCTGTCACGATCAGTGAAGCAAGCCATCATTAGGCTGAAAAAACAAAACAAACCCATCAGAGAGATAGCAAAAACATTAGGCCAAATCAACTGTTTGGAACATCCTTGAAAAGAAAGAACGCACCGGTGAGCTCAGCAACACCAAAAGCCCCGGAACACCACAGAAAACAACTGTGGTGGATGACCGAAGAATTCTTTCCCTGGTGAAGAAAACACCCTTCACAACAGTTGGCCAGATCAAGAACACTCACAGGTAGGTGTATGTGTGTCAAAGTCAACAATCAAGAGAAGACTTCACCAGAGTGAATACAGAGGGTTCACCACAAGATGTAAACCATTGGTAAGCCACAAAAACAGGAAGGCCAGATTAGAGTTTGCCAAACAACATCTAAAAAAGCCTTCACAGTTCTGGAACAACATCCTATGGACAGATGAGACCAAGATCAACTTGTACCAGAGTGATGGGAAGAGAAGAGTATGGAGAAGGAAAGGAACTGCTCATAATCCAAAGCATACCACCTCATCAGTGAAGCATGGCGGTGGTAGTGTCATGGCATGGGCATGTATGGCTGCCAATGGAACTGGTTCTCTTGTATTTATTGATGATGTGACTGCTGACAAAAGCAGCAGGATGAATTCTGAAATGTTTCAGGCAATATTATCTGCTCATATTCAGCAAAATGCTTTAGAACTCATTGGATGGCGCTTCACAGTGCAGATGGACAATCACCAGAAGCATACTGCGAAAGCAACCAAAGAGTTTTTTAAGGGAAAGAAGTGGAATGTTATGCAATGGCCAAGTCAATCACCTGACCTGAATCCGATTGAGCATGCATTTCACTTGCTGAAGACAAACCTGAAGGGAAAATGCCCCAAGAACAAGCAGGAACTGAAGACAGTTGCAGTAGAGGCCTGGCAGAGCATCACCAGAGATGAAACCCAGCGTCTGGTGATGTCTATGCGTTCCAGACTTCAGGCTGTAATTGACTGCAAAGGATTTGCAACCAAATTTTAAAAAGTGAAAGTTTAATGGGTGATTGTTCATCTGTCCCATTACTTTTGGTCCCTTAAAAAGTGGGAGGCACATATATAAACTGTTGTAATTCCTACACCGTTCACCTGATTTGGATGTAAATACCCTCAAATTAAAGCTGAAAGTCTGCAGTTAAAGCACATCTTATCCGTTTCATTTCAAATCCATTGTAGTGGATTATAGAGCCAAAAAGATTAGAATTGTGACTATTTTTGACTGTATATACAGTCAGTCTAGTATATATATGTGTATATATGTGTGTGTGTGGTGTATATCTATATGTGTGTATATATATATATATATATATATATATATATATATATATATATATATATATATATATATACACATTCTGCATCCAGTGTAGCCTATATCTACAGTGCATTCCGTGGTGTACTGTTTCTAATTTTATTCAGGCGGTGTATTAATATATATAGATCTTGTGTACATATATGTATATATATGAATTTATATACTCTGCATCCAGTGTAGCTTATATCTACAGTGCATTCTGTGGTGTACTGTTTCTACTACACTTCTGGTGGTGTACACAGTACACAACAGTCCAGCCGTAGTGTACATAGTATCTAATACAGTGTGTACAGTTTCTACTACACTTCTGGTGGTGTACACAATACAGTACAGTTTCTAATACAGTACAGGTGGTGTATACAGTATCTAATACAGTGTAGTGTGGTGTTCCAAAACAAAAAATACATCATGTCCGGAAGGCCACCAAGGAGAGGCAGATGCTCGCGGGCCACTAAAAGAGGGCAAGCAGCGTCCGTGTCTACAGTCAACAGTGGTGGTCATGGACATGGTGCATCCTCTGCAGGTGGGCACGCTTGTCCTTTTTTTCTGCTGCTGGCCATGTTATTGAGCCAGAACATGTAGAAGAGTTGGTGGAGTGGATAACAAAGCCGTCCCCATCCTCCTCATCCTCTTTTACCCAGGCTCAAAGTAGTTTGCCTTCCAACGCAACTGCCAAAAGGCCCCATTCCACTGGATCCTTGTCCACAGCCAATCCTTCCGTAGCCCCACCATCATGCAGGGAGGAGTCCCCAGAATTGTTTGACCACAGTGTTGGGTACAAGCTGCTGGAGGATGCGCAGCGATTTGAAGGCTCCGCTGTTGGTTCCCAGGTTGAGGAAAAGAGTAACGTGGGCCTAGAGAGAGGGGGTGCTGCCAAGTTTTCTCCAGTGACGAGGAGGGAGGGAGGGGTTGATGAGGTCACTGACTGTATTGAATGCCTGAGAGAAGGGGGGAGGAGGAGAAGGCACAACTCCAACAAGGCAGGGTGTCCTCTAGGGGGCAGCTTAAGAGCAGCCATCCTATTGCATCACACCTCAGAGCTCCACAGGTGCAGGGCACTGCTGACTCCCCGCTGACTTTTAAAAGTTTAATGGTGTGGGCCTTTTTCAACATGTGTGCAGCAGATTGCACCATTGCTATTTGCAACCTATGTCTGAAGCGGATCAAGCGTGGCCAGAACAGCAGCCGCTTGAGCACCACATATGTCTATATGACAACCTGCCATGCAGTATGTTGGCAACAGCACTTGAAAGACCCACATCAAAGAAAAAGGCAGACTTCTCCTTTGTCAGGAAAAGTTCCATCAGCTGGTAAAATCTGTCATTTGGCATGCAGTACTGAGATCTACCAGCAGGTGTCTCCTGGCAGTTTGGAACTGTCAGGAGAGCTTTTCCCTGCTGATGTTATGTCATCTTTGGGCCGCAGTACTGGCATCCACCAGCAGATGAATCCTGGCAGTGTGGAGCAGACAGCACCTCCTACAACCAGGTGTCACTTGAGGCCAATTACAGGCCTATAAATACCTAGCAAGCACTCACATGTTTGTCTTGGTTTCGTCCTTGTGCCCTGACCTGCTAGCTTGTGATCTGATCTTGATTCTGAACCTGTTCCTGTGCCCTGAACCTGTGACCCGTGTATCGGATCCTGTCTCCCTGTCCTGATCCCCATCCTGTCCCATCTGTTACCTTGCATCCCTGCCCTGCAGTTTGATCCATCCATCCTCTCCCTGGCCTGTGTTTCTTACCCCATCTGCTGATCTCCCTGTGTATGACCTTGTTTCTGGAACATCCCCTGTCCATCTGCTGATCTGCTGTGTATGACCCCAGCCTGGCTATTGTTTATGTTTATGATCCTGGTATTTCCCATTTATTGTACTTATCTGTCTGTTGTTATTTGTGGGTCTCTGTCTGTTGGTTGATTATTGCACTGTGTCATATTGGAGGTGGTTGTACTTATATTATTTACTTACTTTAATAAATCATTTATATGTAGTGCTGGTAGATTTACAATCTACCGCAGATTAGGTAAATTTAGTAAATTGTGTGTTGGGAAGGTTAAACGTTCGCCTCTGTTCCAGCTTGGCTGACGTTGTGTGTGCTTCCATGCTGACCGGTGGGTGTCGCTGTTACCATTAGTCAATGTTGGAAGGGCAACGTGTCAAAGTGTATCGGTGCTCCTCTGTCTCCGAGGCAAGCTCGGTGGAGGTGGTCCTCCGAGTTGCATTCTTTGATGGGGGTATTTATGGGACAGACACCATGTTCTAAATTCGTTTTGCAGCCACCTGCTGGCCCTCCTGGCTGACAGGTATGCATTAAGGAGCTACCTTGTGGTCCTCCGATCGTGAGGCTCACGATGCTACGGTGCAGGGGTGGGTCCAGAGGCTTGTCTGGGGCCTACCACCGCGGCCGAGGAATGGTCCTGAGCTGCCGGTCCTGTGTGACGAAGCTGGACAGCCGAGGAGATCCCAGGGGAGGACCCATCTTGGAGAGATCACGCAGCGTGCTGGTCTATAGAGGGGCCTGGTGACTCGGTTGCAGGACGTATCCAAAAGAAGTAATTATACAGCATAGTGTCGCAGGTTCGGCTTAAAGGTTCAGGCATTGTGACTGACTGTTCACTGCAGAAGATCTGATACATCCTGTGGCAGAGGATCATGCAGATTTACCCCCCCCCCCAAATAAGTCTGTGGCAGAGACTTTAGATTCGTGCTGCATACTGGCTGCTAGACCGGAGAGAGAGGCCTATCCAGACGAGCAAAGAGTGCGTCCCATGAGGGGAACGCATTCCACATAATTATCTGAATTCTACCGGGACATTTGTCGCTAAGATCTTGTAAGAAGATATTTGAGTTTCTCCTGAGGGTTTCCTTTTCCGTCTCTTTCCTGCTTCTTCCTAAAGTTTGACTGTTCAATAAAGCATTGAAAACGTACTCCAGTGTTGGTACGTGTGTCGGCCAGCAGTAAACTCAACGGAACCCCTAGACCGGTGCCGGTGAAACAGAGGGAAGCAAAGTGAAGGTAACAGACCCATTTAAACCAGCAGCTCCACCGTGAGTTAGTGCTACCATGTGGGGGCGTCATCCGGGATTTGTTGACCGACAATTATTGCAACCCAGTGGAGTGTTTTACCAGGAGTATACATAGAGAGCTGGACTTTGGAAAAAAAATCTTTTCAGGAAGAGGAAAGGTTAAACTGCGGGACTTTGCTTTTGGGTGCGTAGACGCTGGGCGCCAGAAGAGGCCCGGGAGCTACATGACTGAAAGAACAAGTGGGAGGAGTTATCCTACTTGCTACCGCGTGGGACGCGTGCAGTTTGCTTGGCACCAGAGGAGAAGAGAAGCCTCGTGATCGTGCTGAAAATATCAGAGTGTGGCCATGTCTTTTCCGGCGTTGCAATCGGTTGTGGGACCCAGAATGTTCCCTGCAAGCACCATGATGAATACTGTGAAATCTGGAACCCTGCTCATGGATACTGGAGTTCGAATGAAATCGCAGGGGAAGTTTGTCCTATATACCTCGGGAGATGTTGAGGGACTGGGCATGACCTGCCATCGATGTGGAGGTTTGGCCGTACATCTTCGTCCATTCAGGCAATGTCCGCAGTGTGGAGAGTATTTGTTTGTAGTGGAGCCACCTACTATGCCACCCTGTGCCTACCGGATGGATTGGGTGACAGGTATCGCTACAGTGGAAGCTGCTATCGCTACAGAGAGGGAGCGACGGGCCGCCACTTCGCCTGTTGCTACCGACAATGTTTCGGAGAGAGACACTGCTGCTGCCGTCTCATCAGGAGACATTGCTTTGATTCCTGAGTCCACTACACCTGTTCCTGTGGTGCCTACTCAGAAGAAGGTGGGCTATGTGAAGGCTTCTCGCGGCCGTGGTCGAGGCCTACCCCAGAGGTTACCAGAGCCGGAGCTACCAAAGTTTACGTCTGAAACGGGTAAGCCGTTTTTTGGGACTGTAAATAAGTACTTGCCAGCTGAAGAGTTGAGAGACTCGGAAATAAAATCCATGTCGGATCTTTCCGGTGATGATGACTTGTTCGAAACCATGTCGTAAGAGCTATTGTGGTCACAAGGCGAGGATGTTGCCTCCACAATGACCCTTCCTGAATAGACTGCCATGAGTTCTGGGAAGACGTCGCCCTGTGTGGAGACGCACAGTGCTGTTGCTGGGACTTTGTCAAAAGTTTTTGATTCGCTACAGACACCGGCTGGGTCTATGGTGAAAAAGTCATTAGACTCCTGTGTACCGCCTGGTATGGGAAAAGACAGATCTTTGCCAAAACTTGCTCGCTTGCAAAGGATGTTAAACAAGCGTGTGGCCACACAGTATGGATTAGAATTCCCTTATGTGCCCCAGGATGTCATGCGGGAGATTGAAGCTAATTGGGAACTTTGGTACAATGAAGCTATTTGGGACTACTTGTCTGTGCCTAGGCCCTTTGGAGGGACTGGATGTTCTGTCCGGATGGATGAACGTTTTAACAGATACTTTGTTCATTGGAACTATGGTCAGCATATCTATGCTGATAAAGTGGTAATCTGCAGACCGGGAAAGGACAATGCTGAATATTTTATTACCACTGTAGATAAAGAAGGAAAATATGTGACTCTACCAGATCCTCGGTTTTACTGGTAATTGTGGACACTATTACTTTGAAGTTAGCTAGTTAGATAGCGACAGGGCAAAGAGATCTGCGTGGTCAAGATCTACAGATCCTGTTCTGTGCTTAAATCCCAGGACTTCTGTTTGCTAGCCGGATTTCTTTATGAGAAAAGTTCTTGTGCAGGGATGGACTCCAAAAGTACATATTCTTTCTAATACAAATCATAGGAAGAGAGTCTCATTTTAAAATGAGGCTTTGCTCCTGGTGTTACGTAGTGTGTATATATGTGTGTTTAAATATGTTTCTTTTTCAGGGATCATCGGATCATATATATAGCTGGGAGGCTTTTCAGCTAGTTAGTTAGTGAGGTTGAAAAAAACAAAACACAATTATATTGAGGTTTTGTTCGCGACTGTGAACATAATGTTTTATAGATATAAGTCTCATAATGTCTTTAAACTGTCCTTTTTCTCTCTCTTTGCCTATCTAAAGTTATGAGAAACTCAAATGCTACTCTCAGGCTTGAGACGTCTATTGTAATGGGGGGAGTATGTAGCGCTGGTAGATTTACAATCTACCGCAGATTAGGTAAGTTTAGTAAATTGTGTGTTGGGAAGGTTAAAAGTTCGCCTCTGTTCCAGCTTGGCTGACGTTGTGTGTGCTTCCGTGCTGACCGGTGGGTGTCGCTGTTACCATTAGTCAGTGTTGGAAGGGCAACGTGTCAAAGTGTATAGGTGCTCCTCTGTCTCCCAGGCAAGCTTGGTGGAGGTGGTCCTCCGAGTTGCATTCTGGGAAGGGGGTATTTATGGGACAGACGCCATGTTCTAAGTTCGTTTTGCAGCCACCTGCTGGCCCTCCTGGCCTGAAAGGTTATGCGTTAAGAAGCTACCTCATGGTCCTCCGATCGGGAGGCCCACGATGCTACCGCGCAGGGGTGGGTCCAGAGGCTTGTCTGGGGCCTACCACCGCGGCCGAGGAATGGTTCTGAGCTGTCGGTCCTGTGTGACGAAGCTGGACAGCCGAGAAGATCCCAGGGGAGGACCCGTCTTGGAGAGATCACGCAGCGTGCTGGTCTATAGAGGGGCCTGGTGACTCGGTTACAGGATGTATCCAAAAGAAGTAATTATACAGCATAGTGTCACCGGTTCGGCTTAAAGGTTCAGGCACTGTGACTGACTGTTCACTGCAGAAGATCTGATACATCCTGTGGCAGAGGATCGTGCAGATTTACCCCCCCAAATAAGTCTGTGGCAGAGACTTTAGATTTGTGCTGCGTACTGGCTGCTAAACCGGTGAGAGAGGCCTATCCAGACAAGCAAAGAGTGCGTCCCATGAGGGGAATGAATTCCACATAATTATCTGAATTCTACCGGGACATTTGTCGCTAAGATCTTGTAAGAAGATATTTGAGTTTCTCCTGAAGGATTCCTTTTCCGTCTCTTTCCTGCTACTTCCTAAAGTTTGACTGTTCAATAAAGCATTGAAAACGTACTCCAGTGTTGGTGCGTGTGTCGTCCAGCAGTAAACTCAACGGAACCCCTAGACCGGTGCCGGTGAAACAGAGGGAAGCAAAGTGAAGGTAACAGACCCATTTAAACCAGCAGCTCCACCGTGAGTTAGTGCTACATATATTTCACTTACATGTGTTTGGTGTTCCTCTATAGCTAACCACGCAGTTCTGGTCACACCTTGTACATGACAGTAAACCAAGGCCATCCCTGACCAGAAGTGGCTACACAGATGAACCATCTTGGTTCAGGTTGCTTGCGGCAATGAATTCTGATGTGATTCGTTATTATGCTCTGCTGGCATCAGAGAGTAGTGAATATCTCCGCCAGATACTGAAGGAGTGGACCAGTGATCAACTGCTAGAGTTCATTCATTTTGCTAACTCCTGGGTTGATCAGGGCTGTATGCTGTTTGGGGGTGTTCAGCCTTTAATTCAAATCTGCACAGAGCTGGCTTTGCCCTGCATCCCAGGGGGCCTGGATGATTTTTCTCCCCCTTTCAGTATTAGTCAGGTCACATCACTGATATGGCTTCTGGAAGATGACTCCCCTTACTTTTTTTGAACATTACACAGCCTGTTCCCAACAGATGATAAAACAATGTGTTGATTCTGTACAATCCCTCGTCAGACAGGCAGTATGTAACCTGCAGTTTGTATAACCTCTACTTTTAGCATGGTCCGGTATTTTGCAATCAGCCCCAGCCAGCCCACAACAAACCATCTCTGCTGCCAGAGACCTGCCTGCCCAGGAGTCTTTTTCCCCTTCACCCATGGTAACCTCTGTTTCAGCCCAATATACCCGGCTTCCCACAAAATATCAATACCCTGTCTCTACCCACTGCACTTAACCTGCCTTTAACCCACCTGCCTCTTCTCTGCTACCTACAACTTCCCCACAAGAACTTCTTCTGGCCGCTGTTCCCTCTTCCTTGCCATATCCCAGCCCTTCTCTTCAGCATGCCTCACCTCCTACCTACAGTCCTGCAGTCACCTACAGATCTCCAGCAGTTAAGCCGAAAAAGAAACAGAAGTTCTTTCCAACCCAAATGATCCTGCCAATAACCCAACCTGCCTCCACACCAACCAACCTGCTCCAGTCTGCTTGCATGCCAGCTGAACCTGATAACCCACCTGAACCTGCCAAACCTCTGCCTGCTATCCAGCCAGTGTCTCCGCCTGAAGTTCCCATGCCCCAGTCTGATGTTCCTGTGTCCATGTTCCAGTCGGATGTTTCAATACCTGCCGACCAGTCTGATGTGCCTCTGTCTGCTGCCCAGCCTGATGTATTTCTGTCTGCTGCCCAGCCTGATGAGCCTCTGTCTGCTGCCCAGCCTGATGAGCCTCTGTCTGCTGCCCAGCCTGATGAGCCTCTGTCTGCTGCCTAGCCTGCCATGGCTCTGTCTGCTGCCCAGCCTGATGTGCCTCTGTCTGCTGCGCAGCCTGATGTGTTCCTGTCTGCTGCCCAGCCTGATGTGTTCCTGTCTGCTGCCCAGCCTGATGTATTCCTGTCTGCTGCCCAGCCTGATGTGTTCCTGTCTGATGCCCAGCCTGATGTATTCCTGTCTGCTGCCCAGCCTGATGTATTCCTGTCAGCTGCCCACCCTGATGTGTTCCTGTCTGCTGCCCAGTCTGATGTGTCCCTGTCTGCTGCCCAGCCTGATGTATCCCTGTCTGCTGCCCAGCCTGATGTATTCTTGCCTGCTGCCCAGCCCGATGAGCCTCTGTCTGCTGCCCAGCCTGATGTGCCTCTGTCTGCTGCCCAGCCTGATGTGCCTCTGTCTGCTGCCCAGCCTGATGTGCCTCTGTCTGCTGCCCAGCCTGATGTGCCTCTGTCTGCTTCCCAGCTTGATTTGCCCGTGCCTGCTGCCTATCTTGAAGTGCCCGTGCCTGCTGCCTATCTTGAAGTGCCCGTGCCTGCTGCCCAGCTGGAAGTGCCCATGCCTGCTGCCCAGCTTGAAGTACCCGTGCCTACTGCCCAGCTGCAAGTGCCCGTGCCTGCTGCCCAGCTTGAAGTGCCCGTGCCTGCTGCCCAGCTTGGAGTGCCCATGCCTGCTGCCCAGCTTGAAGTGCCCGTGCCTGCTGCCCAGCTTGAAGTGCCCATGCCTGCTGCCCAGCTTGATGTACCCGTGCCTGCTGCCCAGCTTGATGTGCCTGCTGCCCAGCTTGACATGCCTATGTCCCAGTCTGAAGTCCCGGTGTCCCAGTTTGAAGTCCTAGTGTCCCAACCTCAGCCTGAAGTTTCGGTGCCCATGTTTTAGCTTGTCATGCCAGTGTCCCTCATCCGGCTTTCTGAGCCAGTGCCCGGCGTCCAGCTCACTGATCCGGGGCTTGTTACCCAGCCCATTGGGCCGGGGCCCGTTACTCAGCTTGCTGAGCCAGTGCCTGTTACCCAGCCTGCCGTTACGGTGCTCGCTGCTCGGCCTGATGTTCCAGTGTCTAATGATAAAAAGTAACACCATAAAATTGTAAAAGCAAAAACAACTAAAGGGTTAATGAATAAAGCTGCCAGCATAAGGATGGTCTCACACCAAGAAAGGACAGATAAAGAAAATTTGATTTTAGAAAGCGCCGCATAATTTATTTTCTTTAAATGTTCCAGTGTCTGCTGCCCAGATCGATGACCCGGAGCCTGCCACCCAGCTTCATGACCCAGAGCCTGCCGCCCATCTTGATGACCCAGAGCCTGCTGCCCAGCTCGATGACCCGGATCCTGCCACCCAGCTCGATGACCCGGATCCTGCCGCCCAGGTCGATGACCCGGATCCTGCCGCCCAGCTCGATGACCCGGATCCTGACGCCCAGCTCGATGATCCAGAGCCTGCCGCCCAGCTCGATGACCCGGAGCCTGCTGCCCAGCTCGATGACCTGAAGCCTGCCGCCCAGGCTTGCATCCCTGCCCTGCAGTTTGATCCATCCATCCTCTCCCTGTCCTGTGTTCCTTACCCCATCTGCTGATCTCCCTGTGTATGGCTTAGGCCTGGCTTACGTCTAAGTTTCTGGAACATCCCCTGTCCGTCTGCTGATCTGCTGTGTATGACCCTGGCCTGGCTATTGTTTATGATCCTGATATTTACCATTTATTGTACTTCTCTGTCTGTTGTTATTTGTGGGTCTCTGTTGGTTGGTTATTGCACTGTGTCATATTGGAGGTGGTTGTACTTATATTATTCACTTACTTTAATAAATTATTTATATTTCACTTACATGTGTTTGGTGTTCCTCTGTAGCTAACCACGCAGTTCTGGTCACACCTGGTACATGACATCCTTGCTCCTCATCTGGAATCTCCAACCCTACTATACCTCCAGTTCTCTCAAAAACCTGTGCTGAGAAGAATGAAGGTATAGCAATAGGTGTCCCAAGTACTTGCAGCCAATCTGCTAGCAGTACCCTACCATCTGATTTTAGCAGGCAAATTTCTCTACCCCAGTTGCTGAACCATAAAAAGAAATTCAGACCCAGCCATCCACATGCTTAGTGTCTAAATCCTAGCTTGGCCAAATTGCTAGCACTGCAACTGTTACCTTTTTAGCTGGTAGACTCTGTCCCCTTTCGTGAATTTGTGGAATGTGCTGGTACCTCAGTGGCAGGTTCCAAAACGCCATTTCTTTTCATGGAAGGCCATTCCAGCTCTCTACTGGCACGTGGAAGGCACTGTTTTGGCCTTGTTGGACAGGGCGGTCAGCAGTAAGGTTTATATTACCGCTGACTCATGGTCTAGCAGGCACGGGGAGGGAAGTTACCTTTCCTTCACAGTGCACTGGCTAACTCTGCTGGCAGCTGGGAAGGATGCAGGACAGGGTTAGTGTTGTTGGAGCTTGTTCCGCCACTACCCCATTCAAAATGCTAGTGGTTATTCTGCCACAGCTCTCTCCTCCACCCCCTCCTCTTCTTCTTCCTCTATGGCTTTTTTTGCGTTCAAGGAGCTATGCAAGCAGTCAGGCTAAAAGATGCCATGCGGTGCTTGAGTTGATCTGCCTAGAGGACAGGAGCCACACTGGGGCAGAGATTCTGTCTCTGCAGTGGCAGGCTCAGAGGTGGATGATGCCACACCAGCTTCGGCCAGGAATGATTGTATGTGACAATGGCACCAACCTTCTCTCTGCCCCCTGACAGGGACACTTGACCCATGTTCCATGTTTGGCACACATCCTGAATTTGGTGGTGCAGCGGTTCTTGAGCAGGTACCCAGGCTTACAGGATCTCCTGAGGCAGGCCATAAAAGTCTGTGGTCATTTCCGCCGGTCATAAAATGCCAGTGCTCGGCTGGCTGACATTCAAAGGGAATGCAGCCTGCCCACCAACAGCCTCATTTGTGACATGCCCACAAGGTGGAACTCAACAAGCCATCAATGAGTACCTGTGCGAATATGGCACCAGGACAGGGTCAGGGGAACTTGGCTTCTTTTCGCCATGCCAGTGGCTACTGATCCAGCATGCATGCACTGTCCTGTCACCATTTGAGGAGGCCACAAGGATGGTGAGCAGTACATCAGTGACACTGTCCCTCTAGTCTTCCTGTTGGAGCACACGCTTTGTGGAATCATGGACAGGGCACTTGAAGCAGAACAGCGGGAGGAAGAGGAGGACTTCCTTACCTCTCAAGGCCCCCTTTATCCAGAGAACATTCTTGCAGGCCTACCAAACACACAGGAAGAAGAGGAGGAGAATTGTTTCAGCATGGATGTAGAGGATAACACTCAGCAGCAGTCTTCAAGGGATGGTTTTCAGTCCCCAGAAACCCAAGGAGTTGTACATGGCTGGGAGGAGGTAGTTACAGATCATGTGATCCTTAGTGACCCAGAGGACTCAGAATCTACTGCCTCTGCAAACTTACACTGCATGGCCTCCCTGATTCTGCAAAGCCTGCGAAAGGCAACCCTTCTTGATCCACGTTACAAAGGTAATGTTGCAGAACTCATCCTGCCTTCACAGAGGAAGCAGAGGATGAAACATCTTCAGGAGGCCTTGAAGAAAGGTTTGTGTAACCCTGGGAGGTTACAATTTCCTGGTGCTGGACAACATGTTTCTGAGGCTTTGTTCAGTCAGAAGAAGAGCGGTGGAGAAGGTGGCCGGCTAACCAATGCCTTTAAACAATCAGTCCTCAGCGCTATGGTCTGATCGGTTCAAGCATCGCCAGCATCTGCATTACATGGTGCAGGAATATCTAGGGGCAAGAGACTTGGAGACCTTTCCAACAGAGGATCCACTGGGTTACTGGGCCTTGAGGATGGACCACTGGCCAGAACTTGCTCAATATGCAATTGAGCTACTGGCCTGTCCTGCATCCAGCGTGCTTTCTGAATGTACATTCAGTGCTGCTGGAGGGTTTGTAACAGATCAAAGAGTGCGTCTGTCCACAGACTCCATTGATAGGCTCACATTCAAAAAAAATAATCAGTCTTGAATCAGCAGCTATCAAGCACCTGATGCTGATGTAGCTGATCCCTTAAAAACTGCCTATGCTAACTATCCTATTCCACCTCAGTCTTAAAAATGATGCTAGCTTCCAACAATATTTTTGGTTTAGGGCACCACCACCACCACCCAAGGCCCAATTTTTCTGCCCCTGTTTAACAGAGGCATGTAATTACAGTTTTTGATCTAATATTTCACAGAAGGGCCCGTTCCTGCGCACAACAAGAGTAACTGAGAGGGCTTACAGTGTTGTGGCACCACCACCACCACCCAAGGCCCAATTTTTCTGCCCCTGTTTAACGGGGCATGTCATTACAATTTTTGATATAATATTTCACAGCAGGGCCTGTTCCTGTTCCCAACAAGAGTAACTGCGAGTAACTGCGAGGGCTTACAGTGTTCTGGTACCACAACACATAACGTCCAATTTTCTGCAGAGTATATAGGGCAGGCCTTATAATATATATACTGCTGTTCAGAGTATATGGTGCCTGGGGGCCTTAGGGACCCCCACGCCATTTTTTTTTGTTTTATTGTTTCACTTTAAGCATTTTTAAAATCAGTTCCCCCTGAAATAACTGTCGTTTTTACAATTTTTTTTGTATTGATACATGTTCCCTGGGGCCAGACTTTAACAGTGTTCAAACAAATTTTTTGCCTGTTCGCATGTTCTGCTGCGAACCGAACCGGGGGGGCGGTGTTTGGCTCATCCTTAGTCCAAATATTAAAAGTCAGCAGCTATAATATGTGTAGACTGTTTTTTGCTGGGGGGGACGGAATTCTGCTTTAGGCAATAAAGGCTTTCCCCTATGTGTCCTGCAACAATCGCATAACAATTCAATGTCCGAACTATGATGCTGCTTATGGATACGTTTTGGATAAGCTTTGGGTTTAGGTTTAACATGAGTTGGACCTGAACCCAGGCTGTTTAGAGTCAGGTGGACAAACTGGCCATATTTGGCCATTTTGCCATCTTAAAGCCCTGGTTGATGTTGGTAAAAAAAATCTATAGCCAGAAGTATGTCATTTTTCGGTGGTAGCACTATCACCCCAATATGTCAGATTCTTGGGCAGTTTCTGTTTGTAAACAAACTGCCTTGCAAGCCTGGTGACCTAACCAGTTGCAGACTCCAGACACGCCAAAAAAAAAATATCATCATTGTACACAGGGCATGTCAATATGTCCAGTCCTTTTGCCCTGCTGCCGGGATTCCCCCTGTCACAGTACACAGCAATTCAGCTCTGATGAATCATGGTTGCATTGCCAAGTATACAGAGAAGGTAAATAAAAAGCATTCTGGCAATGTTTATCAATAACATTGCTTAGCCATTAATACAGAAACATACAATGCTAAATATGGTTTGCACAAATGGAAGGTGGTCTACTGTGCTGGGGGAGAGGTTTATGGGAAGACTGGAGGTGTATTTAAACTAGGATTGAGGGTGAATTAGGTTATAATGGGGCAAACAGGTCAGACAGGGGTCAGTCCCTATTGGTGGGTGGAATAGGGAAAGATGGGGGGGTTGGCTATAGCAGGTGCTATGAAGGTTTCCATGTTACAAACAACCATTGGAAATTGTACGATTTGTACTAAAATACAAAAAATATGTAAAATAAGTGTACAAAATGTGACAATGAATTAAAGTGTTTGTTCACCAATACCAGAAGTCTGGCAAGCAAAATAGGTGAGTTGGATGCTTTGGTGCATAAAGAGAACTATGATTTAATCGGTATTTCTGAATCGGGGCTTCATTCTTCACATGACTGGGCTATGCTCTCTTTCGAAAAGACTGGGTAAAATGGAGGGGTGGTGGTGTCTGTCTCTATGTGAGAAGTGATCTCAAAGCAAGTGTGAAAGAGGATCTAGTTGATGGAGAGTATGATGAGGCTGAAGCATTATGGGTGGAACCGTATAAGGGTATACATACTACAAAGGTTATCATTGGAGTTTGTTATAGACCTCCCAGTATTAATGAGGAGGTAGAGACTCAGCTCTTTGCACACATAGAAAGGGCTGCAAGGTATGGGACAGTGATAATAATGGGGGATTTTAACTAACCGGAAATTGAGTGGGGTAATGGCACTGCTGGGTAGGGATGAGCTTCGAGTTCATGTCGAACCCATGTTCGACTCGAACATCGCATGTTTGACTGTTTGTCGAATTACGAACGATATGAACGAGTGGAGCGTCACGGCCCATAATTCACTGTAGCATCGCAGTGCATTGCTGGCTGATGACTGGCCAAGCATGCACTATGACCCACATGCTTGGCAAATCACAGCGCCGTCTGTACAGAGAGCTGTAATTGTCCAAAAGCCAGGGTGGCCAGGGGGTTTAGTACATGCCCCACACTATATAGGGCCGCCTGCACGTCGGCCCTGTATAGTGTGTTCCGGCATTGAGAGAGAGATAGAGAGAGAGACAGTGTCATTTGATTTAAGTTAGATAAGGTAGGCAGGTGAGTCAGTTAGCTGCACTTACAGTATATTGTGTATATATATATATATACATCCTAGGTGTTGTGTATATATGTATATATATATATATATATATATATATATATATATATATATATATATATATACATACACTGTATTCAGTTTAGCTAGATCCGTTCCTGTTATTCTATTCCTACTGACAGGCAGGCAGGTGTTTTTACAGTATTTACAGCTACCTGAAGAAAAATGCTGGTGTTCTTCTGATCCTGGAGTGTATATAGAAAGCAGGTGTAGATATGGCGCTGCTCTAGTGGTGTAAATTTTGATGATGAACCACCGTTTTTGTGCTTTGTGCAATTTCCTTACTTCTGTATAGAGGCTAAGTAATGTATTTAAATAGCGAAAGTCTTGAACATTGTGTATGTGAACAAAATTGCAGTGTTGTGCTGGAGGTAAATGGCATTTTGTTAACAAAATATATTTCAAAGCAAGATATGTGGATGAATAGAACGAAAACTGGGATGTTGAGGGTCCCAATTTTAGTTTTTAGCCTCTAAAGACCAATTGTTGTTTGATTTGTGCTACAGTCTCTGGTGGTTGTTTACCAATAGAATTTTATGATCCTAGCTGTGTTCCTGTGTTTGATTTTATCCAAACATGGTGTGGATTATTCTATTTAAACGTTTAATCATATATATAAAGTGCTAATTCTGTAAATGAAACGCTGCAATCCTATATCACATGTCGTTGCATAAATAAGTGACAAAGTGCAAATAGTGCTTAAAACCAAGAAAGTGCTGGTATGATCTTTGTTAATTAAAAAGTGACTTGTGCTTAAATATAATAACGTGACTTGTGTGCAAAAAAACAGTGCTTATTGGAAAAGAAAATTCAGTTTTTTTTAAAGTCTTTTTATATGGTTCAAAGAGATAAATCCTCTTTGGAAGACAATATTGTATAAGAAACTTCTTATCCAGGTGCTGGCTTGGTGATGGTGCTTCTTAAATGTGCTCTTATTATGCTTGCACTCACTGGATAGCCTTACCCCTGCAGGGGTGCAAGCAGCCACAGTATTTGCCACTGTGTAGCAACCCTGGATATCTCCGGTCTGTGCTTTAAGTGTTGTTGACCAATTTAAATACGTTCATCATAAAAGAGAGAGGGAATGCCCATAGTGTAAAACTGTATGGAGAAGCTTTATTGTAACATAAGCAAAAGTTCGTACTCACATTTTAAAAGTTACGTTTAAGCATGAAAGAGTAAATTCCGTCATAAACAGCCTGTGTTCGTCTAGCCGGAGGTGACGTAAGACGTTCGTAAGTCCCGCCCTACGCGTTTCGTCATTGCATGTCTACTGGAGCGTCCATCTTGCTGCACCTCCTTTGCTTAAATAGTGCGCTGTGTGCTTGGTGCGGTTGCGCATTAATGTTTTACGGCGGCCATCTTGGTGTAGATGTTGCAGACTGAAGTCCGAGCCGCTCACAGAAAGGGAAAGAACCCACTATCAGCTACGTCCCGTCAGTATTCCCCCCTGCTGGAATTTACACTGATATCGAGGTCGGTGACACAACCCTTGTGTCGTTACTAACATCTACAAAATTCTTATGTTGACTAGTTGATCAAAGGGTGATATCCGCGTATGTAAATCACCGCCTATACGCACACAGGGTACATCTAAACAGTACATCCACAACAATTTAATAAAAATAGAAAAATAAGTAACAGAAGAAGTAAATTCTTCTTTTTTTTTTTTTTTTTTAATTCTTTATTTATAATTTTTTCAATACACAAACAAAGACCAACACTATTAAGAAACCATGATTACAAAACATTATCATAAAAAGATATAAAAATCCCCCTACGATACTATTAGCATCCCTCTCCCCATTACCCCCCCTCCCCTCCCCCTGCCTGCAGGTGGTTACAGCTGAACTAAACAAGTTCTACATCTCCTACCTTACTCTTCCAGAACCCGAACTCTGAGATTTAGCTGGTAATCTCCGCTAAGTAGCTCCATGATCTCTTGAAGTTCCTCCACCCTGTCCACTTGTCCCTGCCATCTGTCCCCTCCTCTGTCTCGTCTTCTGAGTAATTCTTGGATTATATATTATATATTTCATTTATGCATAAGAGCCAGTCCCGTTGGTTTGGGATCTCCGACCACAGCCAGGACCTTGATATCTGTTTTTTTGCTACATCCAACAAGATTGGAACAATTGATGATTGGTACTGCTTAATCGGCTTCTCAGTTCCATGAAAAAAACATATCCATGGGTCTTCTACTAAAGATTCCTTGGTTATTTCATTCATTAATAGTATAATTTTCTTCCAATAAACCTTGATAACCGGGCAATCCCACCATATATGTGCCATTGTTCCTAGGTTAGCGCACCCCCTCCAACATCTGTCTGGGGCATCAGGGTATAGTTTACTAAGTCTGTCTGGCGTGGAATACCATCTTGCTAAACATTTGAAATTGGTCTCTGACTGCATAATATCGGCTGAAGAACCGTGTACCATTTTCAAAATCCTCTCCACTGTGAGTAAACTACAATGTGACCCCAACTCCCTTTCCCATTTTTTAATATATGGAGGCGCATCCAGTTCTTCCCTCGTAGAGAGAATTTTATAGAGAAGAGAGATAACACTGCCGGGTTTGTCTCTCCTGCATAACAATTCTAATGGCCTGTATTCATCCTCTCCTCTAATTGGTCTTGCTAGTTTCTCGACAAAGAGCGATAGCTGCATGTACCTCCAAGCATTGACCACCATAAGGTCCGTCTCCGCTTTCAATTCCCAATAGGGGCGTAATTTAACCTCTTTAATAACATCTTTCAATTGCATGCTACTATTCTTTATCCAATTCCCTTCCACCTCCCTTATCCCTGGTTCAAAAAAATTTGTTATCCTTGATATAAATCAAGGGTGAATTATAACTCCATTTATTCTGTGTATGTACCTGATCCCATAATTTGAGCGTGTTTCGTGTAAGTGACGCTGTCTGAGTGCTAAGTGTGCTAAATTTTGGTGGGTTCCAGATTATGTGACCTAAAACAGTGCTACTTAAACTGTGTTCAGTGTTCACCCACCTCCTGTCTGATACCTCCTTTGACCATTCTACCACCCGTGAAAGCACTACTGCAGTGTAGTATCTATTGAGGTCTGGTAGAGCTAGACCTCCTTTTTTTTCCCCCTAATCAAAACTGAGTGAGCTATTCGTGGCTTTTTGCCACGCCAGACAAACCTCGACACCAGTCCTCGTAAAGCTCTTAGAAAGTAACGTGGCAGGGGAATTGGCAGCATCTGGAATTTATATGTTATTTTAGGGATTAACAAAATTTTTGCTGCGCTGATGCGGCCAAACCATGAGATGGGCCGCTGCGATAACCTACTTGTTTCCTGTCTAATTTCATCTAACATGGGGATATAGTTGATCCGGTACAACTTTTTCAATGAATTGGCCAGTTTAATTCCTAAGTAATTAATTTCCTTCCTCCAGGGGAAGGGAAAGGATTTTGACAAGCTCTCTACTTCTTGTTTCCCCACGTTTATATTTAGGACCTCTGATTTGCTCAGATTTATTTTGAAGCCTGAGATATCTCCATACCTCCTCAATATTCCGAGCAAATTAGGTATTGTTATCCTGGGGTTCGTTATATAGAAGATCACATCGTCAGCGAATGCCGCTAATTTATGTTCATCTTGCCCTACAGTCACCCTTCTACAATCTATATTATTTCGTGTGGTCGCTAATAGAGGCTCCAAGGACAAAATGAACAGTAATGGGGACAGGGGACATCCCTGCCTCATTCCGTTCTCCATCGTGAATGGCGTAGAAAGAACCCTGTTTACCCTCACGGAGGCTGAGGGGTGGTTATATAGAATTTTCACCCAGTCAATGAACCTAGGACCGATCCCCATCGCTTTCCATAGTTTTAACCATGAACCCCCAGTCTACCCTATCAAACGCTTTTTCGGCGTCCATTGATAGGAATAGAGCTGGGGGTCCCCCTGATTTTATGGATTCCAGCAGAAGCAGTGTTCGTACTCCATTGTCCCTACCCTCTCTACCCAGGACAAATCCAACCTGGTCTGGATGCACCAAAAGGCTCATTTTGTCCCTAAGTCTGTTAGCCAACACCTTTGCGTACAGTTTCACATCAGCGTTTAACAAGGCGATAGGTCTGTAGCTTGAGCAAAGCATGTTGTTTTTCCCCTCTTTTGCAATCAGTGATATAGTAGCCAAAAGCGCCTCATCCCCCATGTGGCAATTAGGGCCCAGTTCGTTCCAATACCGACAGAGTTTGGGTACTAAGATGTGTTTGTATTTTTTCAAATAAATGTTGGTGAAACCATCAGGACCGGGGCTCTTCCTCAACGGCGAATTACTCAGAGCAGTGTATATTTCATCTTCAGTTATAGGGCTAAAACTGATTTTTCCTCTTTTTTATTCCCATTCATCTCCGCTCCCTTCAAAAATTCCTCTGTCTTCAAACTATTTCGTTGGCCACCCCCTCCCCTTTGTCCGATGGTATACAGGGCTTCAAAAAATTTCCTAAACTCCTCTGCTATCTCTTTAGTGGCCGCCACTATTTCTCCTTTTTTATTTTGGATTTTCTCTATGAAATTCCGGTCTCTTTTCTTTCTCAATATCCTTGCTAGGTGTTTGCTAGATTTATTACCATTATAGTATCTTTCTCTTGTTATTTTAGTAAATACCCTCCTTGCGCCCTGCTCCATGCTATCCTTTAACTCCTCCCTTTTAGACACCAAGAGATGGTAGCTGTCCTGCCTTTGTCCCTTAGACTCTTTGTGGTTCAATTCTAACGTAGCAATTTCATCTAGTAATCTTACCCTTTTTTCTTTTCTCTTTTTTTTTCTCGCCTGCCCCAATGGAAATAAGAAGACCCCTAATGTATGCCTTATGTGTTTCTCATAGGGTAGATGGAGAAATATCACCTGTATCATTAACCTTACAAAAGAAATCAATTTCTTCCTGCAACTTGTCTGAGACTTGGGGGATTTTAAGAAGGTGTTCATTTAGTTTCCAGGAAAATGGTTGTCTTTGCAACTCGGGAAATTTAACCACCATCGTGACCGAGGAGTGATCAGATAGCGATATGATCTCTATTCTGGTGTCCACTACATAGTCCAGTAAACTGTGGTCTATCATAATGTAGTCCAGTCTTGTGTATATCCCGTGCACAGGGGAGTAGAAGGTGAAATCTTTTACTTTTGCATGCTGTAACCGCCAAACGTCCATCAAATGACATTGGTGCAACCTTCTCCGAATCCTTCCTAACTGAACCTTCCTTGTCTCCTGTGCCCGTGACATACTGTCTACTGAAGGCTCTAGGCAGAAGTTGAAATCCCCCGCCAGAACCACCTCCCCTTCTTTAAACTTCGTCAATTTCACCAAGACCTGCTCCAGAAAAACAGTCGGATTTCTATTCGGGCAATACACATTCGCAAATGTAAGCATTTTACTCCCCACGTTGCCCTTAAGGAAAAGAAAACGCCCTTCTGGGTCTGAAACTCTACTAACCAAAGAAAATTTTGATGTTTTGGAAAAGCCAATTGCTACACCCTTAGATCTCCTAACTGGGGTATCGCTATAGAAACAAAAGGGCAAATTTGGGAAGTAAAGCTTAATATTTGAATCCAAGGTCAAATGGGTCTCCTGAAGGAATACTATATTTGCTTGATAGCCTTGGAGTTCCTTTAAAATTTTATGCCTTTTACTCGGTGAGTTCAGGCCCTTCACATTGTAAGATAAGAACTTTAACTTTAACTGACATTATACTTTCACAACATTTAGCCATGATCAACAGTCAACCAATACACAGCTGTCATCTCCCCTGCAGGTTTAATTCCCCCCCTCCCCCCCGACCATACCACGGCCCCAAGCCCGCTAGTCTGGAACATATCGATTCCCAACTTCAAACTTCTAAATATTGTTTTATGGGGGTGAGACTCCGAAGGCAGCCACCAGTGTCCCGCCTACCTCCAAAAACGGAGGCAGTAGGGACGGGATTGTCGGAGACAGACCTTCCCGCCCTAAATTATGCCCTCCCCCTGCTCCCCCCACTTGAGGGGCAATGCCCACCTTCATTGATCCTAATTGTAGACAGCCCCCCTCCCCCCTACACACCCCCATTAACTTATGATTATTAGCCGCAAGAAACTCCTCCCACTCGGTAACCCTTCGGACATGAAGGAGGGGAAAAAAAACCAAAACAATCCCCAGTCCCTCGTTTCGTTCAGTCCTCATTATCTTCTTGGGGGGCCCCTGTTAAAGTGGAATGTCCGGGGTGGGGATGCCCAGCTTTTCACAAAAGTCCTTTTATCTCCTGCGGAAACCTCATCCTCAGTGATCTACCCTCCTTCGTCACTAGTAGGGATGTTGGGAACCCCCAACTGTATTTTATGCTGGCCCTTCTGAGCTGTTCCAGTAGCAGTCTAAGTTGCCTTCTCCTGGCCAAGGTGCCTGCTGAGAGATCTGTGAAAATCTGGAGATCTTTATCTTTGAAGCGAGCTGCGGGGGTACCCCGTAAGTTGTTCCATATGTTCTCCTTGTCCTCAAATGAATGAAATTTTACTATCACATCTCGAGGGATATCTGCCCTTAAATTGGGGGGTTTTCTGATCCTATGTACTCTATCGATCCTTAATGTCGCTTCATCCTAATGGCCCAATATAGGGTTAAAAAAAATTTTCATCTTAGAAAACAAGTCCTCGTTTTGCTGTTCAGGAAGGGACCTAATGTGCAAATTCTGGCGGCGGCTTTGGTTCTCCTGTTCTTCCAGCTTGTATGTCAGTATGCGGTAATCACTCTGCACTTTAATCAACTGCGATTTGAGCTCCAAAATCTCCTTAGCATGATTACCCGCTGTCTCCTCCACCTCCTCAACTCTGCGCAGTAGGAGACCCATATCCGTCCTCACATTTGATATTTCTGACTTTATAGCGATTTCAAGATTTGAAAACATCTCCAGCATTTCTGCCTTGGTGGGCAATGCGTCTGTATTTCTTTGGCCCTCCATCTCACTAGTACCAGGACCACCTTCACTCTCGGGGTTTTCTCAAGGCCTCTCCCCCTGCCCCCCCTTCTGCTTCAACTGATCTTTCTTTTTATCTTTTGTTCCCCCTTGTTTTGTATCAGTGCCGGGGCTTTTCACACTCATCTCCTTGAGGTATTTTTGAATCGAACTCGAGTTTAGGCTCTCCCTGGGGGTCTTGGGCTCAGCAGATTCTTGGTTATGACTTCTCATGCTTAGCCCAGTGTCTTGCCGCCTGCTGACTCGCAGCCCAAGTCAGATGGCCTCTGAACTTGTAAATTGTGTACTGGGAAATGTTATAGTTAGCTTATAGTCCTGTTCTCATAAAACCCACCAAAGGGGGTATCAAGAGCCTGCGTGTGGCTATCCTATCCCCGGTACTCCTGGACTTTACATTGTGGGCCGTGCTTAGGGCCCTTAAGCTATGCTCCGGCAGGGGTAACGTTTGCTCTCCCCAGGGCTCACAGTCCCCTCTGTTTCCTCTCTTCCTTCCTTCCCCCTGTCCCCTCTTTCCTTTCTTTCCTTCCACCTTCCTACTTTAAGTGCCAAGTTTTATATCAAGCTTATTGGCTCCTAAAACCGCAACTCTTCACAGGTTTAATGGAGGGTATCATCAAAAAAAAAAAAAAATGAGTGTGGCTCATACATCCAAAAGATGTCTTCTGTTTGCTCAGTAAGAAAGTTCAAAAGATCACTTACAGGTCCTGGGTCGCTGTTGTCCTGATTCTTTAGGCTCCGCTCACCTGTTGAATCCTGTGCTGTGTATGGGGAGCCGCTGGAGGGGGAAACGGCCAGGGGGGGTGGGGAGGGCACTCACCCTGTGTCCAAGGGAGAGCGGGATAATGCAGGCTCCGGACTCCGGAGCGATACCGCCCAGGAGCCGGTAAGCCAGTAAGCAGCAAGGCTTCTCCTCCTTCACACACTCTCGCTCCTCAAACACTTCTGCGGCTGCACATCTCACCTCGAGAGGGGGGGGGAGTCTCTCCTTCAGTACTGGCTGGGTGAAGCAGGGGGGAACCCTGGGCATCTTATGAACACCTAACTTCGGTGGGGCATCGGGCTCCCACCCCGCGCCGCTCTTGTATTTCCCGGGCAGAAGTAAATTCTTCTGATCCTATTAGTACCGCAGGCAGCTGTAGTATTTACAAGTTAGTGTAGTGCATCCTCTGCACAGTGTGCACCTAAAGCTACCTGAAGAAAATTGGTGGTGTTCTTCTGATCCTTTTAGTGCCGCAGGTAGCTGCAGTATTTACAAGTTAGTGTAGTGCGTCCTCTGCACAGTGCGCACCTAAAGCTACCTGAAGAAAATTGGTGGTGTTCTTCTGATCCTATTAGTACCACAGGCAGCCTCAGTATTTATAAGTTAGTGTAGTGTGTCCTCTGCACAGTGTGCACCTAAAGCTACCTGAAGACAATTACCGTTGTTCTGCTCCTATTAATACCACAGGCAGGCAGCTACAGTATTTACAGTTAGTGTACTGTGTCCTCTGCACAGTGTGCACCTAAAGCTACCTGAAGAAAATTGGTGGTGTTCTTCTGATCCTATTAGTACCGCAGGCAGCTGTAGTATTTACAAGTTAGTTGAGTGCATCCTCTGCACAGTGTGCACCTAAAGCTACCTGAAGAAAATTGGTGGTGTTCTTCTAATCCTATTAGTACCACAGACAGCTGCAGTATTTACAAGTTAGTGTAGTGCGTCCTCTGCACAGTGTGCACCTAAAGCTACCTGAAGAATATTGGTGGTGTTCTTCTGATCCTATTAGTACCGCAGGTAGCTTTAGTATTTACAAGTTAGTGTAGTGCGTCCTCTGCACTGTGTGCACCTAAAGCTACCTGAAGAAAATTGGTGGTGTTCTTCTGATCCTATTAGTACCGCAGGCAGCCTCAGTATTTACAAATTAGTGTAGTGTGTGTCCTCTGCACAGTGTGCACCTAAAGCTACCTGAAGACAATTGCTGTTGTTCTGCTCCTATTAATACCACAGGCAGGCAGCTACAGTATTTACAGTTAGTGTACTGTGCCCTCTGCACAGTGTGCACCTAAAGCTACCTGAAGACAATTGCTGTCCTGCTCCTATTAATACCACAGGCAGGCAGCTACAGTATTTACAGTTAGTGTACTGTGTCCTCTGCATAGTGTGCACCTAAAGCTACCTGAAGAAAATTGGTGGTGTTCTTCTGATCCTATTAATACCACAGACAGGCAGCTACAGTATTTACAGTTAGTGTACCATGTCCTCTGCACAGTGTGCACCTAAAGCTATCCGAAGACAATTGGTGGTGTTCTTCTGATCCTATTAATACCACAGACAGGCAGCTACAGTATTTACAATTAGTGTACTGTGTCCTCTGCACAGTGTGCACCTAAAGCTACCTGAAGAAAATTGGTGGTGTTCTTTTGATCCTATTAATACCACATACAGGCAGCTACAGCATTTACAGTTAGTGTACTGTGTCCTCTGCACAGTGTGCACCTAAAGCTACCTGAAGACAATTGCTGTTGTTCTGCTCCTATTAATACCACAGGCAGACAGCTACAGTATTTACAGTTAGTGTACTCTGTCCTCTGCACAGTGTTCACCTAAAGCTATCCGAAGAAAATTGGTGGTGTTCTTCTGATCCTTTTGATACCACAGACAGGCAGCTACAGTATTTACAGTTAGTGTACTGTGTCCTCTGCACAGTGTGCATCTAAAGCTACCTGAAGACAATTGGTGGTGTTCTTCTGCTCCTAATAATACCACAGGCAGGCAGATACAGTATTTACAGTTAGTGTACTGTGTCCTCTGCACAGTGTGCACCTAAAGCTACCTGAAGAAAATTGGTGGTGTTGTTCTAATCCTATTAATACCACAGACAGGCAGCTACAGCATTTACAGTTAGTGTACTGTGTCCTCTGCACAGTGTGCACCTAAAGCTACCTGAAGACAATTGCTGTTGTTCTGCTCCTATTAATACCACAGGCAGGCAGCTACAGTATTTACAGTTAGTATACTGTGTCCTCTGCACAGTGTGCACCTAAAGCTACCTGAAGAAAATTGGTGGTGTTCTTCTGATCCTATTAATACCACAGACAGGCAGCTACAGTATTTACAGTTAGTGTACTGTGTCCTCTACACAGTGTGCACCTAAATCTACCTGAATAAAATTGATGGTGTTCTTCTGCTCCTAATAATACCACAGGCAGGCAGATACAGTATTTACAGTTAGTGTACTGTGTCCTCTGCACAGTGTGCACCTAAAGCTACCTGAAGACAATTGGTGATGTTCTTCTGCTACTATTAAAACCACAGGCAGGCAGCTATAGTATTTACAGTTAGTGTACTGTGTCCTCTGCACAGTGTGCACCTAAAGCTACCTAAAGACAATTGCTGGTGTTCTAATACTAATAATACTACAGGCAGGCAGTTGATTCTGCTAGCTGCAGTATCAGTATATATATACATCCCAGTTTTATGCAGCTACATCTAACTGCAGGCCATTAGTATGTCTGGAAGGCCAACAAGTAGAGGCAGACAGTCACAAGCCAATAAAAGAGGGCAAGCAGGCTCTGTGTCTAGAGGCAAGAGTGCTGGTCATGGAGACAGTGCATCCTCATCAGCACGTGGCCTTGGGACTTGCTTGTCCTTTTTTCAGCAGCTGGCCATGTTGAGCGGCAACATGCGGAAGACTTGGTAGAGTGGATGACCAAGCCGTCCTCATCCTCCTCATCCTCTCTCACCCAGGCTCAGGGTACTTTGTCTGGCAAAGCAGCTGCGAACGTGGTCTCTTCCCTCGGCTCAATGACATCAGTCACTCCTTCCCTAGCCCCACCATGTCCTCCTGAGGAGCCCCCCGAACTGTTTGACCACAGTGTTGGGTATATGCTCCAGGAGGATGCCCAGCATTTTGAAGGCTCTGATGATGATACCCAGCTAGAGGAAGGCAGTAAAGTGAGCCCAGAGAGAGGGGGTGCCTAAGAAGGACAGCAATCTGGCAGTCATGTTCCCCCAGCTGCAGCATACTGTCAGCTTTGCTCCAGTGATGAGGAGGGAGGGGATGATGAGGTCACTGACTCCATGTGGGTGCCTGATAGGAGAGAGGAGGAGGAGGCACATCACCAATGAGACAGGATGCCCTCCAGGGGCCAGCTTAAGTGCAGCACACCGACTGCATCACACTGCAGAGCTCCACATGTGCAGGGCACTGCTGTCTCTGCGCGTTGTTCCAAAAGTTATTTGGTGTGGGCCTTTTTTGAGACAAGTGCATCAGATCCCACCGCTGCTATTTGCAACATATGTCTCAAGCGTATCTCGCGTGGCCAAAACATCACCCGCTTGGGCATCACATGCTTGACCAGACATATGTCGACCTGCCATGCAGTTCGTTGGCAAGAGTGCCTAAAAGACCCACACCAAAGAACAAAGAGGACCTCTCCTTGCTCCTCATCAGCTGGGATCTCCAACTCCACTATACCTTCAGTCCTCTCTGAGACCTGTACTGAGAGAATGAAGGTGTACAATTAGGTGTGTCACAGCCAAGTACTTGGGGGCAACCTGCTATCAGTACACCGACGTCAGATTGTACCAGGCAAATTTCCCTGCCCCAGCCATCCACATGCCCAACGGTTGAATGCTAGATTGGCTAAATTGCTAGAACTTCAACTGCTGCCTTTTCAGTTGGTAGACTCTGCCCCCTTCCGTGAGTTTGTGCGGTTCCTCAGTGGCAGGTTCCCAAACACCACTTTTTCTCATGGAAGGCGATTCTACCAGCATGTGGAGGGCAATGTCTTGGCCTCGCTGGACAGGGCAGTCAGCGGTAAGGTGCATATTACCGCTGACTCATGGTCTAGCAGGCATGGACAGGGACGTTACCTATCTTTCACCGCGCACTGGGTGACTCTTCTGGCAGCTGGGAAGGATGCAGGACAGGGTGCAGTAGTGTTGGAGGTTGTTCCGCCACCACGCCTCCAAAATTCTACTAGTGGTGATTCTGCCACACCTCTCTCCTCCACCCCCTCCTCTTCTTCTTCCTCCATGGCCTCTTCCTGTGCTGATTTGTGCTTGGAACCAGCGGTGCTCCATAGGCGTTCAAGGGGCTACACAAGCACGCAGGCAAAAAGATGCCATGCGGTTCTTGAGCTGGTGTGCTTGGGGGACAGGAGCCACACAGGGGCAGAGATTCTGTCAGTTCTGCAGGGGCAGGTTCAGAGGTGTTTGATGCCACGCAAGCTTAAGGCTGTGACGTGCCCACCGGGTGGAACTCAACATTGGCCATAATGCAGCGGCTGCACACACAGCAGAGGGCCATCAATGAGTACCTATGCAACTATGGCACCAGGACAGGGTCAGGGGAGCTTGTTTTTTTCCCCAGTGGGCCATCATAGCCAGTGGGCTATGATCAGGGTTGCATGCACTGTCCTGTCACCATTTGAGGACGCCACGAGGATGGTGAGCAGTGACAGTGCATGAATCAGTAACACTACCTCTTGTCCACCTGTTGGAGCACACGCTGCGAGGAATAATGGATAGGGCACTTGAGGCAGAACAGAGGGAGGAAGAGGAGGACTTCCTTACCTCTCAGAGCCCCCTTTATCCAGACCGTGTTCCTGCGTGCCCGCCGATCACACAGGAAGAGGAGGAGCAGGAGAAGGAGGAGGATTGTGTCAGCATGGAGGTGGAGCCTGACACTCAGCATCAGCAGCAGTCTTCAAGGGATCATTTACAGTTCCAAGAAACCCATGGACTTGTACGTGGCTGGGAGGAGGTGGCTGCGGATCATGTCGTCCTTAGTGACCCAAAGGACTCCGGACCGAATGCCTCAGCAAACCTATGCTGCATGGCCTTTCCTGATACTGCAAAGCCTGCGGAAGGATCCTTGTATTCATGGTATCAAGGAGAGGGATCAATACTGGCTGGCAACCCTCCTTGATCCACGTTGCAAGGGTAAGGTTGCGGACTTTATCTTGCTGTCACAGAGGGCAGAAAGGTCTGTGCAATGCGTTCCCAGAGACTGGGAGGTTACAAACTCCTGTTCCTGGACAACGTGTTGCTGAGGCTTCGGTCAGTCAAAGAAGGAGCGGTGGAGAAGGTGGCCGTCTGACCGATGCGTTCAGACAATTTTTTAGTCCGCAGCCCCAAGGTATGATCGGTTCCAGCAACCATCGCCAGTGTCTGTTTTATATGGCGCAGGAATACCTAGGGGCAAGATTTGACTTGGACACCTTTCCCACCGAAAATACTCTGGGCTACTGGGTTTTGAGGATGGATCACTGGCCAGAGCTTGCACAGTATGCAGTTGAGCTACTGGCCTGTCCTGCATCCACCGACTCGGTCGATCGACTGACCTTCATAAAAATAAATCAGTCTTGGATCACCACCAGCTATCAGGCACCTGATGCTCATGTAACCGAATAATTTTTTTTGAAATGTCAGATCCCTTCAAGACTGCCTATGCTGATGCTGAGTGATTATTCTGTTATGCTGAGTGATTATCCTCTTCTTCCTCAATGATCATGCTGATAGTTTGTAAGAACATTTTTGGCTCTGGGCACCGCCACCAGTGGCTAAGGCCCAATTTTTTGGCCTCTGTTCAACAGGGGCGTGTAAATACAATTTTTGATGCAATATTTTGCAGGAGGGTTCATTGCTGTGCTCAACTAGAGTATCTGTGAGGGGTTGCAGTGTTGTGGCACCAGCACCAGTGCCTAAGGCCCAATTTTTCAGCCCCTGTTTAACAGGGGCGTGTAATTACAATTTTTGATGCATTATTTTGCAGGAGGGTTCATTGCTGCGCTCAACTAGAGTATCTGTGAGGGGTTGCAGCATTGTGGCACCAGCACCATTGCCTAAGGCCCAATTTTTCAGCCCCTGTTTAACAGGGGCGTGTAATTACAATTTTTGATGCAATAGTTTGCAGCAGGGCTCATTCCTACGCTCCAACTAGAGTGTCTGTGAGGGGTTGCAGTGTTGTGGCACAAGCACCAGTGCCCAAGGCCCAATTTTTATGCCCCTGTTCAACAGGGACATGTAATTACAATTCTTGATCTAATATTTCACAGCAGGGCCCATTCCTGCGCCCACCAAGAGTAACTGTGAGAGCTTACAGTGTTGTGGCAACACCACCAAAGGCCCAATTTTTCTGCCCCTGTTCAACAGGTGCATGTAATTACAATTCTTGATATAATATTTCACAGCGGGGCCCATTCCAGCGCCCACCAAGAGTAACTGTGAGGACTTACAGTGTTGTGGCACCAGCACCACCACCACCAAAGGCCCAATTTTTCTGCCCCTGTTCAACAATGGCATGTAATTACAATTCTTGATATAATATTTCACAGCAGGGCCCGTTCCTGCGCCCACCAAGAGTAACTGGGAGGGCTTACAGTGTTGTGGCAACACCAACACCTAAGGCCCTAATTTCTGCAGAGTATATAGGGCAGGCCCCTACTTTCAAACATCCAACTTACAAACGACTCCTACTTGCAAACGGAAGGAGACAACAGGAAGTGAGATGAAATCTACCCCTAGGAAGGGAAATTCTCTCCTGTAAGAGTTAATATGGGAAAAATGTGTCTCCTCTCCACTGATGCTTTATCACCAATCCTCGTTTCACTAAAAAACCCAAATTTTCAAAAAACGTTTGTCATTGGGACAGAAAGTGAGGTGAAATCTTCTGAAGAGGTGCACAGACAGCAAAAGAAATGTTACAGGGATGATAACCCTTCCCTAGGTTTTCCAAATAGCTTAAAAATAGATTCTTTGGCTGGAGCTACAGTTTAAAAATGTACCAGTTCAAAATTACAAACAGATTCTACTTAACAACTAACCTACAGTCCCTGTCTTGTTTGCACCGCCTGTATACTGCTGTTCAGAGTATATAGGGCATGGGAGCCCCACGCCTTTCCTTTTTTTGATTTGGGTGTGGGGTTCCCCTTAATATCCATACAAGACCCAAAGGGCCTGGTAATGGACTGGGGGGTTATCCATGCCGTTTGTCGAACTGATTTTCATCCATATTGCCGGGACCCGACATTACATTAAAGCCACAAGCAGTTTTAAATTACTTTTTATCCTTTAAAAATGTAATTTTGTGCAGGGACTGTTCTAAGCACAGGAAACATGTGCCACTTTACAGGCATACTATAGACACACCCCAGGTACAATATTTAAAGGAATATTTCACTTTTTTTTTTTCACTTTAAGCATCATTAAAATCACTTCTCCCCTGGGGCAGGACCCGGGTCTCCAAACCCTTTTTAGGACAATACCATGCATATTAGCCTTTAAAATTAGCACTTTTGATTTCGAACGTTCGAGTCCCATAGACTTTAATGGGGTTCTAAAGTTTACGCAAACTTTCGGTCCGTTCGCAGGTTCTGGTGCAAACCGAACTGGGGGGTGTTCAGCTCATCCCTACTGCTGGGATAGTTAATGGGCAAAAATGTATAAAAAAAATATAATAAAGAATAAGATAAAAGTAAAAAATTAAAATAAAAATTAAAAATGACAAACAAAATAAATAAAAAATAAAATAAAATAAATATATAAAAAGAAAACATAAAAAATAAAAAATAAAATAAAAAATAAAAAATAAAAAATAAATAAATAATAAAAAAAAAAAAAAATGAATAAAAAATAAATAAAAAAATATATAAAAAATAATAAAAAATAAAAAATAAAAAAAATAAAAATAAAAATAAATATAAATAAAAATAAAAATAAAATGTATTATTTATTTATTATTTATTATTTATTTTTTATTTTTTATGTTTTCTTTTTATATATTTTTTTTATTTTATTTTTTATTTATTTTGTTTGTAATTTTAAATTTTTTTTTTCATTTTTCATTTTTTACTTTTATCTTATTTTTTATTATATTTTTCACAAGAATATTTTTTCACTATGTATATTCATTATGAATGTGGATATATTGTACTGACTTCTAATGGGGGGTAGAAATGATTCGTTTTAAGACAATTCAACCTTTGTGAGAAATATCTTGGAAGTAATATCCCCTTGGTATGAGGGTTAGCGTTCTAATGTAGAGGGAAGGGATATTGTTAAGCTGATCGCCACGCATGTACCTGTAAAATACCTTTTAACCACTTCATACCCACCCATAGTCAAATGACGTCTGCAGGAGGGCTCTCCCATCCTGGGCGGGTGTCATATGACGTCCTGGGCTTCCCGGCCGTCTAGGGGGCACGCGCGCACCCGCCACATCACTCGGGTGGCGGTGCGCGTGCCCACCACCCGCAATGTCTGCTGGGCACCCACGATTGCCGGTAACAGAGCCGGGACGTGGTTCTGTGTGTGTAAACACACAGATCCACGTCCTGTCAGGGGAGAGGAGATCGATCATGTGTTCCCAGTAGAGGAACACCGATCGGTCTCCTCCCCTTGTGAGTCCCCTCCCTCTACAGTTAGAATCACTCCCTAGGTAACACATTTAACCCCTTGATCGCCCCCTTGTGTTAACCCCTTCCCTGCCAGTGACATTTATACAGCAATCAGTGCATTTTTATAGCACTGATCGCTGTATAAATGTGAATGGTCCCAAAATAGTGTCAAAAGTGTCCGATGTGTCAATCAATATACGCTTATTGCAATTTTTTTTTACCAAAAATATGTAGAAGAATATATATTGGCCTAAACTGAGGAATTTTTTTTTTTTTTAAATTGGGATATTTATTATAGCAAAAAGTAAAAAATGTTGTGTTTTTTTTCAAACTTGTCACTCTTCCTTTGTTTATAGCGCAAAAAATAAAAACCGCAGAGGTGATCAAATACCACCAAAAGAAAGCTCTATTTATGGGGGGAAAAATGATAAAAATGTAATTTGGGTATAGTGTTGCATGACCGCGCAATTGCCATTCAAAATGTGACAGCGCTGAAAACTGAAAATTGGCCTGGGCAGGAAGGGGGTGAAAATGCCCGGTATTGAAGTGGT
Organism: Lithobates clamitans; assembly: GCA_037952925.1. Taxonomy (NCBI): domain Eukaryota; kingdom Metazoa; phylum Chordata; class Amphibia; order Anura; family Ranidae; genus Lithobates; species Lithobates clamitans. The sequence goes on from JBBGZY010000285.1 coordinate 10,116,315, forward strand.
TAAATATTGATTGAAATGTATTCAATATAGAACTGTGAACCAGAATGAAGGGAAGGGCTATAGATTGCACACACGGAGACACAGGAAGTGTGTGAATGCTGAGTGAATTGCACCCACCCATTCTAATTCTGGTGTGGTTAAATAGTTGGATTGATTCGCCGGTTAGCCAATCCCATGATTAAATCTTTATGATGAAACATGTCGGGGCATAGCTACACGGCGATCTCACACAAGTGCTAGAGGAGGGAGTGAAGGGGGACAGAGCGGAGCTCCAGTAAAGGGACGAGTGCTGCGGACGGGTGAGACGAACGTGAGCACACACACCTCCTGGGTCCGCCGTGGCCTGCCTGTTGTTATTTCATTTGCTATTGCTTGCTGTGCTGTGGGAGTTCTCCATTCGCCGTGAAGTGACTTGCCTGTTATTTTATTTTAAATGTGAGTTCATTACAAGTTGTTTTATATGTGATTAAATCTTTTAAACAAGACTACACTATTGGAGCTTCTTTTATTTTTATGTCATACTACCAACCTGAGAAAAGCGGTGTTCCTATGGAGCAGTGGAGGTGTATGCTCCCATGTTAACCCCCATGTAAGTGGGTTAGAGGCTCTGTCAGGCCAAACACGAGAGTGAGAGGCCTTAACAGCTGGTGAGTTTGAATTTCAGCAGGGAGTGGATTCACGTCACAGAGGTGTGGTGGATGTTTGAAAACACAGCTGAGCAGTTTTGGAGTCACCCTCACTCTTTTTTTGGACTTTCTTCAAATATTTTCACGATTATTTTTCATGATTGATTGGTTTCTGGACTTTATAGATATTTACTGTGTTCAATTTTCATTATATATTTTTTCTTGGATTTATATATCTGTATATCACTTTCACTGAGTGTTATAATTTATATTAGCTCATATTGAATTTATTGAATAATTTATTTTATTTAATATTAATTTTTACTTTTTGGGATATTTAGCAATATATGTTTTTTTACTTTTTCTCTAGTCACGTCTGTATTCAGCTCACTGGCTGGATAAGAGTGTCTGGCATCTCCCCACCTGGGGATAAGCACCACTATTTCATCTATAATTTTCCTTTGGTGAATTCGGTTTATATAAATCTATTACAAGACAATTGTATGGTACAGTTCTTAGAAGCCCTCACTAGGAATGATGCTCTGCTGGACCTGGTAATCTGAAAGCATGAAGAGCTTATTACTAATGTTCATATAAAAGAACATCTGGGTAGCATTGACCATAACATGATTTCATTTAGCTTTAAGCAACAAGCTCATACTGGAAATATAAAAACACTTAACTTTAAGAGAGCACATTTTCCAAGGATGAGGGCTGCTCTCCAAGACTTATGTGTACACATGATCGGACATTCCGACAACAAAATCCTGGATTTATTTCCGAAGGATGTTGGCTCAAACTTGTCTTGCATACGCAATGTTATCGGAAATTCCAAACGTCAAGAACGCAGTGACGTACGTCAAGTATGACGAGCCAAGAAGAATGAAGTTCAATAGCCAGTGCTGCTCTTCTGCTTGATTCTAAGCATGCGTGGAATTTTGTGCGTTGGAATTGTGTACACATGATCGAAATTTCCGACAACGGATTTTGTTGTCGGAAAATTTGAGAACCAGCTCTCAAATTTTTGTTGTTGAAAATGTCCGATGGAGCCTACACACAGTCGGAATTTCCGACAACAAGCTCACATCGAACATTTGTTGTCGGAAACTCCGACCGTGTGTACGTGGCATAAGACTGCGAAGGATTATTGCATTCCATGAACACAGAAGAGAAATGGGAATTCTTCAAAAAGACCATATGTGAACTCACTGCAAAGTATATTCCCATTGGCAATACGTTTAAAAGGCTAAAGGCTAAAAATAAAACCTATTTGGCTCACGGCCAAAGTAAAAAAAAAAAAACTATAAATAATAAGAAAAGAGCTTTTAAAAAATATAAAAATGAAGGAACACTATCATCATAATCTAACAGAATATGTAAAAAAGGAGATCAAGGAAGTAAAAATTCAAAACAAATGACAGGTTGCAAAAGATAGTAGGGCAAACCCCCAAAAAATCTTCAAATATAATAATAGTAAAAAGGTCAGGTCTGAGCATGTAAGCCCTTTACAAAATAATCTAGAGTGGGTGACTAGGGGCAAATTTATTAAATACCTTCTTCAGCTCTGTGCAAACAAAGGAGCATGGGGGAGCTCATCTTCATAATGGGGATGCTATTGACACAATTGATCCACAATGGCTCAAAAGTGATATGATAAATGAAAAGAACAGCGCTCCCAACAAAAATATATTATGCTGGATGCTATCGCTGCTGTAGCAAAGTGTATAAACTTAGATAAAATAATAAACGGTTACAGCGCTGATAATCATACAATGACGTGCTAAGTGCTAAAAGGTAAGTTAGGTAATGGCTATATTTCAAATATAATTACTAGTTACCACAATGTGAGTGATAAACCAACTAGTATTACCTGATTAGACACAACCTGAAAAATGTATTAGTGACTGGTTAACAAATCAAATAAGAGTGAACTCTAATCACAATATAACAGTGCAAGAAATTGTAAAAAAAGGAAATAGTCCCGAATCAACTAGCACCAGCTGGGCATGGAACTCAGACAGCCAACTTAATGGTATCCCAACGGCTCCTATGTGGACAAGTCAATCCGTAACTTTAATCCAACACCAGATGCTTCTATATGGATAAGTGGATGTTTAGACTGATACTTCAACCTATGGAGCCATATATCTTGCAAACGATCACCCAAAAATAGAAGGAGAGAAAATATATATATGGTGAAGTACTGCGGGATGTAAGAGCCAATCGCGCTACAAACCGCTACTCACGCTTTCCCTGGTGACAGTCAGGCATGACAGGCATATCAGATCCTTCCGCGATCGCCGCTTGGTAGCGTGCGTTCCACGAAGCCAGGAAGATAAAAAAGCGTCACTTGGTTGTATGAAGGCCGGATGTGATATGAACAGTGATATAAAGTGATATGGTCCAGAAATATTTAGACAGAATGAAGGTGGTTAAAGCACCTGGACCAGATGGCATACACCCACGGATCATAAAAGAAATTAACTCTAGACATGTGCGGTTCGTTTAGTTCCGAATTAACATTCGGACACGTTTTTTGTTATTTGGAGATTCGGATATATCCGAATACCCGAATTACAATTTAAACAAATTTACCGAATGCACTGAATAACGAAATTAAATTCATCCGAATTTTGGATATTCGGCCTGAAATTTAGATTGAATTTTACATTGAACTCTAGTCGAATTCTAACTGTACACATAATGCTGAAATCAAAGACTGTGTGTGTTATTAGAGTACCATTTTGAAACAATGCTGTTTTAGTTAAGCCAATGGTGATTTAAAGAGTCATTGTAATCATTTAATAAAGATTTTACTTTTGTTTGTTCACTTTGCCACATTCGAATCGGAAAGTTTTCGATTTGGCCAATTCAAAATGTATCGATTCAAACATTTCAAATAGAAAAACATTGGTAAATTAGAATAAAATTAGAAAAATTCTGAATACGAATTAAACGAATTAACCAAATTTAACTAAACTAAATAACTAGATTAACGAATCTAAACAAAACAAAACAAATGTTATTGTGAGCTCTTTCATTTCAAAGCCATTGTTTCTAATTTTTAGGAACTCTAATGACTGGCATAGTACCACTGGATTGGCGTAAGGCCATTACGATGCCTATATTTAGGGATGGCCCAAACACCCTCCAGTTCGGTTCACACCAGAACATCTCGAACAGGCAAAAAGTTCTAGCGAACATGCGAATCCTATTGAAGTCTATGAGACACGAACATGAAAAACCAAAAGTCCTAATTTTAAAGGCTTATTTGCAAATTTTTGCCATAAAAAGTGTATGGGGGTCCGGGTAATGCTCTAGGGACATGTATCAATGCAAAAAAAAGTTTTTAAAACAATTCTTTTTAACCACTAGAGGACCAGCCGCCGCAGTTATACTGTGGCAGGTTGGCTCCCCTGGGCAAATCGCCGTAGCTGTACGTCGGCCACTTTAAGACCACTAAGGGGCTCACGGCGTGAGGACGGAGCCGAAGTGTGTGCCCGGTGGCACCCTCGCTCTTGAGAGGGACAGAACAGTGATCTGTCAATGTAAACAGACAGATCTCTGTTCTGTCAGGAGAGACGAGACAGATCTGCTGTTCATAATAAGTATGAACAGCGATTGGTCTCCTCCTCCAGTCAGTCCCATCCCTCCCAGTTAGAATCACTCCCTAGGACACACATTTAACCCCTTAATCACCCTCTAGTGTTAACCCATTCCCTGCCAATGACATATATACAGTAATCAGTGGCTATTTTTAGCTCTGATCATTGTATAAATGTCAATGGTCCCAAAAAAGAGTCAAAAGTGTCCGATCTGTCCGCCGCAATGTCGCAATCCCGCTAAAAATCACAGATCATCGCCATTACTAGGGATGAGCTTCGTGTTCGAGTCGAACCCATGTTCGACTCGAACATCGGCTGTTCGACCGTCCGTCGAATTGCGAACGATATGGGCCGTTCGCGCCAAATTCGTGTGGCGCGTCACGGCCCATAATTCACTGCGGCATCGCAGTGCATTGCTGGCTGATGATTGGCCAAGCATGCACTATGACCCGCATGCTTGGCCAATCACAGCGCCGTCAGTAGAGAGAGCTGTAATTGGCCAAAGCCAGGGTGGCTTTGGCCAATTATGGCTCAGGGGATTTAGTACACACCCCACACTATATAAGGCCGCCTGCACGGCGGCCCTGTGTAGTGTGTGTTCCGGTGTGCTGAGAGATAGAGAGAGAGAGAGACAGTGTCATTTGATTTGAGTTAGATAGATTAGGCAGAACAGTCAGTCAGTTAGCTGCACTTACAGTGTATTGTGTATATATATGCATCCCAGGTGTTGCATATATATATATACACTGTATTCAGTTTAGCTAGATCCGTTCCTGTTATCTTCTATCTAGACTATTTACATTTAGTGCAGTGTGTCCTGCTCACAGTGTTCAGCTAGATCCGTTCCTGCTATTTACATTCAGTGCAGTGCGTCCTGCTCACAGTGTTCAGCTAGATCCGTTCCTGCTATTTACATTCAGTGCAGTGCGTCCTGCTCACAGTGTTCAGCTAGATCCGTTCCTGCTATTTACATTCAGTGCAGTGCGTCCTGCTCACAGTGTTCAGCTAGATCCGTTCCTGCTATTTACATTCAGTGCAGTGCGTCCTGCTCACAGTGTTCTGCTAGATCCGTTCCTGCTATTTACATTCAGTGCAGTGCGTCCTGCTCACAGTGTTCAGCTAGATCCGTTCCTGGTATTTACATTTAGTGCAGTGCGTCCTGCTCACAGTGTTCAGCTAGATCCGTTCCTGCTATTTACATTCAGTGCAGTGCGTCCTGCTCACAGTGTTCAGCTAGATCCGTTCCTGGTATTTACATTTAGTGCAGTGCGTCCTGCTCACAGTGTTCAGCTACATCCGTTCCTGCTATTTACATTCAGTGCAGTGCGTCCTGCTCACAGTGTTCAGCTAGATCCGTTCCTGCTATTTACATTCAGTGCAGTGCGTCCTGCTCACAGTGTTCAGCTACATCCGTTCCTGCTGTTTACATTCAGTGCAGTGCGTCCTGCTCACAGTGTTCAGCTAGATCCGTTCCTGCTATTTACATTCAGTGCAGTGCGTCCTGCTCACAGTGTTCAGCTAGATCCGTTCCTGCTATATACATTTAGTGCAGTACGTCCTGCTCACAGTGTTCAGCTAGATCCGTTCCTGTTATCTTCCTACTGACAGGCAGGCTTGTCTGGCTACAGTATATAAAGCTACCTGAAGAAAATTACAGGTGTTCTTTTTGATCCTATTAGTACCACGGTCAGGCAGCTAGACTATTTACATTTAGTACAGTGTGTCCTGCTCACAGTGTTCAGCTAGATCCGTTCCTGTTATCTTCCTACTGACAGGCAGGCTTGTCTGGTTACAGTATATAAAGCTACCTTAAGAAAATTACAGGTGTTCTTTTTGATCCTATTAGTACCACGGTCAGGCAGCTAGACTATTTACATTTAGTACAGTGTGTCCTGCTCACAGTGTTCAGCTAGATCCGTTCCTGTTATCTTCCTACTGACAGGCAGGCTTGTCTGGTTACAGTATATAAAGCTACCTTAAGAAAATTACAGGTGTTCTTTTTGATCCTATTAGTACCACGGTCAGGCAGCTAGACTATTTACATTTAGTACAGTGTGTCCTGCTCACAGTGTTCAGCTAGATCCGTTCCTGTTATCTTCCTACTGACAGGCAGGCTTGTCTGGTTACAGTATATAAAGCTACCTTAAGAAAATTACAGGTGTTCTTTTTGATCCTATTAGTACCACGGTCAGGCAGCTAGACTATTTACATTTAGTACAGTGTGTCCTGCTCACAGTGTTCAGCTAGATCCGTTCCTGTTATCTTCCTACTGACAGGCAGGCTTGTCTGGTTACAGTATATAAAGCTACCTTAAGAAAATTACAGGTGTTCTTTTTGATCCTATTAGTACCACGGTCAGGCAGCTAGACTATTTACATTTAGTACAGTGTGTCCTGCTCACAGTGTTCAGCTAGATCCGTTCCTGTTATCTTCCTACTGACAGGCAGGCTTGTCTGGTTACAGTATATAAAGCTACCTTAAGAAAATTACAGGTGTTCTTTTTGATCCTATTAGTACCACGGTCAGGCAGCTAGACTATTTACATTCAGTGCAGTGCGTCCTGCTCACAGTGTTCAGCTAGATCCGTTCCTGGTATTTACATTCAGTGCAGTGCGTCCTGCTCACAGTGTTCAGCTAGATCCGTTCCTGGTATTTACATTTAGTGCAGTGCGTCCTGCTCACAGTGTTCAGCTAGATCCGTTCCTGCTATTTACATTCAGTGCAGTGCGTCCTGCTCACAGTGTTCAGCTAGATCCGTTCCTGCTATTTACATTCAGTGCAGTGCGTCCTGCTCACAGTGTTCAGCTAGATCCGTTCCTGGTATTTACATTTAGTGCAGTGCGTCCTGCTCACAGTGTTCAGCTAGATCCGTTCCTGCTATTTACATTCAGTGCAGTGCGTCCTGCTCACAGTGTTCAGCTAGATCCGTTCCTGCTATTTACATTCAGTGCAGTGCGTCCTGCTCACAGTGTTCAGCTAGATCCGTTCCTGGTATTTACATTTAGTGCAGTGCGTCCTGCTCACAGTGTTCAGCTAGATCCGTTCCTGCTATTTACATTCAGTGCAGTGCGTCCTGCTCACAGTGTTCAGCTAGATCCGTTCCTGCTATTTACATTCAGTGCAGTGCGTCCTGCTCACAGTGTTCAGCTACATCCGTTCCTGCTGTTTACATTCAGTGCAGTGCGTCCTGCTCACAGTGTTCAGCTAGATCCGTTCCTGCTATTTACATTCAGTGCAGTGCGTCCTGCTCACAGTGTTCAGCTAGATCCGTTCCTGCTATATACATTTAGTGCAGTACGTCCTGCTCACAGTGTTCAGCTAGATCCGTTCCTGCTATTTACATTCAGTGCAGTGCGTCCTGCTCACAGTGTTCAGCTACATCCGTTCCTGCTGTTTACATTCAGTGCAGTGCGTCCTGCTCACAGTGTTCAGCTAGATCCGTTCCTGCTATTTACATTCAGTGCAGTGCGTCCTGCTCACAGTGTTCAGCTAGATCCGTTCCTGCTATATACATTTAGTGCAGTACGTCCTGCTCACAGTGTTCAGCTAGATCCGTTCCTGTTATCTTCCTACTGACAGGCAGGCTTGTCTGGTTACAGTATATAAAGCTACCTGAAGAAAATTACAGGTGTTCTTTTTGATCCTATTAGTACCACGGTCAGGCAGCTAGACTATTTACATTTAGTACAGTGTGTCCTGCTCACAGTGTTCAGCTAGATCCGTTCCTGTTATCTTCCTACTGACAGGCAGGCTTGTCTGGTTACAGTATATAAAGCTACCTTAAGAAAATTACAGGTGTTCTTTTTGATCCTATTAGTACCACGGTCAAGCAGCTAGACTATTTACATTTAGTACAGTGTGTCCTGCTCACAGTGTTCAGCTAGATCCGTTCCTGTTATCTTCCTACTGACAGGCAGGCTTGTCTGGTTACAGTATATAAAGCTACCTTAAGAAAATTACAGGTGTTCTTTTTGATCCTATTAGTACCACGGTCAGGCAGCTAGACTATTTTACATTTAGTACAGTGTGTCCTGCTCACAGTGTTCAGCTAGATCCGTTCCTGGTATTTACATTTAGTGCAGTGCGTCCTGCTCACAGTGTTCAGCTAGATCCGTTCCTGCTATTTACATTCAGTGCAGTGCGTCCTGCTCACAGTGTTCAGCTAGATCCGTTCCTGCTATTTACATTCAGTGCAGTGCGTCCTGCTCACAGTGTTCAGCTAGATCCGTTCCTGGTATTTACATTTAGTGCAGTGCGTCCTGCTCACAGTGTTCAGCTAGATCCGTTCCTGGTATTTACATTTAGTGCAGTGCGTCCTGCTCACAGTGTTCAGCTAGATCCTTTCCTGCTATTTACATTCAGTGCAGTGCGTCCTGCTCACAGTGTTCAGCTAGATCCGTTCCTGGTATTTACATTTAGTGCAGTGCGTCCTGCTCACAGTGTTCAGCTAGATCCGTTCCTGCTATTTACATTCAGTGCAGTGCGTCCTGCTCACAGTGTTCAGCTAGATCCGTTCCTGCTATATACATTTAGTGCAGTACGTCCTGCTCACAGTGTTCAGCTAGATCCGTTCCTGTTATCTTCCTACTGACAGGCAGGCTTGTCTGGTTACAGTATATAAAGCTACCTGAAGAAAATTACAGGTGTTCTATCCCAGCTTAGTGCAGCTACAGGCCATTAGTATGTCTGGAAGGCCAAGAAGGAGAGGCAGACAGTCACAAGCCAATAAGAGAGGGCAAGCAGGCTCTGTGTCTAGTGCTGGTCGTGGAGACGGTGCATCCTCATCAGCACGTGGCCATGGGACACGCTTGGCCTTTTTTTCGGCAGCTGGCCGTGTTGAGCCGCAACATGCGGAAGACTTGGTCGAGTGGATGACCAAGCCGTCCTCATCCTCCTCATCCTCTCTCACCCATGCCCAGGGTGCTTTGTCTGGCAAAGCAGCGGCCTCTTCCCTCAGCTCAATGTCATCAGTGACTCCTTCCCTAGCTCCACCATGTCCTCATGAGGATTCCCTCGAACTGTTTGACCACAGTGTTGGGTACATGCTCCAGGAGGATGCCCAGCGTTTGGAAGGCTCTGATGATGATACTGAGCTCAATGAAGGCAGTAACATGAGCACGGACAGAGGGGGTGCCCAAGAAGGACAGCAATCTGGCAGTCATGCTCCCCCTGCTGCAGCATACTGCCAGGTTTGCTCCAGTGATGAGGAGGGAGGGGATGATGAGGTCACTGACTCAACGTGGGTGCCTGATAGGAGAGAGGAGGAGGAGGAGGAGGTGGCACATCACCAACTAGGCAGGATGCCCTCCAGGGGCCAGCCTAAGGGCAGCACATTGACTGCATCACACCCCAAAGCTCCACATGTGCAGGGCGCTGCAGTCTCTGCGCGTTATTCAAAAAGTTCTTTGGTGTGGGCCTTTTTTGAGACGAGTGCATCAGATCGCACCGCTGCTATTTGCAACATATGTCTCAAGCGTATCTCGCGTGGCCAAAACATCTCCCGCTTGGGTACCACATGCTTGACCAGACATATGTTGACCTGCCATGCAGTTCGTTGGCAAGCGTATCTAAAAGACCCACACCAAAGAACAAAGACGATCTCTCCTTGCTCCTCATCAGCTGAGATTTCCAACCCCACTAGACCTTCAGTCCTCTCTGCGACCTGCAGTGAGAGGAATGAAGGTGTAGAATTAGGTGTGTCACAGCCAAGTACTTGTGGGCAATCTGCTTTTGGTACACCGACGTCAGATTGTACCAGGCAAATTTCCCTGCCCCAGCTGCTGCACCGCCGAAAGAAGTTTGCTCCCAGCCATCCACATGCCCAGCGGTTGAATGCTAGCTTGGCAAAATTGCTAGCACTTCAACTGCTGCCTTTTCAGTTGGTAGACTCTGCCCCCTTCCGTGAGTTTGTGGAATGTGCGGTTCCTCAGTGGCAGGTACCCAAACGCCACTTTTTCTCACGGAAGGCGATTCCGGCTCTCTACCGGCATGTGGAAGGCAATGTCCATGCCTCGCTGGACAGGGCGGTCAGCGGTAAGGTGCATATTACCGCTGACTCATGGTCCAGCAGGCATGGACAGGGACGTTACTTAAGTTTCACGGCGCATTGGGTGACTCTGCTGGCAGCTGGGAAGGATGCAGGACAAGGTGCAGTAGTGTTGGAGGTTGTTCCGCCACCACGCCTCCAAAATGCTGATTGTGACACACCTCTCTCCTCCACCCCCTCCTCTTCTTCTTCCTCCATGGCCTCTTCCTCGGAACCAGCGGTGCTCCGTAGGCGTTCAAGGGGCTACGCAAGTACGCAGGCCAAAAGATGCCATGCGGTGCTTGAGCTGGTGTGCTTGGGGGACAGGAGCCACACTGGGGCAGAGGTTCTGTCAGCTCTGCAGGGGCAGGTTCAGAGGTGGTTGACGCCACGCCAACTTAAGGCAGGAATGGTGGTTTGCGACAATGGCACCAACCTCCTCTCTGCCCTCCGACAGGGACAACTGACCCATGTGCCCTGTTTGGCTCACGTCCTTAACTTGGTGGTGCAGCGGTTCTTGGGCAGGTACCCGGGCTTACAGGATGTCCTGAGGCAGGCCAGGAAAGTCTCTGTGCATTTCCGCCGGTCATATAATGCCAGTGCTCGGCTGACGGACCTCCAAAAGGAGTTTAACCTGCCCAAGAACCGCCTAATCTGTGACATGCCCACCAGGTGGAACTCGACGTTGGCCATGCTGCAGCGGCTGCACACGCAGCAGAGGGCCATCAATGAGTACCTGTGCGACTATGGCACCAGGACAGGGTCAGGGGACCTTGGTTTTTTTTCCCCACGCCAGTGGGCCATGATCAGGGATGCATGCACTGTCCTGTCACCATTCGAGGAGGCCACGAGGATGGTGAGCACTGACAGTGCATGCATCAGTGACACTGTCCCCCTTGTCCACCTGTTGGAGCACACGCTGCGTGGAATAATGGACAGGGCACTTGAGGCAGAACAGAGGCAGGAAGAGGAGGACTTCCTTAGCTCTCAAGGCCCCCTTTATCCAGACAGTGTTCCTGCGTGCCCGCCGATCACACAGGAAGAGGACGAGGAGGAGGAGGAGGAGGAGGAGGAAGATTGTGTCAGTATGGAGGTGGAGCCTGGCACTCAGCATCAGCAGTCTTTAAGGGATCAGTCCCAAGGAACACATGGACTTGTACGTGGCTGGGAGGAGGTGGCTGCGGACGTTGTTGTCCTTAGTGACCCAGAGGACTCCGGACCGAATGCCTCAGCAAACCTACGCTGCATGGCCTCCCTGATCCTGCAAAGCCTGCGTAAGGATCCTCGTATTCGTGGTATCAAGGAGAAGGACCAATACTGGCTGGCAACCCTCCTTGATCCACGTTACAAGGGTAAGGTTGCGGACCTTATCTTGCCATCGCAGAGGGAGCAGAGGATGAAACATCTTCGGGAGGCCTTGCAGAAAGGTCTGTGCAACGCGTTCCCAGAGACTGGGAGGTTACAAACTCCTGTTTCTGGACAACGTGTTGCTGAGGCTTCGGTCAGTCAAAGAAGGAGCGGTGGAGAAGGTGGCCGTCTGACCGATGCGTTCAGACAATTTTTTGGTCCGCAGCCCCAAGGTATGATCGGTTCCAGCAACCATCGCCAGCGTCTGTTTTACATGGTGCAGGAATACCTAGGGGCAAGATCAGACTTGGACACCTTTCCCACCGAAAATCCTCTGGGTTACTGGGTCTTGAGGATGGATCACTGGCCAGAGCTTGCACAGTATGCAATTGAGCTACTGGCCTGTCCTGCATCCAGCGTTCTTTCGGAACGCACATTCAGTGCTGCTGGAGGCGTGGTAACCGATCACAGGGTGCGTCTGTCCACCGACTCGGTCGATCGGCTGACCTTCATAAAAATGAATCAGTCTTGGATCACCACCAGCTACCAAGCACCTGATGCAGATGTAACCGAATAATTTTTTTTGAAATCTCAGATCCCTTCAAAGACTGCCTATGCTGATGCTGAGTGACTATCCCTGAGTAATTATCCTCTTCCTCCTCAATCATCACGCTGATAGCTTGTAAGAACATTTTTGGTTCTGGGCGCCACCACCAGTGCCTAAGGCACAATTTTTCAGCCCCTGTTTAACAGGGGCTTGTAATTACAATTTTTGATGTAATACTTTGCAGCAGGGCTCGTTCCTGCATTCCAACTAGAGTGTCTGTGAGGGGTTGCAGTGTTGTGGCACCAGCACCAGTGCCTAAGACCCAATTTTTCAGCCCCTGTCTAACAGGGGCGTGTAATTACAATTTTTGATGCAATACTTTGCAGCAGGGCTTGTTCCTGCGTTTCAACTAGAGTGTCTGTGAGGGGTTGCAGTGTTGTGGCACCAGCACCAGTGCCTAAGACCCAATTTTTCTGCCCCTGTCTAACAGGGGCATGTAATTACAATTTTTGATGCAATACTTTGCAGCAGGGCTCGTTCCTGCGTTCCAACTAGAGTGTCTGTGAGGGGTTGCAGTGTTGTGGCACCAGCACCAGTGCCTAAGGCCTAATTTTTCAGCTCCTGTTCAACAGGGGCATGTAATTACAATTCTTGATCTAATATTTCACAGCAGGGCCCTGTGAGGGCTTACAGTGTTTTGGCCACAGCAACACCTAAGGCCCAAATTTCTGCTGAGTATATAGGGCAGGACCCTACTTTCAAACATCTAACTTACAAACGACTCCTACTTGCAAACGGAAGGAGACAACAGGAAGTGAGATGAAATCTACCCCTAAGGAAGGGAAATTCTCTCCTGTAAGAGTTAATATGGGAAAACAATTTCTCCTTTCCACTGATGCTTTCCAATCCTTGTTCCACAAAAAAACCCAAATTTTCCAAAAACATTTTTCATTGGGACAAAAAAGTGAGGTGAAATCTTCTGAAGAGGAGGAAAGACGCAAAACAAATGTCACAGGGGTGATAACCCTTCCCTATGTTTTCCAAAAAGCTTAGAAAAGATTTTTTGGCTGGAGCTAAACACATTAAAAATGTTCAAAATTACAAACAGATTCTACTTAACAACAAACCTACAGTCCCTGTCTTGTTTGCACCGCCTGAATACTGCTGTTCAGAGTATATAGGGACCTTTCCTTATTTTAATTTGGGTGCGGGGTTCCCCTTAATATCCATACAAGACCCAAAGGGCCTGGTAATGGACTGGGGGGTACCCATGCCGTTTGTCTCACTGATTTTCATCCATATTGCCATGACCCGACATGACATTAAACCCGCAAGCAGTTTTAAATGAGATTTTTTCCTTTAAAAATGACATTTGGTGCAGGGACTGTTCTAAACATGGGAAACACGCGTCACTTTACAGGCATACTATAGACACCCCCCAGGTACGATATTTAAAGGAATATTTCACTTTTTTTTTTTTACTTTAAGCATCATTAAAATCACTGCTCCCGAAAAAACGGCCGTTTTTAAAAGTTTTTTTTGCATTGATACATGTCCCCTGGGGTAGGACCCGGGTCCCCAAACCCTTTTTAGGACAATACCATGCAAATTAGCCTTTAAAATGAGCACTTTTGATTTCGAACGTTCGAGTCCCATAGACGTCAATGGGGTTCTAACGTTCGTGCGAACTTGCGGTCCGTTCGCGGGTTCTGGTGCGAACCGAACCGGGGGGTGTTCGGCTCATCCCTAGCCATTACTAGAAAAAAATATAACAATAAAAATGCCATAAATATACCCCCTCTTTTGTAGACACTATAACTTTTGCGCAAACCTATCAATTTAAGCTTAATGCAATTTTTTTTACGGAAAATATGTAGAGGGGTGCAGCATTTCTTGAACAGGTACCCAAGCTTACAAGATCTTCTCAGGCAGGCCAGAAAAGTCTGTGGCCATTTCCGGCAGTCATACAATGCCAGTGCTTGGCTGGCTGAAATTCAACGGGAATTCAACCTGCCCATCAACCGCCTCATTTGTGACATGCGCACCAGGTGGAATGCAACATTGGCAATGTTGCAGCAGCTACACATGCAGTATAGGGCGATCAATGAGTACCTGTGTAAGTATGACACAAGGACATGCATAGGGGAGCTTGGCTTCTTTTCGCCACGCCAGTGGCTACTGATAAAGGATGCATGCACTGTGCTGTCACCATTTGAGAAGGCCACAAAGATGGTGAGCCGCGACAATCCATCGATCAGTGACACTGTCCCTCTAGTCTTCCTGCTGGAGCACATGCTTCAACGGTATCGTGGACAGGACACTTGAGGCAGAACAGCAGGAGGAAGAGGACTCCCTTTCCTCTCAAGGTTCCCTTTATGCAGATACCATTCCTGCAGGACCGCCAAACACACAGGAGGAAGAGGAGGAGGATTGTGTCATCATGGATAACATACAGCAGTCTTTAAGGGGTGGTTTTCAGTCCCCAGAAACCCAAAGAGTTGTACGTGGCTGGGAGGAGGAAGTTCCTAACAATGTTATCCTTCGTGACCCAGGGGACTCAGAATCTCATGCCTCCACCAACTTACGCTGCATGGGCTAACTGATTCTACAAAGCCTACAAAAGGACCCGAGGATTCGTGGTCTCAAGGAGTGGGATTATTACTAGCTGGCAACCCTTCTTGATCCTTGTTACAAGGCTAAAGTTGCAGAGCTCATCCTGCCTTTGCAGAGGGAGCAGAGGATGAAACATCTTCAGGACATCTTGAAGAAAAATGTAACACTTTTCTAGACACTGGGATGTTACCATTTCCTGGACAACGTGTTTCTGAGGCTTTGTTCGGTCAGAAGAAGAGTGATAGAGAAGGGCTGTTAGGTTTAAGCAACCATCGGCAGCATCTGTATCATATGGTGCAGGATTATCTAGGGGCAAGAGCGGACTTGGAAACCTTTCCAACTGAGCATCCACTAGGTTACTGGGTCTTGAAGATGGACCACTGGCCAGAACTTGCTCAATATGCAATCGAGCTACTGGCCTGTCCTGCATCCAGAGTTCTTTCTGAATGGACATTCAGTGCTGCTGGATGGTTTGTGATGGATAAAAAAGTGCGCCTGTCCACAGGCGTTGATAGGCTGGCATTTATCAAAATAAATCAGTCCTGGATCAGCAGCAGCTATCAACCCCCTGATGTCGATGTAACTGATTGAATTTGGAAGTATATACTAAGTGTGCTTGCAATCCAGTGACTGATATATGTGAGTGAATTATCTCTGGATAGATGATTAAGTCAATCTAAGGTAAGTATGTTAAATACCAATAATGTTATCGGGTACAAAAAAGAACACTAGTGAATAAAATAATAAAAACACATAAGTGAATAGTGAAAAAACACAAATGAATATAAATTCAGTGATCATGCTCCAAAAAGATCAAATACATCATAACTCAAAAAAAAAAAATATTATTTCCATAAATAACTAGTAAAATAAAAATAGTGAAAGTAAATTGTGTCCATTCATAAAAAGTTCAATGAAGATACTCCAATCGCATGAAGAGGGATCACGTATCCACAGTTCGTTTAGCACAGGCCCATAAGGATGAGAAGGGAGAAAGAAGTGTGAAGAAGAATCTCAACAACCAGTGACTTCAAGAGATAATAAGGATGGACCCTTACCAGACACGGTGGACCTCCTTAATAGCAAGGTCTTGTGAGCATGCAGATACAGCCCTCTGCAGGGACAGATGGATGACGGCGTCTGGATCCTCGTTTCGACAGGAGGCGGTCTCAGCGTGTCAGTTTGAAAAGAAGCACTCGCTCACACAGTAGGTATAATACAGAGGATGTGGGCGTGGCATGTCGGTTCCGACTCATCTATATGGGCCTGTGCTAAACAAACTGTGGATACGTGATCCCTCTTCATGCGATTGGAGTATCTTCACTGAACTTTTTATGAATGGACACAATTCACTTTCACTATTTTTATATTACTAGTTCTTTATGGAAAGAATTTTTTTTTTTTTTTTTGAGTTATGATGTATTTGATCTTTTTGGAGCAAGATTACTGAATTTATATTCATTTGTGTTTTTTCACTATTCACTTATGTGTTTTTATTATTCTATTCACTAGTGTTCTTTTTTGTACCCGATAACATTATTGGTATTTAACATACTTACCTTAGATTGACTTAATCATCTATCCAGAGATAATTCACTCACATATATCAGTCCCGGTATTGCAAGTGCACTTAGTATATACTTCCTGGTTTATTACACCGATATTAGTGTTTTTTGTTCCAGCTGCAATTTAGGTGTTTTAATAGCTCTTTAGCGCGGTTCCTTTTCTTTTTAAACTGATTGAATTTGTTAGGGATCTGTGATCCATTGAAGACTGCCTATGCCGCCTATCCTATTCCTGAATCTTGATTATGCTATCTTCCAATAATATTTTTGGTTTAGGGCACCACCAACACCTAAGGGCCAATTTCTGCACCTTTTTGACTGGGGCATGTAATTTCATTTTTTCCCCTAATTTTTAACAATAAGGCCCATTCCTATGCCCAACAAGAGTAACTGTGAGGGGTTACAGTGTCCAGGTGCCACCAACACCTAAGGCCCAATTTTTCTGAACCTGTGCGACAGGTGCATGTATTTTTTTTTCTCATTTTAAACAGCAGGGCCAATTCCTGCAACCAACAAGAGTAACCTTGAGGGGTTACAGTGTTCAGGCACCACTAGGGAAGGGTGAACGGTTTGGGCCAAGCATAAGTTTGGCCTGAACATTGCCCCTGGCATTTCAGGACCTCAAGAAATGAGATAGGCCATCAGTACATCATGTGTAATCAAATTCTTATGATTTGCACCATAACTTTCACACAGACTAAATAATATCCACTAATTTGGGTTATTTTTACCAAAGATATGTAGTAGTATAAATTTTGGCCCAAGTTTATGAACAAAAATTACTTATTTGCAAAATTTTATAATAGAAACAAAAAAAAATTATTTTTTCTTCAAAACTTTCGCTCTTTTTTTACTTATATCACAAAAATGAAAAACCCAGTGGTGATTAAATACCACCAAAAGAAAGCTCTATTTGTGTGAAATGAAATTATAAAAATGTTGTTTGGGTACAGTGTTGCATGCGTGAGCAATTGTCATTCAAAATGTGAGAGCACTGAAAGCTGAAAATTGGTCTGGGCAGGAAAGTGCCCTGTACTGAACCCTATGATAGAATTAAGAACAAAAACAGCATGGGGTCCACCCCAAAATCAATACCAGACCCTTATCCGAGCATGCATCCTGGCAGACCAGGAAAGGGGGTGGAACGAGCGAGCGCCCCCTCCTGAACCATACCAGGCTGCTTGCCCCCCAAAGCACTCTGTCCCAATGTTGATAGGGACAAGGGCCCCTTCCCGGGAACCCTGGGCTGTGATTTTCGGGGTCTGCGGATGGGGGCTTCCACTGATTCTGGCCCCCCTCCCCTATGTGAATGGGTATCAGGTACATTGTACCCCTACCCATTCACCAAAAAAGTGTAAAAAAATAAGACACATAGTAAATCGTTTTTGACAAGTCCGTTATTTAAAAAAAAAAAGTATCCCTTGATGTATGCACCGTCAATCAAGTCATCACAGGGCCGAAAAAAAGAAAAAAAGAAAAGAAAAAAATGCTCCGCCCCCTGGGAGGCCTCCCGGCTGTCTACCTCCTCTCTGCTTTTGACAGTTCTTATATAGGCAAGGGGCGGGGCCACCTGGTTATGTCACCCGTGGCACAGCCCCTTCTGATGTCACGTAACATCATAAGGGAGCGGTGCCATGGGTGACATAACCAGGTGGCCCCGCCCCTTGCCTATATAATAACTGTCAAAGCAGAGAGGAGGTAGACAGCCGGGAGGCCTTCCAGGGGGCGGAGCATTTTTTTCTTTTCTATTTTTCGGTTCCAGCGGGCAACATGATTAATGGTGGATTACATCGAGGGACACTAATTCTTTTTATTTTTTAATAAAGGACTTGTCAAAAACTGTTTGCTGTGTTTCCTACTTTTTGACACTTATTTGGTGGAGGTCAGGATCTGGGTGCCCCCTTGTGAAAGTTGAGGACTATCTTGATACCCAAGGATTAGGCCAAAATAAGTACAAAATATCAATTTATTAAGAAGAAAAACATAATTAAAAACATTTTGTACAAAAGTACATAAACAGTTATTGCAGAATTGATATGAATGGTTCACAAAGAACAGGTAAACCTCACAATTGGTGTGAGGAATTGAGATGTATGTCCTGACGTAATGCTCTACATGTTTTCACGGCTTTGGCCGCTTCTTCAGGAGGAGTCAACCATAAACATCTACAAAGATAAATACAGTCTCATAGTTACATGATTAAAAATGTGTTTGAACATTAGAAAAACAAGTTTAATACAATAAACATAATAGTATTGAGGATTAATATAGTCATGCATGGTTTACCAATGAAGGCCCAATGGGGCATCAGACAGCACAAAAAAGAGGTACCCAGTGCAGATAAATCCCCCCATGGTG